>JAWWMU010000001.1:39495756-39530136 GCA_035048155.1 Cinnycerthia olivascens
CTTCTCTTCTCTTCTCTTCTCTTCTCTTCTCTTCTCTTCTCTTCTCTTCTCTTCTCTTCTCTTCTCTTCTCTTCTTGCTGGTTACAGGAGCTTCTGAGTAGCTGCATCTGGTTTTCAGTACAAACATGGTCTGATTGACACTTTTGGGGGTATTTGGTGGACCTCCCTATCATCTGCCTACTTATAGAGGGGCAGTTCAATAAGAAAGAGGAAAATTGAAGGAGGCCAGGGAAGTCCATTAGTCCAGTTCCCCCAGGACCCGTGTATACAGAAACCTGAAAGCTGGGACCTAAAGCAGTGGCAAGAAGCCACATCACCTTCCCCTGCCCAGCAGTGAGCCCAGATGGCAGAGAAGCCCTCAGGAGGAGAACTCCACTGTTACCTGATAGATCAAAGGGAAGAGAAGTAAAAGACATTAATGGACAGGCCTAAAGCCCATGAATTTTGCACATGCTGTGCTTGTTAGGAAGGCAACTCCACTGGCCTGCAGAGCAGCTCCCCTCACAGCAGTGTGAGAGCTAAGCTGGGTGCTCCCTTGCTGGGCATTGCATGGGAGCAGCAGCATCAGTCACTGCAGGGCAGAGGAGAGAGGCCTTTCAGAAAAGAAATGGGAGGAATTTGAGCTACTTGCAGTGGAGAGCTGTGTTTTGGTAGAGGCTTGATAGAAGCCCGACTGTGATGACCAGGGATGGTTACAAGGGCAGGGAGAGAAAGGCAGCATGGAGCAAGGGGATGACACCAGGCAACAATCAGCACCACAAGTGGTGTTACCAGATCAGCTGTGAGATCAGAGTTACTTCACTTATCCATGTCTTCAGTCTTCTCTTCTTCCCTCTAGTATAAACTATTTGTTAAGCCAATTTTTAGGCTTTATAAGTAAAGAAAACTAGCTCATTTAGTATGAAAATGTTAGTTTAGTTTTCTTCTTTCCCCTTTCAGTGAGAGGCACAAATCAGCAAGTTAACACTGACGTCTTTATATCTAAACTTGTCCCTTTTTGCTTCTAGTCAAATGCTGACAGAAACATTGTGCAGGCTATAATGAACATGTGGCTTTCACAATTAAATATATTTATCTTCAAACATACTCTTCAAGTCAGATTGAACAACAGCCCTCCCTGGAAACTCTCTAGCTGCAAGCACACTGACTGATTGTTCAGTCAGCAGTGATTTTTCATTAAAAGTGTTCCTGTGTGATAGCCAGGTTTTCCTAATTTTATTCCAAACCATGTCAAAAAATAGTCTGGGACAATAAGTAGGGGCATAAATAAGTCTTCAGGAATATTAAGACCACCCTTCATAGCAACATCCATCATGGATGCCTGTGTATTGTCCAAAAGGAGGTTTGGGTGTTAACACTGGAGTCCTTGAAGCACCTCTTCAAAAAGCATGGACACAGTACAACTGTGCTAGAAATATTAGTCACTGCAATTAAGACCAATTTCTATGCAAGGATGTCAAGTAGGAGCTGATTTTTTCCTACTTACTGCAGTGGTGGATGATTAATTCTCATCCAATTACTTCTTGTTACATATGGGTTCCTAAAGCTCAGGGAAAGAATCTGGTATTGCTTTCAACACTGTGGTTTCCTAGCCTTTGCTGTTACTAGGCACACAGCAAAGGAAGATGGATAAATTCTGTCATCCCTACAAAAGCCAAATAATATTGATCCCCTTCAGCTTTTATTGACATGGTTTAATCCCTCCTATTTCACCCTTGCCTCAGAGTTGTCTGCAAGCCCCATCTAGTCTGAAATTGTCTTGGAAAACAGCCTCACAGCCCTGAATGCTTGCACCTGGGCATTCTCTAATCGTTTATCACCACTTCACCACCAAGTGCATTTTGAATTGCAGCAGCTGGCACAGAGAAGAGTCACCAGCAGCAAAAGATTAGCAGCTCATACATTAGATAGTGGCTTGGCCAATATATGTAACAAGGATGTTACAGTGATTTACTCTCATCAAGAACAGCCTCTATCTTAGTCCATTTAAACAGATATTTATTGTGGATTCTCTGGAGCCCAATCCCTAGCTGCACCGTGGTGCCAGGCTTAGCTGAACAAGTACTGCTGGATTCAGATACTTTTTTACCCCATGGAGTACAATGGAAATGAAGGGGTTTTTTCACCACACAGTTACATTAGTGGTTTTGTTTCCTACTGCCTCCCAGATTAATATTGTATCTAGTATTTCCAGAAAACCCATTGCCTCCTTGCCTCCACCAGGTATTTACAAAATTGTCTGAAATGTCCCCAGTTTGCTCTGGAAAACTGCTGGAGAAATTTATTGAAGCATACTATGTTATAACAGCACCTAAACCTTAATTTATTTTCACTGAGAGAAATATGAAATATTATCACTGATTCATAGAATGAAGGTAGCAGGGGACCTTAAATATAACCTAGTTCAGTTCCTCTGCCATGGGCAGGGACACCTTTCAGTAGACCAGGCTGCTGAAAGGTCCATCCAACCTTGAACACTTTCAATATATATTGATTTTTTAATTCTTATATACTCCACCAGATTTATCATGGGGAAACTTTTCCTTGTGTATTTCCACCCTTTAATCTACTGTGCTGATGCTTATTTCTAGCTGAGAAACACAAGAAAGCTAGAGTCCAGCTTGAGAATCTAATTTTCTGGCATTACTCCTTCTCTAGAAATATCATTTATATTCTATTAGAAAACATCAAGGAATTCCAGATGTTCAGAAATCTGAAATCAAATCGTGTAAGACATAACTGATTCTTTATTTGTTTACCTTTCATGAAAAATATTTTCAAATTATACATTCTATCATTATGTTTATTTACTGTTTACTATTAGTCATGATAATTTACTTCTCACTGATTAAAAGCTTAGTTTTTTCAAGTGCTTGCTTGGAGTTTAATCAGTAAGTAACATTTCTAGAAATAGTTTATGATTTTTCTGTCAATGCAAAATAAATTTCACTGCTGTTATGGCAGCATTTTCTGTATTCCTTTTTTGCCTGGTGCTAAACTTAGCTCTATTACTGAAGTACAGAAATTGCACATTTCTTGTGATTGCAGGAATTTCTTTACAGCACCATGAGCAGCTGCTAAAAACTCCTTTAAGAACACAAACCTGAGACAGTGACGTTTCCTCTGCAGCTGTGTGTGCTGTTGTGTCCACAACTGGGCTGAGGAAGGATCCAACCTCTTGTCCCAGGGGCTGGGGGTGTCCATCAGCTCTGCTAACTGGGCATTAGGTGAAAGGCAGCACTTTAGCTAAGAACTGATTTTTAAACAAGGTTCTAGAGAAAAAATATGCTCCAAAATGACGGTTATTAAATCAAATTGTTGAGCAGAGTCTAACATTCGGTTTCCATCTCCTAAAAATGTAATTTCTTAACATGTCTCTTTCTGTATCCTAATCTAGTGGTGAATTTTGTTGGTTTTTCTTTTTTTGGTTTGGTTAGTTTTTTTGTTGGTTTTTTTTTGAGGTGATTTTTTTTTTTTATTTTTGGAGGTTTTTTGTTGTTTTGGGGGGTTTTTTTGTTGGCTTTTTTTATTTCGTAGTTTTGAGTTTTGGGTTTTTTGAAAGAGAGCTGTATTGAGGGCTACATGGACTACAGAACTCCTGTATCCCTCTATCTAGTTTTGTCTTTTGGGAAATTGCATACAGCATGTAAGCATACAACATTCAGGCACTTGATAAGAAGCCTGACATCTCAAGGATCATCTGTTTAGCAGAGTTACTAACATAAATACAATTTATGTGTAAGCTGCTGTATCTGTCAGTCAAGTGTTAGGAACTGGATACAGTCTCCTGAAATAGAGGCACCTCTTAGAATTCCTTCACTCTCTTTCACTACACAATAAACATGATAGTCATTGGAGTGACATGCCAAAAGCAAAGCTGCATTTTTCAGATGTAGAGAGGTTTTAGCTGACACATACCCATATGTTTCCAGCTGTGTCACCAATATTGCCCAATGGCTTCAAGACCATTATAAAGCTTTAAAACCCTCTGGCTGCTTAGGAGGTGCTACCACCCTAGTTCACATGCTTGATTCAGTCAGAAATTTGACTGAACGCTCTATTCTTCTTTTCTTTTTTTTTCTTTCTTTTTATTTTTTTTTTCTTTCTTTTTTATTTTTTTTTTCTTTCTGCTCTGCAGGGGTTTTTGGAGGTTATTTTTTGGTTTTGTTTTTTTTTTTTTTAGGATTTTTTGTTAGGTGTTTTTTAATGAACAGGAACAAATCTTAAAAGATCAGCATCTATTCATTTATGAAGCTCACAGTTCCAAGATGTAAGTTCATCACTGTTTTAACATATTACTTATGATCAGATCATATTTGATTGCTAAGATGACCTCACATATCTGTTATTGCCTGAGAAGAGGTAGAGATGTTATTTGCACACAAAATGTTTTGCAGAATACATTAGCTCTCTTACTCATTGAGAGCTGCAGAATACCAAAAGGACTATTTTCTTTCAGTAAGCTCAGGGGAATTACAGAACTGTCACTCTGACCTCTATATATTCAATAATATCTTCCCTTGCTTCAGATATAAATAATGAATTAACATAATAAATGGGGAAAAGCCCAAATATTTTCATCACATTGATACAGTAGAATTGATATTATACAGCTACTAGATCTGATCCTAAAAATCCTCATTCAACTAGTACTTACAAGTATTAAAAAGCTAATTGGACCCACAAGAACAGTACTCTATAACCCCTCCCTCAAATGCTTAACAGTGAAATAAAATTCAGTTCATTAGCTGCAAATGGAGACAGACTTTATAGTCAAGCACAATATACTAGTGAAAACAGAAAGTCAAAACATGCTCTGTCCCAGTTCTGTCTCCCAGTGAACAGACACATGCCTTAGGCTTACATGCCTTGTATCTGCTCACATACGTTCTTGCTAGAGCTTGGCTTTCATCCTGTATACAAAATAATTCAACATCAGGCTCAGGTTTGTCTTTTGAGGCTGGCCCTGCAGCTTCCTGTAAGCACCCTTAACTCTTGTTCATGCTACCTTCTGTGCTGTTCCTGTGTCACTTTCCAAATTACTTCTTCCTTGGAATTTCTTTTTATATCCTTTACATCCATTTTATATTTTAAGCACATTATTCAAAGTCATATTTTGCCTTGTATAACGTTCTGCCTTCTTACTGCCTAAACTTCAGGCAAACAGGAGTTCAGTTGGAAGGGATGATAAATGGATGTCTTAATCTTCAACACAGTATGGAAAGGGAATGGTCTAAGAGACTCTATACTGGGTTTGAAGTTTTACAAATGGATCGAGCAGCTCTAACAGGTTGAGCAGCTCTAACAGCTATTACCAAAATGTAAAGTCTGCTTCCTCTTCCCTTTCTGCCTCCTCTCTTTCCTGTCAGCTCTCCTGATTTCACATCCCAACCCCTCTCTTGAAACTGCCATAGTCGCCATAGGACGAACCAATTCTGCACACTAAATCCTCAAAGAACGAACCCATCAGAAACAAATGTGTCATTTTCTGCTAGTTTAAGGAGCTGAGTCAGCTCTTCACAGAGCCTGATGAGTGCCAGTGCCAAGCAAGGGAAGTATGGCCAGAAGAGGAGAAAGTAGTGGGACTGCATCTTTATGCAGATCCAGGCTGCAAAATATCTTCTTGTGCTAAAATTGCTTACTCAAAGTAGTCTACATCAGAAGAGGTGTAACCTAGGTTTTGGTTCATTCATCATCTCTAGACCAGCTTTGCTGTGTGCCATAATGTCAACATTTACTTAAAAAGTAAATAGAAACACTACTGCAAACACAATCACTCTCAGTTTTCAACCTTGCAGAAGTTCCTAGTACTAAATATCATGCAATAATTCCACCAAGACTGGTGTTTAAGTGCTGTTCAGATTTCCCACTATCGTTAGTGAGAAGCCTGTTTTTCTTTATATAGCTTGATCATAACTGGGATGAGTTACAAGATTATGTTATATGGCTTAGCTTTTCTGCTATCTTTGCCAGAAAGTAAATATCTCAATAGGGTGTCCACTAACTTTGTATAAGTACAGAAAATCTCTGTCATATAAAGATGAGAAATTACTAAAGCCAGAAAATAATTTTCTGTCACTTAAAGCATAAGCATCACTACATAATTAGCAAATTAAGTCAAGAGCTGACATTAACTGCTGAATTTTTATTTTAAAGATAATTTTATCACCCATTAATTGCAGTTAAGTCCCTAATTAAAAACCTTTCAATGTTAGCAGTGGCTGATAAATATTAAGGTAGATTAAGCTAATCTCTAAATGAAAGGCAGAATCCACAATCCACCCTTTACACTTCCAGGTGCCTGGCAGTCACTGTATGGGAACTTGCGGTATGGGGGAGTGCTTTCTCCAATCCTTATTTAGATAGGCAAAAAGTCTTACAGTTTTGCAATGATAAGACTGTGATGACAGTAGAAATAAAATTTAACCTGAAAAAGATAAGAGCAATTTTTACCTCAAGGCTGGGCAGCATATCCTCAGAGGCTAATGTAAGGTTAGGAATTTTGGCAGTCAGGCTGTCAAGGAGGTTGCATCTGCATCCTTGTGTGACCCTCTACTTGAGCTGTGCTCAAGGTGCAAATCACTGAGCCTTCTCTGCTGGAAATTGCACAGCTTTCTGTTGCTGTTGTGACCGAGCATAGGTTCAAGACAGCACATGACAGAGGCAATGTAGGAGAAGGGGGAAGCTGGGAAATGAGAAACCAAACTTCTGACGTTTGTTAGATTCCAGCCACTCCCTGATTTATTGTGTGCCAGCACTCAGAACACATTTCTTAACAATTAAGGTTCTCCCTAAATAAACAGGAAATTATGTTGAAGTATTCATATGAACAGATCATGTTGAAAATTGAAAAGTACTATTTTTTCTAAAGCCCTTAAGATCATGAAATGTATATTACATTCCTGTATAATTTTATCAGACATCATCAAACACCAGTAAGAATCTTCTGAAAAGTCACATGAAATAAAGATTTGGCTTTTGGACTCTTCTCAAGAAGTTTTATAAAATTATGGTGTTCTCTCTCATGAAAGATATTTCAGTATAGCACAGAATAAAATCATAAGTGAAAAAAGTGGTTATTTCCTATTGAAATTATGCTAATTCTTTTAACTTTTGAATTGTTAATAGTTTAACCAATTTGTTTTAGTGGTTGCTAAATGATTGAAATAATTTACAAAATGTAATTGTAGCTTCTTTTTAAGAAAATTACTTTTGAATGAGAAAGTTCTTGACAAACAGGCTTTTGGAGCTATTACAATTTCATACACCAATGTAGGCTAACATAGTAACTGTAGGTCTCAGTTATGCTGACTATAAAGATGACTGATGAGAAATATCTTTATTCTTGTTGAGAAAAAATTACAAGGTTGTGAAGTACCTTCATGCTTTGAAATTGAATAAAAGGTTATGTAGATATTCACAGATCATTTTTCATAATAAAAAAAAATAAAAAGCTGAAAACATAAAATTCTAGACCTAAACTAAACCATAAAATTCATTTCTAGTTGAGTTCTATGTCTTAAAAGAAATTTAGAAAGAAATTTTCAATCTTGGCTGAATATTATAGCTATGTTACATTAACTTTAAACTAAAACAATGTGCTGTAGGAACTAGTTATTACTTCATCTATTAGCTGGCAAAAATTATAATTAATTTTTTTTTTATTTTATTAGATATGAGGAAGGTGACAACTGAGCTCAAACAAAAATTATATAATCATTAAGTTACTAGATTTTGACCCATAAGGACTGCTGCCATCACTGGTAGTACAGCACTATTCTAAACATAAATTAGCACTCTTTCCCAGTACCTGTGTCATCCATTCTTAGGATTTTACGGAAAGTTGCATATGGGCAAAGAATCTTGGGCAGATCAATTAGCAAAAAAAGGTTGAGTTTCTAGTTTTTTTCCTCAACAGCAGCTACCTTGATGAACTGAGCTCAACTCAGCTACCTAAACACAAGTTCTGTTTGAGACACAACGATTTTCTGAGACAGCCTTATAGAGCAGGCTGGTATTACACAAGGCCCATCAGAGCAGAGTCCTTCCAAACCAATGGTTTCTGGAGGTCAGGTAGAAGGTCATCTCAGATACCTCTGGGCAGGTGTTGCAGCCTACAGTGAGCTATAGGTTGCTGAGATTATGCTAGAAAATTAAAGGTTAGGTCAGACGTGTCTGCATCAGGAGCAATTACTAAGAAAATGGGAGAATTAGAGGAAAAGGAGAGCCAGATAACCTGAAGAGAAATTGCAGTGGTTTAGGAAACCACCGAATTTCTTGAAATTTCACAGCTAGGGAGGTTGTGCCCATGGAATTCTCATTGATGCAACACAAAAATGATAAACTGTCTTTCTTGCCACAGAAAATGACCAGAAATAGATCCAGTGATCCATTATCTCTTTTAGCCTTCCTCTAATACTTTGTCCTTTAAAGACATTATTTATTGACACATATTGTCCAAGGTTTGTTCAGAATCAATTTCCATAAGCTTTAATTAAAACTGAGCTGATTCCATAAGAGCTGTGGGTATTATTAAAGGTTGAAACACTGGTTTAGTGAAGCTTATTGATTGGCTTTGGTTGCACAGTTCATGGATTCAAGGAACTGGAGAAAATTCATAAAAATTAATTGGAGTGACCTTGCCTGTAGGCAAGCAATTTGTTATAGAGCTCAAAGGTAACCGCTAGAGAAGTTCTCACACCACCCTTGACATGCTCTTTGTTCTCCACCTTTTAAATGGATGACAGTGATTCATCTTCTTGTTTAGCCAGATGTCGGAAAGCCTTGGAGATATATGCAATAGTGCCAGTGGAGAGAGCCATATTTGACACTTTCAATTCTGGCACTAACAGTGCCTAGAGGGTACAAGGGAGAGTGGATTTTTGTATTTGTTTCCCAAATTGAGCACAAGAGAAATATTATGGGGCGATACTGCAACTCTGGCATCTCTGAGCAGTGCATTATTTCCCTGACCGTGGCTCAGACTTGGCTGTACAACTTGCTGAAGAAAGTAAATCAACTCAAGGCATGCAGCAGCATTTAGCAGAATAAAATTTTTAATGTTTTTTGAAAAGACCCTACATGCCCTGATGCAGATGCATTGAGCAGCATTTTAAAACAGTCGTTTCCTCCTTATCTCTTCCAAAAAAACATGCACCAAGACATGCTTTCTACTCACTACTATAAAATTGTCCCCACACATCACTAATTAAATTTTCCTATATTTCCCAGAGGACAAATCTTTGAAAGTCTAAAGCTCTTCCTTCAAATAATCAAATATCTTTCCACTAACATCTCAAAGAGATAGCGTTTTTCTCTCACTGTTGGCAAAGAAGTAGTGCCACGGCAGGGGCGATGAACAGGAAGGTGTGCTCAAGTCACTCTGACATTCTCAGCCAACACATTAAAGTTTACCCACATGGCTGGGAATATCAAGTATTAATAGACCACAGTCACAGCCCAATTTGCTTAAAACCTTCCATATTTTCTCTAAAAAGAGTGGAAAATTGCTAATTTTTGAACCTGTTCTGCTGGCAGCAAACTCTCATGCTATAAGGAGCTTGTGAAATTGCACTTGGGTTTCTAGATATGTCAGTCCTGGTGCTTCCTGAAAAATGAGGGCAATGGACTTGCTTACTATCACGTGGAATAAGAACTTTTATTCCTATACAGTCTCTATATGGGCATTTTATTTGATGATCAGCAATTACAGAATCTGAGAAAAGACATGTCCATAAACTGTCAGTACCAACTCCAAAAATGTGTAAGGCCAATAAAAGAAGTGATAGCTTGTATTAATCATTGCTATTTAACTTTTGGTTAATGTTTTATTGAATCGCCAGGTGATTTTAATTGAACCCATGTTTGACAGAGATGTAATTCATTACATTTTATAAATCCATTAGTCCAGAATAGAAATGTAATTATTTTACCAATATCTGGATTTTACTGTGCCATCAATTCTGTGCTGTTAAACAAGTGACTCAAGACTTTGGGAATCTGTTTGGTACCAGTCATCATTGGGAGCACCAGAGAAAAGTCAGAAGATTCTTACTGTACCTCTATGAGCCCTTTGATTCTTATTTGAGAATTTAGCTCAAAAGTCGTAAGTATGTCCAGTGGAGAATACAAGGAACGTGTTCTGAAAATATACTTTTGAGATTTTCTTCAAGTATTGGATTGAAATTAGTTTATTAATTTAAATAAAATCAATTAGTAGGTGATTTAAATTACTAGGAATCAATTTTCAAAAACCTTGAGTAAGCTTACTTAAAGAATGAATTCAACACGAGATTAAAGAAAGGAATCCATAAAGTAATATAATAAAAGATGTATTTCTATATTTTGCCATCATCTTCCACATTGCTGTCAACTTTGTTTGGTTTAGGCTGAGGCTTTTTTTATAGATTGTGACCAACAGAAGGACAAATATGAAAAAAATTAGGAGGGTAACTAAACTCTGTCTGCAGATGAAGGTCAAATTCATGATGCCTGATCTCAGGAACACAAATTTCCCATTATCTCTAAAATGAAATACCACAAACACTTAGGCTGTAATACTTGAAATCCATGAACTTAATTAGAAAACCTTCAAGTAACCTCTCTTGATTATGAAAAGAGAATTAATGGCTGTGCAGTGATTAAAAAAAGCCCAGGTCTGATGCCAGTCCCTGCCCTGCCAACCCGGGGAACCCCAGGCTCCACATCTCCCCCACACCTCACTTAAATGCTCTTTAAATTCTAACTGGGTTTTGATTTCATTAGCACCCAATAGCAATGAATGCTGAGCAGTGTCAGTCACTTAATTTGAAGACAACATAGCACTTACTTATGATGATGATTTACAGCTCAAAAAGAAAATTTGCCCCTGATCTTTTCTACAGAATCATAATGATTTCAGAAAGCTACTGCAATTAAGAAATAAAAAAACCCAATCTTGTTCCATTCAGCAAAAAGCAAAACAATTGTAACTACCAAATTTGAAACAGAGGGAAAGTATCCAACTGAAGCATCATACTGAGCTGTCCCAGCACCCAAGTGAGAATGTCCATCTTGTGTCATCATGAGTCCAGTCAGAATCAGGTTGTAACCAAGTTGTGTGGGATTTGCAGCAGCAGCAATAGTTCAGAATAAGATATTCCCAATGGCAATGAGTACTGAGAGAGGCCTCCAGTTTACTTTGTCAAAGATTTGTAAAGAAAATTAATCTTAAAAACAGATATCAAAAATTTGGGGGGTGAGAACTCTTTATATCTACAGGGGCTCTTTTTTCAGTGACAACCCTATTTGGCCTGGATGTTTTCCCAGTGAAGATCATGGGATTAGCCTGATTTTGTACCCTTGGTAAACTTCATCAGATATCAGCATAGGCTAAAATTGTGGTATTTTTGAAATCCAATTTATCTACAAACACTAAAGAGAAGGAAACAGTATGTAATGACCCAGGAAGATAGAAGCTAACTCACATATTTTTTTCTAGTGTTCAGATAGAGGATGTAGCATAGGTCGGTTCCTGACAATATTTTCAGCTCACTTTAAGGAGAGAAAGGTACCAGTCATGCTGTTCATGCTGGAACAGCCTCAGCACTGTCAGATGCTCATGGCTGCAGGGTTTGGGACTGGACATGCCTTTAGTTCCAGAGGTATGAAATAATACCTTCTGCCAACTTGCTGAGAGTTATTCTTCCAGAGTTTAGTCTTCAAATCCACAAACCTCAGCAGCAAGTACCACACAAATCTTTGATGTAAATTTGGGCAGCAGGTAGAACTTGATGCTTTTAATTCTCTTTCATCTTCGCTGAGCTGCTTTTCTTTAAATTGCACTACAGGTGCTAAATTTCTTTCCCCAGCATTACAAGTTTGTTGGGTTTTGTGTTTTGGGCTTTTTTATTTAATTGTTTTTTCTTGCTTGAATGGTGGAAGATAATAGCTACCCTATGGCTAGCTGGAACTGCCTCTCCAGAATGGATCAAATCACAGCTTCTGAGCAGGTCTCTTTTCTTTAAACTGTTTTGCTGTAGTCTTACAGAGAGCTGAAATTCTTCCAAGCCAGGATTAATGGCTGTGGAGTGAGCAGAGGGCAGAATTAATAACTCAGTATGAGCATAGCCATAGATTGAAGTATTTAGGATTCCTGACTGCCGAGTACTGTCTTAAGCAGGTTTCGGGTACAGGAGAATGAAGAGAAGGTGCTGGGGAACAGACAGCAAAGGGCTGTAGCACTCAGGAAAAACATTTACATTAACCTGAGGATCCAAAGGTCGTGAATGTCTTTGCTTAGTTCTTCAGTGATCCTGAAAGCACCAAAACTTGCTGTGTGCTCCTCGCTTACGTTTAGGATTCTCATCTCTTGTTCTATATCAGCACACTCTGAACTAAGCCTCTGGACTCTGAGCTCCTGCTTGCTGTGGACCGCTATCCAAAAACTGTGAGAAATAATGCTGCCTCTTCTGGGATACAGAAATGGTTCGGGTCCTCAAAAATCTAGTAATTGCTGCTTTTCTAAAAAAATCCATTCATAGGATGCATAATCTAATCACAAATCCTTTCAATAGAGAAAAGGGAACCTTGATTTTTAGATCCTGTTTAGCCTAAGGATTTCCACAACTTCAGATCTATATTCTTGGAGAAGAGTGCTAATGTTGGCTACTACTGACGCTTTGAACATTTCTTCCTTTTCTCTATTACTCAAAAATATTTTTCTTCCCTTTCCATGAAAAAGGTGTCATCTTGTGCTTTGCTCAGCCAGTGAATTTTTATGGGTTTTAGGTTTAATGTTTCTTTTTCTTTACTTGTTTGGTTTTGTTCTTATGGAAGTGAGGGCAGGATTAAAAGAATGTAGAAGAATATCAGAACATAACAGAGAATTTGCCACAAAAAACAGGTAGTGTCAGGAACTACAACTTATGCAGGGACAGTGATTTCTAATTAATGCAAATCTTTACAGTTCAGGAAAGAAAAGATAAAATGGGAAAATGTAAGTAAAAGAAAAGGTATCTTACAGTGGAGGTAATCTAATCTTATTTCTATAAATGCTATCCTAATATTTTTTTACAGTACTAATTGTAATAGTGACAGAATTGCACGGGGGAGATGAACTATGAAAATGAACTATCTTTAAGCACATCACTACACATAACACATAAACTTTGAATAGCACAGGTTTGTGTCCTGTTACACCTCAAACAGTTCTGGCACCTCAATTATGGCAAAATCATCATGGCAACACTAAGGAAAGCCTCGGCCAATAAAAGCAGGGAACAAAAACAGTCTGTTCGTCTTTAAAGAACTATCAAAAACATGTTTAAAAATGGAGCCTGAGCTCAGTGATAAGTTTCAGATGTCTAAAATGTCATTTCAATCGAATCAGATTTTGTCATTCTAGCGCTTCAGACTGGGAGGCTGAGTATGAAGGTGTTTTTCCCAGGCCAGTTGTAGTGCAGCATCCATCCTGCTTCAAATCCAACACGGAATGGAGAAAGGAATTGCAGATTACTGAAAAAAATGCCTTTGGCATCTAAGTCCCGACTTAGAATATTAGCCTCTCAGGAATGCCCAGAACCAGGCTGGAATCAGACTCCCTATGTCTGTTCCTCCTTTGGCCCCATGTCTTGGATCCCAGACTCAGCTCCATGAGGAGTTGCAGAAAACATTTCCAGTTCAACAAGAGTGCTGGTGAGGACATTTTCTCAGAGGTGGAAGAATAAGTGGAAACTGTAGACAGGGAGCAAGTTCAAGGTGGTAATGAGGGCTTTATCCACCAAAGCAGATAAACAAGTGCAAAAATGCTAAGTGCAAAAACATATATAATACCTCTTCTTCCAGAAGTTGCACAGACTAGGTGACTGTCTGCCTAAACCTGGATTATGATGTAAGTATAGCTTGCTTGTCCTCCCAAGAAATGTTTGTTCTTCTTTGGAACATGTTTGAAGAGCCAAGGCCGGATTCCTGAAGGTTTTCCAGGCTAGGTAGGTAAGTGCCTAGAGGACTAGGCAATATTTGAAAGCTACAAGTCTATGTTGTTCTCTTGGTGAAATGCACACAGCTTTGATTTAGGTGCCTGTATGAGTTTAGTTACTCCCACATGACTCTTCCCTGATAGGGAAGAATTGTCCTTTAACTCCTCGTTAAGTAAAAAATGAACTGGGCTCTCTGTTGATCTCACACTCCAGGTTGTTTATTCTTTCCTTATCCACAATTTCTGCACACCAGGCTTTACAGCAGCCTAGTGTGAAGGAGAAAGGACACCAAAGAGCCTCAAACACACAGATTCAAGGTTCTCTTAAAGATAATTCACCCAATTATCACCACGAACAGACATTATTTCTGTTTTTCTACCAATTACTAACTAAACTTCTATTCACATAACACTGCACTGCAATCATCTAACTAATCATTTAGTCACCCAGCACTCTGCAGAATATGGAGTAGATGAAGAAGGAGAAAGAAGCCTAAAAATCACAAGGATCCTCCATCTTGTCTTCATTTACTTACCATTCTAACAAACCCAAAAATCTACATTTCTCACCCTGTGATAAATTACATATTATGCTATTATATAATTTCTTAAAAATTCTATCTCATCCCAAAGCCTAGGAAGCCCTGTCCACGGACAAAGGTTAAAAGCAGTATTTGTCAGAGGGTTTGGATCCTTTAAAACATGCAGAGAAATATTTTCTGCATTCCAGATTCCAACAGGTGCCTACGTCTCAAATAAGATGAGATTTTGGCAGCCTGGCTCCTATCTAGGGTGAATTAAAAAGGCATTTTTGCCACCTCTTGATGTAAAAAAAGAATGAAAAATGTTGTCAATACAAAATTTCTACAGTAGATTAAAACTAAACTATTTTTTAATATTTATAGCTAAGCCTAAGATGATAAAAAATAATAGATGGGTAAATGACAAGTAAAGAAAAAAAGCCCCACAGATTCTTAATAATCCTTGGTCTCCTGTGCCCAAAGGAGTATAAACTGAGGAAAAGTTACAAGTATGAGTAAATGAGGAACCAGGAAACACACGATTGCATCACAAGACCTGGACTTTTCCCATCATGCCACATAGGTATAATTAACCTTGTAATTGCTTCTGAGAAATCTGTGTCTGTATGTGCTTACAGAATTATTCTAGATCTTTCTAACTTAAATTACATTTCTAAGACTTTCCAAAGTACCCTACATATTTTAGAATCTAAATTGTACTTCTGGTTAAGTGAAATGTGTTTATCCTTGAATAAAGGTACAGTAGCTCTGAAAACAGCAATTTACAATTAGAGGTAAATACATGGACATAATGAGCAGGGGAGGAAGAAGTAGCTATTAGAACTAAACCTGTCTTCTTTCCAGACATCTTCACAGGAAATATTAAAGCTATTATTTCCATTCTTGAAGATTTAGACTCCATCTGACATAAACTTGGAATTTTCATTAATGTTAATGAAAGTTATGCAGATGTATCATGTGAAAAATAGTCAGTGAGTGATGAAAGTTGCAGCATAGCAAAAACAAATGACACCAGAGATGACTCAGCAAAGCCAATATTTAAATATTCCCAAAAATTACAGTAACCCAATCAATTATAGGAATTTTAGTAACACTATTTGCCTGTAAAAATGTGACTGGACCCACATAATTGGACAATTGTTTGGTCTGCCCTTTAACACCCATGTTTCCAGATATCCCCCTAAAGAAAAAAATCTCCTTCTCTAAGTATATACATTTTCCAGATTCCATAACAAGAAAGCATCTATAAGCCACTATTTCTCCCTTTCCCAGTTAAAAAAAAATCATTCCTCTGTCTGAGGATTATTTTTTCGTAAATATCCATAGATAAATATAAATTTTTATGGTCTATTTCTCTTTGCCTGCTTTACATATATATACACAGTGGATTTTTATCTGTTAGAACAAATTTAATATATTTTGGTATCCGAAAAGCTGGATTGGTGAATGCTTAACACAGGGAAGCCTTTTGGAGCTTAGTGTGTTAAGTACTAAATGACCCCAGTTTTTGAGGCTGGATAGATTCTTTCTGAGTTATTAGTAATTCAAAGGCCTCAAGATTCCTCTGCATACTCCACAGAGAAGTCAATGACAAATTATACGTAAAAGGAACTATTCTGTATTCTGGTTGCTCTTTGTAGCAGCTAAAGAATCTACATCTACCAAGACAGTATTTTCATTTCTAAGTTAATTTTGAACATTCCCAAATGGGAAGAACGAAACCAAAACCAATCCTGTTTCTATGAACAAGACATACTTGTTTTCTTTCCTTCTGCTTCTTGTTTGAACTTTTCTGAAAAGCTTTGCTGTTCTCTAGTGTTACCTCTTTCTGCTGCAAAGTCAGAACACTGAACTGAGTAGCCTGGAATAAACTGATGTTTTTCAGAGGAAGGTGAATAAGGAACTGTAAAAACTGTCTTTGTGCCTGAGCTACATAAAGCTTTAAACTCTAATTCAATTAGAAATTAAACTAGTAGTGTTGCATTGTACTAAAATCTGTGTCCTGGGTCTCCTAATCTCATGTTTCAAAACTTACTTCTCCCCAAGGGATGATAACTTATCTGTGTAGTGAAACAACTGTGGGCTAGTTTAATTCAGGTAACTTCATTTTCCCTGATTTCTACATTAATCTTTGCAATTCTATCTAGTCTGTGGTTAGGCTGTGGATTGAGCCTACAATGTGTTTGATAGAGATGATGATATAAAATAACCCATAGCCCTCTCTTTCCTGTCTGTTGATTCCACCCTGTGCCTGGGAAATGCTTTAAGGAAAACCTTGAAAAATATTAAACAGACAAACAAATAAACAAACCACCAAAATCAAACAAACACTAGATTTGTTCATGGTCTGACTGGCAGAGCAGGCATACAAATGCTGGTGTTGACACCCCAGGCAGTGACAGCAAGTAGGGAAGGGCAGCAAAAGAGAGTCCAGTAAGGCCAGTTGTGATGAACCATTTGTTCTGTAAACACGGGCATGATTTCCGTTTCCCAGGTGCTCATCCAGCCTTTCATAAATTGGCAAATGACTGCTCAAACACTAAACAAAGTGTTTGGAGGTGTTTAAATGATCTTTTGGTAGGAAACAGGAAGGTGGACTCTGCCTACCCATGGCAGTGAGTATGTTGGCAATTGCTGAAAACAGTTGGCTGGAAAGACTTGCACTTCACGCCTTTCCTGCTCTACAGCATCACAGGCTGCTTGATCACCTCTACATCAGCTCTGCAATTTGCAGAGGAACAGCAGCTGGCTACCATCATGTTTTTTTGGAACACCAATACTTTCACTGGGTAAATGATTACCAGCATTCACAGCAACTGGAATTTCTTTTTTTTTTTTTTTTTGTATGCAAATGCTGTCTTGGATAATTCATGTCTGAATTGTCATATAACATTTATCCAACCATAACGTATACATTTATCCACAACCAAACCTTTTCTGGTTGAGAAAAGAAGATTGATAGAGCAAACAGAGAGTATTTTGGGCTGTAGTTAGTTCCTCAACTTTTGGGAAGTTTTTGAGACAATTGCTGCAATCTGCAGTGCAATAGAGTACAGAGCATAATGTAATCACAGATTATTCTTCAATTTACACAGTTCTCAGTGCATATGAGGATGAACAAGTTGAACATCTGGTAATAGAGACATCTACCAATGAACTTAGAGCTGTATTTTAACTCATGCAGCTGTCCTAGCCAGCCAGATTAAATGTTGTTGTTACTCTGAACGTCTGCAACACGTGTGTAAGAGTCTGTGGGAAAAAACTAAGTCTCACATCATTTGCAAGCTGTTTTTGTGAAGAAAACTCTTCCTCTCATAAAATATGTATTCATTCAGGCTAAAAATAAAGCTTCATAAGTCATGTTCACATGACCTATGTACTAAGAATGTGCCTACAACATCAAAATAGTAAATGTACCAGAAGGACTGACAAAACAGTGATACCTGACTCTGGACAGACAAAAGGTTTTCATTCCCTTGTGAGTTTTTTCAGTATTTTTCCCAAGGAATCGAAACACATATTTCTTTTGATCCCTTGAAAATTTAATGTTTCAGCTTGATCCAGGCTAAGCGCTTCCTGCTGCCCCTCTACAAGTTAAAGAGCTTGCACAGTGTCTATGTCAGCAAATAACTTGGAGGACAGATACAGTATGATTTATGCACCTTGGACCTTTGCACTAGTTTTGCACAGGAGGACAAGATGATGGAGTAAATATGAGAATGTTTCTTCCCCAGGCAGTGGAAGAATGGGTAACACAGTCCTGACTACACTGACCTGAGGAAAATGAGTCTTGCCTGCAACCACGATCTGGGACCTTTTGTTAGAACCAAATAGTACAGGATGAGTTTTATCCATTGCCTAGTGCAATAATTTTCCAGGGATGTGTGAGTGAACATCTGGGAAAGTATTCCTGAGATAGTTAAAAACTGCTCTAACTCTCTCTGGATTTTGAACAAGAGACATGAACAAACCAATGATAGAAGCCTGTCATTCTGAAATTTCTTCACTGTACCAATATGGAATTTCTTCGAACTGCAGGACATTTACTTGAGCCTGGCTGCAAATGAGACACCTCATTAGGACATAGACATTTGACTAGACTGTCCCTATTACATTATTTTTATTAGTTATGGAAATTATTTCTGTTTATAAAGTTAGCAGCCTCCAAAAATTGTCTGCTGTCCTGAGCTGCTTTATTATCAATATATTATTTGTGCTGTAGTACGCATCAATGGCTCCACATCATTAGTCATAATCCTACAGTTGTAGGATTTATATAGACTCTTAAGGCAAAAAATGAGTTCTCAAGGTGGTATTCTAAATCATGAAAAAATATTAGTAACATACACAGTAACAGGGACTGTCAGGCAAAACATGTATGATTGATAGGATGTTCAAAAAATCTTAGCGAAGAGGCTGCCAGACACCCTGTCAGCATGCAAACACTCAGCACTTCTCCTGAGACATCCTTACTTGGTTTGGGCTTTTGTGTTACTCAGATACTACACTGCTTTCCAGGCAGGATGAGGTCTTCAGTAATCAAGCTTTACACCTGAAATTCAAAGAGACTGGAATTTTACTTGGGACTAGGGTGGGACTTGGGTAGTAATTTGTAGGCCTTGTTTAGTAAATGCCTCTTTTTGTTTATGTCAATGTAATTACATATCAAAAAAATGGAAATTTCCTTTTGTGGGCTACCATTGCTGTGTTAAAGATCCTTCAAAGTCAGTATGACTTGAGCTCAGTATGTGCTGTTCTGGACTGCAGGAGACTTGTGTTCCTGGGAAGTGAATTTTAATATCAACAAACAGGGAAGTTGTCACAAAGGCAAGACCCATGCAGCACGTAGCCTTATTTCAGGAAAACTGGTAACATCTGAGAGTTACTGTATGTAGCTGCCTTGTTATTTGGGCACTAAACAGAAGACAGTGTGTTTAATTAACAAAGCCAATATTAATTTTCTGTTTCCTATTTTTTAATAGGCAAGTTAAAGCCAAATGAAATTGCCAAACACTCATATGAGTGTTTGAAAAATATATGCTGAAAAAAACATCTGGAAGTCCACCAGGATCATTGATGCAAACAATGTCATAAATTTTAGCAGTGTCTGTGAAGTGTCAGTGAGATCCATGGGCACTCTCCTGGAAGTGTTTGATAACCTGAATTCTCTGTGGGCACAAGGATGGTCATGCCAATATCCAAGGCTACACCCAGGGCCAGAACAGAGGAAGTTTTCCTTGCGAGGTTGTGTCATCTCTTAGAGGGACAGCTAACATTTTATTTATAGCACAGCTGAGAGCAGGGTTTTAGGATACCATATTTGAAAACAGGCATTACATGACCTTTTACTACATTTCCTGCCAGTTTTGCCTCAAGGCATAGTAGACATTGCTGTGAAATATGCTCCAAAACAGGAAGAAAGTTAAGTCTTTTGAATCAAAGCAATTTAAAGCTAATTACTCAGCCTCTCTGCTTTTTAGGTCTTTCTTGGATTTATGCTATTTGCCTGTTTACCCTGTTGACCATGCATAGCTTGATTCCCTGTAATGCTGCACTTTTACAAAGCATCATCATAAATATTTTTGGATCCTGTTTTCTGTCCTCATTGTATTTTAAATCAGAAATATAGAAGTTCACTTTAATCTGAACCACTTATCTGAGACTTTTAGTCCTTAACTCTATTAGTTGCTCACTAATAGTGTGTTCATGTTTACAAGGTTCAAAACCACACATAAATTAGTATAGAAAATTATCAAAGCATAGAGAAAGGCAGGTAATTCTGTGGTAACCAAATTAAATTGCTTTATCAAATTTTATCTCAAATTGAAATCAAAACAAAAAGGCATAACAAATAAAGCCAAATCTACAGAATCTGAAAGGTAGAAAGATATTAAGACATGAAATCATGGTAACAAGACTAAAAGATTTTTAAACAGTAATTCTGATAGTGTCAGTTCCATCATTTTTCTTGTTTGAAAATCTCTTTTGTGGTAATAGTATATGAACAGGTTAAAAGGTAGGAATGAGGAAGTGAAGATGACATGAGAGAGAAACAGATGCGTGGACAAACTCTCGAATACTGTAAGGTCCTTCAAACGAAATCCAAGACAGAAAGTGTTACAAATCAAATTAGAAACTGTGGACAGTGTGGCACTCATAGATGGACGAGTGGATGAGAAGGAAGGACACGCCAGTGGTCAGATTTGGGAATGTGGATGACTCTGCTTTATAAATATAATGATGCATGGAAGTCTCTCTGTATAGACAGCCCCATAGTCTCCCCAGGCACAGAGGAACAGAGAATGTTTTCAGGGGCATATGCTTCAGAGTAATAAAAATTGATGTCTTGGGTTAGTCAATTTATTAATTTCAGTTATGATGCATAATCAAATATATTGGTGGAAGAGGCTAATGACTGTAAGAGACATCCAGTTAGAAACGTCTGAAACAGAACACTAAGCATTCCTTATGGAGTAAACCAATGGAAACAAACACTGTGTAACTGTTCTTCCATAAAATCATGTGCATGTGTTCATGTATGTTAACGTGTATGCATGTGATTAGGACAAGCATAGCTTTAAGCATAAACTGGTGTCACGCTGGTACAAAGAAAAATGTTTGAAGACTAAAAAAGCTGCTTGAGAACATTCACTATATGCAAAGTCATACTTCTTTTGGAGTAACATTATTTTAATTCTCTTCATTACTTGACATAAAGATTGTAGTTTTTAAGCACACTGAATCCTTGAAGTAATACCTGCAGTCATAAATAGTGAATCCCTGGCATAAGTCAAACCCCTGAAATTGCAGAAACTTCTAGCTAGTTATCTCTTACACTTATATTACTTTTGAGTATTCATTGGCTCTCTAACGATGAACACATCTCTCAAATTGTATTGTTAGCAGTTCCCAGTTAAAAATGTGCTGTATTTGTTGGATTAATTATTGTGGCTACCACCTGTAATTGGGAACCTGCTTGATGCTTTTTTCTATAAAGTAAAGTACTCAGGCAATTTCTGATGGCTCTGGCTGTCAGGCAGGTCAGGATCACCGTGAGAACAGCTCCTCAAATTTCAATTTGACCATTTCCTTTCCTGTTTTTCTAATAAATAAGAAGAACAGAGGTAAGCAGGGCAAGTCACAGAAAAGTACACAAGAGTTTC
Organism: Cinnycerthia olivascens; assembly: GCA_035048155.1. Lineage (NCBI taxonomy): Eukaryota > Metazoa > Chordata > Aves > Passeriformes > Certhiidae > Cinnycerthia > Cinnycerthia olivascens. The sequence goes on from JAWWMU010000001.1 coordinate 39,517,419, forward strand.
TTCTAGACTGAAAAAAAGCTTCTCTCAGTTTGATGTGAAAGTTCATGAGACTTACCAAAATATTTCAACACTATTAATAGCCTTGGTTTAATATAGCCACAGAGCAAAACCACTGTGAAAAATTCTTCACATAAATCTATTCATGCACTTCAGTTTTAAGCTACATAATTGTTTTTCCACTTCTAGTTTGGCTCTCCAGAAGCCAAACCGTATTGAGCAAAATTTAAAGTTTTCTGTGTACGGTTCAGGGCAGTGCTGGATAAGATATTTACAAGCGAGTAATGAGAAGGTCTGAGACACCAGCTAGGTCCCCTCCAGGTTAGTGCTGTGGTGTTCACCAATTCACATGGGTGCAGTACTAGTGAGTTTTTCCACAACTTTGGGGGAAAGTGTCCATAGGGAGGTGTTTTCTCAAGCCTGGCCTTAGCTTTGGGAGCTGCAGATGGTGCTACTGAGCTATGAACTCTTTTGAAAATCAGGTTCTTAATGGAAGAATCAAATTACTTGAAAAAATTATGAGTCGTCACCCATCGTGCAGCTGTTTCAGGACTGATGTCATTCTTGATTTCAGTCTACCAGACACAGTCTCTTAAAGGTCATTTCACTGTCATACTTTACAGTGAAAGATGCTAGGCTTGGCAGCAGCAAAGAAGATGCTCAGTGTCTTTTAGCACTGGAGTATTCCTGTGATTTATCTTGGGGTTTTGGCATCTCCTTCTGAATGGTGATGAAATATTTTAAATTCTCTCAGAGATTTTAACTCCTATATTCCCAAATTAGTAATGCTTTACTCTGAAATTTTGTGTATTCCAAGTGCTTAATTTTTTTAAAAGGATAAACAGCTTTCAGTTTCTATTAAAATGCAGTGAGATTTTGATTTATTTCAATTTTTTTTTCAAAGATAAGTTCAAATATATCTCCTCAGGCTTTTATTTCAGCCTTCTTACCAAGTAAAATAAGATTTAAGTTTGCATTCACAAATATAGATGGGTGATATTCTGTGGGACAGGGAGGGCAACCAGAGAAAAAGAGTTCTCAGATACCCTCCAAAGCAGTGGGTAGGGAGAAGAGAGACCCAAAAAGCAAAATTCAGGGATCAGCCACAAAATAGAAAGGGTATAGGGTGGAACAATGTCGTGATGATTTTGCTTTGTGCATGAACTGAATCATAGAATGATCTGGTAATGACTTTTCCAGTGATTCAGTTTCTGGCTTAACTTTCTGACTACTGTTGGAAATTATAATGGAATACTTTTTTGCAGTGGTTACAGAGAAACAAATGATAGTGCCAAAAATGAAGGATGCATAATAAACTTAACATCTGTGAGGCTCTCAGTGACAGATGCTCAAAACGTGTCTCCTGGGGAGATATGATTCCAGTGACCCTGACCCACAGTAGTTGTCTCTTAGAGATGTCCCTTAAAAAGTTGTTATTATTCACGGAAAAAAGGCACGTCTGATACAGAATGTCATGACATACAAATAAAACTGTGTTACAAAGAGTCTCATAATAAGGGGAGGAACCCAGAGTTTGTTTTTATTCAGGGTAGGATCACATTTCAATGATGTCAATTGGCAAATAACTGAGTATGCAGCAAAGGAGATGAAACAAGCCCCTCATTTCAGCACATGGTGGACTATTATTAATCCTGAGCTCAATCCTATGGGACAAATCATTCCCAGTTAATGTTAAATCATGCTGTATTTGAATTTTATGAGAAAGGCTCAGGTATGCTTTATTTTTTTATTGCTTTAAATAATTTTTTCTACATACAAAAATATATTATTTTCATTTCATTTTTCCTAGTAACAGTATTAATTTTCTATAAAATCTTACTTATTCCCATAGAGAACTTCTTTAGGGAAAACATACAAAGAAAATTCCCAATACTAAAAGTGAGCTTCTTCCTACCTTCACACCAATATTTTTTCCTGCAATGTAGGAGGATGCACTTGAAATGAAATCTTTTTGAAGGTGGAGCTGTTTATTTAAAGGCTACACTTTAAAGCAGTCATATGAGATGTTTGATAGAGGAAGAACCAAGGAGATGGAACAACATTCATGTCCACACCTACCTATTGGAATGAGACATCCAAGAGGCAATAATTAGGAAAAGATGAACACTTTTTTGAGAAAGTTTTCTGTTTATTTGTCTAGTCCTTCGGGATTTAGATCCAGATAATAATTGCTATATTCCTCAAAATAGTTTTACTTTCATGGGCCTGTCACACTAAAGAAGGAATAAATGCTACTCACAGTATGTTCTGGGGGCTTTTAATCCTATAATCTTCAAAAAGGAAAATATCTTCAAGTGAAAATGCTATACTTTCCAAGAAAGAATCTTTTAAAGGAGATAGATACTGAAAAATAAGATTGAAAATTATTTTATGAGAAACAGAGTACCAGACAGCCCTCTGCCTCACTCATCAGTTCTGTCCATATTCTCTGGCTACCATCAGTTTTTAGAGTGTAATGCCACAGATCTTTGGAACACAGTTCTGTTTGCTCCAAGTTTTCAGTGGTTTCCTTGTCAAGACCAACAGAAAATAGGTTCAGTATGATTAACTATTCTCCAGAAAGGAGAAAACACTAACTATGTTAAACATAAAAGCATTTAAAATACTAGTTTCTTGATTACAGCACTCACCCAGTTTCCCAAAGCAATTCAGTCTTTGTAAGAGACTGCAGAGAAAATCTGGACTTTTACAACGTGGTGCTGCTCAAACTCAGCAAACATGAAAGATGCAACCAGAAATGTTAGATCTATGCAAGCAACTCTGCAAATAGAGAGGTTTTGTTCCCACATGAAGCTCACTGGAGCACACACTAAAAACTACTTGCCCAGTACAGATTTTACCACTAAAATGTAACTTGATAGGAGGTATGAAATTTATAGGATTTGCAGAAAAGGAAAGAAACACCACAACCTTTTTCTCAAAGTATTTTACAGTACCAAAATTTTGGAATTTCTGTTCTGCATGACTGTTTAGTTCTTCAACATTTTCTTTTGACAGAAATTGAAATAAAGTGTCAAAAACTTCCCATGAGGTGAAACTTCTAGAAAAATTCACTTCAGAATTATGGGATATTATCTGAATTTTCATTTCAATAAATAAAAAATATTCTTCTCACTAAAGCTTTCCATGATAAATTTTACTATAAAAATCAGCATGATAAAGGAAGAATAAAGCACTTCAGCCTTATCACAATGCTCCATTAAGAATTTACTTGCAGCAACTATGAGAATTGACAGTTCCTGGAGAAAAGAGTTCAGAGGCCTTTAATACAATAATACACTCATATATCAATGTTCCCAAACATTCTCAGAAATTTCAAGGACTGATAAGACCTCTAAAAGTATTTTTAGAAGTGTATATTATTATCCACAGAAGAATAATTTGTCTTCCTCTGTTTGTGTTTATCTTTCCTTGATGCACTTTTTTTTTCTTTTTTTCCCTAAAACCCATTGCACAAGAGCAGCTGCTGTCCTCCAGTCCCACAGAGCCCCCCAGCACAGCACAGCACAGCTGGCGGACCCCACAGTTTCTGGCTGTGCTTTGAGATCCTGTGTGCCTTCTGGGAACTTCTGCTGAGTCTGTCAGGGCTCTCCTGGGAAACCTTTGAGGAACACCAGGGTGCCTGCTGCTGCTGGGAAAGAGGATGGGAGCACTCAGAATCTCTCCCAGCAGGAAGAGGCCAGAAGGCTGCCCAGCCTCAGGGTGGCTGGGTCCTCCCTGCGACCTGCAGCCCCACGAGCTTTGGCCTCAGCGGCACTGAGGGAGGCAGCAGCAGCATCTCTGCCCTCGGGTGGAGAAAGGGACACCTGGACAGTGGGAGCCCAGCCAGGGGCCAGCTGGCTGGACAGCAGCTGAGCACTGCAGGCCTTGAGGGGCTGTCAGGGAACAAGCTGCCCAGGAGCCAGAAAAGCGTCCTTGAGGCAGAGAAGGGCACCGGCCTCCCGGGCTGCATCAGGCAGAGGGTGGCCAGCAGCTCCAGGGAGGTGATCCTTGCCTGGAGAGACACACCCGGAATGCTGGGTCTGGATCTGGGCTGCCCGGTGCAAGAGAGATGTGAACACACTGGAGTGAGTGTAGGGACAGGCCATGGAGGTCATCAAAGGCTTGAGGCATCAGACAAGGAGAGAAAGAGATGGGTCTGTTCAGCCTGGGCAGGCAAAGACTCTGGGGGACCTTAGCAAAGGATAAAAATGCCTAATGCTGGGAGTAAAGAAAGCAGAGCCAGACTCTTCCCCACGGTGATCAGTGACAGGACAAGAGGTAATGGACACAAATTGAAATACACAAGGTACCGTTAAAGATAAGGAAAAAGAAATTCACTGTGAGGGTGGTCAGATGCTGAAATGAATTGCCTAGAGAGTCTCTAAAGACTCCCTTCTTGGAGGTATTCAAAACCCAGTTGTCCATGGCCCTGAGCAACCTTCTCTAGCAGACCGTGCTCTGAGAGAGGTCATTGAACTAGGCAATCTCCTGAGGTGCCTCCCAGCTTCAGCCATTCTGTTTGACTGATAAAACTACTTTCAGGTTATAATCGTGGCTTTGTCTTGATTTATAAGCAAGAAACCACATATATAGTGTCAAATCCTTTCTCAGCAAACTTGGTTTACTCAGTTTTCCATCCCTCATCTCCATACAAGTACTGTCTCATTCTCTTTGTTATCACCACCCTATTCACTGACAGACAAAATATGTTTGATTTTTCTGAATTGTTGAATTTTAAATGAGATGAAAATAGGATCCAATTTGAATAAAATAGATCATGGCTTCATAAGAAGATTTAAAGTGGTTTTGTAAATTTAGGATAACAACATATTTCCTTACTTTCATGAAAATCATCTGATACCAACCTCTCTGTTTGGCCTGATTTTTATTCAGTTGTTGTGTTCATGATTTTAAGAGAAGAAGAAATTACTAACATAATTTAATTTCTGTAGGTTTTTTTCTCCTATTTTATGTTCTTGTAAATGATATACATTATGTGTAATTTATGTCAAAAATATTCTACATTTGAAGTATGGTATTAACAGCTGTATTTTTATTCAAGAGACTATTAGATGCTGGAGGTGAGGTAGTAACAGCAAGCAGTGATACAGCTGCCACAGCAGAAAGAAAGTCTTTAAAACAAGGTAGGAAATGACAGAAGAGAAAAAGAATCTTCACTGTCAAGGAAGAGGGATTAGGTAGAGGGTGTGACTTTATTCTTCTCCAGCAATGTACTCTGACTGCAGCTCACACTTTGATTTTTTAGTTTAGATCTCTGCTGCTACTTTTGAAAATACTTACCATAAAAGTCATTTTAGGCATAAAAGATGGCTTACTCCAAAACAAAGGAATGGTTGTACTAAGCCAACAAAATGCCCATCTAGACAAGGATCCTCATGCTGTTTCCTAGTAATCTTCCACTGTGAGAAAAAGAACAAGGTGCTTCATTCTAATACCCTCCTGATTCAGTTCCTATCTAAATTTAGAAATATACAGCAAAGATGTCAACATCTGAGAAAATCACTTTGGGAACCCCTTCATATGGATGCATTTGGTGAAATTTGCCTGACCTACTTTAAGCATCATTATCACAATGACATGAATCTTTCTCCTACTATAGTTACTTCTGCTTTAAGTACAGAGGGAATCAAACAAGTTTAGTTCAGACATAAGTGGCTTGGTAAACAGAGACAGGGATTAGTTTCACACAAAATATCTTTAGTCAAACTTGGGTTTCAGGTTTTAAAGTCACGAGGTTTGGGGTAGGGCTCAGATCTGTGCACAGCTCACTCAGCTGCACCTCAAGGGAAAAGAAATCTTGCAGTGCTGAGATGTGTTCAGATAACTGGGAATAGCAACCGTAAAAGTGACAAGAAACAAAAACAAAAACAGAGTTCAGAAATAGTAAAAGGAGCAGAAATGGGGTAGCAGGCAAAACAAGTAGCTAGGACAAGATAGTGGGCTGAGAAGGAGCCAGGCACTGGGCACCAAGTGCAACATCTGAAGGAAAGAAGGGTTGTGCCTTTAGTCACATCAGTACATCCCAGCTGGAGGAGTACTCATTTGAGGACCATTGCCACAATTTCTTCCAGAATGCCAGTCTGTCCCACTTGCAACTCTATCAGCTGTTTTTCCAAGAGGATATCATAGCTCTGCTTTGCTTCCCCCAGATAAAGGAGGATCTTTATCCTCCTTAAGGAAAAATGCAAATATTATCTGTACGTGAGTCCTGTTTTTCCTGAAGCATCCAGAAGGGCAGTTTAGTGTCTAGAATTGAGCACAAGCTGCAGTTGCTTTAATTATTTAAAGTAAAAATCCTTAGAAATTAGACTTGTTGTTTTTTTTTTACTATTTAAACACGTGACAGAAGAGTTGGGTCAGACTGTGACAGACTGGTTCTTCCAACAGGGAAATCATACAAAAAGCAGCTTCATTCTGTACAGCATCTTTCATACAAAATGAAGGAATAATACCTTCAAAAGCAAGAAAAAGCAATAGAATTATTTCTCTTAGGGAATCTCACCAAAATGAAATAAAAAGTAAAAACTAAACAAGGACAAAAATCTAAGAAAATAATTCTAAGACTCAAATTAAGAACAAGAAGAAACAAGACAACTTTGTTGATCAGTTCAAAACAAGCAAAAAGAAAAAGATGCATCCAGACACTCAGAGCATCAATGTTTCACTTGAATTTACTTAGGAAAATGAGCGTCCAGAACATTTTTGTCAGTTAATGTTTGAAATTTGAATGCCTTTATAGCAAAATAGATTGGATAAGAGTAAACTACTAAGGATAAAACACATCTAGGTTATCTCAAGAAAATATAGTATTGTCAACCTCCCGTGACACATAAAACCTGTTCCTATCTAAGCTTATTGAGCACAAACTTATGAATGAGAACATGTAAAAAATATGTAACTTTAAAACCTTTCTCACAAGTAAGGTCTTGTCTTTTCAATGTTCAGTATCTGAGACTAACACAACTCACAAGGAGGCTGTAGATAAAATTTTCATCTGTTATCTGGGCATTTTCCAATCCCTCTTCCCACTTCAACTTTCCAGGCCTAGATCTTTCTTCCTGCTGGGCTTAGGGGAAATAATACTTCTTAGATGCTTTGCTCTTTGCCAAAATAATAACTTTATTTTACCTTCCAGTAGTTCTCATTCCACAATCATCCCTTCTGCTGTTAAACTACTTTACTCTTCAATGACTCTTGGAGTTACTTTTTACTCAAGAAGGAAGAAAATTAATAAGATTCTTTCCCAATTTTCATCTTTCTGCAACCTGTTACTGTCTTGTCTCTCTGACTCTCTGGGCCGCGGTCCATCAGTGGTTCTGCCACCGAAGGACCACCTAGTGTTTAGCAATGATATTGCTTTTACTAAGCCTGGCTGTAATGTTTTGGGGGTTTAATGATGCAGAATCAACCTCCTGATCTTGTTTGCCTTTCAGAATTTAGTTCCCCATGCGAAGTCACACTGAAAGTGCTAGCAAAGTGCAGCCTACTGCAGTACTTCTAGAGTAGTGAATCTCAGGTGGGAAAAAAAATTGAGGATTTGTACATATTTTTTGTGCCGTAAGTGTACAAAGGTCTTTATTTTGGAAAATAAAATCTTGCACATAGGCTCTATTACCATTTTTAGAATCTAAACAACTTCAAAGACCGTCAAGTTCATCTGCAATGATAATATTTATTGTGGGTTTTCAAGAGAGGCCATGAACAAGTGCTCTGAACTTTAAAAGCAACCGTGACAAATTATTTAAAGCAGAGATGTCAAGTGCTTTGACATCCAGGCCACACGGCGTTTACAAATAAAGACTGTGAGCCAGAGTGGAATTGCTCCCTTGGGTTGTGTGGTCTTTGTTTCCATGACCTCCTGTGATCTGCTTGTCCAAGTGCACTGTACACTTCCTTTCTGTGTGAAACATTACTGTTTCCAGTTCATAGAATGATTTGAAAGGTCACTATCAAAGCACATTCTGAAGTTCACAGGCTTACTCAGCTTCTCTTGGAATTTTCTGTGCCCTGTGGCATAAGGTTAATGATCCTGGAATGGAGGCATTTGAACAAATATCTTCCAAAGAACATGCTCTCCACCTGCTCCTAAAGAAAGCCAGTTTAAGATGAACAAGTTTTCCTGTACATGAAATTTGAAAAATGGCTCCAGTCAACAGTACTCTCTTTTTCAGGGAGCAAAATGTAGGAAAACTGTTAACCAGAATCCAACATTTTCTTAACAGAGGCCACACTTTTATTTGGAAGAATTGTACCAAACAGGCCCCATGCTTGTCTAGTTTCAAACCCAGAATTCCCTCCTGGGGAATGCTTGTACATTTTGCAGTCTCTCCACCTCTGATATTTTAACTCATGTACTTAAGAGTACTTCACTAAAGAGCACTCTGCTCTAAAGCCATCTACATACCATTTCAGCATGTTAAATAAAAGACAGTACTCAAGCAAATCCCCTACCCCAGGCTGCACACAGATTTCTACTCTTTTACTAATATGTGAGGAGGGGTGAGGAGCAAAATACTTCAAGTTGAAGGACTGTCATCACCAGATACCTCTTATCAAAAACCTGGGGCACAGGCAAGATTTCACCAGTTTCATAAACTGCTGTTCCTCCATTGAGTTACAGTCCTGAATCATGTTTGTACTCTCAGGTTTTGGAAAACAAATATTGATGGAGGAGGTTGTAGCTATTCCACCTCATCTCACATTTGCAAGGAGGTTAAGAGTGTGCATGCTGTTACACTTTGCTACTGCATGATGCGCAATGACGCGTAAAATCCCAAAACCCATGCAGCACAGCTAAGGCAAAACTCTCTCCCTACTTTCTACAGCCACCTGGGAAGTTTTGATGCAGCCACACTACATACATATCCCCAGTAACCTGAGTGGCTCCACAACTCAAGCACTTTGGCAAGCATCTGAACTCTCTACTCTTAAATCATAAAGGTGATTAATAAAGGCTACTGGTTTGCCTTTTGTGTACTTTCAGATAACTTGTGAATATTTAACTCTCAAAAAACTACCTAAGTTCCCTTCTGAAAGGGGGAATCTCTAATTATCCACATTTTAAGAATCAGTGGACCAATTCTACACCAAAATTTAGTTTTTCCATGTGACTTTTCATTTCTGTTTTTACTCCAGTTATTTTATGTATGAAACATTAAATGATCAAATGAGAGGTAGCTCTTCAGCTAAAATTTTACAAAGCAGCAGAACTGAGTTTAATTACAAAGATGTGATAAGGTCTCTCAATAGTCCCTAAATATCAAAGCCCAAATCCCAGTCACACTGAAACACCTCCCAAAAAATTTAGGAATTCCATGAGACCAAGATTTTACCTTTGAGTTGTCTCTCTCTATTTGCTATTTATGGAGCATCCAAGATGACTAGCCAAGAGAATACGTGGCCTAATTGGACCTAATTGGACCACTTAATAAATTAAATAAAAATCATCAAAACAAAAGAGGTGACACTGAAGAGTCTCCAGAAAAATATCAGTCTATATTTCACTGTCTTGTTACAGTTTGTAAAGACAAGAGTTGTACTGAGCAGAAGCCCTTCTCTGGCCTTTTCCCAAAGCAATGATGTTTTCACAGAGAGGCACTAGCAGTTATTTTCTGTTACATGGGAATCCATGATACCATACCATATTCTCCTTCCTAATTGAATCTGGAATGAAATCAGAGGACCAGAAATATCACCCACTTGAAAGGGACTTGACAGAGTAAAATCCTGAGTTTGATAAAAATAAACGTGTATGGAGTGGTGGCAATACCACATCTCTCTTCAGCTTCACATTTAGCTGCAGACTGTGAGCAGTGAGAGATGTGCTGATTCAGTCAGAGCTGACATGCAAAAGGAGTCAGAGAGGAATAGGTCAGAGGAAATGCTTATATATAAAATGTTATTATGGCCCTTACACTAACACAGAGAAGACATTTCATGTTGCCAGGGGACTTGCCCCCAAAGATACAGGACATTTTGTTTAGGGGTATGGGATAGCATTAATTTTTGCTGCACTACATCCTTGTCATAGGACTACTGTTGACAACAGGGATCTGAGGAGATAATCTGAAAATAACAATTGGTTATCTTTAATCTCTATACTCTTCCTTACAGATTTTTCATATTTTGAAAACACTATGGTCTCTATACATATTAACATACATATATATATATAATGTATATATATACACACATATATATATATAACACACACACATATATACATATATATATATAACACACAGATTCTAAGAGCTACAAGACTTCTTTTTTTCTTTTTTCCCTGAGCAGCAGTTAAAGGTTTCTACATGCACAAAGAGTGTTTTTAAGACTAGAGCACAAGTCTTACTCAACAGCTATGTAGAGTGATTGCTCCACACCTTGGGCTGGGTGATTCTGAAATGACACCTGGACTTGAGATGGGTAAAATTTTACTAAATAAAGAGGCAAAAACTTACTGGAAAACCATCTCAAAATATCGAAATTAGAACTAGCCTGAGTTCAAGTGTTTAGATGACGCTCTCAGTACATGGTGTGATTCTTGTCCTGTGAAGGGCCAGGAGTTGGATTTTTATGATTTTTGTGGGTACTTCTCAACTCAGGATATACTAGGATTCTATAATATTTTTAAAAAACACATACAGCATCCTTGTTCATTGCTCCTGATCTCCTTTAATAGAAAACAAAATTATTTCAACAAGTTATCATTTTTCTCCCCCAACAGCATTGCCTCTGTGTGAAGATAGAGGTCAAACAAGTCTTCAAACAGTGCAAGTCACACATATTCATATTTCAAAAGGGTAGAATCAACAAAACAAAAACACAGAATGTGAAACTAGATTCTGGAAAATAACTGGATTTGTACTTCAAACTGGCTCACCAGATGAATGGTATCCTAAAAGTGGAATGTATGTTCCAGAATTAATCATGGAATTTTCAAAGATTGCTTTTTGACAAAAAAATACCACTTCATTTTAGCCATGAAATAAAAAAAAAAAACAAAAAACAAAAATAGAATTATGTTTTGCTTTTGTCACCTACTAATTTAATAATTTTTACAGTGACCTGTTTTCCATATCATGAATTCTGATTTTAAGTCACATAATTTTCATTACAAAATCTAATATTCTAAGCTAAAAAAGTAAAAGAAGTTAATGTTTCAGAAGAAATGCTATATTCAAAGCAAAGGTTTCTACTGTCCAAAACAGACTACATTTTTAAACCTCAGCCATTAAAACACTGATAATTTTAAGAAAGATCTCAGACAGATGACAATTTTTTCAACATTTGCTGAAAGGCAGAAAATTGATTTCTGCCCCATTTTTAGTATGTCACCTGAATTACATTATTCATGCTGCATTTCTGCAATTACTCTACTAACAGCAGGACCTTGATTTTCTTTTCATACTGTTTTGTGTAACAGATAATTTGCAAGTGTGCACTTAATGGATCTGATTAGTTTTCATTTCCATTTCTGTAAATGTGACCATCAGTTCCAGGGGAGATATTTTATTCACTACTACAAGCAAGGTCAAACTCTGACGTTATTCTAAGCCATGTTGTAACAAGTTACATCAAATGGCTTTATCAAACATTTTCTAAATCACACTATAGAGTTTAATAGTGCCTTAACAATATTATGGCATTTGAAGTTAGAGCAGATGGCTGTAGTCATCATCAGCTTACTGAAAAACTCAGTATTTTAGGTCTGTTAAGGTTCTTATAAACAAGCACTTTGTTTTATTTTACATTATTTGAAGTTTCATGTTTGAATTTAAGTTCTAACTTAAGGCTTTACCAGTGTCACACTGACTGGTAGGGAATGAATTGAAACTAGTTTAAAACAAATTTGGTCCAAAACCTTAAAATGAGTCTATTTAAACTTTATATAAATCACATTGGAATAAATCACATCTTTTGGTTTGGACAACCTTTACTTCCACTTCTACAGACAAACTGCAAAAGGCATTGGATTCAGTTGTCATGTCACTGTTTTGGGGTTTTTTCCCATATAATAAAATTACGGATTAAATTTATATAGGAAACTCAGCTCTGGCTTTTGAATTCTGTTATAAAATCAATTGGGGGAGAGAGTTTTGCTATTTTTCAGACAAAAAGAGGAAAGAATTATGGTCTACCCACTTTTCAACTAGGGAAATATACAATATTTGTAAATCTGTTGTCTTTATTTGTCTAATTTACATATTCAGTGTCTGAGAAGAAAACTGGACCAGAAAAATATCGAGGAGGTTGTAGCACACTGGCTTGTTGTTGTTTTAAGATTTTATAGCTTGCACAATGGTTTCTTCTTGCCTTGAAACTGTAAACAGCCCATGTAGTCAATCCTTCAGAAATTTCAAAAAACCCTATAAATTGGTTACTGTAGAATAACTAGCTGTTAGAAACAATTTATATTGTTATAATGAGCATACTTCTATTCAAACTGCATTTTTAGGCTTTTACTAAAATAATGTGTCCCTAAGTACATATTCAAGCAAGGACATTGCAATATGAAAGTCCTAAGTTAGTAGTGAGTGTATAGAATGATTTTGCGTAATAATTGAACACGTGGCATTAGTAATTTTAATATGTTTGATATTGTCTGATATTTTTACTGCATGATTCAGCAGAGACAAAACAAAAAAAATGTGATGCAGGCACACTGGAAAGTGAATGGTTTGTCCATGGAGCTTGAACA
>JAWWMU010000001.1:39532503-39546980 GCA_035048155.1 Cinnycerthia olivascens
CTACATCACATGGCTACTTTCCTTTCTTGCCTAGCTGCATCTTCTTGTTTCAGAGCAGCACCAGCTCGTAGCCTGTAGGTGACCATCAGCAAGTCAGTCATTGCTCTCAATTTTCAATTTTCAACCTGCCCCCATACGTCCAAGGTTTTCGCTGCAATCTCATGCTGCAACTTCACATCCTAACAGAGGATCACTGCTACCAAGCTCCAGTTCACACAGGAAGCTCACACAGCAAGTTGGTACAAGCCCTGACTGGAGCTTGTGTTGTTTGCATAAGGCACCTTTATGCCTTTAAGGTACACCATGAGGCACATGTCCTGCTATGGGCAACAACAATATTATTTGTACTGGAACAATGTGTACAAAAATGCTCATAGATTTGTTCCAGTTATGCTATATTAGTGTGTTTACTTCTGAGTTCAAAGTGACCTAATCTTAAATCCTTCTTAGCCTGTTGCAGCCTTACAGGTACCAAAGGTCTGTGCTTGGGCTTCTTCACTGTCAAGATTGAAACATTGATAACCAGCAGGTCCTATCCTGTAGCTTTCTGTGGTCTCAGTGGGTGTTTCTGCAGAGAAAGACCTCGTTATAAGTTCAAAATTAAACACTTGTGCCCATTAGCTGGAGAAGAAAGGGAGATGTTTGTGAAGTACAGTCTCTCAGCAGCCTTGCTGACATTATCCAAATAAGAAAATGGGTTTCAGGCAGCTGATGACTCCAGCAGACCCACGGTCCAGGGGTGAGGGGGTCATGTTAGACACAGTGTGAAACAGTCACTGTTTGTGCTGATGCAATTTTCTTTTTTGTACAAGTCCAAATTGTTTTTAAACATACTTACCTCTTATTATTATCAAATAACAACAGTTTGCTTTGAAGCACTAGGATTACTTTGAGAAGAAACAACTAAAGCAATTTTATAGTCTTCCCAAGCCTTCAAATTCCCAGTTAGTGGTGACACTGGATGCTACTGTGCTTGCTCATTTGTTCGCTAGCTTAAGGCTTGTCCAACCATGAGTTTAAATTTTTTCCACTAGGACTTAATCTCTGTTCCAGGGAAATGGAACTGGTTCATGTCTCACAGACTAAAGATGGAGTGATAAATTATTGTCACCCTTTCTTACCCCAGTGAGACAAGTAAGTTACAAGAGCCGTTCTGGTGCTTTTTCTTGCTGTAAGGTATTGGGGAGAGCAGGCAGGGATGCAGCACGAAGCTTTTCCACATACTTCAGATGTAGGCAGATGCAGACTAAATTAAACACTGTCCTCTTGGACTGCCTCTGTGGATCTGAAAAGGTATTTAAGGATTTCTGTGTAGTGCTGAAAATGTACAGAACTAATTAAACTTACAAAAAGCAACACCAAATTAAGTTGCTGAATCACTACTTAGGCAAGCATTCCACCAGTGATGTGAAGTGTGTAAAGCATCACTTAGGTATTTAAGAGTTACTCTTTTAAAATAAAAATGCTGGACTAATGAGGTACAATGTAGCATTTTAACCTCTTTTTCCATTCACCTCAATATCCCTCAAAGTATGTTCTCAAGTCTGGATACACTCGATGTCATAGTGACAAGATGGCAGACACCTAATCAAAAAGCCAAACAGTCGATTCTAACATGAATTTGTATCTTACATACAGGAAAAATAAAAAAATATTGAAGATTTAAGAATCAAAAAGATAGTAAGTGGAAATAGAAAGTGTATCATTTTTTTAAATGGCTGTCTTTGAAAGGAACTTATAGTTGAAGAATCCAGGGAATACAGGGATAAAGAAAGAAAAGGGGAAAAGAGTTTCCTGAAGAATGACAACAAATAATCTCAGCTTGTTCCCACAATAACTGCTTTACCTGAATGTAGAGTTACAAAGTTGAGTTTGGAGACAAAGCCAGGTTACTTAGGGGGAATAAGAAACTCAAATTTTCTGCACCTGAAGTTGAAACAAATTTCAGCACTTGCTTGATGGATTTTTAGCTGTATAAACAGGGTCATCTTTATCCCAGCATGATGAAGGAGTATGAAACTACAAGTCTGACGGCAAGGACTGAGCGGAGGCAGTAATACATATGCTTCTTATCCTCAAAAATGTTGTGGGAGGATGCCCAAGCAATGGGGCAACTACAGGCCTCATCAGAGATGTGCAACCTGCACCCCTGTGCTGAGTGCTGTGGAAAAGGGTTGCAGAGGAGCAGCACTGGCTGCAAAACATGATCCAACATCCATCAGCACCTTTGTACTGGGACTTGGTGTAGTTTGGCTCATCCCAATAGGGTGTATAAAGTTCTGGACCTTTGATCTTGAAGGTGATGCTGAAGTCTTTCTCCCTGTCTCTTAACCAGCTGTGTCAGCAGCACAGTGGCTCTCTGCACTTAGATGAATCCTGCTAGCAAGGGCGATATCCTCAGCTTGAGCTGGGACCTGGCAACAACTCCACCACAGGTAAAGTAGCCTTTATGCACCAAAAGGAAGAGTAATGCAGAACTGAATCCACCCAAGGAAGAGTGATAAGGAACAGAATCTGTTGGGCTCTGATCACTTGCTTGGAGGGTCTGCTGATGGTGACTCATCTGAAGATATTTGTCTCCCACATCTTCCCTCCCCCAGCCATAGCTTGCAGCCCCATTAGCTGAGCTGAGACAGCTGTTTGGCAGAGCAGTTCTGCAAAAAAGATCACTGAAACAAGCTGACTCACAGTGCTACTGAGAGCCATGGAACCAAAAATCCTGGAGACTGAAAATAGCCACAGAGTAGGGACCACAGGCAGAACTCTATGGGGATGAAAACTCCCTAGGAGCCATCCCTTCTCCTAAATCTGTTGAGACATTTTCCTTGGAGATTCAGCACTAAGAGAAAAGATGAAAACCAGGATGTCACCTGGCTATGGAGAGTTCCTATCTGCCAGACCTGGGAGCTAAGCTTCCTCTTCTTTGTTATATCAGACTCCAATCCCCGGAATCTTTCCTTCCTCTGTGCAGCCATCCAGCCATTTCAGGCCCCGGCATTTTGTAAAGGGATTGAAGGGTAAGCAGCAGCAAGACCAGATGGTCCTTGGGGTGACTCAAGACTTAATCTGAATATTGTTCTACACAATGACTTTATGAGAAATGTGAATAAATTATAGCAGGAGATAGCACGCATCCTCATGATCTTCGGTGGGATCTTTGTTATCTTGGCAGAAGCTAGATTTGTATCACTGGTGCACATGTACACTGAGGGTTTATTTCTAGTTCTAGTTGTCCGCAGTGGACTTTTACATTATGTCAGTATTGTTCAAACATTTACACAAGAGACTTTTCCCACACCATCCAACATTTCCTGTTTGAATTCCAGTGGCCTTAAATGCTGAGAAACTCTTTAAATAGCTTATAGTGGGTGACACAAACTCATAGTTTTATTTCAATGAGAAAAGATGCATATCTAGTGACGACCATCTATTCATGCGATATGAAATCCTGGGGCAAAAGGTTCCAATTTAGCATTAATACAAAACAAGTGAGTCATATGAAGAAATTGCAATAAAAAAATCTTTTTTATTGTGATGCAAACTGTGTAGTTTCATACTGTTACTCCAATATGTGAAAATCTAAGATCAGATTTCTACATCCACTCTCTGTCAGCTATTCGAGTTCAAGATCTGTGTGCAGCATACAGCAAGGTTTTCTTTCTTTTCCTTTCTGATTCCAATTGAAAATTCATTTATATTTTTTAAGATTACTTTCCTTTACGCATAAAATTTATGATTGTTTCTGTGCTAGTGTCTGCCTATTGCATTACCAAACAAATGGAACGCAGGATCCCAATCTGTCAGTCAATCACACCAACCTTACATCAATGTCTCTTCTTTGAAATCAATTATGCAACACCACTGTAAAATCAGGATCAGCTTCTCTCAGTTTATATGCTGAAAGTTAATGACTAAACAGAAAATCACAGAAGTGATCAACCACATTCCTATCTCTAGGTCTGTGCTATGGAGACAAATGGTGCCACCAGCACCTGTCAAAAGTGATTAACTTCTGTGAAATCACCTTCTCATTAGTGAATTCAGCACTGTGATCTCTGGCCTGATTCAGCACTGCTCAGACTGTGTTGAAATCACAACAGTAGAGCTTATTTTAATAAACACAGCAGTGGCCAGACAAACCACCCCCCCAAGCACCCATTGGTATCAGACAATGGGCAAAAGTTTCAGGAGAGCTGAAGAGCGATGGGAAAATGTGACAGCCACGTGTTCAGCAATGCTGCAGCTTGCCTGAAGGGGACCATTGCCCCTGCAAGAGCAAAAGGGTCAGTCCTTTAGTCAAACAATAAATGATTGCCCAAAGTTCAGCTGCAGTTAAGGTACACTGATGTGCCAACAAGGGACAGATGCTGTCACCAGAAAAAAAGGAAAAACATTCTATATGTAGTGAAAACATAAAAAAACCTGGAAGACATTCAGATGTTACCTTAGTGAGAACGACATATAAATACCTCTATCACATTCCCAGTGTCACTAACTCTGATATATTGCTTTGTTCTTTTGCATTAAAATTTCCCACCCTTCCCCAAGAAAGGAAAAAAGCCCAGTTCTTAAAAAATCATTTTAGAAACCAAATATTAATATGTTTGTTGTCATAACATCAGTATTTTTCTGGTTTTGATGGAAATCTTGTTATCAGCTTATACAATCATAGTATCACTAAGGTTGGAATGGACCTCCAAGATCATCAAGTCCAGCCTTCAACTGAATACCACTCTGTCCACTAATCCATGTTGCAAAGTTCTATGTCTATCATTTTTTGAAAATTACTAGGGATGGTGACACCACCACTTCCCTTGGCAGCTGGTAAAAATGCTTAATCACCCTTTCAGTGAAGAAACTTTTTGTAATAACCAACCTGAACATCCCCTAGTAAAACTTGAAGCCATTTCCCCTTGTTACACCATACCTGTACAGTATAGTTCTCTGTATTTGTATTTATATATATATATAAAATATTTCTGTTTTTAAGAGCTGAAAAGTGTTACAGAACAGTTTACTCAGTTTAAATTCATTGGCAATATAGTCTTAGAGAATAAGAAGATATGGATATAAATAAAATAAAGACTTCTTTCTTGAGCAATTTTTTCCTAAAAACTGAACTACCATCCAACAATTACTCAGGAGGAATCAAAGACATCTGTTAAGAGCAACAATTTTTCTGTTGCTTCCAGCCTTATGTGTGCTAGTGTTCTGCATGGAAACAGGAGATAACATAAATAAACCATAAAGTAATTAATTGTAAAAAAGACTAGGCATTATTATACAGAGTTAGAAATTACTCCATTTACTGAGAATCAGTCTTCATAAAATTGCACTACTGCTGCTCTTGTAAGGAAGGGAAAGCAAAGAATAATGCTCTGTAATACTAATTCAGTATATTCAGGAACTACTTAGCAAGAAATAGAGCCTCATTAAGGCACTGACCAAATTTCTAAGTGCAGCTTTTTCATAATTATGATGAAATAGGATAGTGGTCAACCCAATATTGTTGATTGGCTAAGCAAAATTTATAGAAGTGTGAGATCACCAGAATTACTCAAGAGAAGTATTTAACAAATGAATCAGATGAAGATGAGCTTGTAAAAGTAAAAAGCAAGAAAATAGTTGAGCAAACACAATGGATATTGATGGAGAGAAAATTAAATTGTATTAGAGCACAAAAAAGTTCTGAAGATATTACTAGTAATCAAATCCTACAATTTCAGGAGGTACAGTAAATCTTTTGTAAATCTTTGGCGACTTAGCCAGTAGCATTAAAAGAACACCAGGACTTGATCCTTCCTCTCCATTTTCTTAAGATTTAAAAGCATCGGTTCTTTAACCTACTTTCACAGTAAGATTAAATAAGCAAAGGCTAGGATCCCATAAATATTATTGATTCTCTTTTATTATTCACATTATAGGAAAACTGTGACAGTAAAACTAATCACTATGGACTTAAATGGCTGTAAACCCAATAAAGTTCAGAATCATGCCCTGTGTATTTCCATGCTGCGTGTTACCATTACAGTAGGAGATCTATCCAGTGCAGTATCTCCTCAGATGTTACCTCCACATCGTTCACAGTATAATTTTAGGCAGGGCAAAAGCTGGATATGTAACATTTATTTTTCTTAAAGTCATCTCATTGAATACCTTATTGGTCTAAATATGCCACTGATATATTTACTGGGGAGCTGGTACTCTGTTTTTACAAACACCAGCTTAGATTCTCATATAAAGAATGGGTATTTAATTTTCAGTTGGGCCAATTCAGCTGACCAAGCAGCAAAGTCAGGTCTACATATATGTTTATTGCTGCTTTTCCTGTAGGAAAACTGCAAGGCTGAGTGAAATTAATCACAAAGGATGCAACCAGGAGTTAAACATTGTAAACATTTTAAACAAACTGAGTATCACCTAGGTTGCCCTATTTTGCTGCAATAGAAAAGTAATCAAATCACAGAGCAACTTGTTCATAAAACTATTGAAATGTCGAGGTCCCCTCAGAGTTAATCATCACAGATCTGATAACTCTCTGTGCTCCTGTTATAGGTAGTAACAATGTGAGGCCCTAAGTAATTTGCAGCCGTAAGAAACAGGAGAGCAACAGTCTCTGGATGTGTCCCACACTGTTCTGAGTGGTCTTATAGATGGTTAATGATGCTTATTAGTGACAATAGTAACTTGAGTTGATCTGATGACAGAACAAAGGGCCTGACCCTACACTGAGATTGGAAGGGGTAAACATTTGCATCCCTGCATCAATTTACTGCTATGAGGAGGATTAAGGACCTGCAGGTAGATCCTTTTGCAGGTTCCAGACACAATGAGCTGGACTTTCTCAAACAGTAAATAGCATTATTCCTTGACTGGATATTCTTGCTTGTGTTGGGCCGTTCCGCAGAGATGCCTGAAAGTCTCTCTCGTGGCTGCAGCTCGGTTTAGTTGCCGTTGGTTCCTCTCCACGGATATGTGTGTATTTGCAGTCCATCTGTGTTACACATTGTTACCATGAGGCTGGAGCAGATTACACAATCCATTTAGATTAAGTTGAAGAGCCACCTCCTGCATTCCTTATCTACATCCCTGTCAACAGCTGTATGTTGTGCTGAGATTCTGTCTCTCCTTACAAAAAACAGCTTATATTAGCAAGATTTTAAATGAGGCCTCTTTCTTCTACAGCTACCATATCCCAGATCATCTTTTGGCTGCTCTCATTACTGGGGTTTGTTTGAAAGCTGCAACGCTGCCCTAGCCTCATTGCAAAGCTTGGCTTCCAGGACTTCGTGTTCCTCTCATCTTCTGCAGAAAACTCCTTGACTGTCAACATTTTCATAGCAAATATTGTCTTCAATGAGTTTAAATAAATAAATAAATAATCGGTCAGAAAATTGTTTGGGATATTTACTAAAATCTTTCTTATTCTTCTTCATTTTACTTTGTTCATTTCTTCCAGAACTTTGAACTTTATTTCACCCTACTAATCTCTTCCTACTTGTCTAGTCTAGTCTCGATTGTCTAATGCATCATGCTTCTGGATTTTCTGTGTGGGCATAGTGAACACCTGCTTTTCCAGGCACAGAAACCCACAGCAGCCTCATGTGGAGAATCACAATCATTACCATTATACCTGCCATACATAGCAGATATTCAAAACAGGGTAATCTCTTGGGTGACCAAGTTCAAGTTGAAATAGAAGCCCTAACGAAATATGAAATGTTGCCTTTGGGTACATCATCAAATTTAATCATGCACTTAGTGGAAATTGTGCACTCAGTCTGTCTCAGGCTGGAGCAGCCTTTATGGAGCTCTCCAATCACTTGCTTCAACCCCTAAAAAGCAGATCCATTCAGAACACGAAGTATGAGCTGGTCATTAACAGTTCAAAGCACAGTTAAAGTACCCAAATCAGGGGTGAGTTTCCAAGCTGTGACTGTCTGTTGGTCTCACAAGAGAGAATGAGAAATACTCAAGCCCTCACTCTTTCCCCCTCCAGGTTCAACAACCCTTCCCCCTGGCTGGTCTAGATATACCCTAGAGAGGAGACTCCCTCTCTAAAAGCACAGGAGGGAGCAGGTGCCAAGACAGGGCCAGGAAGGCAAAGAAAGAGCCCCTCCCATTTCCAAGAGCTTGACTCAAGCACTGTAGATGCTGAGTGAGGAAAAGTAAAGATCACAGGTCAGCTCAGTGATTGCCCTTGATTTATTCCTGTACTTGCCTCCAAATGACAACCTGATTATGCATAACTAACATTTTCACGAGTTGCAACTAAACTACATGTTTTTTTTATTTTTGGGATACCTGATAAGCTGCCCCAGGCTCTTTTTTTCTGAAGCACCAAGCATTTCCATCTGTGTTATATAACAAAAAGTATTTTGAAAAGGCTTAGTCTTTAGTAGACATCTCTGTGTGTCTCAGCCCCCAAGATGTGCAATGGACAAAAACAGTGCTTCAAACAGTATTTTTGTGAAACTAAATTAGTATGTTAGAAAGCCTTATATTTCACACAGTGATTTCAATGGAAACAGCACAAGAGCGTTATTAGCTTTATTTTCAGAGAGGTGTACAGTAAATAAACTACAAGGCCACAGCTTGATTAATTAATATAAGATAAAATAGTGATCAGCGCAACACAGTCAGCAAATCTGGTCCACTGTATGAGACAGTGTATGTCTGTAAAGAGAATATGCTGTCATGAAATATTTAGTCATGCACATGTATTTTCAAGTGACTTGTTCTACATCTTTCCCACTCTGATCATTTAATAAAAATATCTATATAAACACTCATGCAGAACCATATAGAGAATTGTGTGGTTATGTACATACGCAGTCATCTATACATATATAGGAACATTTCACAAAATCTTTGCATTTTTACTTTTTGCCTTAAAAGTTACCACTGCTTTTCATGTCCTATAACATTGGCACTAGTATATCAAAGGCTTCCTCTGCTAGAGCTCCTGAACATGAAGTTGCACTTCTTTATAATTTTTTTTCATCAGATCAGCTCCTTTTCAGGGGAGTTCTACAAGATTTATTTTTTTTCCTGGTAACATTATAAAACTCAAACTATTGTGAGGTGAAAAATGAACCTCACAATTTTTTTGTTTAATGACACACACTGTATTGAGATGATATTTTATTAAATGTGTTGTTATAAACAAAAATGTATTACATGTATTTGTATATTAATTTTATTTTAAATGCAATAAAAATTCAATTTAATTTTTTAACTTCTTTTCTTCAGGGACCTACTGTCTTAAGTTTCATTAATTCCTCCATTGATGGTGCTTCATTTGTTTGAATTAGGAATGACTCACATAAGGAACAACATCTTCAATCACTGCTATTTTGACCAATTAGTGTTAGTTGGGAAGTCTTCCCAATATTAACAAGATTCTCTGTTCACATGATCCTTCTGTCTGGGGTTCTGGGATTTGATGACAGATTTTGTTCAACTAAACGAATGAACATACAAAAACTGTTATTCACAGTAGGTATAAAACTGGTGGACAGGGAGGATAGTGACTGCAGTGGGAAACTCTCCCATTTATGCAAAGACAAACGAGAGCTCATGAGAAACATTTTCCCAGACAATAATTTTCAGAGTGGCAACCTGTTCGTATAAGAAAAGCATGACAGGATATCATTTAACTCAGAGCACCTATAACTGACACTATCATATGGCTTAGCCAAACTGATTCTCTCTTTTCTGAAATTCTGTGAAAATTTTGGTTTAGAAATCAAAACACCCTGCATCTCTCTAATCAAAGCTACAAAAAAACACATCTCTTGCCTTTTTCCATGTATCCACTGGCATCCTTTCCATCTGTGCAAGATTCTAACTTCTTGACCTCACCTTCATAATTCTTCATAGACAATGCTGCCTGTAGTCTAGCCTTCAGTTCTGTCTCATCCTCCACCTCTCTCCATCTCTACCTTCTGCTCAGTCCTCTCCTTGATACCCCTGCACTTTCTTTTGTCCTTTGTACCTGTTTTCAGCCAACCCATGGAACAGATTCCTAGCCCCTCTCCATTAGGTAATTTTCTGTATCTCCATACCAGCGCCTTAAAATTTCACTGTCTTGCCTTCATGACTTACCTTGGACTCCCAGGTTAATAATAAGCCTCTTATGCTGTTATGGCTTCTATTTGTTCAAATTAGCTCATCATCAGCTCAGAGCAGGGATTTCTCCATCATGATGTTAATCCTAAAGTGGGCATTAGCCAATTTCTGTACAAGTAACTCTGAGAGGATACAGAGGAGTACCTGAGTACTGAGTGGGAGAAGGACAATAACCTTGTAAGGAGAATCTCACTGGCCTAAAATTACATGTTGCACCTGTGACTTTTTTCTCCAGACAGCATTTCCATCCTCTCCCTTTCACAGGAACAGGCTTTGATAGACAGGCTGAGACTAGAAACAAACTAGAAGGACTTAACAAAATAGCAAAGGCAAGAAGCAGAGCTAAATAAAAACAGGAGATGATTTTCCTGGTTTCAACATTTGTCAGAGCACTGAGGAGGCAGAGAGATGAAGAGAGTTCAGCCAGGGACAGGCATGTGCTAAGTGTCTAGTAAACACATTCAGCTTCATGCCAATGTAAACATTTTAAGGGAGTATGAGGTAGGTGAGAAAGCCGGGTTCTCTGACCCTGTCTAAATCAACAAATGGTCATCAGTTTTCTTTCTTTTCCCCCTTACAGATATCTCCATGCCAAGCTCTAGCAAATCTTATTTGCCCAGTTCATCTTTTCCTCCCCAAACCCCCGTTCACAGGAAATGGTGGATGTGGGAGGCACATGGAATCACAGATTAGTTTGGAAAACAAATGCCAAGTCAGCATCTGAGAATATCCTGCTGGGGGAAGCCATGTCTGCAGCAGGGGCTGGGAAGGCAGGGAGGAGTGCTGGCTCCCTGAGTCCCCACACTCAGGACTGCCAGGGGACTAGAACACACAGAGATGGTGCTTGGCACCAAGCAGAGGGAATCTACGAAGAGCAGGGCTTTTATTTGGTCTCAGCTCTCAGCTAATTGCTCCTGGGCCACAGCTGATTCCTTATAGCGCAATAGCTGCTGCAGGGCCTGGTCACTACTGCTGTGCTTTTGCCAGATATCAAACACTTGTGGGGTTCCACTCCACATATCAAAGGGGATTTCTAGATCTCATCTGAGGTCTCAGACCTCAGGTTACCCTGAGCTTCTGAAGAGCAAATGAAGAACATAGATGAAAAATCAGCAAATTAATAAAAAACAATATATCAGATAAGCTTCCTGAAGCTTCTAAACCCAGTATTTTTCAATAAAAAACAGTTGGCCAGAAAAATTTCTAAAACTTTGTCAGCTCCACTAAAGTTATTTATTTGTGCTTCACCAGCAGTAAAATAATTTTTTTTACTATTAAGAATCATGTACAGAGGGCTATTTAACAAGCAAATACCTTAAAATGCATTCAGTATTCCTAAAGAAAATCGTTGCATAGGTATGGAAATTCAGAAACAAGGAAACATCGCTTTACATCAAGAGTTTAATCAGCTCGCTATAGTAACACCTGTAAAGGACTCAAGTGATCACTATTTCTGAGAGGTGCCATCAAAAACTTCTGTAATATTTTTGGTGTTTACTTTATAGCTAAGGAACTTGACATTTTCTAAAGATCAGGTCTCCAAAAAAGCCTTATACAATTTACAAATGGATCAGCTGAGATCTGCCTATCCAGCATCAAGAATAATCACATATTTATACAGCAGACCTGATTCCAGAATAATCATATTATAAACTACAGAAGAACATACTTTACTCTCATTTAAAATGGGTTTTGAAAGATTTCTCTCAAAAAACCACCCTTTCTTAATCTAAGATTAGATGCTTCAATGCATTGCAAGGCTGTCTACGATGAAGCAGGCCTAAAACAGGCTCATATA
The DNA here is from genome assembly GCA_035048155.1 of Cinnycerthia olivascens. Classification (NCBI taxonomy): domain Eukaryota; kingdom Metazoa; phylum Chordata; class Aves; order Passeriformes; family Certhiidae; genus Cinnycerthia; species Cinnycerthia olivascens. The sequence continues at coordinate 39,544,433 of JAWWMU010000001.1, forward strand.
TCTCTCCTTCATATCCTTGACTTAGAAAATTCCATGCAGGCAGAGTCCGTATTCCAGAGTGTTTTCCCTTAACTATAATCAGGAAAGGCACATTTGGCTCAAGGTAGTGATGCATACATGTAAGTTTTCCTTGTTCCTGAGTGGCTTCTAAAAGTGTTGAATCTGGAACTTGAGCACTTCCTTTTCTGATGTAATTTGAGAAAGCAAGTTTGTAAATAATTGGACTATACCTGCTGTTGATGACATTAACTGCATCTATTATGAATCCATGCATGCAATTACTGTCTTCAGTAACTCTGTAAGTAGTGATGTAGAAAAAGATGGAGGTTTTTCAATGAACAGCATCAACTATTCAATAACCCTATGTTAGATTGTATCCAAACCAACTGTGGAATTTTCCTATCCTTTAAAATCTTGTTTCATTACAGCCCAGAAAATAAATTAAGCCAAGGCTTTCTCCAAGTAACCCTTCATAAAATTATTGACAAACTCACCACATAAAAGCTTGTCACGTACATTTTTCAAAGTTAACAGAAGCATACAGCCTTTTCGGTTAAAATTATTTTACGGCTACTTCTGTGAAGCAGATTAATCACAGTTGATTCAATTCAATAGAGATTTCAATTTATAACATAGCTGAAACACACTCTATAAATGCAAGTCAAAAGAATACCTTGCCTCAATATGTCCAATACTAAATTGAAATAAATATTTCAGCTAAAAATCTTTTGCTTTGATTTACTAATCGTGAGTCCTAAACTGAGATTTTGGCTTCCAGAAAAATTCCTCTTTTGGGTATCCACCTACACCAGTGTGGAGTCTCCCACAAGCTACAGGTCTCATGCACTGCAGGGGCACAGCTGCCTCACCATGGGCTGTGCACCATGGGCTGCAGGGGAATCTCTGCTCTGGTGCCTGAAGCACCTCCTACCCCTCCTTCTGCACTGACCTTGGGGTCTGCAGGGTGGCTTCTCTCACATATTCTCACTTTTCTCTCTGGCTGCAGCTTATCTGACAGCATTCGGTGACAGTTTGCCTGATGTTAATCCCAAGCAAAAAAAAAAAAAAGTGCAAGTTCTACAAGGGATCTGATTAACATGCAACAAGAATAGTAGGGTGTTTTCCCCATCTCAAATAAATTATCCCAGAGGGGCTACCACTGTCATTGATGGGCTGAGCTGTGGGCAGCTGCCATTGCCTCCCTTAGATATGGGGGAAGCTTCCAGCAGCTCCTCACAGAAGCCACCCCTACAGTCCCCCATGCAGAACCCCTGCTACCAAGACCTGGACACACAAACTGAATGCAGTGTTGTAGAATGATAAGCACTAATCAATCATTCATTTCCATTAGAATGCAGGAGTTACTTCTGTCTTGAAATTATTAGTTTAAAGGGATAGAAAGTGCAGAAAATTGTTTGCGCATCTAAAAACATATTAAGAAAAGAACATAAAGCAAAATCTGAAAAGTTACATAGCTGAATTCCTTCAAATATTTCACTAGAAAATAGACTGTGCTTTTTCTTCTGATTACAATTTCTGGATAAGAGAGAAGCTATTAAAATTGTAATAGCTAAAAGGCTTTGTACAAAATATTCTTTTATATTGCTAGGATCTTCTTAACTTTTGTACACTGGCCTGCTGAATTCTGTTTATTTCTTAGCATTTTAGAGGACTGCCAATGTGATTTGATCAGAATTAAATCAGAATGGTAGAAAAGTTTGAAAAATATTTAATCTTGCAACAATACAGGACTTTGTTGAATATTATGAGGCAGAAATAGCTGCAAATACAAAAATGAATCTGTTGTCATAGGCAGGAGACATACAATATGAAGCCTTATATTTTAAATACTCAGTTTTGCACTTGTGTTCCTGAGCTCTGTTTCATAACTCATGTATTTAGTTTTGCAACCCTCCAAAAAAAAAAAAAAATTCTATTTTACATCTGTTCATTGTAGAAAATTAATTGGATTTTGACATTATTTGTCTGCAGCTAAATACCACAAAATAGCTGAGGGTGGAAGAATTGACTTCATTTTCCTGTGTATCTCATAGTTTCCCCCAACCCTGTTTCAGCTGAGGGACACAAACTTATCTTTTTGTACATGGTCTGGGAAGAGGCACAAGGAGGGAGAGGGTGACATTTTCTCCCTCTGCACTTAGTGTGGGTACATGGTGAACGTAGAAGTCCTGATCTGATGAGTGTTCTGACCAACATCTGGTCAAAGTGTTCTCTAATGCCTGCCTGGGAAATGCCATGCATTGCTTCTTCACGAAAAGTCAGGTGCATTGGAGGAATGAGGGTCTGGCAGGCATCCAGGCACAAGAGGAGTTCAGCACAGTGACATTAAACAACACTCAAAGCTTATCCATCCCACCAAAAATAGGAAGTTCTTCCTACACCCATCTCTATAAATCCAACTTCTGAGCACTTACAGAAGATTACCCACCCCACATACTCCCACTACACAGAGAAGGGAAGGGAAGGGAAGGGAAGGGAAGGGAAGGGAAGGGAAGGGAAGGGAAGGAAAGGAAAGGAAAGGAAAGGA
>JAWWMU010000001.1:39547873-39564346 GCA_035048155.1 Cinnycerthia olivascens
GAAAGGAAAGGAAAGGAAAGGAAAGGGAAAAGGAGCGCGGCGCTGCCTGCGCTTTGGCGCCCCCTAGCGGCTGATCGGAACACACGGGCGGCCCCGCCGGGTTTGGAACCTCGTAGAATTCAGGCCCTTGGCAGGGGACGAGAGACCGGGAAAAACACTCTCAGTTTTGCATGGATTTTATAGCAAAGCTTTACTGGACTCAAAGATGAGCCTGGTCTTTGCTTCTGAAGGGTTGTTTTTGTAAGACAGCCTCGACTGTGAGCCCCCTGCCAAGGACAGCCTGCCACAAGCACAAAAGCCAAAACTGTCGGATCGGATGAGGCTGGGGAAAAGCTGAGGCTATGGAGGATAACACATGAAAAATATATGGTTGTGAGCCCCTTTGCTACGGGTATTAGCAGCCTTCTGTCTCACTGCGAACTGCACTGGAAATACATACCTGGGTTTGTCTGCTCGTGTGCGATTTCTAAACACACAGACATACAAAGATAAAAACTGAAATGATGGAGCAAAAGGGCTTTCTGAAATTAAAGGATCATTCCCTTCTGTACTTGTATTATATCTTTGTACAATTCTGAATATTACAGTGTAATTTGCACCATTCTGTACAAGAAATATTCATTAGAGTATGTTGTAAAGTAACAGCTTCTGGTCGATGAATATAGAACATGTCAGCAAAATCTGTGACCACCTAAAGCCACAGATGCCTTTCTTTCCTCACATTTAACTCATTTTACAATGAGCTGCTAAATGAATTGCATCCTGTCTTTATAGATCAGAACACCTGGCATATCAATACCCAGCCTGGAAGCGGGTGTGCAGGTTTCCAGCCCCCCTTCTGTAAATAACTTACATTCTCTATACAGCCATACCAACAGAAATCCCACAAAGCACTTGTCCCATGCCAAGGGATTGTCTCTGCTGGTTTCTGTTTTGGCAATGGGACAATACAGGCCATACCTCAGAGGGAGACATGCAAAATTAGTCACCAGAAAAGTTCCTTGTGTCAAATAACTAAACAATTTGAGATTTACAAGTTGAAGACATACTATTGGAAAAAGAAAACCAAAGGAATGCAGTTCTGTAGCATCAGAGATTACGTGTCTTTTAATGGCAAATTCTCATGGTTTGAAGTGTCATTCCTGGAGCAGATATTAAGTGCAGTTAAACCAAAGTACTCTTGACTTGAAACACCCAATTGATTTCTCTTAATACGCTACACCCTACAAGTTCCCTTATATTACAGTTGAGACAAGACTGTTTGGGAAATAACCAGCTGATTACCAGCCTAAAGATATTTCCACATAAAGTTTATGCTATCTTGCAACAGTTGGGAACCAACACCTGCAAATATGAAACAGAGGTCCCTGGAAACAGTTAAATTTTCTTGAAAATTCTCTGCGTTTAACTAAAAAATTATTTCTTTTCCCAGTTTTTTTGTTACTAGGGAGGAAATGGAATGAACCTTTGAAGACAACAGCCATCTATCACATGGAAAATATTCTCTTGTCATTGCTCTATTTCAGATGTGCACCAGGAAGCTGCCAATGAAACTCTAGCATTCTGATTTTCTAGGTATACTCTACATTTTAAAACAATGTCTATTTCCAAGAATGATTCTTTAATCTCTAATTATCTTTTCAGGTCCCTTTCCTTTAAGATTTGTGGCTGCCAGCTAATCTAACCAATGCTGACAATGAGCATATTAAACCTCATAATTAAATGTGGTAATACCTGACAGCACAAGTCTGTAATCTTTATTTGCCACCTTCATTTTTAAGCAGGAATTCTAATTAAGCCAAAAGCAGCCTCAGGGTGTCAGTAGAATATAGCTACATACATCCAAAGTACTTAGACTCCTGCTCACAGACTTGGACCTGGTTGTCAGAACAGAGGCCACACCATCAAAGTTTGAGGCTTTCATTAAAGCCATTACATTTCCATGAAATTCACCCACTGGCATTCTCCAGTAGAATTCTTGTGCCACAAGCACAAGCTGAGGACTCTTTCTGACATAAGAGCCCTAATACAGTGACAACATCCAGACCTGCAAGCAGAATTAATACCCTTTTAAAACTGCAGTGCCTGTTAAATCTTAGTGCAGAAGCTCTTCCCTTTAAGCATCTACCTTTATAAGTCTGCTGGGTCCAGGCTGCTGCTCAAAGCAGTTGCATTCCTAAATAATGCTGGTGTGAGGGCAGGCTGAAGAGGGTGTACAGACCATTTCTTAACCCCTAATTTCAAAGACTCCAGGGTCTGACAAAAACAAACCCCCACTGTATTCAGAGAATTCAGTCTCCCCCAAGAGCAGGACCTAGCCCCTTTCTCACAATTCCTCTATAAGGCCTGTGATATTTTACCTCAAGCTACTTCCTACCACACTTCTCCTGTAAGTCTCCCACTAAGGATAGTCCTCAGTTTCTCTGTAACAGAAAGGAAATCTTCTTCTTTTTGCCTCCAAAGGCTAGTCAAACATACAAGAAAAGAGGAATCTTTTCTCCCCCTTAACCTTGTAACATGCCCTATGAAAAGCTTTGTTTCCTCCTATGGCTACATAAATCTTTGGGAAGAAGTCCTGAACTGTGGTGGTTCTGAATTGATGATGGTCTCTGCTCACTATATTAATGCTTGATTAAAATAAAAAAAACAGCAAAGAGGAAATTCATGGAATTTTTAACTGTTTTCATTCTACATGCTACTACAGAGCTGGTCTGCTGAAACAGAGGCAAAGATGAGAAGTACCATACCTAGAGGCTACAGATTTGATGCCAGATTCCAGAAACACGGAACTGACAATATACACATTTTTATTGCTATTATTCTATTTTTTCTGACAGAAATTCAAAGAATTCAAAATCCTTATTTTTAAATGTGTTTACACACCTTAAGTTGGTTTTATTCATTAACACGATTGTTCACAAAGTGAAAGCCACTAAGAATGAGAAACATAAGATCAGGCCCATATATCCGAAAATTAAAACTGCGAAGTTTATATAAAAATCTGTAAGTTTTCTTTGAAAAAAAGTTTTCATTTGTAGTCAGTTGTGAAATAAACAATGGTAGAGTCAAAACTGGATTATTAAATACATTGACTGTGAAAATTAAATATAAAATTGGTCATAGTTCTTGACTGTCACTATCAACCATACTTGTATAAAAATTGGACTGTGATGATCTACAAAACCTTATTTACACATTGAAATGATTGTTATCTTGCCTGATAAGGAGTATAGAAAGAAAAGCTGATTCTGGAAATTTAACTTAAGATGAAGTATTTTTCCAAAATATTATGATAAAAATGGCAGGTACAGGATTTTTAAAAATCAAATTTGCTGAAACTTCTTGCTAATTTATATATATGGAGAGCATAGAAAGACCACATTCAAAAGTCATCATTACATTCATTTTTATAATTTTTTCTTCTGGTTCTGAGAGGCAATTGAATAAAAGCTGACAAACCCTCAGCTTATTCCTTTTCCTGAAAACCTAATTCTTCTTAGGACCTTCTTTCTCAAGCTGGAACACTACAAATGCTGACATTTCATAATAAAAATGAACGACTGTATTATAGAAATATCTAATAAAGTTTTACGACTGAACTGTTCAAGTGTAGATGAAACGTATTTATGATTGTAGTGATACATAATCCCATATAATTGCAAGGAGAGATATATTTCTATTTTCATATGTTAATGGAAATATGGATAATTGGTTCTCCGAATTTTCATCGAAACTGATTTAATTTTGACTGGTTTTTTGTTCATTGTCCATGTATCCCAGTGAATCCCCGTTGCAAGGAATCTGCCTGTGTAGTGATGAGCACCATTGAGATTTGCAAGGCCACACTTGTTGAACCACCACCCAGTGTTATCACTGAAGTTACTGCAGCTCTTTACTGGCTGTCCTTTAACAGTGCACACTGGCCTGCATCCATCATTATCAACATCAAGAGTGCTGAAAGGCATGGAATTCTGGTTATCTTCTCTTTTATATCCTCGAAATGCATCGCCTGAGTACAACAGATAGAAGGATAAAAAAATTATTTACAAAGAAATGTTTCTTACTTGATGCACACCTCACAAACTTTTCCTCTGAATTTATTAGAAAAGTAGAATTCTTCAAAAGTGATTCAAGAGCACCAGCTAACGAGCTGTAAATGTGCTAAAGATGCAGGAAAAAAAGAATGAAATACTAAGAAATATGTAAGAAGTTGAAATTCAATGAAATGTCTTTGTATCTTTGCTGCTTTTAGTGATGCATGCTGACTGTGAAGGTAAAGGCTTCTATTCTTAAAGACAGAGGAAGAAAAGATAAAAGTAAACAACAAGGGCTGTAACTTCAGATTTTCCAGTAAAATGCCCAAAGCCCCAGAGTGAGTCATGAAACAAGATGGAATTGTTAAAGCACAAAGGTCAGTCAGTTATTACTGTCTCTGTTGTCTTACTACAGAATTTACTGAAGAAATAGTATTTTTCACAAAAACAGAGTAAAGCACCAACACTTTTAGAGAGTAACTATTTCATTGATAATAAGGACAATTCTTGCATAACATGGAAAAAAGCAGTAAAACATGATGCAACACTTAATGTAAATCTTTGCAGGCTTAGTATATTTGTGCTATTATGGGAGGTCTGGAATTAATTTGTGTCTATGTATCACCCAGTAACTGTTACACACTTTAGGACAGCTTTGTTCCACTCAGTTTCTTCCTCTGTCTTTTGTACATGACTCTCTGGACACTTCAGAATTATCCAAAGAATCTTCAGGGAGACTGACAATAACATCTGAGATGAGATAATGGGCATCTAAATAATTGTACCATTAGGTAAATAAACATAATTGTACATTAGGTAAATAAACACTAACACCGACAAAATCCCTTATTTATTTTATGTATATCCCATTCAATTTTTTTTGCTGTTACAGGCATAACTGATCACCATATAATTAAATATTTATCTGCAGAAGTGTTCATTACATACCAGAGAAAAATACCCTAGAAATAGAATTTTTGAAGTTAATTATTATTCTTTTGAATGCATTTTTTCATATTAAGAAAGGGAACAACTGCTTTTAAATACTGTAAAGAAGGAAGTTCTTACCAGCATTTCCTGAATAATGCCCCAAATGGATCTTAAAAGAACATGTTTCATCCTCTATCCAAAATCCATCATATGATGCATAGGCATGCTTGTCATTTTCTGATTCCAAATCCACATAAAGACTGAAATGAGTGGCTTTTTGATTTACTATGTCAAAAATCTTCCTCAGCCCAAGCCAAAATTCTCCTTAAAGAGAAATATAATAAATAGTCTAGAAATGTAAAAGAAAAAGTGATTGTTCCTGTTTTTTTTTACTTTCCTTCCTGAACCAAATGTAATAAAAGTTGCATGATAGATTTATATTCCTTTGAAAGACTAATGAAGGAACAGAGTAATCTTCCTATTTCCTTAGGAAATCCCTAAGAATTCCCATGTGTGCATTATCTTTTATTTCCTCTGTGGTAATTTTTAGAAAATTGTCTAGATGCTAGATTTCAATTATTCGTCTGCAATATGTCTTAGAAGACCACAAAAGCTGGATGTGCTAAAGATCCACTTGCATGAACAGAACTCAGTGGCACTCCTAAGAGCAATACTGAGGAAAGAGAAATTAGCATTCTATGAAAAGCAAAAAAACTGCAAACCCTATTCTCGAAATTGAAGCCCTGTTCTTGAGATTTGTCGCCTCTATAAATCACCCTTGTAGCCTCATAAGAGCTGCATTTCTTTGTACAGAAAAGCTGCATGCTCCCATTGCAATCACAGATAAACTCCTGGAAAAGCAAATGGGTTTAGACTTGTGGGATTGAAGGTGGCAATAAAAAATTATACCACAGTTGCATTGGTATAAGCTACTGAAATATTTCTATTGTTTTTAACTTTGCATGCCCTATTGATTTTTGAAATATTCAATTCATTTTTAATATTAAAATATCGTGAAATATTATTGATTTTTCTCTGCTCTAAGGAAATATTTTGCAAAAGTGATTCAAATCAATAAAGGCACATTTTTGTTGATCTGAAAAGAGAAGAAATACAATCTATAAATTATTTCAAGCAGAAAATATAATATTTTAAACACTCTTGTGAGACTGTAATAGCTAAAGACTCTAGTGGAGTAATAGTCATTATTGGGAAGATCACACAACAGACTTGATGAAAAAAATCCTTACGTAAAAACAAGACTTTAAGCAAGAAGAACTTCATACTACTAAAACTACCATACAATTTATTGGATTGTCGCTCACATAAAAGCAGGAGAAATGTGGGACCCAAAGTACTTCAGAGTATTGAAAATTAGTACCATTAAGGTCACCAAATCCATCCAGATATTCAGACCATGGTCTCTGAAACGGAACAATTCCATCAGTTCTTTTCTGAATCACAGTCCATCCACCACCTTGAAAATCCATGTCACACAAAACCTAAAATAGTCATGGACAAGATTAAGCATTCTCGAAGCAGCTTCTACGAAAAATACATTTTAATTAAATAAAGGTGGAAGTATTCAGAGCTTTGCTAAGTAATATACTTTTTGAACATCTTAAAAAAAAAGCTCTAAGAAAATAAAAAATTGAAGCTGCAGTATTTTCTTATATGTTCTTGTTGCACTGTTTTATTTGGATATTTCTTCAACCAGTAGAAGCCACTGTGTGTAATAGTCTGCTCATAACAGATATAATAAATAAGTTTTGATAAGTGTCACTGTAACATTTATAGCATGAAAGGGAAGACACTTGCAATGTCATATATTAATCAGGCAAAATATCATCGATACAGGTAGCAACAGTGAATAAACTTTTATTTCAGCAAAGCAAAATAGATACAACTTCTTATATGTTCTCCATCACCATCATGCCTTCTTCCAGAAAATACTGTGTTTGTGGTGCCTGGGAAATTTATAGCCTTTAATAAGGGTGAGGAAGTGGAAAACAGTGATAGCAATAACCCAGCATATAACAATAATTTGCAGCCGCAAAAACCTCTACATAAGAAATGGCCTCGATCCAGGGAAATCCCAATGTGAACATATAACTGCCTGCAACTGAGTGGTACCACTGAATACATAAGATCAGCTCTCAGATTTATGAATCTTTATGAGTCTTTGCTAAAATTTGTGCCCAGCAGTATGTCAAATCACAGTGGTCCAGCTGCCATCTGCTCTGCTTTGGAATATCACATTATCTGGCATATTTTCTCCTCAGCCCATCTAACTTAAGATATGTAATTAACTTTCCTAAGTATATCCACAGTGCCAAATCTTGATCACTTCTAACTGGGATTATAAAGTCTAGGAATTTGATGTAGGAAGAGCATATTGCACATTTATACACTGCACTACCTAAGATATTCGAAATAGTTCTAAGGGATAGTATTCATAATTAGTGTCAAAAACAGGGGCTCATTTTTTATTTCCAAATATGACTGATATCAGGAGAACTAATGTGGAAAATGCTTATAGGTAGCAAGCCAGTTAGCTTCTTGTGGTAACAAAACTAAGTTCAGAACATTATGTCAGCTGTGAGAACATTAAGCCAACACACAAGTGATGGGGTAAAGTAAGAGAATTTTTAGACGTTACAGGAAATGTACAAAATGAAACATGATTCAGAAAAGAGAGATTTGCACTCTTAGCCAGCTGATAAAAGTAGAAACTAGATGTAAGTCTGTTTAGCCCTCAAAAAAATGTATGGCAGACTGAGCACTATATGTTGCACCTCCAGTGCCTGCAGATATTGTTCAGAAACCCAGACCTGGTCCTTAGCAGGAAAACCTCAACATTGTAGTCAGAGCCTCTGTGATTTAACAATGACTTCCCAATGAACAATAAGAAAGCAGCAGGACAGAGCTGCAATTTGATCTAATACTACCTGAGGGATCTTGGATCTTCAGGTAAGATACATTGGGCAATTCTTGCAAAACAAATACTAAATGAATCATAGTAAGGTTCATGTGCGTGAAAAAAAATTGTGACCTTTATTCCCTGGAGAATCACATGCTTATTTCAGTCACCCAAGGAGGATAGAACTGGAATAAAAATATAGAAGATTCTAAAATTAATATTTAGATGAAAATACCTAAACCTCATTCAAAATAATCCCATTGCCTCATCCACTGTCTTGAGAAGATGATTGCATGCCTGGCTACTCCTCTGACTATGACTCAGAAACACTATGAGGAGCCCACGTGGTCACAACATCAATCTTCAGTCCAATATAAACCAGGGGAAGTGTTGATAATTCACAGAAGGGGCAGATATGGTTATACATGAGAGGTCATCAGCTAGTTAGATACAGCACCAATGCATACAGCAGCTAAATAAAAATATTAGATAGATACAGAAAAATACAGTTATTGCTGTGTAGTTTTCTTAACCCCTTATGGAAATTTTGCAGTTGTAAAGCCTTATAATAGTTAATATGCTTTACAGTTTGCTCTATGTGTCATACCATGAAAGGTGTGAGGGCATGATTGTACCAAGTACAATCTAAACTAAATGAGAAGGAAAACACTTCTGCTGAATATTTCTTCCCTTTATTCTTTATAACTGCAGTGTGTATAAGAGGTATATTCTAAACAACTGTTTCATTTGTCTGATCCAACTGAGAAATATCATTGATCTAAATTTACTGATTGAAAAATGTATCAGAAATTGGTCATGGTTCGTTTGTCCAAAAGTGAAATTGGTTTCAATGACCTCATAAATAAATGTGCAGGCAAAAGTCTATTTGAGAGTAACTTTCTGAGGTGACAGAAACCTGTCACTACCACTAAAGTTAGATGTTCTTATTGCTCCTGGAATCTGGAGTTCAATTAGCCCAAGTTAAGCATCAAAATCTATACTCACTTCTGGAAACATGAGATATCAAACATGAAAAATAAGAATGGGATCACATTCTCTAAATAGTTTTCATTTAATTGATATCTTTATGCATATTATTCTAAACACATTGTCATTCAGGTTCCATTGCTTAAAAAGCATCTTATCGCTGCAAAGGTCCTTATTGAAATAAACTGTTTCATATTGGGTTTGTTTCCTGGTTTTTTTAGTTTCTTACTATGGCTTTCTGCCTCTGTATTTTTTCTTATTTTGCTGGGCTGCAGAACACTTAGAACTCTTGGCTATTAGCCTCTAAAAGATGCTTTATAGTTTCTTTATACTTATATTTTAATGTCTTTATATTTTTGTCTATCATTTCTCTTGTACTCCTTTCATGCTTCAACACATGAAAGAATCCACATTAAATAGTTTTCCTCAAAATAACATTCTTTATGGAACACATATTTTAGATATTTTTCTCTGAGAGCTTTTTGGCACTGTTTTTTAAGTTCTGTGCAACATTTACCGGACAAGAAATGAGACACTTATGACTGCAAACATTCTTCTCAATATTTATTGTTACCTTCTTATTTTAACCAAATTGTTATGATTTTTCTTTTGTATTTCTGAAATGCCTTCAATTCAGAAGAAATTCTGAAACACATGCATCTTTTGCTACGGTAGCATTTTCTTCATACTACAAACATGGTTATTCTGTGAACACTGCAACATGTCTTTGCCTTTTGTTTACAGGGAAGGGACATGTCAACAGGTTACAGATCTTTTTCCTGATCTCACTACATTGTATGGAGAGAATGACAGGTTTTTATATCAAAGTTTGCAGAATCAAGTTCATTTTTTCTTTTAAGAAGCCAGCATCATTCTGAAACCTTTTCTTAACCAGATTAAGCTCTTTTTTGTAGCATTTTGAAGGGCTACGCTTGGCTAGAGATAAAGAGATTCATCCTTCCTTTGCTACATACAAAGGAACACTATAAAATTAGATAATAAACTTTGCTAGTTATTAGTTGGCTAAATTCCTCATTTTTTCTTCAAAAAATAATGATCTCAACCTGTATGGCAAAGTTGAAGGTTTGAAAGTGCCATATCTGCCTTTTCACTATGCATAAGGCCTTCTCTAAACAGAATAACCTGAAATGGAAGTAAACACATAAAACAGAATAATCCTTGTGTTTGCAAGGATCTTAATATTCTGAGTCTGAGGAAATTAACCCGAAATTCCGTTCTTTTTAATCTGAGCAATTACATAAAGTGCAGGCAGTGATAGGAAGCATGATTGCTGCAGTTTGCTTTAGGGATATATATCCTTGTTTTAGGAATACAAATCCTGCAGACTTGATAGGAAAACCACAATTTTAGATGCCTCTGTGCCTCAAGATTGGATTATAATGATACTCAGACAAGAGCTAAGCACCTACTCCTCAAACCAAGGCACACTGCACCCACATTTGGATGACTCTGCATAAGTGGAGACCCACCACAAGAGGAGGCAATGTTATACAGCAGAATCACTCAAAATCTGAAAGTCCCATCTTAAAAGCCAAAGGGATCAGTCGATTGCTCTTCAGTTTCCCATCTCTAAAACAGAAAAGAACAGCTCTTCTCCATGTCCAAAAGTGGTGCTGGAAAACACTTTAGGTTTTCCTCTTTGGTATTTTTCACTGCATATGAAAATTGACAGTGGGCTCTTATGGCAGAGATTAAATTTCTTTGTAGAAAATGACAAACTTGTCAAAATTATAGTAATAGCAGACACATGCAGATGATTTAACACATTTTTCATTCATCTGTTGAGAAATTGTCATGGAAAACACTTTAAGTCAATTAAAATATTCTAAATGCATATTCTCAAGCAAATTGTGACTATAATAATAAATGTATTACCTCAAAAGGATAATTTGATCCTGCTGGATGGATAATGTACAGACCACTTGGAGTTTTTGAAACTGAACCAACAGTATCTTTAATATGAGTGCAGTCCAAACCTAGAGACAAAAGGCGTTCAAGGATCGTTAGCAAAATATGTTTAAAAAAATACAGATTAATAGAGGGCTAACAATTTTCTTGGAGGCATGAATTATTTAAAATATCATTTTCTTCTCATGCAAATTTTGAAATCATGCTTTGTCATGAATTTATCTTTTAAATTAAATTCCTCTAAACATCATTCAGCTTCTAAGTAAGTACAAATGACACCTTATAGGTAAAGCTCTTTCTAATCTTAATAGATATGATACATACCTACCTGACATAAAAGATTATCTTCTGGGTCAATTTACAGATTATTTTTTTCATTTTATTTATAATACCTGTACTGTGAAAAGACATATTATCTGAGAAATCAAGTATTTTTCCTACAGATATTTGTATTTGTACTTGCAAAAGCCTTTCCATCCTAAAGTATACATGAAAAACATTCCATTTGAATAAGGATACTGCAGATGCAGAGCACACTTTATTCCACTGCAAAAGAATGTGATATTCAATAGCCTCAGATCCCTTACTAGCTGATAATCATATAATAATACTTGGTATTTTACAGAAAAATCAGCATGCAAAATAGGATGCCCGGAATTGTCACTCGCAAATGATTTAAAGCAGTATTTATGATAACACTTTTAAACAGTTTATCAAGTTTCCAGAGTTTATATGTTTATACAGTTTATAACACAGGATAAATGTCAATGTTACAATTGCTTTCCTTTGTTTTAATTAGCTCCTTTTCAAAGTACAAAGATAAAAAGGCAAGGTGTCAAGACTACATCTGAAAAATACTCACCATGAGATTGAACTGCTTTATAAGGAAGTGGATCCAGATGTTTTCTCAAAATTACTGTGTTCAAAAGAACAAGTTTGTTCATGAGTTCATTCACCTGCAAATTAAAAAATATTAAAAAATTAGGTTGCAATGACAAATTTTACATTCTAAAGATTTTTTCTGACTTCTAGTAAACATAAAAACAAAAAAATGTATGGCAGACTGATTGCACCTCCAGTGCCTGCAGTAGTCAGATATTGTTCAGAAATCCAGACTTTGTCCTTAGCAAGAAAACTTCAACATTGTAGTCTGAAGGTAACTTTGGTGATGTGTAGTAATTTGTACCAATGTGAAGGAATGGTCCTCCACTTTCTCTACTGCAAGGTACGACACTAAGTTTTGAAACAGGGTGCTTACCACTCCTCGTAGAAATGGAACTCACACCCTATCAGAGGTACAAGGACTGGTGATAAGACACTCTAATCTCACTGATTTAATGACAATTTAATGGTTTAATGAGCCCTATTTTTCCTTAGAAAGACAACATCTGCTGTGAAGAAATAACAAATACATATCTTTATAATAAAGAAAAAAGGTACCTGATTAGAAAGGTAATCCAGCGAAGATTGTTGATCATCCATCATGTCTCTTACCAGCTTTTTTGTACTTCTGGCATATTCAGCAAGAGAGTTCTGCAAATTTCCTTCAAAAGAAATACGTTCATCCACTTTGTTTTCATAACTCTAGAAATAGCCTTGACTAAATGACAATATACTTATGACATCTAAGTGAATATTGAAGGTGCTTTACCTTACAGCACCTAACAGTGAAATGAAAGTAACACAGAGACCACAGATTAATGCCAAAGGTGCTAAAAACTTCAGGCTTTGTGTCTGCAGTAAAGACGTCTTAAGAAGTGATGGCTCTTCTCACATTTTGAAGAAATTAATCTTATCCTTGGGTAAACTGGGCAACCAGTTAATGGATATGACAGAAATATAAATGCATATGATAAAAGACAGATATATATAAGGTTTCTTGTCACCTTACATTTGCTTATTCATTGTACTACTCCTGGTTTTTGCCTTGATGCTAAAAATCGCCATCATCACCATCGTAACAGCACATAATAATATATATTTTTAAATCATATGTGAAAACCAAGAATTTACACAATTATTTTTGGAGATTGATTGTATAATTTGCTGTGTAGCTTGTCAAGGTGGTGAATAGAGAATACCCTCTATAAGCCTCTATAAAAGGTAAGGTGAAGTACACATTTACTCCCATGTAACTGATTTATTAACTAACTAATTAATTACCTCCCACTTACACCCCCACATCCAGCCATGACATTTCAACGAGGAACAGCCATCCTCCTCCTCCTCTCTGATTGAGACAGACACTGACATTCAGAGGGTAACAGATCTAGGTGGGTGGTGCAGCTGCCTGGATTTGCCTGTCTTCACCAATGGTTATACTTTGTCACACCAGCTGCATCCCAAAACCAGGCTTCCCTAGATTTTCTGGACAACACACAGTTTGGACAGCAGGGTCACAAGGCTGTAAAGCGTGCTCAAGAAGATTAAAAAATAAATTTGCACAGCATAGCGTAGCAGAGGAGAGGACTGCATAGCATGGCACTGCATAGCTCATCACTAAAAGTATTCTTTATGAATACATACTGCACATGTAATGTTTGTCCTCTCGTAAAATTTTAGCTTGAGCATCACATGGTACAAGGCATTGTTCTTTTTGTTTTGAAATATCTGCAGATTTATTTTTCTCTTCTGCCTGGAGTGGGTCCTCCACAGCTCCAACATTCCTTGTGTCCTGTTGTACCAAACAATGGAGGGGGAAATAAATTGAACATAAAGCATACATAAAATAGCTCAGTCTGTCAAAATGAAACAGATTTCTTCCCAGAACTTCCTTCAAAACCTGTTTTTTAAAGGCCTTATCAAGCAATAATTGACAGAGCTGAGACCAAAATCGATGAGATGCTCTCTGCTTAGCCATATCTCACAAGAAAAAAAGCAGTGTCAGAGGTCAAGAACAACCTCTATAAATGAAAAAAATACCACCACCATTTCTGGGGAGGTATTCTATTGTGAGCACTGTAAGTGGGAGGCAAGAACTTGCAAATCCTGCATTTCAGGAATCACCACACCCAACAGACCTTTCAAATGCTAAGGAACTTATTTTCACTGGAAAGGAGCAGGGTTTTGGATTTACCAGATATTAGCAAAATACTTTTACTCTTGAAAATCCCTAAATTCATTATTTAAACACTGGTCAGAAAATACTTGCATAAGTTTTTAACTTATGCACACAAGCAGTCATGAGAAGATTTGCAGACCAATTCAGCATTAAAAAAAATATTTTAAATGTTCTTATAGGGGAAAGAATAAAGGGTATTCTTTTATTATAAACAGTATTCACAGGCACACAATTATCTGAAATAGTAGGAATAGTAGCATTAGTAAAAGTAGTTACACCTATTACTGGTATTTTAAAATTATATTTTCATATTTAATAGTTTTCCTTCCATGGTGTCACATGATATAAAATAAGGGAATGTCTCTGAATCATCACTTAAAGAAATTACTAAAAGTAATTCCCAAAATAGGTGTCATTGTCAAAAGACTAATCAACATATTTGCATATGGGCCTTTGCTTGATGATTTCATAATCTCAGCAAATCATTTCCAGTATAATCACATATTGTGTTTTCAAATGTAAATGGGATCCTTAGAAATGTCAGGATTTTAATTAAAAACAAAATTTATTTATGTTCGAATACATCTTAAACACAGTTGTTCTTTTCTGCTCCAGTTTTCTCTTTCTGGAATTGGTACTACAGCAGCAAGTACTGAACAGGATTTTTTTTCCCTGATTTTGGCCCTTAAAAAGTGAAAGTAAAAATTTAACAAAGGAATTTTACAAAAAAAAGGCTTCTGAATTACTAGCATTATTGCATTTTGTGCCTAGAGAATGGTAGAGAAGTAAAACAATATGTTTCTTTAATTTTGAAGTAAGCACAAAATAAAGAAAAATTATGTAAGTGTTATAAACGGATCTCTAGAAACTTATAAACAAAACACTTGAAAGTATGGCTTGTTCCAGACCTATCACAGCTACTCACCAGATGTTCAATTAAACACTATTAAGCAAATATTTTCAATCAATATTTACCTTTAACAAAAGCCAACATGAAACAAGCAATGAAGTCTGATCTCAGCAATTCAAGCAAAAACTGTGTCTGCCAAAAACAATAGTTACTCTGTATTTAAAGTCATACAGATGAGATTAAAAATATGACATAATAACTGAGCTGTGACACAGGACATTAACACAAAAATGTTCTAATATACTGAATTCCTACCTTTTCAATATAGTTTCTTTTCCCTATGTGAAAATACCTGATTCTTCTGTATTTTTATATCTTTCTTGAAAAAGGCAATCCATATTTTTAAAACATCTGCCACTTTTCTGAGAAATCATTCAGTTACATTCATTATCTTATCTAAACAAATAGAAAATCTTACCTTAGGGGAACAAGGTTCGCCATTATTTATGACAGTCTCTCCTAAACCGAACAAAAAAATATTAAGACAAATAAATGAAGTTACCCTAAAGTGGTGGTTCATCTTTTACTTGAAGAAATGCAAATGTTTTGATGGGTTTCAAATTTCTGTGGAAAGAATTGTACACTATGAAGGCCTGATCTAACTATTTGGGAATGTCTGCAGCACAAAGGGCAGCCAACACATCACTCCTTTACTGCCTGGATTTAATAAACCACATTTCAACTGCACAGTAGATTTTATATATCACTGCTTGCATCCTGAGAAAAATTACTGCTTATCACTGCTACATGACACCTCAAACATATATATATTTTCATTGTGATAAACTCTTACAGATTTTCTTATATGCTATTTTTGAGAAATTGTGTATATTTGGCATGAGTGTTTTGAGCTACTTGAAAGAAAAGCTAGTATTACTTGATATTTTCAAATTTTTACCAAGTTTTTTATCATTAAAATTAAGGAGTCTGTATTGTTGTGGTGGTAGTGCACTAGAACAGGCTGTGGAGGCAATTTTGGAATATGTAATCAAAGTAAGTTCAAAATAGAAAACTGAAAAAAGATTATTTTAAATTAGTACTTTGTATTACATAGAAAATATTTTACCAGAATAAAAGCAGTGTTTTGGTCTCACCAGTAGCCCACCCATTGTAACACAGGTACTGAGACTATCATTCAATACAATGATTTTTAACCCTGAAAAAATTCAAAGAGAATGACGTGAAAAAGAAAAAAATTAAATGTAGTCCACAGAAGCTTAATTAAAACTATGAGGCACTCACAGGTTTCACACACTCAATTCCACTACTTTTGTATCTTAAAACTAGATCTGAGAGTCTAACCAAAAAGAAAAGTTCAGAGAGGTCCAACATATTTAGAGAATTTAGACACATTAGAGAATTGAATAAATGAAAGCTCAGCTTCCAATGTGCCACTGGGAAACACACTGTCTAAAGGACCTTCAGAATGCACTGTTCAACTGCACCTTACACTGGTACAACAGGACAATGTTCCAAATTTGTCTTGATAATGTGGTTCATCTCCACCTCTATCTAAAGCTGGAATACAATGGAAATAGCTTTTGCTGCCAAGATTGTTTGGGAGCAACCAACATTTGGGAGTGGGGATTAATACACTTTTAAATCCAATGTTTCCTTTAAAAATGAATAGCTACATGGTACTAAGAACCTGAAACTGAGAAGAGTATATTCAACCATCTGTGAAATTCTGAACAACTTTGGC
>JAWWMU010000001.1:39573592-39602423 GCA_035048155.1 Cinnycerthia olivascens
TTTGCCCATGAAGGGAATTTTGAGTGTGACACTACATTCAAGCCTTTTCTTGGTCCTACTGTAGTCATTGACCATACAAATGTCTCCCTACCTCAAGTTTAAAATTACTGTGTACTGGTTTGCATCAGTATATGGCAATGGAAGAATAATATCAACTCAGTATCAAAAGGTTCATTTCATAGCATTCCATACACACGGTATATATTCCTCTTTTGATTATTTTCATCCAAGGCAGTAGTAAGCATTTTGTCCACCTGGGAATGTAGCATCTGTCACTTCACTGTGAAGACAATTTAATAAAATTAACCAGGAAATAGTTCCACCATCTCATCATAGTATTTTTAACATAAAAATGCCTCCCACATAATGTCTGTATATGTGAGACAGCTAAGTATTTTAAGTTTCGTATTCCAAATTCTCCATAAATGTTTGGCAGCCATTTCAAAAATTGCTGCACCACTGAGTTGTTTATAATAGACAAAAAATTTGGGTTAAAAAAACACCCATCAGGAAATTCTTCTGCTAACTATCCATCTTAAAGCCATATTCTTTTGCCAATGTTACATCTGTGATATGAACCTGAGCTGGTGGCTTAAGGAGAGTGCATGAACAAACATTTACTTTAACTGCTTTTCTGTAAGATGTAAATGTGCATTTTTAAAATTATTTATTTTACATAAGGCACCTGGGTGTTACATTTTGCATTTTGCGAGGTCAAGAAGTTAATAAGGCTTCACCAAATAACTTTAATGCATTTCCTTGCATTAAAATATGATCCTTTTTTCTCCTTCTTGTCTTGATCCAAACCAAATAGTGATCATGATGAACTGTGCTGAAAAAGACCTCTTGCATCAGCATTTGGACTTGCTCATTCCTGACTATATGGAACAACAGCTCTCTTTATAATACTCTTTATTAGGAATGTGGAAGAGTGCAGCTAAGTCATATTCAAAAAAATGAAAAAAAATACTCTGTCAGAATTTACTTTTTTCCTTTTTGGAGTTAAATGCTGGAATTACTCCAGGGGTAAAGTTGTAGAATTTCCCACGTCTGAATTTAACAACTGCAGTTCAACTGAAGGCCTTCTTGATCAGCTTCTAGAGATATTAAAGGGCATCAAGAAGAATGTGTTTAAAGTACTTTAGAGGATAAGCAAGTCTGTTTCCTCTCTTGTGATTTTCATTTAGTCAAGATAAAATTGCAGATTTCTGTATTAGATTTTGAGGTGAGTGAAGTTCACTAAAAGTGGACCTCTAGTTTTACTTTTTAGTTCTAACACGTTTTGACGGCTATGTATATACGAGTTTTCAAAAAGTGAAAGTTCTTTATTTCTCTCTCTGCTGTGCTTTGGCTTCCAAGTAGATTAAAGTGGATATTCATGTATAAGTGTGTACTTGGGAATTAGTTGGCAGGTTTTCTATTTTTTTTTTACTATTGTGCAATTACAGCCTTTAAGCTTTCTAAAATAAAAAAGTACTTATTTCAAATTATTTTTGTGTTTGTTTTCACAGGAGATCAGTCATCACTTTAAAGGGATACTAGAGAGGGTCAAGTTGAGTATTTCAGTTTGAACTTTTTCCCTGAAAAGCAAAGGGAAGAATAATTAAAATAGCTTGAGTTAAGGAGTAGCTCAGAGTTCAAAAAGTAGCAGCTTTGCTCCATTAAGCAAGAAGAACTATGAAGCAACTGCTAGTGATTAGAGTTATGGGAAGGTATCTTATTGTGATGAGAGAAACAAAGAACGTATGGCTAAACATTTCACTAATGCTGGCTAGAGGGGGACCCTACTTAGTGTACCAGTGACCTGTTAAATGACATTTCTAATATACAGATGGGAAGCTCCTAGCTGTAGTGATCTTTGCATGGCAGGCTTTGAAAGTTTCATGTGATAGTATTACTACTTTTAGAATAGAATGTTTCCAGGGATGGGGCATCCACAACCTCTCTGGGTGACCTGCTCCAGTGTTTCACCACCCTCACTGTATAAGATTTCTTCCTTATACCTAGTCTGAATCTACCCTCTTTTAGTTTAAAACCATTAATCGTGACTCACCTACATAGACACTCTGCCCATAAATATTCTGGGTATATTTCAGTCAGGGAGCTAGTTTGTCAGTAAAAGTTGATGGTTCTGTGAGCAGGAGAAAAGATTCCACATAGCTTCATGAAGCTCATGCCTACTGAAGGAAACTTTAGTGATAATGGTTGTTTTTGACTAGAGCATGTTTTGCTTTCCAACCAGGGAGAGAACACATTCAACATATTTTTTAATAATAACAGATTCTGTTCAATTATAGTTTCATGTTACTGTTTTATCCTATTTTGTGCTGCTAAACTGATTGTATTTCAGGAAGCTTCTTAAGAACTACTACTTGATACTTACTCTTGCGTATTTACAGATAAAAACTTTGTGTTCCTTTGTGTTTTTTCTAAATAACAACTTTTAAACTTATTATTTCCCCAGCAACTTGTGAAAAGCACACACAGAGCATTTGCAGTTAACCTTCCCACTGATCTGCTCACTGTGATACACTTATGTGATAATGTAAATGCTGTTGCAAAAATCACATTGGTGACCAGAACTGTCTAAGTCTGCATGTTAATTTGCATGTAAAAAAGAATCAAATCCCTGGTTGAGGCTAAAAAATATGTTCTGACGCTTCTTCACCATCTGCTGTCCCATTTACACCCCAACAAACTCTAGAAATCCAGCTCTGCTGAAGTTAATAGCATTTAATTTATGGGCAAGCAAACTTTTGTACTAAAATGGCAAGTTGGTAAGCAAGTAAGTTACTAATATTTTGCTAAATGTAATACATTAACATAGGAATGATCTACTTTTGCTTCTTAAATACAGAGCCTTTGAACAAAGACATAAGGAAGAAGAAGCAAAAGAACAAAGATTTAGAGAACAAGTTCTGCAGCAGAGGAAAATTAAATTTCAGGAGGCAACTGCTAAGTTCCAACATGCTCATCAGTCCTTTTCTCAGCACAAACAAACAGGTTTGTCAATTAAAAATTAACCATTATTCACAATACAAGTGTTTTTATATTCACAGAATCAGAGAATAGTTAAGATTGGAAGGGACCTCTGGTCCCTTTGTCTTTTGTATTAGTAAACAGAACAATTCACTCAAAGTAATTGAGTTCACAAAAGCAAGAAGCTCAGATCTGACGCATATGACAGTTGGGTATGGGAAATAAAAACAGATTTTTTTTTTTTCTAAAAACTGTATTATGAAATATTTCACTCTATTCTGGTCACAGTAAGCACATGGCCTCTTTGAAGTATTGTGGCTGCCTGGGTTTTCCTCACTTGTTTGACTGCAATGTGCTTATTGGTTGTGGTACTGTGCTTTCACAGCTGGGTGGGTGAGAGGTGTTACAAGGCCACTGACGGTTTACTAGGATAGCGTAATGATCCCCTCTTTGAACCTTTGAATATAAAATAGTAAAAAATGTGCATTTGGTTTATCATTAAGTAAATGCAGTTCTGGCATTTATTAATATGGTATATAACTTTTTTTTTTCTGCATTAGTCCACTTTCTAAGCTGTTCTCTTGCTGGGAAGCAATGATCACTTCAGTGCAGTTCCTGCTTTCTTGGAATCAGTGCAGATTGGCAGGAGTTCGTAACAGCATTGGCCAAGTCTGATTTCCCGTCAATTTTCCACTGTTCAAATGCTCTAAGATATGGTCTATTACTTAGGTATTCTTTAACAGATTTACTCTCCCAACTGCAGTTGTGCCAGCTGTGAGGTAATGTCTCTGACTTCAAGATCAAATGTCAGATTAAAATAACAAAATAGAACAGTTCTGGTTTAGGGCTCTGCCAGCAGCCCAGACTGTGGAGCAATAGAAGGAATCACAGTTTTTTCTCTTGGTTTTCCTTTATAGAAATTCTGTCTCTGCTACTCTCTACTGTACTTCTACTCACTTGAAAGTGGCAATACATTGTGCCTGTCTGGACTCCTTCTTTCCTCACTGTAACACTAAGTTAACACTTTCCAATTGTAACACTAAGTTACAATTTGGCCTCTGTAAAATATCTGCAAGCCATAACTTTGGCTTAGTGCATGAGTGGAATAACCATGATGTAAAAACAAAGTTAGGCTTTTTTAACCTTGTATTTTTTCAACAGTGCAGTTTAAAAGCAAATAGCAAAACTGTTGAATACATGTGTGACTGTAAACATCTAAATAGACTGTGATTTTGTTTCGTAGGAACTTGAGGTGCTCTTGCATGTCTAATAATGCTAAACTACAATGTTTATTGTAACTGTCCGGATTTAGGCTTCCAGACTTCAGCAACTTAACCAAACAATTTATGGTAAAATATTCCAATTTTAAAAAACTCTTTCTCCATTGTGTGTTTTTAGCTCTGATCCCTCCAGTTCAGACAAAAGCAGCTTTTCAGTTAGAAGAAGCTCTTGAACAAATTAAAGGATCAGCTTTAACATCAGGATTGTCCTTGCCAAACATAAACAAAATCAACTTCAGGTAAGCATTCCTGTTCCCTCTGATGGTCAAAGGGAGTAAATTTCTTACTGTATTCAATAAACAGCAAGCAATAACCTTTAAGAAATTATAGGGCATTTCTCTCATGGCAAGGAAAGCGTTTCTGTGAACTTTCACAATGAAACATTATGCAATTTCCTTGAGTTGTTTGTGTCCAGTTGGTAACACAGCAGAGGAGATGACACAAACCTTTTCCCCTCAGTGGAATTCTGGGAATAGCCAAGACTAACCCAGTCTCCAGTCAGTTATAGCCCAACTCAGATTGCCGTGGTTATCAAACCATTTACTGTTTTCAGAATTATTCTGTCTAGGTGATTTCTTATCCAGATTTTTTTCCTTTTGACATTCAAGAATACTCTAGTTTATATGTTCACCCATGGATCTTCTTTCCAGCTGTCATTCCTTTATATTTCTCATTCTCTACGTGAATTGAGAGCATCCTGGTAACAATTTGACCTGTAATTTCATTTTATACCACATAAAATTTTATTTGCATACTTTTCATTCTACCCAAGCACTTGACTTAGAATGTTCCTTCAAACATAGTTTATTTATCTGCTATATTTCCTACAAGTTCCTGATTATCCGTTTCCTAACCTCTCATTACTTTAACATTTCAGCTCAGGTGATTATTTTTGTTATTACTTCTTTTATTATTCCTTTCTGCATTTCAGTTATTTTCTGCTTGATATAAATTGTGCATATGTTCAGAATAGAGATAAATTCTGCCTGAAAGGGGTCTCCCTACTTTTGGGCTTCAGTGTGTTCTTCAGTGTGACTCAACTTGTTTACATATCTCTGCTGATTGACACATTTTCAGGTGATAATCTGGTCAGTTGAGAAGATATTTTGTAACTCATAGAGCTTGACACCCATGCTACTTTCTAGTCAACATTCATAGGAAGATTGCAGCAACGAAAAGAAAGAAACAAACAAGAAACCTACCTGTTATAGCTAAGTTTAATTTATGGCAAAAAAATGTAGATGTTTCTGAACCCTGTCTCAGGTTTCCTGATCATTTGCCTCATTTCAATCATAGGCTTGATTAAGGACAGCATCTCAGTGCCTTTATCATTTCTTTCTTTATTTTCATCTTTTATCAAACTGCTTCCTGTGCAACACATTGGTATCTCAGGACTTGTACAAACCACTTACCATTTCTTACAGTGCTGTCACTCCATTTTTATTTGTATAATTTTAAAAATTCACTATCCTTTAATAATGATAGTGTATTCTTTTTCCGGTTTTCATTTCCTTAATCTGAATTCCTACGGAAATTAAATTTATATGTTCATACTCTTTTGCAGTTTGTTTTCCCCTAGTAACCAAGTTTGAGAGAGAGCTAAGAATCTCAAAGTTAACTATATTTCTGTAAGTTGGAAATTAGAAATTGCTCAAGGAAAAAAATGAAAATAAGTGACGCCAGCATCATAAGGGTTTAAAAGTTGAGTCCACTATGACCTATTGGAAAGTCACAAGACAGCTAGTACAGATAAAACAGAAGAGCATTTCGAGAGGGTTCTGAACAGTGAAGGGTCTTCAAACTCACCAGTTCTGAACTGTAAAGCTTTAAACATTTCTTATAATCCCTTTAATTGGAAATTTTGGGATGGGTAATAACTAACTTAAAAGAAGTAGTAAATACCTTTCTATATTTCTGTTGCTTTTTACAATTCTATAAATGCTGAAGCCAAAAATCTTGTGTCATCTTTAGAATTTACACTTCCTCAGAAAATGAATGCATAGAATTCATTGACTGTCCCCTCTTAACAGAAGAAATGAATACTGTATTAAGTATGCAAGACAAACATAGCTTCAGACCCAATTGAATATCTATATATTTTAAAAGATTCTAGAATTCATAATGTCTGTGTCTTGAAAGGTGCAAAAAAATAAATTAAGGAATGGAGATGTATTAACTCCTCTTGGAGAAAGTAAAAGTCCTGAAACACCTAATAAGTGTATTCCATGCTGCAGTAGAGACATTTTGCTTCTAGGAAATTTAGTTATTGAATGCTAAAACAAAGATTTGTAGAACTCATTAGCCAATAGACACTGGGATGTTTGTGCATTAGGTGTGTAAATGGCATGCTGCTCTTTTTACAAGATATATTTCCTTGTTGTTTAAAATTGCTATGTTTGATGAAGTTCCGTTTTGGGATACAAACTTTAATATGAAAAATCAAAAATAGTCTATGGAAAAGTTGGAATGTTGAAACTTTTGTAAATATAAATGCTCCAAGCATACAGAATTATTTATAAATATGAATGATCTAAGCACTCAAATGAAAGTTTTGTGTGTCCAAAAAACCAACAAACCGGATTTTTGGGTGTCAGTCAGTCTGGTCCATAATAACAAAAAAGTTTTGGGACAGGGAGGATATCTGCCATTCAGAAGAAAACAGCATGCAGTTTTCTGAGTTCAGTAAATAAATATGTGACTTTGTTCTCCCTTTTTGCTGTCAGCCATCTCATCAGAAATTATAAATTCCATTTTTGGCTCTCCTTAGGTCACTGCAATTAAGCCAGAATTTTTTGTAGTCTTGTATAAAGTCTGAAAAATAACAATAATCTTAGTGGTTTGAAAGTTTCCATTTTCCATTGCCCTAAATTTATGTGTTATGATAAATGCAGAAAAAAAAAAGTCTTAGATTATTTACCCACTTGAAACAGATCCACTAAAAAGAAAAGAGATAATTTTAGGTGCAGGAAGACAAGATTCAGAAGACCTTAAGCTGAAGAAATGGACAGAAATGAAGGAAAGAGGTTATTGAATTTCTGTACAAATGTGAAACATCTATCTTCAGCTAAGAGCTGGTCACAGGGCCCAACTACTCTAGCTACTCTAAAGATTTGTTTTGTCAGGCAACTAATACCAATTCTTTAATGTACCACAGTACTGACATTGGTAGATTTGGGCTCTCTGGGTAGAAATGTCTTTTTGCTCTTTAAAGTAAGGGAATACCTGGCAGCATCAATATAGTTGTGCTCTGCATAAGCCAACTTTAAGGAAAAATAAAGCCCATTTGCCCATTAGTTGTTCTCTTTTTTAAAAATAAGCAAGCCTCCATGTTCCATTTCTGAAAATTACCAAACTGTTGGCTGACATTTTCCATATTAATGCAGCCTGAGGCCGTCACCCAACAACCCATTCAGAAAATTCTATTTATAAATAACAGAAGAGAAGTTTTAAAATGGAAAATGTTGGACACTTTCAGATAGTACTAACCGCATTGGTTGGGCTTTTCATCATTTATTGATGATGTATACTTTTGGTAAGAAACATTTTTAAAAATGTATGGTTGGTGCATAGAAATAAAGTAGTAACTTGCTTGTTTGTATCAAGAACCACAGATGACACTTCATCCTCATCAGCATCTAGAAATTATTCTTTCCATCAGAAGCAGAATTCAGCAATGTTTGGCTGTGATGAAACAATACAGGAGAGCAGTAAAACTGACACGGATAGTCCTCAACTTCTCTTCCAGAAAAATCTGAAAGAAATACAACAGGTCCTTGAAAAACAGCATCTCAACAACTTGGAGGTATGATATTTTCATTTTCATGTGATTCATTGCAAGATGCTTTTAGGTGTGACAGAAAGTTTCTTGAATGTAATAAAAATGAAAGTTCTGTTCAGCTGTCTTTATCAATTAGACAACATGGGAGGGCACACTGTACTATGCCTTATCAATAGATTATTTTTAGTAAAATTATACATATATTCCAGTAAGAAGTCAGAGATCTTTAAAAATATTTATAAGAATGTTTTCACAAATTCATCCAAGATACGTGTTATGTTGTCCTTTTTTCCCTCTTAATGTAAGATTTGTATGTCAGACTTCTTGTCTCTGATATTGGAGTCTTGTGCTACCTCTGAACTTAAACTGATGGTTTTCCATGAACTTAAATTGATGTTTTTTTCCATGCACATCCAAGTTTCTGCTGTACTGATTGTGACAGCTCACATTATATTGCTACAGCAATATAATGGTGACATGTCAAATGTTGGTGGATTTTTTGTTTGGTTGGTTTTTTCCCAGTGTGTGGTGATATGTTAGGGATTTACTTCAAGTCTCTCAAGATCCTTTTTTTTCATCTTTGGAATATCTGCAGATTTTCCAGCAATAAGCTTTTTCTGCCTAAACTAATTTTTAGACTGAAAAACAGTTGTAAAAGTCACCTTAGAAACAGTGAAAATCAAGAACCGAGCTCTAAAGTTTTTAGTTGTGCACCTCTAAGTGTGATTTTTTTTGTCTCAGTGTTGTCTTTGATTTTGGAAATACTGTCTTCAACATTACATTTTCTGGAAAAAAAGAGGGCATACTTTGAGGCTCATTCTTTTATTTTTATAATACCTATTGGTATCCAGAGTTGTGGTATCTGAAATGACCTGGACTCTGTGAAGCCTGTCCCTCTATTTTTCATGGCTGGAGTCATGGAATCACCGGTGGCCACAGAGCAAGGGCTTTTCCTTTCAATACAAGTGTATGGATAACTTGTGAAAGCCTTTAGAGGGTTCAGATATGGTTTGAGATTGATGTTTCTAGGAGCATTCTGCCTTTGTATCTACTTTGTTCTGATGGTTATGCATGAAAATCTTCACCAGCTGATGGCTAACACTGAAAATCTCACTTAGTTGGAGTGAGGTTCAAAAAAGTTGAATGGAGAGTATAGTTTGTACTGGCAGTGTTCTTTCTTATTTCTATGCCTAAAGGAAAGAAAAGAAAGTGAAAATTTATAGAAAAGAGCTGATAAAACTGAATTCTATATAGCCACTCCACAAAAATATTAAAAGGTCTAAGCTTTTCTTTTTGAATAACATCACATTTGCATTTCCCTGGTAGAGAGTTTGCAAATCCCACCCTCAATGATGATGCTGACTTGGCAGTAGCTGCATTAGAACAACTTAGAATTAGAAAACAAAACATGTTCTCTTTGAAAAAAGTATATAAAAAGATTCTTCTAAATGTGTTTTAAGATTTCTATATTGGAGTGTCTTATCAAACAGAATTATCACTTCCTAATTGAATTCTAGGGAAATTAGCTATGAGTCATGCATAATTTTTTGCTTTTATTTTTTTTCTAAATGTTATCATCAACTTTGGACACTGCATATAATACAGGAATTTTTGTTTACAAATTAACTCATTTTTGAAAATACCTGTAAAAATTTTGCTTTTTTTCCAGAAGGTATTTTTCTGCTGCCACTAGGGGTTGCTCAGCCTCTTTCCTCTGATGAATAGTTTCAAAATGTAAATATTTATACTTCAGACATTTGGACTTGCTTTCTTGAAATTGCATGCTTTGGCCTCTGATTAGATAGTCAAGAAAGCTATTGACCTTGTTCTAAGGCCTGAGTTTTGGAAGTTTAATACTTGGATTGTGCTGGTGGCGGGTGTGCATGTGCATTGTGATTTCCTGTTTTGTGAAATAGTATTTGTAATACTCTTATTATTAAAATTCGTAATTTATAATGATTTAGAATACTCTTACTGAAATCAAGAGACTTCAGTAGTCTTGATACTACCTGTTGTCCAAAGTAATTTCTGAAATTAAAGTATTTCACTGGGCACATGCTTTGCAACCTAGCCATCCATTGAGATCATTTGACCTCTCTTTGTTTCTGTTTTTACAGGCCCAACAGGATTATAAAGATTCCTAAAATTCTTTACTTTCCTACAGGGCAATAAAGTTCTATGTGAACCTTTACCAGTACATTTGTTGTGTTCTGTGCTATATATCTCTAAATATTTGTATAGATTCATCGGTAAGCCGAGGGTTTTAGTGGCATCTACCATTTTGCAAAATTATTTTGTATAAAGTATTGAGAGCAGTAGATTTTATTTTATGCAATAGTTGCATCCAAACCACTACATCAAGTTCCTGTTTTATGTTCATGAGTGTGTTCCATTTTGAAGACTTTAATACTGCTAACTTCATTCACAAAAAAAGGTTTTGTCTCTCTGGCCTTTCCTGGGTTTATTGCATACATAAATAAAATCTTCAAGGTGGAGCTGGTAGCATGGTCTTTAGCTAAAGCTACATGCAGCTTTTCACCAAATGACATTAGTCCCAAAGTACTTAACATTTTTTCAAACTGTTAGCTCATTATTTTGAAATTTTCTATTTCTGCTACCTGCCTTAAACTGAATAATTTAGAAAATTTTCACTATATGGCTCAAATATGACAATGAAGAGTATTGTTCAGGTATTTTTTATCTTTTTCTTTTTGTTACCTCTTCAATTTCATGGCCATGTTACATTATTTTTGTCAGTATAATATTTCTGGGCTCTACCAGTAAAATATATTATGCCTGAATTAAACTGATAGCATAACATTTTATGTCTGTTGTTTCAGTTTTTTAAACAAAATACTTGAAAGTAAGATCTAATTCAAGACATAACAAGTATAGATTATCAAATAGAGATTGTATTTTCCTCTTCCCTCCTTCATGTGACCGTAATTAGGTTACTCAAGTGGTATATGTGAAATCCAAATTTAAATCCCTTTATGACTGATTTGAAGCAGGATTTTTGCCTTGGTTTGCTGTTTTTTCTGAGCATATTATGCAGCCATTGAAGTACTCAGTACCATTCTTTCTATGGATATCATTCCCCTTGGAAGAAAACACTTCAATATTTATTGAAATAGGAATGGAACACTAGTATCATTTCTCAGAAATTGCAACCCAAACCCTAAGCTCAGCAAGTTATTCTTTTATTGTGTCTAATACAGGAAAAATTTTTATCTTACTATGCTGTGTGTGTTTAGACATTACATGTAAAAATCACATAAGTCTCTGAGAAACAGTGAAGAATATTTTCTTCAGTGATGTTCCACTGAATAGGATGGACATCACCTGCCTTGCAGGAGTTCACTTGTAGGACTGTTGGCTGTTTGTGTTACTGTGCTTTTGAGTTTCACAGTGTCTGTGAAATGGAGACGTTTCAGGTAACTGATGGAAAAACTGGAGTATGACTGGAATGAGTTAACCAAAGGCTCCTTCTGCAAGTGGTGTTGTGTCAGAATAATTCTTCAGAGCCATAGGCAAGACCTGCATGGAACAAAGGAGTGCTGTGTACAGTCTCTCCCAAGCATCAAGAACTTTTAGAATGTGCAAGGCTAGTTAGTGGGAAAACACACTCTGACAGGGAGGCTTTGGATAAAGTGGCATTGAAGCAGAAGTCAAACTCGATTTTGTAGACTATTCAACAACTTGAAGTAGGTTTCTATGGTCACCTTAAATCTAGAAATGTCAGCCATTTTTTTACTTGCAAATGTGAGTGTTAACATTTTTATGTTTATCATTTAAATTATATGACAGGCCTGAGTGATTTTCTTACTTATTTTCCTCTTGGCAAGAGGAAAGGTGTTCAGCTTTCATTGGCTTTCAACCAATATTTTGACTAACAGCTATCTTCCACATTATTTCAGTAATTCAAAATTCACATGTGCTATAAAGACAAATTGAAATGTATCTCCAGACTAAATTATTCTACCCAGATACTCCAACTTGTTTTGACTGTGTATTCCTCAAGAGTAGGTTTTGAGGTTTCGCGGGAGGTTTTTCATAAAATAACCTTTTCTAAGCTTGTGCTGTATAAAATCACATGACAATCTTCATACTTGACCATCTGGTTCATTCAACAGTGTCTTTCCTCAGTCCAAAGCCCTTCTTGAACAGGCAATAATGCAGGAGTGAAGCTGAAACAGATTTTCAGTACAAAAGAGCTTGTTTCAGTGTTAGACTAATACATGGATAAGGTTTTGCTTATGGATAAGTTATGATTGTTATACATACGGCATAGCTCACAAACCACAGGAACAAGGAAATTGATACTGTCCTTTAATATATACCTGTTCCTTTTTTAAAAGCATATAGTTTTTTTCATAAGAATTGCCATACATATTAGCATGACTCCATTTTTGGGTTTATATTCATATACATGATCCATGTACATATATATATATGTGAAATATTTATGTATGGCTATGCACTAAAGTATTTTTACCATACTTCATGACTGGTTTTGGAGGGATTTGTTTTACTGCAACAGAGTAAGATGTTCATAAATGCAGCTGAAAGAAAGGGACAGATTAAAAAATAGCAGTATAAAATCTTTCGTGTACTGCAGTTACAGTAACATGTTTGCCTGCAGGAAGGGACTGGAAGATATAAAGTTTGTGCACATGGGTCTACCAGGATGCTGCATTATACTAATGTGGTATTATCTGTGAGTGTATATATATATATATTATCAGTGAGAGTATATACTGGTGTCTCAAGGGGATGTTGGAAAATCTATTGATTTCTCATGAAGATTAAATTATCAATCTCCAAAGTAATTTTGCCCCTTTAAGATGGCAGAGTTATGTTTTAGATTTTTTTAAAAAAAACCTAAATTTTGTGAATTGTAAACCAAATTTTGTGAATTGTAAAGTAACACAGAATTCACCTACTTTTTATCTATCTCAGTATTGTTTCTATCCTAGTATTCTAATTGCAACTTAAGTACCCAGGAGCCTAATCAATTATTTCATTATTTCTAACTTTAATTCATTAATTATTATAAACCTGCAGTACCACTTCTGTGGTATTTAGTAGCTTGAGCTTTGCTGGGCAGTTTGTGCCCAATACTTACATATCTCCATATGGAAGTATGGTTCACCATAAATAAAGTACAAAATAAAGCATCAAACCAAACATCCAAAATTCAGAGGACAAAGATAAGCAGAGAGTAACTGGGACCTCCTTCAGAAGACTGAAAGTTCTTGTGATAAACAAAGAATTGCACAATTTCAAGCAGTGGCAAGATTTAAAAAAATTAACCTTTAAATTTGGTAGGCTGTTTAGGGGAAGGTAGATGCTGAAACCTTGTACAAGTTCTTATAAATCAAACCTGTGAAGTTCTTAGGAAGAATGTATGTCTTGAAACATACCAGATTGAAAAAAGGTGAGTATGTAAAACAGGTAACGTGTGAGTCACATAATTTTTTTTTCAAGATAAGTGATTATATTAATGAAGCATGCAGTGAATGATGGAAATTACATTAAACTGCCTTATTAGGTAAATTTATTTCTAGAAAGATTTAAGTATTCAAAAGTGCTCTTAGATATGTCATTTAGCCTTCAGGTTGCCCTGTATGGAGTCAGGCTTTGTACTCAGCCATCCTTGTGGGTCCCTTTCAACTCAGGATGTTCCATGTTTTTAAAAGTATTTCTGTATCTGACCTTTCGGATTTCCTTACATAAATCCACCTTCTACCCTGGCTGCTGCTGTGCAGTGTACAAGAGTGGGACCATGTTAAAAACTCTTCCATCTTTACAAAGTATACTGCTAAAAGAAAAAAAAAAATCATTTTTATTGACTACAAAAATGTATACTATTGTTTTAGAAAATAAAGAGGTCTGGTAGGGTAGTGCCTCAGCTGAATAAGAGATTATTTTAAAAATTGTATTCACACACTGATTCATTTAGGAACTGTGTACTAGTCAAATAGTATTAATCTATTCTTTTTTATTGATGTTATGGCGCTAGTTCATTCAAATCTGTTAACTGCAATCATTAAAATTATTATTAGTTAAACACTAAAGAACTTCTAGGATTCATAGTTCATATGCATGCCCAGTATTTCTCTATGACCACTTGCCTTATCATTGTTTTTAATTATGCAATCCCATGCTATTGTTACAAGACAAATTTGTGGGGTAGACGATGCCTGCTCAAACTGAATTTATTAATTGGTTAGAAACAAAAAAAAAGGAACAATGCATTATGGTGCATACTGCCTCATCATTTAAACATTTAACAATTTTAATAATATTGATACCTAGCATTATAAATTGCATCCTGGAACTGAATACCAGATTAGTGTGTGAGAGTTAGACACCTGGGACAGGCTACCCAAGAAACAGCACTCTGAGTACTGAGATGCTAAAGCAACAGAGAGACAAATTCAGCTGAAAATTTGTTCCCTACACAATTATGTACATTTACCTCAGGGCTTATTAAGACTGAAAATCAGAACAAAACTTTGGTATTCGATGTCCAGATAACTTTTCTTTTAAACTCTTCTGATAGTGTGGCTTACTGAAATTGCCCACGTGCCTATGAAATCAGAAACAAATTCTTTTTATCCTGAGAAGTTTGAACCTGCATTTCTAGCATCCCATGATGATTTTCCAATCAGGCAAATCAGATCCTTTCAAAAACTCATAGATTCATAGGTAGGTACTTTCTGTATCCTTAGCCTGGGAGGAGATCAGGCATCAGACTGGGAAAGACAGAGGTGTTGATAGTAAGCTTTTCTCTGGTCATCCTATGCCTTCATAGCTTCTTTGGTGGGTTTGGCACAATAGAATGGATCTCTTGGGTAAGGTAAGCACCAAAATCTTTTCACAGTATAAATTGCTCTCTTGAGTCTGCCCAGATCTTCCCAGAAATGAGTATTGTGTAGTGCTATGTACATGATGTTTTTCAAACTAATATAGAAATGAGATTAATTTTGAATGGACTTTCCCATTCCACAGTCGGTAAATTTGAAGCAAGTTGTTTAGGTACCTCACTGGCTTTGAAAGTTAGTTTTGCATCCAAGTAATTTCAGTGGTGTCTTTTACTTCACAATCAATATCAAGTGTAACATGATAAATAAGCACATAATAAAGGCAAAAAATTTCTGAGAAGAAATCAGCTGAAATTATCAAAAATAGCAAGTAGTGTGAGAGGTGTGAGGGGCCTCAGTTTTCAGAATAGGTAGCATTTTTTCAGGATTTTGTCTTCAGAGGAATGTTCCCATTCACCTCTTGGAATTATGAACAGTCAGCACTTCTTTTGTGGAAAATGTCAAATACACATGTAGCACCTCTTTACTGTAATAGCATTCTGTCAAAGTCCTTCGGCAGAAAATTCACTTGTCATGTTCACTTAAAATTTTACTTGTTGCTGGGTTGTTCTTTCACTGGCCTTATGAAAGATCTCTTAGGCTCATGTTTTCTCTTTGTTTTAGTGCTTTGCTAAAACGAAATTACTTGACACGGCTGTTCTAAGTCCTAAGACCTACAAGTGACCTCTTTAACTCCTCGGAAATATTCCTTTCCTGGGGATGTGGATATGTGTGGGTGTCAGATTTCGTGCATCATAACGTAATACAGGCTATAGACACTACAATAAATTGTACTTATATAACAGGAAAAATGCAAATCTGGTAAATGACAATATAGTACTCTATTAACATTTTGTTTTCTTATCATCCTATAATATTCTCACAGATTAACTATAATCAAGTCATTGGGATTTCCAGGTTTATTTCCCTGCACTTATTGATCCCTAAAAAGGGATAACTGATGAATGCTATTTTACTTCTGCTGAAGTACTTCTAATTACACATTTTTACAAGGAAATGAGACATTCATTTGCATTACATAGTAGTCTAAAATGGGAAATATGTAAATATTTTAATGAGAATGTTACTTATCTTTAATGTGTGAAAGGATGAAATTGTATAATGCGACAAAATAAGTGTGAATGAACTAAATTTGCATGAACTAAGAGTGAATGTGTGTTTAAATGAGAACTCCTTCATTCTTTAGTTCCTAATATTTCTGGATGTTACCTCAACTGAGATTTTGTTTTCCATGGGGTTTTGCTTTATAAAGAGCATATTTATTTACATAATGTAGGAACAAATCTATTTTCAGCCTCTGGAGCACAACTGTGTAAGATTTTTTTATTTTAATTTTTAAAAGTTGGAAATTTTCTTGCACCCTCCGGATTTATCAGCTTAAACTAACTTGCTGTCAAGAGAAGGTTTTTTAAAATCAATCCTTACAAAATTTTTCTTCTGTCTAACTGTCATTTGAAAAACACCTGTTCTGCTGTACAGGTGCAGTTTCCAAATTAGACAAAAAGTAAGGCTGACAGCTGTAATTACTTTTCACTGCTTTTTTCCCCTTTTGAAAATTTCAAAGTTAGTTTTTAAATTTGGCCTGATACAGAAAACTCCGATTATATGCCTTTTCCTTGTTTGGGGAAGTTCAAGGAGAGGTTAACAATATAATTTAGTCAAAAATAAAGGTTAATAAATAACTAACAAAGTGCTACTTATTCTTTTCTATTAGAAGGACACTGGTTTGTGTAGATTTAGATTGAAAATGTTCCCTAAAGGGATCTCTCCCTTCACTTCCTTCTTTGATCTTCTATTTAGTATGTTTATCTCAGATCCTAACTATAAAGGAAAACTCCACCAACCTCTAAACCTTTAGTGCAAGATAAAATTTAACTCAATCATAAAAGGTCTTTCAGGACTTACTAAGCTCTTTCTTCTGCAATTTAATATATTTGTACAGCTACAAAATATACAATATGTAGATATAACAATTTTATTGGAATAAAAATGTTTACTACAAAATTGTGTTATTGTTCCCTAAAGAATTCTATGTTTGGTGAGTTTTCAAAATGTCAATTCTGTGTCATTGCTAGGGGATATATAGTCACTTACCTAGGTTAAAGGATTTTGCTAGTTGAAACATTTTCCATTTGAAGTCACTAATGAAAAAAAAATCTTTATTGCATAAGATTGCATAGCTAATTCAACTTTTGATTTTTCACACCAATTTTGTCAAACATAAAGTTTAAAATTACTTTGCTGGTGAGCTGTGTGAAAATGAACTTCCAGGAAAGAGTGTACGAGACTGTGAAAATTGTTGACATGGTTGTTTTCCTTTATGGTCATGTGTTTGTTGAAGTCTTGTACTTAACAGAGTATGTATTTTCAACCATTTCAAAGTCTCAGTGCTTGGATAGAGGAGTTATAGTGAAGAAAACATTTGTATGGTCCATGAACGCAGTTGTCCCTGATCACTGGTGTTTCAGATGGTGCCAGTTGCTGTTATTCATCACTCCATTAAAATTTAATTAAAAAGTTGGGAGAAGTGGATGAGAATCCCTTATGCCCTAGGACTTGATCTGTGATCTGTCCTCATAGAACGGGAGATATTTTCTTCTTTCTGAAAGACTCGAAGACTTCTGTGAACCAAGAGACTTTTCTGTGTTTGCCATGACAAGGCTTAACTCCTCATTGCTTGTGGCACTTTGTATGAAAAGAAATATACTCAGTCTAGTATTACAGCAAAGTTGCAGTCTGGGGTAGATTCCCTATCAAACCTTCATTTTCAAGGATTCTCTTTCAATTTATAACTCAAGTACCCTTACAGAGGATGAAAACCACCCAGTCTTATAGAGAAATTCAGAAACAGTACTGTTGTTCAGATAAATCTAGTTCCTTTTTTAATATTGAAGAATTTATATATAATTTAAGATTAAATTTTTTTACCTGTGCTGCTCTCCCCTCTGGTTTCTTCCCAAACTACATCATTTTCTTTTGCAATTTAACACAGGTAAATTTTTGCTTCTTGGAAACACTTACGGAGATATGACTTCAAGTCATAAAAACTCTAGGCTCAATATTGATTTGATCTAAGCTCTTATTAATGGAAAATTATTATCAGCCAAACCACATTTCTGATAAATCTGAGAGTTTGGGTTTATGTCTGTATTTCAGAATTTTCATCAAGAAGTCAAAGAAACAGAAGTAACAGATGATGCAGAAAGCCTGATGAGCCTTGACAGCCTTGAGGCTGGAGAACAAAATGGAAATTGCACAACACAGAGTGAATCATCTTTTTCCACACCATGTGACTGTGCCCTGTATGATCCAGAAAAATTCCAGACTAGGAATAATGGTTTACTTCACACAGATCAAAGTACTTCTAAAAATGCACATCTAAATAATTGTCTGAGAAATGTAGATTTGCTACACTACCACAACATACCTATTCATGATCTTTTAGCTAAACATAATGTTCTAACTCCTGCTGAACATGTAAACACTTCAGAAGAGGAATCATCTTCTTCTCACAGATCTGGAAAACAACCTGCAGAATTCTCTGCCTCTGGTAAGCAAAAGAGCTCTGTAAGTAATGCATTTAGTTTTCTACAAAATGTAAAAGACAGAAGCAAGACATCTTCTGGAGCAGCTAGCACATTTGCCACTGGTCATCCTGTTTTCAATCCTAGCAGAGCCTGGGACAGCCCTGCTTCTATTCCAGGAGAAAGAATTCAGGATCTGATGCAAGATCAGAGTTTTAAAATGACCCCACTGGAGACAACTAAATCTATGCAAGCATCCAGTCAACCTATTGCAACATCTGCAATCTTATTTCCTAATCAAGGATGTTCCACTGGCATTCTCAGCACAGCTGATGTATTACCAAAGGACAAAAACATCAGTGCAGGCTTTTTAAAAAATACCTTAGGAAAAATGACTGAAAAAAAAGAAGAAAATATTAAATGTATAAATGATATTATTTTAGGAACATCTTTATTTCAGGACATACCAAATACCTCCATTCTGCTGGAAGTTAAGCAACAGAATAATAAAGGAGGAAAGGGAAATATAATTGAAAATATGTCACTGTTACCTGATACAGAGTTCAATTCTGACACTCCTGCACAGGACAAAATCCTGAAAAATAATATTCTTGAAAGAAAAAGAGCAAAGTTATTCAGAAGTATCTTTAAAAAGGGTGCTAAATATGAACCAAATCATTTCAAAGCTGTGGTTGTGGACCATGGGATCAGTTTTGGAACTCAACTCATGTCATCTATCAGAGACAGTTTAGAACTGGCAAAAATAAAAAAGAAAAGCGCAGAAAATGAAACATACAATAGGAAGCTAAAATGGTGTGATCCAATTGACCAGATAATAATAGAAAATAATGAAAAATGCTATGAAAAAAGCATCAGTGAAATACCTTCTTCACAGCTGCAATGTGTTCAAACTGCAAATAACACTCCTAAGAATAATTTAAGTATTGTTACTCAGCCTTCAAACCCCATGTTCATAAAAAATCATCAGGAAAATTCTCATGTGTCAAAACCAAATGTTAATACTGAAAAATTAAATAAAGAATACCCATCTCAGAATATATTTACATCTACAGGATCCTTTTCTGTTAAGAAAGCTTGGATATCGAAAGATGAAGCAAATAAACCCCCAGTATGTAGCAATAATGCTAACATTAAAGAAGGTGGTCAGCTCAAAAATAAGGCACAAATGACCAGAAACACAACATCTGTAAGAGTCCAGTCACGTTTTATGCCCAGGAAGGGAAGAGGCACTATGATCCAGCTGCAGTCAACCACTGAAACTCCAAAAGCTCCAGCGAAGTATCTCGCACCTCAGCCGCCTTGCAGACCTGTGCCGGGAAGCAGAGGTGTTGAAAGCACAGCCAGCCCTGGGTGTCAGTCACTGCCGCCTGCCAGCCTGCAAGGCAGCAGTGCTAGCAACAGTGATTGCAGTGACAGGCACGCTGTGCTAGCAAGTCAGGTTTTAAATAGGAACAGGGCAGGAAACAGGGGGAATGCTGCTGGCTGTGCTGCCTTGGCCACTGCTGTCTCTGCACCTGACTGCAGCTCGGCTAAATACGAACCCTGGGCAAAAAATACTTGTTCTGTAAATAACGTTCAGGCAGGCGCCTGTCAAGATCGTTCAGTAGCTTGCTCTGAGAGAAGACCTGTTAACGCAGAAAACGGATTACATCTCCATCATATCCCAGCAGCTGGAAAAACAAGCACCTTCTGGCACAAAGCACATTCTACACAAGCTCCAAAATACTCTGCTACTGGTAAGGGTCATATTTCTGGGTCTGGGGTGGGGGGATGTTCAGACAAAAGTCTTCTTCAAATACATCACAGATTTGTTTTCAGTTAAAACATCCAACCTTTCATCCATTCACACAACACAGCCAGTTTTAACAAGCTTTCACCATTTGTCATTCTCATTTCTATTCTAGTGGTGCCCAGAGGCCTCTCAAACGTCAATCCTCATTTCTGATAGCTCTCTGCAACATTAAATGAAAATCCCTGAGATTATATTCATGACTAATGAGCAGATGTGGCAAGTGGTCAAAATAATTATGTAGGAGGATGTGACTAAGTTTATACAAGTGAGTTTTACACGGTAACTGAGCGTGATAACTTGTTGTCCAACAGTCACTGCCACATGAGAGTGAAAGAAGTTTAATTCTACTGTGTTTTAAAAATGCTGACACTGTAAATGCCTACAATTACTGAGACTTAGTCCCAATAATACTATTAAAAGCTGAGAAAAAATTTCAGTTAAAATTAAAGAGCTTCTGCCAGGCAAACTTTGCTCTGCTGCAAGATATATTTGATTTATAAAGTATTTTTAGAAATTTGAGGAACAGTCCTGCCTTGTATTAAAAATTAACCTTGGGAATAATATGAGGCACAGATTGTTTGGCAAGATACAGGAAAGACGGATAAGAAATTTTTTGGGAGAATAGACTTTAGTCTCCTGGGGTTTACATTTCAATTTACATTTCATGGTTTTTGATTTGCCTTGTTTGTCCTGTGCAGCCTAGCTCCATGCTGTGCCTTGGGCACTGATGACATCCTTGTGATTTCTATGTAGTATGCTGGTTTGCTTCCTACAGAGGGCTGCAGCTGCAGCTGCAGCTCCTGAGAGCTGTAGTCCCTGCTTTAGGTACAAGCAGTACTCCAAACTGCTTCACAGACTGGGATCACCCCAAGGATTGGCAACACAAACATACTTTCTAGCAAAATAATGAATACCCAGAACTTTAAACCCCCCACATTTCCAGTTTTATCTACAATAATACAGAATTTTAACTATGGCGTGATTAAGAGCAACTCTGTTGTGTAAGAGCAGATGCAGGCAGGTGAATATTCTTGGCCTAAAGCAGGGGTGGGAAGAGAAAATATTATCTGCTTGTCTGTTCCAGTTCAAAGTCAAACAGATGAGTTTAAGATCTGTGTGACTTAACCTATTAGATTTTACATTGGAAATGAATGAAGACTTGCATTACCACGCCTTGCCTCCAGCAGAGATTTTTTTCTCTTGATGTCCTTATCTGCGCATCAGATCAATGAATCAGGAAATGTCCCGGGTCCAAGCTGTGCACTACTAACAGTGTCTTCACCGTAACTTTAAGTGTTACATCCCCAGTGTCACATACCTCCAGCTCTTTTAGAGAAGGGCTGAGTAACTGCCTTTTAAAATTTTTATGGGTTGCCCTCTCTCAGTATCTGCTTATATTTTGTGTTTTCAGAGTTATTTTAAATACACTATGTAACTCTTACTGACTTGCTGTTATTTGTCCAGTTGCCTGCAAATACACGTTGACACCATAGTCTTGTCCTAAAGTGCTTGCAGTGAGACTGAATACTGACTGCACTGCTCTCTAGTAAAATATCTGCAGAGTTCCATGAGGTCAGTGAAGACACTGTAGAAAATGTGATCTGTTGCAATGCTTTGCCAAATGTATAGAAAGTGAGAACCAGATGAATACCATTGCTGTCTGTGAGGGTCTTGATTTAGTTTGGCTTCCAGGCTTCAAGTTGTATATCTTCTGCCTGACACATGTTATAGCATATTATTGTAGCTGGATATTAGAATTCTTAGCACCTTTCTTATTCAGTCAGTAAAGGCTTTAAAAATGTGTTTAACCTTTAGCCTGTGAGAAATATGGGGCTAATTAACATGCTTGCAGTTAAATAGCAGTAGACTGCTCACTATCTCATTCCCTTAAAGATACTATTGATTATTATTGTTTTGTCTTATATGTCTCAAAAGAATCTTCTCCTTGGTATTGATCTAGTCTTGCAAATTAATGAAATTAAATATTGATGCATACAGATAGAGAAACTTTGAATTCTATTTTTTCAGAAAAACGTGTAATTACTAATATAACAAGAGGTTTCTCCTTTTTTCTTTTTTTTTATAAATTTTCCCTCATGTTCAATATAATGTGGTCACATTTCCTTTCCTTTTCAGGGGCTATTCAGCACTAAGTATTGTGTTACAATGATTTGCATATAACTAAATTGCAATGTTTCAAAGTTAATGGGTCCCATGTTACTATTGATGGCAGCATCCAAATGACTAGTTTCAAATATGTTTCTAGGATCAGTCCTTTTCCTTTTCTATGATTGATAAGAATTCTGCTTTAATGTTGCTGTAATAACCAGAAAAATAAAATTGTGTTAGAATCAGTAATGCAACTCATGGTCAAATTATGAACTGCACATTAAATTGCACATGTAAATATTTATTGTGTAAATAAAGAGGTAATTTGTCTTCCCAAGTTTAAATCAAGTAACTCCATTTACAAATCTTGTAACAGTGCTTATAAATAAGAATATAGTATCTCCTTGGTAAGTAGATTCCTGAGTTGTGCATGAAAATACTAATTTGCATCTCCAGTTTGTATGCATGAAAGCTTAATTAAGAACATAATTTTAATTTTGAAACTTAATGCTTCAATTTTGAAAATGCATTGCTACACCAGACAAAACTGAGATAAATTTGAGGTACAGTGTCTAGATTAGACCTCTCTGGTTGAGAGAAAATGCTGCGCAGGAGTACTGCCTTTTAAAAATTAGCACAAAGATGTGTGAATTCATGAGATTAACTACAAAATTCCAGCCTTTAGAAATAATGTTTAAATCCATGGCTTTAAAACACCTGTGAGGCCACATCTGGAATACTGTGTTCAATTCTGGGCTCCTCAGTAAAAGAGACACATGGACATGCTGGAGAGAGTCTAGCGAAGAGCCACAGAGATGGGAAAGGGACTGGAGCACCTCTCCTGTGAGGAAAGGCTGAGAGAGCTTGGAGTATTCAGCCTGCAGGAGAGAGGGCCTTGGGGAATCTTACCAATGTCTATAAATAGCTGGAAGGAAGCTGCAAAGAGGGTGGAGCCAGGCTGTCTGTAAATACTATATACTAAATACTATAAAAAATAAGTACCTGAGCAGTGGGTACAAACTGAAACTCAGGAATTTCCCTCTGAACATCAGGAAATTTTTTTTTATTGTGAGAGTGACTGGGCACTGGCATAAATTGCCCAGAAACTTTCTTGAGTCTCCATCCTTGGAGTCACTCAAAAGACATCTGGGCAATGAGCTCTGTGTGGCCCTGCTTGAGTGGGGGCACTGGACCAGATGGCCTCAGAAAGTCCCTCCCCACCTCTACCATTCTGTGACTTTGTGAATCAAATAAACTGTGAACTACTACATGTTTTCTGCACACTACTATGTAATCTTAATGAAAGTTGAATCAATTAACATATAAACATAACAATTTATCAATAGTAATTTATTGTGTTGGACAGTTAGACTTTAAGATTATTGTCTAAATGCAATTTATTTTCTAAAACATTACTTATTTGGTATTTTTTATACCACATCTCACCTTTCATTCTTCTTTTTACTTGGTAAGACCACATTGTATCTCTGTACAGACTATCTTTATTATCTGGGACTCAACATGGGGCTTCACTTAAGCTGCTTATGTCCACATCCAAGACAATTTAAGGAGATCAGATGTAAATATCTAAATGTGGACAGAGACATTTACTCATGATTATTAGTTTTGCTACTGCTATATTTATCATATTGTTTACACATTTTTTATTTACTTTTGTCTGCATGTCATTTAAGATGGTGTTCCTGTTACAAGACAAAATCAAGTTTTTGACAACTATGAATATAAATGCCAAGCTTTTTCAAAATGCAGAAGACAAAGTGTCGTCTCTAAAACATGGAAGCCTCCTCATCATGAACAGGTTAATATAAAATACTATAAAAATAAAAATGTTATTTATCTTCAAAATGGAAAGAGTGTCAGGAATATCAAAGATTTGTTCATTGTCATGTGATTTTGAATCAATGTGTTTAGTCAGCTTGCTGTCTCTGCTAATGAAAAAAATAGAACCAGTTAGATTACACCTCTATATTTGTGTACTGTAATATTTTTTTCACTTGAAAACATTTGGTAATACAAAATAATAAAACATGTTCAGAAGGTAGTATATTTACCTTAAATCATACTCAAAATATTCTTACAATATTTTTGATAGAATTCATTATGTGCTGTCCAGCTGAGTCCCATTCAATCTGCATTTGATCCGGTACAAAAGATGAAAAACATCTCTAAATCTGAGGAAGGTATAGTAACACAACTCACTTCAGTTCTTTGTTATACGTAAAGCACAATGACAGAATATACCCAGTGTGTAACATGACTTGTGTCTTTTGGCATCAGTGATTCTAAGCAAGAAAGGGTAATTCTCTACAGCAATTTTTTTCCTATAAATGCAAGATATAGCATTATGCAAGATATGATATTAATGGTTTTATAAATTAATTATAACATCTATTCAATTTTCATTCCATTCCTCTTTGCTTTTAACTGTATGTGTCACACATAACTGTTTGATGTGGACAGGTATTGCTTGCTATCGTTGCATATTTCCAAACTCATTAGGACTTGCTCTGGTGCCATTTGTAAGATGCATTAATATTCTTATTTCATTCTCTAACATATCATGTTTCTTTATTTTGCCACCTTTGTCTTCTTTTAACATCAATTTTGTGTGTTTCACAGACCTACGGGTATGAAAACAGGTAGTTTATTTA
Source organism: Cinnycerthia olivascens (assembly GCA_035048155.1). Lineage (NCBI taxonomy): Eukaryota > Metazoa > Chordata > Aves > Passeriformes > Certhiidae > Cinnycerthia > Cinnycerthia olivascens. The sequence goes on from JAWWMU010000001.1 coordinate 39,598,635, forward strand.
AATGTTTATTCAAATGAGCCCTTCTAATTTGAAGTTCCACCTGTAATCTGTTCAGTTTCAGAAAGCACTGCTCAGTTTCTAGTGGCAGAAAAACTAGCAAGTACATCAGTTGCAGAGGGTGAAATCCTGGCAGCCATGGACCGTGTGAAGCCAGCCAGCCCTGCCTCACTGCTTAAAGGGGCTCCGTGTCCAGGCGGGAGTGCTCTTTCCATAGAAGAACAGAAGATCTTCCAGTCTCTGGATTGTCTGAATCAAAAGCTACAAAGTAAGTGGGATAATAAATAGAATGCTTCATCAATTGATTAAATAACTTTATATTTTGTTGCTATAGATTTTTTTATTAAAAACAGGAATCCTGTAATAGAAATATTTCCTATTGTTGTTGTTGTTGTTATAATTGATTTACTAAATGTAGCAAACAGTGTATTGAAATCAAGAAACCCTTCTTTAAGTCAATTAAATTAATTTAAAATAATGATGACTTTGTCTTGGTAAAAAATAACTTTATTTATGATGGGAGGACATCTTGAGAAACTGGCTCAGCCCTAACTGTAGATGTTGCTTGTAAGACATGTTTGTCAAAATTGTTCCTTCAAGGTGCATCAGGTGCATCAGCCTCACTTGAAAACTGTTCCAAAGCTTATCCATCTTTATTTTTTTGCACTTCTTCTTGCAAATTATTGCTCTCTATGTCATATAGTTTTGCAAATGTGGCCCTTTATAATGAATAACTTTTCATTTTCTTACTTCTAATATTTTAGAATGTTCCTCTTCTCCATGAATTCTGAAAGGCTAGAAATAATGAGTTCTGATTTTGCTGCAGATAAATCTAAATGTTTAAGTGAAAATTACTTGTGAAACCATTTAAAAAATGTCTGAATCACTTAATTGTTCTATAACTTGTTCTTCCTTTATGTCAAGTGGATTTCTTACCTGCTTTATAAAGGTGCTCTTTATATGAACTCCCTAATCACGGCTTCCATTTGGCTGAAGAACGTGGGGAAAAAGTCTGTACTTGTTCTTGATAATTTTTTCCCCAGTAATTAATTAGCTAACACTTTCATTAGCCATCCTGTGATAACTATTACACTTGAAGGACAAACTTAATTCTTGAGTCTCTTGCTACTTTAGGATTTGCTTTGACCGATGTGATCATAGAGGCCTTCCATTACAAATTCACATTAGTTTGGCATAGTTTTGGTATTTTGTGTGCTCCATCCTGTGCTTGAAATCTGTGGGGACCTTATGACCTAGTCCCTTCACTGGTCTGCTTGGCTTTTTATATGATTGGAATAACTGCTTGCCATTTGTGCTCTACATGGAATTGCCAGCTCTCCTGATTTTTACATTTTCCTCAGACCTTTTACGTAAAAAATTTTACATGCCAATTATTTACGTTTATTAGAGTGTGCCTTCTTAAAGTCCATTGATTTCCCTTTACTGTTCCTTCTGGACTGCACCATTTCACAGTCAGCTTACCCAAGCTTCCCCCTTTATTGACTGGAATCAAACTAAACCAAGGCTTATTAAACTCCTGCACACTATCTGTATATTTCTACATTATGTGGTGAATAGTCTGACTTAGAGGAAAAAGGCTTCAGTTTCCTATAAACTGCAACAGCAGAATGAAAGATCTTTGCAATTGTTTAGAAACTTTCTGCAGCTGTAGCTTACAATTCTTGCTCTGTCAAACAGAGGTTCAGAATTTAATTTCATTTAACCTGTTATTGCTTTCAGGCAAATGGAAATGAAAAAAATCTGGTTTTTACCAGAGAAGTTTTTCAGTATGATGTGCTCAGGTTAAGAAAGTAGATATGAAAAGAGAAATATGAGCATATAAAACTAAATTTCTGTCTAAGTAACAGAAAACTACAAAGAAGGGAAAGTTAAATTCAGCAAAAGAACTGGGAGCAAGAACACTGAAGTTTTCAAAGTGTGAAAAGGAAAACTGTGAGAAAAGTACATAGCAATATGGGAGAAACAGTGAAAGAATCATTAGAGTTAAGAGATTGCAAATGAAGTAACTGTGAAAGTTAGTGTAATACATACACATACACATGTATCTCAAAAATTTAATTAGCTTGCCTAATTATTTGGGGATTAAAATTGGTAATAGGAAGCTGGGAAATTTTACAGGTAGACTTACATGAAAGTAGTTGTAAATAAGTAAGTGTTGTAGGTATTTTTATGTCATACAAGTACATTGCTTTTCTAAACTGTTACCTTTTTGCACCCCTTCTTTTGGCTTTGTTTTCACGTTACCAAATCAAAAGACTGTGTAGCTTTATATTGGTCTTTTTAATGAAGACCAGTCAATTACTAGCCAATCTACATCTGGAATATTTGCTGCCAGAGAGTAGATGGCATTCTTTGCTATAGCTTTAGATATCTTTATTGATACTAAATTTTTTTGTTCATGTACTATTTAGATGTAAATTTTGAAAATAGATGTATGACCTATACTTCAGCAGCTGTTGGTAGGGGAAATAAAACTAGTGCTATTAAATTCCATTTTCACAATCTTCAGAAAGTTTTGAGTTGAATATTTTGTTGTGAATCTTATTTTTATTGAAGTATTTTGTTTATATAATATTCATTATATACTTTTACACTTTTTTCAGATGTTCAAGAAGCCATTACCAGAAACCCATTTGCCTCACATATTTTGCAGATAAGCAACCCTTAGTAAGTATTTAATGTAAATGTGTTTGCTTTAATTTCTACAAACCTACATTATGGCTTATTTTTATTGCAAAAATATAATTGAAAATACTGATATCAATCTGTTCAGCTGGCTTGCCCTATTTTCTGTTTATGTAAAAAAAGCCCCAACAAGCATGAATTTTATATTACTGTGAACAGGCTTTAACAGTTTATATCAGTTATATATATATATATATATATATATATATGTATAACAGTTTATATCAGTTTATAACAGGCTTCATTTTCATTTTGGTATCTGAAGACACTTGCTAAGTCCAGGAAGTTCCAAGAACTTTTAAGGAATAGTATTTTAGCATATATTATATATCTGAAGTACATATAACTTATAAATAATTTTTATTTCTTAACAATATAGAGATAAAAGAGGTAATTATTCATGGCAGTGCATAAAATAATTGTTAATGCAATGAATTCCTACTTTCACCTGAAGATATACCATTTTCTACAAGTGATAGGTATTCTCTTTCTTCAATAGGTATTTGTATTTTGTTTCATATGTTCTAGATCTTGTCAGCTGGAAACAAAATATGATATCTGAAATGTAAAGAAATGAATAGGTGTATGAGTAGCTGAAGTACAAAATTTACTTTTCAAAAGTTCAGTGTATGATGCAGGAGTTAGTATTTATAATTCTATATCAATCTTCTTCTATACTATAAATTTACACTGAAGAAAAATTATAGATGTGACCATATACTTAGAAACATAGAACCATACAATTGTTTTGGCTGAAAAAGTTCTCTCAGACCATCAAGTCAAACCATTAACCCAGCCTTGCCCAGTCCTCCTCTAGCCCACATATTTAAGTGCCACATCTACACATCTTTTAAATACCTCCAGGGATGTGGACACCACCACTACCCTGTGGAGCATGTTTCAATGACTAGCTACCTTTTCCATGATGAAAATCATCCTAATACCCAATCTAAACCTCTCCTGACACAATTGGAGGCTGTTTCCTCTTCTCTTGTCACTTGTCACCTGGCAGAAGAGGCCGACCCCCACCTGGCTGCACCCTCCCTTCAGGCAGCTGTAGAGAGGGATGAGGTTCCCCCTGAGCCT
>JAWWMU010000001.1:39602577-39667698 GCA_035048155.1 Cinnycerthia olivascens
ACCATTGCTGATCCAGGCCAGGATGCCATCGGCCTTCTTGGCCACCTGGGCACACACTGGATCATGTTCAGCTGCCACTGACCAGCACCCCCAGGGCCTTTTCTGCTGGGCAGATTTCCAACCACTGCCCCCAGCCTGTGGCTCTGCCTGGAGTTGCTGTGACCCAGGTGCAAGACCTGGCACTGGACATTGTTGAACCTCATACAACTGGCCTTGACCCATCTATCCAGCCTGCCCAGATTGCCCTGCAGAGCCACCAGCAGATCAACACTCCCATCCAACTTGTGTCAGCTACAAACTTGCTGAGTAGACACTTTATCTTCTAGTCCACATCATCAGAAAAGACTTTAAACAGGACTGGCCCCAATACTGAGCCCTTGAGAACCTCACTTGTGACTGGATGCCAGCTGGATGTGACTCCATTCACAACTCCTCTCTGGATTTGGACATCCCAGCAGTTTTTATCCAGTGAATGATGTACCGCTGCAAGCCATGAGCAGACAGTTTTTCCAGGAGAATGTTGTGGGCAGTGGTGCCAAAGGCTTTACTGAAGTCCTGGTAGAAGAAATCCACAGCCTTTCTGTCATCCACTGAGAGGGTTACCTGGTCACATAAAGAGGTCAGGTTGGTCAGTCAGGACATGCCTTTCACAAACCTGTGCTGGCTGGGCCTGATCCCCGGGTTGTCCTGCATGTGCTGAGTGTTGGCACTCAGGGTGATCTGTCCCATGGCCTTCCCAGAACTGAGGTTAGGCTGACAGGCCTGTGCTCCCACACCTCCTCTGTCTCTTCTCGTAGATGGGAATCAGTATTTGTTGACCTTTAGCCTACTACAACCTTACTAGTTCCCAGAGCTGCTGGTAAATGATGGAAAGTGGCTTGGTGAGCATTTCCACCACCTCCCTTGGAACTCTTGGTTGGATCCCATTGGACCCCATGGACACGTGTTAGTGTGGTGTAACAGCTCAGTGACTGTTTCTTCTTAGATTATGGGAGTTTCATTCTGCTCCCCATCCCAATCTTCTAGCTTAGGGGGCTGGGTACTCTGAGAACGACTGGTCTTACTATTAAGAGGAGCTGAGGCAATGAAGGCATTAAGTACCTCAGCCTTTTCATCATCCTTTGTCACTACGCTTCTCCCTGTTTCCAGTAAAGGATGGAGATTCTACTTAGCACTCCTTTTATTGGTAGTGCATTCATAGAAACATTTTTTTATTGTCCTTAGCAGCAGTAATCAATTTAAGTTCTAGTTGTGCTTTTGTCCTGTTTTCTCCTTGCATAACCTATGACATCCTTGTAGTCCTCATGAGTTGCCTCCCCCTTCTCCCAAAGATCATGAACTCTTCTTTTTATCATAACTTCTGGCCAGATCTGTCTGTTTAGCCAGGCTAGTCTTCCTCAACAGCTTGTCTTTTTACCACATGGGGATGGATGGCCTGTTCCCATACATTCCATATTTCCTTCCTGAAGCATGTCCAGCTTTTCTGCATTCCTTTGCTCTTTAGGATAGCCTCCCAAATTACTTTCTCAGTCAGGGTCCTAAAAAGGCCAAAATCTGCTTTGTCTAAGTCCATGGCAGCAGTTCTGCTGATGCTCCTTGTTATTTTGAGAATTGGAAACTGTCATTTTGTGAGTGCTGTGACCAAGACAGCCTCTGACCATCCACCAGTCCTTCTCTGCTCACAAACAGAGAAGTCCTTCTCTGCTCTTCCCTAGTTAGCTCCCCCACCAGCTCTGTAAGGGAAGTCTCTTTCACAGATTCCAGGAACCTCCTGGCTGTTTCCTCTCTGCTGTGTTGTACTTCCAGCAGACATCTGGTAAGACAAAGTCCCCTGTGGGAATAAGGGCCAGAGATGGTGAGAGTTCTCCCAGCTGCCTGCAGAATATTTCATCTGCCTCTTCGTCCTGGTTGGGTGGTCTGTAACAGACTCCCACCAGAATATCTGCCTTGTTTGCACAAAACTGTACTCAGTAATAATTTGATCAAAGCATGCTAAAAATAAAATGGAGGTAGAGGGAAAAAAAAAAAGCTTCTACAAAATCCAAGTGGTACAGAGCTAAAGTGAGGTATTGATAAATACTGTGAGTTGAACTAGATCTAAGTGGAATATTTAACGCTGTAACTGTTGTACTTAGTTGTATAGTCAGTACAATACGCAGCTTTTAAGTAGTAGATCTTTTTCAACTCTGCTCTTGGTCCAGGTAAAATCAGAACAAGTATTTTCTGTTCTCAGGAACTTTTTGTTGTAAGTACACCTGTGTAAGCAAAAGTCTCAGATGTTTTGAAGGTCTGTGTCAGTAGAATAAATCACAGAATGCAAGCTTTATTAAGAAGGGTAAATGCAAAAATTTGTTCATAAGTGTATCAACACCACACTCTTGTTTCTTGGTTGGATTTTCTGTTGCTGAACATGTTGCAAGTTCTTGAAGCACACTTACCAGCAAAATTGAAATGTTGAGCGGGGTTCAAATTCATTCAGCAGGTAATGTGAGAGAGGGTTTAGAGGGAGACTGAAATAGAAAAGAGCTGGAAAATTATGCAGTACTGGCATTTCTTCATTTCTTTCTTGTGTTAAAGAAAAGTTGTTCAACAGGAGCAATGGAAGAGGTAATGGTTTAGCTCACTTTTAAGTAGTAATGATAGTTTGAAATTACAATTGCATGCTTACACAGTACAATCTGTTCTACTTTTTAGTGACAAAATTAGCATGCTACTGCTTTATGTCCTGTAGTAAAGTTAGGCTTCACATGGAAACCTAAGAGTTGGGATGGGCTTGGGTTTTTAGCTGCGGTTTTTTTGCTCAGAAAATACACATGGCTGTTTGGTTTGCCGTAGGCTAAACAGGATGATGAAGAATACTGAGTGTCAGACCAACAGGAATTGATGTAGGGAAACAAGAAAACAAGAAACATGTAGGTACAGGTCTGCTACTAAAGGAATTTGTCATGGTTTATTCTTGGAAGAACTGATACTAACAAAGAATTCAAGCCTGTACCATTGTCTTCAGATGTTCTACTAAGCATTTAAAAGTGTGAGTAAACAGTAGTATTTTATGAATTTTCTGAAGTTCAATCCTTTTCTAAAATCTCTTGTTCCTTATGTAAATAGTTACTGCAGTTCTTCTCAAACATCAAAATAAAAAATTACCTTTTTTCTTGCTACACGTGGCTCCTTTTTGATTTATGATTTGTTCTTCCAGTTGTCCAGCTTGGTTTAACTGCTGTGCTGTGTAAAACTAAAGCAAACTTTGAATGCTTTAATTAACTGTCGTGCTATATGAGGATAGAGCAAATAGTTTCAGTGTATGTTTTGTTATAGAAAGATGTATTCAACTCATCTGTGAACCTTTTACTCTCCCATATGTTTATAATCAGATACATAGATCAAAATACATACAATTTGATTTTAAGCAGAAGTCAGACTTGTAACACAAAAGCATGTTTTAAAAAATAAGTGCTATTAAAATTCTCAGTGGTCATCAGTACAGAACTTCAATGGCTGACACATCTTTGGAACAGAAAAGCACAGCACTTTTAAATATTTTGTGTAAATTCAATCAAGGACTTTGTATAGCATGAAATTTTTCTCAAAGTAGAAATTATCAGGTGTGCCTGTGATCTAAAGGAATTTTCTTTCTGGAAATTTTCATATTTCAAGTAATTTCATGTGTTTTTTAATAGTCCTTACACTGTAACTGTACAGCTTAGCCAGTGTGACAAAATCAGAAAGAAAGAAATTTCAGTTCTGAGTTATGCAATTTTTTTAACACTTTGGTTGTAAGCCATTTTTTGTTTCTAGTAGCACTAGATATGCCATTGATGGTAATTGTAGTTACCCAGTAAGTACAGGAGAGAGACAGTAAATATTAATTACTTTGACTTCCTTTTTTAATATTTCTCTGTTTCATTATACAAGCTTTTGGATTGCAGCATTAATTGAAGCCAATCTAAAGGTTTTTAGGGGTTGGTTACTGCCTTCTTTAGTGAACGATTCTGTATTAATGGTGTTAAGATTGTTTACCAGAAGTCTAGTATTTCACCTCTTTATTCAATCTGCTTCTCTTTGATGAGTCCATTTTAATTCTAAGCTTATGTTTTGCTTTATTATGAGAAACGTTGGAAATGGAGTAGTGCAGTGAGGCTTCCTCTGAAAGAAAAGGGAAAGGGTCAAAAGGATAATTTCTGAAATCAATGCTTATAACCTGCCATTCAGAGGCAACCCATGGATCTCTATTGATTGGACAATTCAGCCATTTATAGAGAAAGCATGTGTTTATTATTGGTTTGGATTTGACCTCTGATTAAGTCTATCAGTAGTTATTTTCTGGGCAGATATGTCAGCAGTGTAAAAGAAATTGCCAGTTAAGGTTGCAAAAGCTCAACGTTGTGGTAGGTTTGAGTCTTAAAATAGTTACATAATCACAATTCAATTTTTTGTTCCTATGTGAGAGTGGTTTTATTTTTTGTTACATTGAAACTCTTGGAATTCTTACTGGTTGCTTTTGTGAATCACAGTCACAAAACTTGTTGATTTTACTAGTTCGTCAGATTTTAGACTAAACACACAAATCCAACCTGGCTAAAAAATTCAAGTGATGCCCTTCTAGATAGATGCACTTTCCAGCTACAGACAGGGAATGTGGAAACACTAGATGACATCTGTCACCTAGTTTGACCTTCTTGATAAAGGCCATGTGATATAATCCATCAGTTTTGCTGTTGATAATATGTACATTTATTCTTAACAAATAGTGGTCTATTTAAATGTTGACTTCCAGTGAAGTAATGCAAAGACCACGCAGGATAAACTTTGTGCCTGAAATGGGGACAGGATTCTGAAATTAATTTTACTTTTGAGAGATCAGACAGAATATTGGATTTGTTGTATAAGTGAAATAAAAAAGTACTGGAAAATAATTGGAAATAATGTTTGTAATTCTGTTGGTAATTGTAGCATTAATTCTTCCCTCTATTGAAGGTATAAACATAATATTGCTTTTAGTCTCAAACTTTGGAGAACTGAACATGCTAAAATAGAGACCACTTTAATTAAAAAAAGAAAATGCACTAAGTTTGAATATTTCAGTGGAAGTGAGATTTAATATTTTAATTTCTTTCCTTGAAAATGGTCAGAGGACATGTGACAGATAAAAATGAATCCCTGCAGTATGTTTATTTACTTTACAAGTCAATGTAACCTATCAAAACACCTTGTAAAGCCAATTTTAATTGGTGTATAGGAATTAGTTTGAAACTTCCCACCTTCTTGTGAAGTAAGACAGTTATATTTTATTAATCAGTAACATTTAAATCAAAAACAAGTTAGTTACTTCACAGCTGTTTGTGGTAGAAAGAGGCAGTGAGTGGATTAAATCTGATGCCTAGTTTTCTTGACAGGGATTTCATAATATTTCCCATCCATTACTGTACTTGTCTCCAGCTTCAGATAAAAGTGTATCTGTAGTTCCACAGCTTCAGTAATGGCCTATTTGCTGAAACTCTGGTTTGGAACTTCCTTTAGCATAACTTTTCAAATTTGAGAGGCAGGTTATACAGTGGATTGTAAGGAGAAAAGCTGCACTTGTATTTTTTTACCCAGCTTTGGTGATCAGTAAATGGAATTGAAGATCAGTATTTTATGACACTTTGGCAATGGTTGCAAATCTTTTTAAAATGTACACTAAAAGCACATATCAACTGCTTGAAAAGAAGAATGACGTGCGTTCTGCTTCCTGAAAGTGAAACTGGGACTGATGTTTATAAGGAAATTCAGTTCTCTTGTGGTTGTGCCAGTCAGATAGGCTTGTAATATTTCTTTCTTCCTGAGGGAAGCAGAGGAAAACAACCATATGAAGACATGTTTTAACAGTGTCTTGCTCTGCATGGCATTGGTTAGCCATGATTTGAAGCCTTCTGGGAAGCAAGGGCCTGAGCATTATCCATGAGGCCAAATGATGAGGAATTTAGAGTAAATGGTGTGAAGAAATACATGCTACATGCTGAAATTATTATAAAAGTTATTACTGCCTGAGGGAGCACTTCACAACAAAAGCATTAATTAAAAGCAGTATTATCCTGGCAAGACGTGGAGAACAAGATCTGTTCTTATAACAGAAGCATAATTGTAGTCTTGTCAAAATATCATTAGACCCTGTGGCAATTGAAAGAGTGCCTTTCCAACATGGTTTGACTTTTTGGAGTCTATTTTTTATGCTTTAAGTAATTTAGCAGTTTTCTATCTACATCTTTTAATTTTTACAGTCAGATTGAATAATGGTGTTCTTGTGAAGATCAGAAAAAAGTGAAATAAGTGGGACCAGATGCCCTTCAGCCTAAAAACCCCTTCAGATTAAAGGGAATCATACGTTGTTTTTGCAAAGCTGTTCTATCCTCCTACAGTATAAACCTGATGGCTTCTTGGTATGGGAAAATTAGGAGATGCATTATAGAGAAAAGCTGTGATGGTTGTTAATTTAACCCTCCAATGTTTTAGAAGGCTGTTTTCAGCTTGAGTCAATGAAACATGAGATATGTGAGACGATCTAAAACAGGTTTTATCAGCAGTGCTCAGCATGTCATTCCTGCTGTCATGTTATTCAAGGAGCATTGCATGTATGTAAATATATACTTTTGGAGGCTGTCTTTACAGTGGAGCTTTCTCTTTTAAAAGAGGATGATTGTTTTGATTGTTAGTGCTGTCCTGTTGAGATACTAGCACCGAAGAGGGAGTTCAAATACAACTCTTCATTATATTGACTGTAAAAGTTTCAAAGGTAAACTCATCAAACAACACGTCTGTACAGAAAAATATAAGTACATCTGTACACTGATGCCTTTTAATGTTTATCTTGACTTTTAGTCTCTGTATTTTGGTGACTGTTAGGTGTGTGCACTTGTGGTTTATAGGCATTTAGAGCAGCCGATCACGATTGACTTAAAGAACTCAAGTGCTCTTGTCAGAGTTACTTGGCGCTGTTACCTGGACTTCACTTCTGCTAATGGCTTACATCTGGTGGTAGTTTGAGAAGGCACAGCTTAATTATTTTTCCTCTTTTTTTTGTTATTTTTCCTAAAGCTACTCAAGAAATTTTGAGATTTAGTGTTGTTCTCTAAGTTGTTCCTTTTCATCAGTTTCAGGCTGAGGTGGAGTCAGAAGGAATATTTTAAAATCAAAATAGCTTGATGGATCCTAAGACATCAAAATTCAGCTTTCTGAAGCTGGTTATAAAAGTGATTGAACTAATTTGATAATCCACATAAGTAGTAATTTAATCACTTCAATTCCTAAAATTCAGCAATTATTTTGATAGTTTGTATGCAAATGATTAAACACTTGAGTTCCTTTTCATGGCTGAATTTCTTACTGAAACTTGTTTACTATGCAAAACTAAGGTACTCTGTAATCCAGTCTGTCTGCAGCATTCAAGGTAATTTTTATTTAAATTGTTTTTTAATTGGGAACTTTGTCAGGCTTTAAACTAATTAGAAGTTCCCAAAACCTTACTCCTGGGAAGTAACTTGAAACAAATAACCACTTTATAAGGTGGCTTAGTCAAAATCTGGTGTGATGGGAGAGCTGCTGCTCCATGCTGCCACGAACACGCTCCTAGGCTTTTTCTTCTTTAGTCCCTTCCATCTTGGATGTCTGAAATGGCAGTTTTAAGAACCCGCTGGCTTCTGTGTTTTTTAAAATGCTTGGACTTTCTGATGACTCAGTTTGCATATGGATATGTGAATTTTAGTGGTAGTCATAGCAAACTGTGTGTGTCTGTACATGCATGTGTATTTTGAAGTTTTCTGATTTCAGAACTGCTGAAAAAATTAAAATGTATAAAAGCTTTCATGGTTTAGAAACTGTAGCCTGTAGGAAGAGATTAGTCTTAACAATGCAGCATTGTCTATTGAGTCAATTAAGCACGTAGGTTTAGCTAGCTTGGGAACAAGTTCCAGCATGTGACATTATAAATAGCACTCTCTCATAACAACTATAAGCTTAGTAAGTGGGCCATAATTTCCCCTGCCACTTTACCAAAGTTTTTTAGGCAAATGTACTCACAAAGAATTTCAGTCTTTCTGATGACTATCTTGGAATGCTAATACTGTGTGCCTAGGGAATCAATGTAAGGCTGATTTTGTCAAAGTATTGTCTGTCTTCCTGGCTTTCCTGGGCATGTGATTTTTATTTATTTTTTCTATTTACACATCTATAGAAATGGAACCTTGTGGCCCAGTGGATCAGAAATCACTAACTATTGCTGAACCCGTCCCTCTTCTCAAGAGCTTGAATACACCATCTAATTGTTTGATCTAGCAAAAAGTAATAGAAGCAATAAGTGTTTCTGTAAATTATCATAGCTATTTTCTTTATAGAGGATCATCCTTCAAGTTAAAGTCAACATTCTCTGAAGTAATAGTTTTCAGGAGGTAATCAGTCACTATCTGCTCACCTTCTAGATGTGAATTGACGTTAAAATTATGGCAAGCTAAAGGGTTTCTTGTCTACAGGAAGCAGCAAACAGAGGAACCTTGTCTTTGTAGTGGATGGTGCCTTTTACATCAGGCCTGATTTCATTGCTGCATATGATTTTATTTTATCTTCTGGATTTGGACTGTGCTTTGTACTAGAACAATCTTTTTCCTTCTTTCACCCCCTCTCCCAATCCTGTTGTATTTCGTGGAGATCAGACTGAATCTCCTTTAGCATGAACCTCAGATGAGATTTCTCTTTGTGTTTATGAAAACAGGCAACAGAAATTCCAGTACCTTTCAGTGTAGACTTCTAATTTCAGGTAATATTTGTAATGTGCCTAAATGGATTCCCCAGTTGGAAAGGTGAAACTATGTAATCTCTTACGAAATAGTATTTTGCATTGTGAAATGCTACCAGCTTTACTTTTCTCCTCCCTACACTTCCAGAAGTCTCAGAAAGTTTTGATAGAATGTAACAAATGTGATCCCCGTTAAAGTCTGTTACAATCAAAACATGTGTGATTTTAGCCTTGATTTAAAGTATAGCTTGCATCAGCCTTTCCAATAGTTTGTTCAACTTACATTTAAAAGACCAAGTTCTGAAATAGAGTTAATTTCAGAAGGATGACGTTCATCTTTCAGACAGTATAAGCTGGTGGTCTTCAACATGAGATGTGCATAACCCAAGTCCTGTGAAAGACAGTCCAGTGGGGTGAGGAAAATGTATTTTGGACCATTAATAAATAAAAATTAAGAAGTAAAATAGTGCTTAGTTCATCTTTAGCACATCCTTTTCTTCTTCCAGTATTTGTATATAATGTACATGATATATTACATTTATAAATGTACATATATTATGTGTGCATACTCAAAATTGTTTTACTGGTAAGGTTTGTGGTAAAGAAGTTTGGAGACCACTGGACACTGCTAAGCTACCTTGTAGCAAACATTTTGGCATGTGTATTTTTGTTGCATTCTTTGTTCTGCTCCCCTTTCCTATTGGAAAACCTCTGCATTCTCTTATAACTTTGTATTTAAAATATCAGGAACAAAGGGGGTTTCATTTTTTAGTAGATCAGATTTACCTCTGTAGGTATAGGTGAGGTTGTCTGGTGTGAACAATTAAACTGTAGAAAGATTGCTTTGGTTCAGTTACTCTGGTATAAAAATCTTGGAAGTTGCACTTTTATATTATGTCATAATTTACATTTCCAAGAAATACTATGCACTTTTAACAACATAGTGTTAGGTTTATTGGCATTTATAGGCTAAATCAAAAACTAAGGCCTGTCACAGTTTAAGCTAAAAACCTCACTTTGGAGGTCATGTGTCATCTTGATGAGTTGAGACATCCATATTACTCAACTGGAAAACTGAGTTATTTTGATCTTCATCCTCATTTTTGTCTATATTCTTTTCCCTTTATGTTTTATGTCAATTTATGTTTTGGCGTTTTGTTGGATTTTTTTGTTAATTTGGAAATTATAAGCTTATTGACCTCTTAGTTACATCATAAGTCATAAAATTAAATGAAACTGAGTGGCACATGAAACACTTAAGCTTTTTGCCATACATTAAGCTCTTTTCAATTCAGATTTTAAGAAAGATAGATATTCAGGCTGGTTTTAGTAATTTTTTTGTAACTTGATCAAAAAAAAGGAATAAGTCTGAAAGTATTTCTTCTGTACAGTTATAAGATTGATATTGGACATTTGGTCCTCCAACCACTCTTGTGGTTGCTTGAGTCTTGTATCAGGGAATTACTCAGCATTTTTGTAAAATATGTTTTTGACGGGGGTTGCTTACCAAAACAGTCTTGGACGTCCTTCCTGTATTACATACAGCAGAAAGAGGCTGGTTACAGTGCATCTATTCCTTGGCCCAGTTGTGTCATTATTAAAACATTACAGCAATCTGAACCTTTAACATAAAAACTTACAAAACCATAGTCCTAAACTTTAGCCTTTTCCCATGTTACAGATTTGAGTGGTATCTTGGTTTTACTGCTGCTTACCGAGAGTGTTTTTTGTTCATGTATTGATGTCTACTGTTGCTTTTTTTACTTTTAGATATTTTAGATATTTTGGACCAAAGCTTTTTCTTTCCTCTTAACTGCGGACACTGTAAGAACACAGGAGCTGCAGTAAGCTGATGTTGTTCCACATTTTTCAGATAATAAATTTAATTCCTTATATAGGGATGGGTTAATATAATAATGAAGTAAATACTTGTGAGAAAATATGATGACATCAGCAGAGCCCCCTAGTGTGGTTTTGGTAGATGGTGGCTTAAGACAGGTTTTTTGCCTTTTATTGCCTGAGTAACAAAAGCAGGAGAAATGCCTTAATGTTATCACAACATATACCATGGGAGGCTTCTTGTCTGCGTAGCAGCATCAGCCAGAAAGAATAAGAATTTCTGTTCTGTACTGAGGAGGTCACAGATGTGCCTGGTAGCAAAATAGCACATGTTACTGACTCTTGACCCAATTCTTTCTCCTCTGAGGTTTTACTGTCATGGCAAGTTGGAAAGTTAAGTGATGTGCTGGTGTTGCAAATGTCTCAGGTGATCTGGCATCTGTGCTTTCTGCTGGCCAGCTCATTGTGTGCCCAGCATTTGTAGGAGAGTGGAGGAAGGCTTGGGTTTGGTAGGTGTTAGGTGTACTGACCTTTGTGGGCCACCCCTAAAGAGGCTTGAGAAGTTTGATAAAGCTTTTTGTCAGAAGTGCTATGCCTTATTGTACCAGGTAACAAAAAAACGGCAAGTGTTGGTGATAAAAGCTCTCATGCAAAAGAGGAGAAATTTGGTATTGTGTTTTTGTACCTCTTTAACAGTTTCTCCAGTAAATATTAATTATGATCCTGTGCAACTCTTTCCTTCATATAGTTTTAGCTTTTTATTACAATATGGCTATTGTATGGATTTCTCCTTGCATCTGCATCTAAACTTGTTGAAGTAGTTCTGATGCCCTCGTAAATTGTCTCTCATTAAATCTTTTTACAGGTGAACAAATCCGAGTAACAGGGTACACATCTGTGCTTTTACATGAACTATGATATTCCTTCTTTAATTATGTATTTTATTGTTTTCAGCTTAGGATTCCGGCATTCTTAGTATTTTGTTGCTGTGTCCCAACAGAGAGGGTTTGTTTTCCTTAATGTTTTATGAGCAGAGGCAACTGGTTAAGAAGAGGAAGCCTGTTGATTCCACCTGAGAAGATACAGCTGTAGTATGAGCCTCTCTCTTACTAGGTATTGTTAAATCTTAAACAGCTTGAAATACCTAGTTAGTGGGGCTGTACTTCTTGACTGTTCTGGAAGTACTTTTGCCTTGTAGTGACATAATGAACTCAGAAAAGCTGCAGAGGTAGGTTCAGCATCAAACACACTGGTTGAATTTAAATTGGCTTCATCTGTCCAAACATATGGGTGATGGCACTGGAGACAGAACTTGACACCTACAGTTATATAGAGAGGAAAGAGCCTGACTTGACTTTCAGGGTGGTAAGAAAGCTTTTTGAGCAATGCTGAGAATCAAAAGTTTTATTTGTAAAGTGGTATGAAATTGTCCCCAAAATATGAAGCCTCAGAAAGTTCATTTTTCAGTATACAAAATTTATACTACTTTCCCCTACTTGGACCAATACTGAATCCGTTTTCTAGGAGTAGATGCTTTGAAGTGGCTTAGAGCTTTCAGTGTATACACTATGGGTTAAATTTTTTATGTGTAAGAAAAACATGAATAACTGTGGCTACCTGGGGATTGGTAGGTTTGAATTTACAGGAAATGGGGAGTGTATTTAATCATCCATTTGCTGGATATCTCAAGATGTCTTCATTACTTAACTTTAGGATGTAAAAGTTAAAAAGTGTCTTTGATGTGATACTGCTCTGGAGCTGGAAAGTGCTACAAATCTGAATCCTGATTAGTTGGCTTTATTTTACTCTTCACTAAGATGGTGTAACATGAGAGTTCCACTTGTTTGAGATGGGGCAAGTAAACATCTTAAACTTTTTCCAGACCTAGGCAGACAATTATCTATGTATTTGTATGCCAAAAAAAAAGCAAACTTTGCGGGCTTTCCTTTCAAAATAAAGATGCTTGCAGGCTGAAATTTTTGAGTTTTCCAGAAAGAAATCAAATGTTTTAGAATGCAAGGTTTCTAGGCTGTTCAAACAAGTAGAACTTGTGAGTGTTTCAGAATGTGTCTCCATAGAAATTCTTTCCTCCCCCACCAAGTTCTTTCATATTTAGTTTCCATAACCAGTGCACTATTGTGAAGGAGGGGACATGCAGGGTAACTGCAGGAAAGCCAGCCAATCACTCCAGCATCAGAGCAGACTCCAGGGCTTGTGGAGCTAACCTTCGTGACCTTCACAAGGGGCCTCTCCAAGGAGAGCCATTTTTCCTGCCTTGTAATGGTAAAGAAAAAACTTGGCAACTCCTTTGATCAGCAAAGCAAAAACAAGGAGAGCAAGGAGCAAATGGGCAGCTTTGTGCACGAAACTGCTAAGTCAGTGCTGGCATTCTCTGTGCTGTGAACAGTGTTACCACCTTACACAGAGTATGTGCACATTTCTATAAGGTACTGGGATATTTGTTGCATATTTAGAAAACCCTTCAGTTCAAAACTAAGGGAAAATCTTGGTTGTTACCAGTTATGGTAAAGTAAAAATATTTCATCTAATAATTTGCAACGTGAGAGTGAGGAAATTTCTCTTTCTTGGAGGTCAAGATTTTCGAAAGAGGATTGCACAATGCTAAAAAAGTAATTCTAGCATTGGGAAGTGATCATTCCTTGTATGAATCTGTCATATATTTTTTACTGTAAAACTTACTGCTTTGCAGCTTTTGATGATTTTTTTTCCCTTTCTCAGTCGATGCTTATAGTGAATTTCAGATGCATGCTTAAAGGAAGAATTGTTGTTTTGCTTTGCAAGTATGTAAAGTTTTGTTTTGACATGTACAGGTTGAAAATCAGACCTGTTCTTAACATTGATAAAATTTTATATCAGCTTTTAGCTTCTCTTCCTCCATTATGTTCTTTCACTGTTCTTCTGTCACTGATACACAAGTGCCTCTGTGTCTTTCTGTTACTGTTGGTATCCTGATAAGTTATGTTGCTCATCTGTAGTTGTTTTTTTACTCAATGAATTGGGTTCGTTCTCCCACCTGAACTGAAGTGCTCGAAGTGCTCTTTGTTTTCCTCTGCCTGAGAGTAGGAGAGGGTTCATAATGTTTTTATTCAGTACTTCCTTCCACTCTGGTGAGAGTCTGTCTCCCAGTTTAATCTCCCAGACCAGTATATTTCTGTCCGGTGGATTCAACGCTTACATTCATACTCTGCAAGAATTCTTCCTGTGGTTTGTAAATATGCAGATTTTGACCTCCTTCTTTGGCTACTTCAGTGTCTCTTCATGCAGCTTGGCTCCTTGGGAGAAGTTGATATTACAAGATTGCCAGATCCCTCTGCAAGACGTTTCTTCTTTTACACTTACGGTATTCACTTTCTTTTGATGTTTCATCCTTTCCTCTGCCACTCTCTAATTAATCACCCCCAGTACTGTGCTGAAGTGGTTCACGGTGATTTTCTTTCTTTACATGACTGTAAATAAATAAATAAATAAATAGCAGTTACAGAGTCAGGTAAACCATGTTTTAACATCTGCCATTTTGAAGTGTAGTCCCCTTCAATTTTAATGAAAGTACAGAAATTACTTGAGTGTCATTATCTCACTAAATAGCTACAGGTGTTCAGTAATTAAACAGTTTATTAGATCCTTGCACAGTTCTGGATAGGATGCAAATTAATTTTTAATGGATGTGATTTATTTCAGTGCAAACTACTCTTCAGTGGCTTACACCTGCGGGACATTTTTACTCTAACATACACAGTGAATTTCAGATAAGGGGCTAGATAACAGCTAATGAAGATATTCAGGAAATTTGTTTGAAATCCCTCATCACAGATGATTTTCTAAGTATATTGTAGCAGCATGAGTCTATCAGCAGATTTAATTTGTCTTGTGTGTACTGACACTGATACGGTCTCGCTGCAGTTACTGTATTTAAGGGACAAATCCCCCCCGATTGCATCGACAGAATCAACAAAGAGCAGTTTTGGCTGCTCGTGCCCCAGGCCCTGCTCCTCCCACATGTGGGAGCAGTGTTGGCAGCAGCAGCTTCCAGCCAGCCCAGTGCATGCTCTGGCACAGAAGGTGGTATTTGGCTGCTGGGGTGATGCTTGCTGTCCAAGCAGCTGTTCCCTGCAGTAGAGTATCTACCAGATAGACTGCAAGATTACAGGACTACTGCAAGTTACTTAAGTAAGATTGCAATCCTGACAAGCTCAGCATATATGAGTAGTCAAGTGAGAGGTGAGAAGAAATGAAGCATGAAGAAATGGGACTCTGAAATACAGCCAGTCAACTCCAGGGGCTGGTTGACTTTCTTTCATATGTCTTCCGCAGTGTATTCTTTGCTCTTGGTAGTCTCTTAAATTTTGTTGATTTTAATACACATGAAAATGTAAGTAGATTTCTTGTAAAGAAGCACGTTACATTGTCAGACATGTAACAGTCCTTTTCAGTTCTCATTTGAACATAAATATTTTGTAACAATTTTCTGAAGGAATAGATTTCTGAAAATATATTTAAAGGATAATATAAGATATCAGCGAAGAGTGACCAGAATGTTTAATGTATTCGTTTATACAACTAGAATCACAGTATCTAGGAAGAGATTTTTTTTCTTTTTAATGTAGTTTACTTTTAAAAGGTTTTGAGATAAAGTTTAAAATTATGACCTGTGTAGTGATAATGAAGTAATTGCAAAATAAATTTTAAGATAAACACTAAACAGTGAATGTTTGCAACTGAACTTTGAGTGATAAATTCTGGAAGGAAGTAGCTGTGTAAGCACCTGGAACTATAAAGTGTTAAACCACAGTTTAGAAAGGATTAGCCAAGTAAATGTTTACTTTTGGTTTATTCAAGCATCTTCGATCAAAACTAAGAAACTTGGAGCTGAAGAGCAGAGTGGTTTGTTTCTTCCTTCCATAATTCTGAATGCAAAAAAGATGTGGAGGGAAAAAAAAGCATCTGTTACGATAAGCTTTCTTTACGTGGTGACTAGGAGCAATCAAGTCATATTGGTAAATACAGTTCAGGCATTTTTTGGGAATATCAAAGATTACTGGAATGGGCAAGTGTGGATGACTGTGAAGTATTATGAATTAAAAAATATTTTGGGAATTTCAGTCTCCTCTTGATATATCCGTCATCTTGCCTTCAGGTACTGTTTACATCCTCTGATCTAGAGGTTGCAATTTAGAGTACTGAGTTTAAAGGGCAAGAGTGGATATATTCTGAAGTTTGCAGTGACAGTGAGTCACTGGGTGTTGTAGCTGTTCATGTGCAGTCCTGGCACCTCTCCCCAGCAGGTGTGTGTCAGGTAACCTTTATACAGGCTTGCTTCCGGAGAGCTTGGCATAAAACTGGGATCAATATCAATACTGGTGCCTCAGAAGGCATCAGTATGATTCCATTAACTGTGTTCTGTAATCTACTGCTTAAATTACAGAAAAGCTATGTCTTATTACCCAGTGTTGAAATTACTGATATGTGATAGTGCACATTGGCTCTTCTGACATCAGGAGCATTGTATTTTCCAAACATGGGTTATGACACAAATATGTTTTGTCTTTGGAATTTTATATGCTAACTACTGAATGAGCTAAACCCAAGCAAATAGACAAAACCTAGACAACCTCCAGAGCTTGCACTTAGAATTTTATTTGAATTGAAAGTTTCAAAACTATTTGGGCTCCCTAGCTGAAGGGCAAAAGTAGTCCTGTAGGATGGTGATAAGACTTTTGGCTATAGGAAGTCTGTTATCTTGTAGAAGAGATTAGAAGAACTCAGTTTGACCAAGAGTTCAAAGGGACAACACTCATGGAGAAAAGCTGTTTCACCCTCCAGGGGATTTCTAAAATAGTTTGTGAATTTGCAGGCAAAAATCTCAGCTGGAAGCCAATAATGGCAGCTTTTGGAACTTAAAGGGAGTGGAGGAAAGGGATGAATCATAGGGAAGTGCTGACTAATGGTGAGCAAACACTGTAAGGGAGTTCTTGTATTAAGAACTGATCTCATTTCCTAAAGGAAAATAAACTCTATACTATCCAAGCATAAAATTTGGGCTGGGGAAGTCTCTAAACTGGACTTCCAGAAAGTGGGGAGCGGCAATGCTAGAAGGAAAGCTTAATTATAATGTTAGCCATTAAAAAAAAAACACACACAATTGTCTTCTGAGACAAAGTTAGTAGTAATCAGTAGTGTGACCTGTAGTCTGATCTCTTGTGTGGGTAGGATGAATTCATATCTTTAGAGAGGCCTAAATTACTGATAAGGATGGTTTTAAATGCTAAGACATATATTTGATGAGTACATGTTTTTTAAAAATGTATGACAATAAGTAAATGAAGTTTTTTTCTCCTCTCATGGCAGTAGCATAGTCCCTTCACCATCCCACTTCCCCAATGACAAATGACAATGCAGTGATTATAAATTTGGGATTAATTTATATTAAATTAAGGTGATAATTTTAAGTTATTTAGGACTTACTTGGAACTTCAGTGCTTACAAATCTGTTGAAATTTAGTGAAATTAGGATATCTATGAATTTTTTCTTTGTGATCTGTTTTTCATCTAAGAGTAGGGTTGAACAATTTCTAAATAAGTACTTCACTATGTTTATTGATAAAGTGTGGTGGTTGCTAATTTTGGCAAAGACTAATCTTAGTGCTTTAAGAACTGTTAGTGATTTAATTGATATGCTTTTAAATAAAATCATGTGCTTGGCATATTTTGTCATGCCTATTTGTAATTCTCTCTGTACCAGAAGATACTCAGACAGCAAGTTAAATTTCTGCAAATCAAATACATAAATGCTGAGGTATTGGTATTTATTATGATGGTTTCATGAAATAAATTAAACCTTCATTTGTTTCTAGAAAGCTAGGATTTTTTTTGCTGATGATGATTTTACAGTCAAACTTTTAGTTTGTTTGATCCTGGGCTTCTCTATTACTCTGATACTTGCTCAAGCAGGGAAGTTGGACTGGATGACCTCCGGTAATCCCTTCAAACTTTCAATTTCTGTGAATACTCAAATTCTTAAAAATAAACCAAAAATTAAATTAATATTTCCAGTTGATAGCTTCTGAGACATGCAGTGAAATTTGAGTTCAAAATTAATTTTAGTTTCCTTCGCTTATTTTACAATGGGCCTTTGAATACTCTTTAGAACAATGCTCCTTAAACTCATTGTGAATGGTGAAGAGAAATGTAGAACCTGAAACTTTAAAATCCTCATGTCAAAAACATTTTAAGGTCATTTTTAAAGATACATGTAATAGCTATTATATTTAAGTGTACTGTACATTTAAATGAGAGTTATAATAATTAAAATTATATACTAAGTAGTTTAGTTTCTTCTCAGGCTTTTGCTCTGTATTTTCTTTGCCACTCTAGGTTAAATGGGTAAATAAAAATAACTTTGCAAAGCATAGCCTTCAGACAACATAGTGTATCTGGGGTCAAGAAATCTGTTGCCTCTGGTGGATTGCAACTTGTGAAATCTGTCTTCAGGGAGTTGAAGGGTGGGGGAGGAAAAAGAATAATCTGCTGGTGAAAAACAGTGTACAACATTGCCTAGGGTTGACTGAGCAGGTATCTTGCAAGTACTGACTCAGGCAGCAACTTGCTGTTGGAAGATTCTCTTCTTTGTTTTACGTAGCATTCTGCAGAGTCTTTAGGAACAGGAATAATTGCCTCCTACCTCAGCAGCACGTGGTGGTTGTCTGAATTGTAAAAATAAAAAGCTCTCCCTGAAACAGAGTCCTAAGAAGGAAATAGATGACTTGGGTTTTTTTATGAAATAAAACGCAACCCTCAAATGAGGGAAAAGATAGTTCATAAGATTATTTGTACGATTAAAACCGAGAACATGTGAACAGATGATCAGCTTAAGGTGTGAAGTGTGATCACTGAAACATAAACTAAAAAGAGGTGTCAATATTAATGGTTTTAATGGCAAGAAAAACAGGTTCACTTTGTAGCAGAAAGCTGTGCCTTCATTTCCAGTAGGTCCTACCTAATGGTTCCCTAAGAGTCAGCTCATCCTGTCAAGGCCATCTGGGAGTGATCATTGTCTGAACACTCAACCAGTTTGAACTGCCCTCTCAGACTTCCTACTTAGAGCAATAAGGAAACAACCTAAAGAATCTTTTTATCTTAATATTTTGTTTTCCTTAGTGGTGTTAGCCTCAGGGTTAATGGACAGGATTGCTAGGAACAACCCCCTTTAGATACTAAGACAGCTGGCTATAGCAGCTTTTGTTACAGCGTGCTTAGGCAAGCTTCTCTGACTTGAAAACCTTCAGGCAACAGTAGTAGGGTGTTTTGAGAGGGGTGTAAAATTGCCTGGCTTCTCTTCATGCAAAGGAGCACTCTTGCTTTCTTTGTCTCCTTTTAAGAGAGAGAAATGAGATAGAATCTCAGAGATAAAAGGACACGAAAATGATAAAGTATTCCATGGCCCATCACTTCTTAGAATCATCTGCCTTCCCTTAATAAATGTGAAATCTAGTGTTTGTGTAATCTTATCTTTAGTGTTACTGAAGGCAAAATGGTTACATCTTGAGGAGGTCTTCTGCATTTGCTAAGCAGGAGTGTAGGAGGGTATCTGTAAAGTCAAACAAATTTAGTAATTTCACTCAAAATAGCAGCAGAGAGTTCTTCCTTTAAATTTGCCCTCCTTAGTGATACATCTTTATCTCTTTCCTTGAGAATTAAGGAGAGGAAAATAGATGAATTCTGCATATGCCGAATGACTTAGCCATGGGAAGTAAACGTCTTAACTTTGGGGGCAGGGTAGAAAGAAATGGAGATTTCTGCTGGGGGACTGAGAGAGGAAGTTTAAATAAATCTAATGACACAGACTGTGGTCACAGCATTTAATCCTTTATATACTTTGGAAAGCAATTGAACTGATAAAAAGACTGTAAACCAAGGACTTCTCTTTTTAGTGTCTGTAATACTGCTGTGTCTTATAGTTTTCAAATGGAAAAAGCTCTGGAAATGAAAATGCCCGTGTATTCCATATTTTTTCCTGAAACTCAGAAAATTATTTTATTTGAGAAATTAACAGAGGAATCCAAGAATAATACTTTTGAGAATCAACTTAAAACTTGTAAGCATTGTGATACCAGCCCTACTTTCCTATATGAGGTTCCTAAGTACAGGGCAGGAAAAGGGGCAGGAGGAAAAATAATAATAAACACAAAAATAAGCATGTTATTGCTTCCATTTTTGCTTTGACAAAAGATAGTTGTCTCAAGAGCACAATATAATAAAAGTGATGGTACCTTTGCAAACCTTTGAACATGTGTTAATCATGCATGTGTGGTCAGACTGCCTACTGCCCACAGCAGTTTAGTATTACACACTGTGAAATGAGGAGCTTGCTGTGAGTGCTTTCCTAAGAAGTGCAGTGCTGTTCTGCAGCTTCGAACCAGCGTGATGTTTATACTCAGAACAGGAAGCTTAGTTTTTAAATCCTTGGTGTAGATATTCTGTACTGTCTGCAGGCAGGCCGGTGCTAATGAAGGCTGCCTTTGAATACCTTAATACTAAATACTGTGTTTTGTGTATGTGTAAAAGCACTTTATTTTGTGTATCAGTGTCCACAGCTTCATGGGCCATGCTGTCTGGAATTTCTGGTACCTCTTAGTGTCTTGTAATATTCAACCACCTTAGGAATAAATTCCAGAGGGATTCGTAGAAGAACTTGTCTGACTAGTAATGACTGCAAAATCTGTTTCTTGACGAATTAGACTTTTGTCAGATGCATTTAAGTTTCCCTTACTGTATTGTTCTAGTTCAAATTCAAACCGTTAATTTACATGTAGGATTTCTGCAGCCTAGGACTGTAATGTTGTAGGATAGCATATGTGGTTTTATTTCATACTTAGGTTAAGGAACTTGAGCTCCGACAGGCTCTCTTCCCACCTGGTCAACAGGATGCTTATGTTTACCATTCTTTCACTTTTTGCTTTGGTTCTATTTCAAAGTTAATGAAATCACAGCTGTGGCACCACAGGATTGCACACTGAACACTTCCATGTCAATTTTAAGCTATGCTTTTGTAAGCTGAATGAAGGTTAGAACTGTCTGTTGTCATTTCACTGGTGTGCTCTCTGGCATTGTATGCCTGTGGTGTAGTTTGGTATAGATGGAGTAGTTCAACACAAGCTTTGTTTAGTTAATGCATTAAGGCTGCCAAGCAGAAGGAAGACTAAGGAAAACTCAAAAAAACCAGCCATTTTATGTATTGCAGGAATATTAAGAAAATTGTATCAATTTCTTTCAGGTAATTAGACCTGGAGGCATTAACACCCTTAAGAGATAAACTGTTAAAATTTTAGGGGCTTTTTCTGATGCTTTTGGACAACAGTGAAATTAGGAAGTTCTGAATTTTACTGCCATGTGCTTTTATATAAATTAGGCTGTAACAGTTGTGAAACCTAAGGAAATATTGCACATAAATGGACAACACAAGTGGAGAAACAGTGCTTTCTTCAGCAATGGGTGAAATATAATCTCTCAGCAGATGAGATTTTCATTGCTCTGTAACCAGCGTTTTCTTTTGCTGGATTTTGTTAGATTTTTTTCTTTGCAAAGCCAGTTGGAAAGTAAGTAAATAGTTTAATAGACCACTTTAAGTGTGTATCCTTGTCTAAGAATGGTGCAAATTCAGATAAATGTTTATGGAGGACTGAACTGTAGAGGTAATTGCTAACTGAGCTGTCTCATCCACCCCTCAGGCTTTTCTCTGTACTGTTGCTGCTTGGAATTTTTGAAGTAATCTCAAATAATGTATTTAAAGTATAAATCTGTAATTTTGTTGCAGCACCTGCAAAGTCAGCTATGCTAATTAAAAATGGCCCATATATCTGAAGACTTAGATTCATGTTTCAATCCTTTCCAATTCTCGAAATCCCCTGAATAGGATAGAAAAGGGTACGTGCACAAAGAATATCATGCCTTGTATCCTCAGGCAAAGCTGAATCTACTCAACTGTGTGTAAATATCCTAAGATCATCAGCAGCCATAACCCAGAAGTCTCTGCATGCTACGCTCCAGTTTTTGAGAATGGTTATTACACTAGTTCATGTCGAGACTTCTTATACTCTAAACGTTCTTTTTCATCCCATTTCTGAATGCAACTATGGAAAATTTACCTATGGGAATCCCCCCTAGCTCATCAGCCCTGTCAAACTGATCTTGGCCTTCTAGCTATTGCCACTTTCTTAGGAAGATACATCCAGCTCTATTCTTGCATTAGTGGATACTGCCACTTTCACAGCTGCCCTATGGTCAGACCACCACATTGGTATTCTGCTGTAGAACTCAGGCCTCTGCAGAAGTAGATATTCTGATTTCTTCTCTGCCTGCTAAAGTGATAGCTAAGTGGGTATCTTGGAGGTACCCATTGTCTGTGCACAGGACAGGTTTGTATAGGATTTGGTAAAGAGGTTAGTTGATGTTTTTTTGACAATTTATGGTAGTTTCAAGAGTGAAAATAGACAGTTTCTCCTGGCATCACCAGGAAAGCTAACTTTCAATGTATACATCAAGACTTGATGTGCTGAAATGTACTGGTGAGAGCTCTAAAATAATTCTGGCATTTATGAGGAGACACTTTCTCTTTACTAGTCCTTAAAGTTAATAGACAAATATCAGTATAAAGAGAAAATCTTTCAGAAAGTGAAGATGCATTATGTGGATTAAAGAAACTAGCTGATTAGGAAGACAAAGAAAAAAGAAAGAGTAGAATCTATATCTTACTCATTTAATGTAAAACAGAATCATAAGTGACATGCTTGTCAATGGAGCAGCTGACATTTGGGATTTAATGAAAAGTTTAAATTTCACACCAAAAAATAGAACATAATTAGGTTTAGTTTCATTTGTGCACTTGCTTATGTTTACAGACACAAAGACTTTCCTTGCTATCCCCAGAACAAAAAGTACTCAATGCCACATCAACAGCCTTGGGAGGTCTGTCATGATGTGGTCAGTGGTATGTGTTCATGTTTTGCTTTTCATAAAATGTGATATCCAATGTATTCTTAACAGTCCCAAAAATCTGAAAACCAAAATACAAAGTTATTCATCTCAAGTTCATTAGAGACTGAAAATATAATTTTCTCACAGACATAAAATACAAGTCTTGCCTAGATTAAAACACAAGCATTACATTATGGGAGATGTTTGCATAGTTTTTTACAGTGATGCTTTTATACTTAGGAACAACTTGTCTTTCTACGTGTTTGAGACTAAATTTTCGAAATGTCCTTTCATGGAGAGTCATGTCCTATTGTACTGAGAAGTGACAGATTATTTATTCTTATCTATTCTTTTATGTGTAGATCAGACCTCTTATTTTTTTTGCTGTTGCAGGAATTTCATACAGTATGTTCATCTGGTACTGAGGTTTAAAATATCTGTTTATTCTCTTCTGCTTGTCTTCCTAATGTTATATTTCTATTGCACCCTTCAGTAAAATAGTCTTGCAGTTCTGACCTGCTTATGTTAATAAAGTCTGTCCTAAGAAGGTCTGGTTTTGTGAAAGGGAAGTTCTGATTACAAACGATGTAACATATATTAGATGAGTCTACACGAATAAAGGTGAAAAGGGCAAGAAAGACATACAATTTTGTAATGAGTGAGAATTCTGTTACACAAATGAAGTTCTCAGTGTACCCTGGAAAGTGTACCTGCTAATGGGGATGCTGTAGTTGCAATACCTAGAACAGAATATCAAAACTGAAGGCCTCTTAGATAAGCCTATCTTGAAGCATTTAAATAATTCTTCGAGTGTCTTTTTTGTGTTAGTTTGTTTCTGGCATGGCTTTTAACAAAACAATACATGTCTTTTCAGTGCAGCAACTGAAGAATGAATGGGAAGGTATATTACACCTTGTGCAAGGGCAGATGAGTTCCTTGTTTTTAAAATGGTGTTATTTTATTATAATGTCTACTAGGATCCAAAGGGTTCTTAAAATAAAAAGTAATTTTTTTTCTTTTTTCGGTCTCTAGATCTCCTGCTTCTTTTCCAATGTATTTTAAAAAAAGAAAAACCAACACAAAAACTCAAATCAAAATCTTTAACACCTCTCTCCCTCAAAAACAAAACAAAACAAAAAAACCCCACTAAACTAACCACCACCATAACAAACCCAAATGTTAAACTTTAAAATTAGGTTGGAATTTGAATCTGACAAATCTTCAGGCATCTGATAGTGCTTAATGGCAGTAAAGATTTCTTTCAATTGGAAATTCTGATTCTTAGTAACTGCAGAAGTGCTCTTTGTGTACATAAAATGAGAACATTTTTCTTTTCTTTGAAGTTGTTCTAGTCAAAATGCAAATAATTTGTATTTGACTGTAGGACTTGAGGATGAGTGAGGAGATGCTGCTTGTGCTCTTCATAATGCACAGCACTTTGAAAGTCTTTTCTGATGGAGGATGGTGGGTGATGTGTCTTGGAACAGTCACTCTTCTTGATACTAGAATTGATGTAAGTTTGCTAACAAATTCTTGGCATGTGGTGGGAGTTTTAGCTTTGTTTTTCTAAGGCCTGTTACCACAGACCTACATTTATGGTACGGTCTGAATCCATTTCCTTAGTTTATACTATATTTGTCCAGTTTAACAAAGTTTTGCTTCTCCATGACATAAATGAACAATAATAAATAGTGCCAGATGATGTTAGATTCAAGAATTTATTCTGTGAAATAAAATGTCTTATACTGCTTGATTATCCTAGAGATGTTGATTTAATTCCAGGAATATTTACTCACTTTGTTCTGTTCACACAGTACAGACCTGTGTTTCTTGTTTCTGAGTAGGTAGAATTATAAGTTTTAATTTGATAATACATACTGCATATAGTGACTGATTTAAAGGTTGATTATATCAATAGGTTGATTGTTGATTTATACATTCATTTCATTTGCTAGTGTTTTTAAATTTTTATTTTGTGTTGACATTAATTTCTTATTGAGATATGGTGAAATTCATGTAAAATAGAAGATCTGAATGTAAGGATTGAGGCAGTTGTCATGTATTTCAGCTACTATGAGAAAAAAAATCTACTTAATGCAGGGAAAGATAATGTAGTGCTGATGTCAGTTCTTGTTATGTACATTGAACCCTTTTCTGTGCTGCTGTTCAGAACAGAAGGATAGATCTTTACCTGTGGAGAATGTCCTGTTTCAGTACTTAACTTGATAATTAAAAATACATGGTGTAAGTTACCCTGGTCTACAGGCTGTGAATAGGAGCAAAATGAAGTCCAGTATTCCTCCATGTAGTACTAGGATTTATTTAAACGTTTCATCCATATAAGTGCAGGGTTGTCTACTTTGTATTCCATCAGCTGAACATTATTTGGAATTTGTAGGAAGGAACTGATCATTTGTGATGTGTTTTGGGTGTTTTCTTAGTATGTAGCATTCAAACAC
Source organism: Cinnycerthia olivascens (assembly GCA_035048155.1). Lineage (NCBI taxonomy): Eukaryota > Metazoa > Chordata > Aves > Passeriformes > Certhiidae > Cinnycerthia > Cinnycerthia olivascens. The sequence continues at coordinate 39,627,634 of JAWWMU010000001.1, forward strand.
TCAGGATATGGAACAGGTAAGATACATAGGAGGACTGTGGTTTGATGGAGGTTGAAGAGAAAGGTTTTGGGGGAAGGTATAGAGGAAATTAATACGTAAGTCATAAAGCACTGATCTGAGTGGGAGGGAAAAAAATTTGCCTTATTGAACCAGTCATATGGTCAGTATGATATTAATATAATCAGTTTGTTTACTTTGAGGCTTTTCTTCCATGTCTTGGCTCTTAGACTGCTGATTGTAGTTCAGTTGGTCACGTAAAGAGCATGCTGACTTCCCAAGTGATACTGAGCTAGGGAAAAGCTGGAAACTGTTGCTGCCTAAAATAGCTATCCTTGTTAACAACTCCATATGGACATTAACTGTACTTCGCATGGTTTGTCTTGAGGAATCAATAATTCATCTGTCCATTCATCTGTCCCATGTTCAGATATGCTTTGAAAAATTGATGATTGTTGTTGTTTCAATGTGTTCCTACAGTTAACTGTAAAAATGGTTCTGTAATGCAGGGAGAAAACATTTTTCCTTCTATTTCTTACTCTGCATTCAAATAGCTTATAAAAACAAAATAAATTCTGTACCTTACGTTTTGTTAGTTCATAGTGTTACATGGATTTTTATGAGAGTTAAATGGAAATAGGTGAATGTGCTATTACGGGTATAGTGGTGTTTTCCCAGTTTCCACTGTTGCCAGAACTGAGTTGAGCAAATATAACAAATCAGAAATGTAGGGGAGGAGTAGCACATGCTGCTGCAGTGATTTAAACACATGGTCTGTGAAGCATTACAGTGGAGTGTTTTTACATCTGTATTATCTTTACCTGTTTTCCTTGCCTTGAGAAACTGACCAGCAGAAAAGCAAAAAATTTTTCTCCACTATGAAGGTTTATATATAGTCCATTATATATAGGGTAGGTTTTGCTATGTTTTGCACCATGTTTTATAAATAAACAGGTTTAAAAAAAATAAAATTGCTGCATGTGGCATGTTTCTCAGTGAAGCTGAATGTTTGAAAACCTATGCAACCAAAGATACAGTGTGCTTGAGAGTACCTTGTTGAGGTTTAACCCCAGCCATCAAACAGTTTAATTTACTGGTGTGATGATCAGAGGGAGGTCAGGTTCATCCAAAACATAGTGAAGAAAATAACCTCTACCCTAGACAGAACCAGCACATACTGTATTAAGTGAGCTGCATTGTGACCCTACTACAGTGTGTCTGTAATTCTTTGACCTAGAATTGCTTGTGTGCATGTTTAGAGAGGGTAATTATACATATCTTAAAACTTTTTTAAAAGCCAGTTTGTGGTATGTCTACCTTGTAACAGAAGGCTAGATTAGAGTGTGATAAGTAATTTGACAAAAGCAATTATTTTGGTGACTACTGCCTTATTTTATGTTCTTCTGAATTCATTACTTGTGATTTTGCTGACGTATATGAAAATGGGCATTCCATGTAATCCAGAAAAGCATAATCTTAAGGATAATTTATTTAAGGAAAGAATGTACCAAGTTAATAATGCATTGGATTATAATTTATAACAATACTATCGGAATATGATTTTTAATTGATACCAGTTCTCAGTGATTGGATAACAAATTTTGTTGTCAGTGTTCACGTGCATTTGAAGTTGTAGCTTTGTCTCCATGTACTTCTCAGAGCAGTGTTGCTTAATGGCATCAAGATGATGTTGATGCCTGTTATGAATAGGCTGCATTTGTTGCTCATTAGCAAAACATACTAATCATATACTCCAAAAGTAAAACAGTGATTCATTACACTTTTGTATTTTCATTGAATTGAATACTTCCATGAATGATAGTCGTGAATGTACTTGCCATTTTTCTCAGAACAGAGAAATCTAAGCTTCCAAAGTTTTGTGGAGGGCTGGGTGGGTTACTTGACAGTCCCACTGCCCTCGTCTTTTCACATGAGGTTGAGAGGCAGCTGCACGTCCCTTTCCTGTTACTGCTTTAGTGTGACTGGTTACTTCAGCTGCTGTGGAGAGATCGATCAGGTGTCAGAGGTGAGGAGAGTAGTCTGTCCCATAATCTGAGGGTATGGTCTATGCACAGAAAGTTTGAGAAGACTAATGGTTACATACTAGCCAGTTCATTACCACTCCCTAGGCCCTGAATATGAACTCATCGTGCCAAGATACTGGACTATGCTTGAGATTCCAGACATAACTGGCTTGGTCTGAAAATCTCAGAAGTTACATTTAAAAATGGCAAATAACTGATCGAAGGGAGAAGAAAGCAAATGTTTAGTTCAAGGGTACATGAACTATTTACGGTACAACAGTTTGGATTATGGTATTCATGATGAACCTTCTCACCATTGCTCTAGCTCTGATTGCTGCAGCTGTTGGTTGGGAAAAAGTGGTGGTGGCCAGGGCAAGGATTTGAGAATCTGACATACAGTGATGCTTGGACAGAATCCAAACAGTTCTTGTTTGGCTTTGAATGTGGCTGTTGTTGGCAGGCTTAACCTTTTGTTGTTAAACTTTCTGTGCTAGCAGGTGATTGTTGTGAATGCATGACTGTCCTAACTCTTGCTTTGTTTTGTCTTAGTCACATTGATCAAACAACAACATGGCAAGACCCTAGGAAGGCCATGCTTTCCCAGATGAATGTTACAGCTCCCACCAGTCCTTCTGTGCAGCAGAACATCATGAACTCAGCATCAGGTAAGCAAAATTTGTATTTATGAAAAAGATCATACAAGTAAACCACTTGCTATTTTAACTGGGGGGGAGGGAGTCCGGATTTAATAGATGTTGTTCTAGTTATCCTGATTTGAAACTTTAAATTTGTTAATGCCTGATTCATCAAGCAAGAAGTTGATAGTTGAAGTGAGAGAATTTGTATAATATTTATGTTGTCAATAGAAAGTACACTGTAGTTCTTTGATTTGTATTTTTGTTTTTTCAAATGAGTGGTTCAAACTTTTAAGGAAGCAAAATTTTTGTCTATTTTCTCTTACTAAAAAATGCTGTTAAATTGATGAAGACCAGAATTTCCATTAAATTAATATCAATTTACACTAAAGTTTTTGGACTTCAGTGTCCTTCTACCTCCATTTGCTTACTGACTAGACATGGTATACTGCCTTTTGTTTACATTTCCTACATTTAATATGGACATAAAATTTTTCCTCTCCTCTCTAAATGGATCAAGCAAATACCTTGAAAATCTTGTTTAGAAACAGAGATGTTTTGGTTTTCCTGTTGTGTTTCTATTATTCTTCCAAAATCCAGTATCATGGTCCTTATTGCTCTGGGTGAGGAAGTCTGATGTCTTTTCCCGGAATATAGAAATGGTTTTCAGCTGGCCTGGAGGAGACTGTCACTAGACAGCAGTAAAATGTTCTCATTCTTGCTCTAGAATCTACTGTATGTTTTTAGAGGTCTCTCATCTGATTATGCAGAGAGCAAGCTGATAAATTTGGTGCCATGCTAGTTTGAGTGCCTGGTCTTCCCTTTGCTTTGTCACCTCCTGTCTGTCACCGAGGTTTGTGTTATATTTATTTTCTCACAGTCTAACTGTATTTTGTTTGTGTCTGCTGTTCCTGTACTTCCCAAGGGTTATTCTCTGCTGCTGCTTTTTGTGGTCTGTTTAGACAGCTTTGTTTCATGCTGCAATTCATGTGCTGCAGACAATACCCAAAGATTAACAGGCGTGACCAAACTGTTCTGTCCATGACTGAGTATTAGAGGGGAAGTTAATCAAACTTTTTGCTCGCTAGGCCAGGAGGCTGGATTATCCTGAAACAAATGAGTCCTGTTCAAGTTCAGGAAGTCGTGATTCGCAGCAATTAAGGTCTCAGGCTCTTGATGTGAAAATAAGATAGTATGATTATTTTTTCTGTAAATTTATCCCAGGAAACTTGTAGCAATAGAGGTGGCATGTTTTTGCAGGGACTCTTCTAAAGGAGGGAGAATAGGAGAAAGGAAACAATTCCTTTGGTCTGTCCTACCTTTTCACTTATTTTTGCTAAAGCTAGATGCTTGCTGTTGCAATATTGTCATAAATTCTGTATTTTAACTCCTTAAACCTTCCGTTGTACCAAGAATTGGCAGGAAAAAATATTGATAGTCACGTAGGAATCACTTTATGTTCTTAGAAACAAATGAAGGGTCCTTAGCAAAAAAATGTACTGTTAAATTGTAACAGAATGGTAACAAACTAGAAAAGAAGCTAGCAAACTGGACACAAGGCTTGTTTTTAAAAGAACATGAAGAATTTACATGTAATTGCCTGATGTGTGTGAGAGAGTGATGCTGCATAGATAATGTTCATGCAATAAAGAACAGTTGAAATTGCAAGTAGGTTGTCTTGTGATTTGAGAAAGCACTTACTTGGATACAAGGTCATTGCACTTTCATTTTTAATTTCACAGATTATACTGTGTTGAATATCAACTGAAAATCTCGTGAATTTTTTTTTCCCCCAGTGTTCTGAATCTGATAAAGTGCATGAAGGACTCAGAACTCCTGTGTATACTGAATTACACCACATGTTATGTGGTGTTAGGGTTTTTAAACTTAAGTTAGTTGATGTAGCATGACTTGGAACTGGCTCTTTGGATACACTTGCTTACCCTTATTTGCTATTAACAAAAGTCTGCTTTGAATTAAATACCAAACCTGCATTTATTAGGTGTGATTCTGTTTCTGATACTTGATCTGGCACATGTTTATGTACTAAGTTTAAATTATGACTGTATATTTGTTTTTACTCTTCTATAGTCTCTTATACCTAGTTGTTATTTTTTATTACTGAATTCATGGTAGCTTATGCTTCCTTGGTAGCCTCTTGAATAATCTCTGAGAGAAATGGAAAAGTCAAGTAACTGTGTACCACTTCAGCACAGTGGAACTTCTGGTCATGATGTTGGCACTCAGATTTAAGACTACTTAATGTTCTAATTTGGATATTCATCCTCAAGAGCTGGGAAATCAAGTTGAGACCTTTAAGACAGAAGTTTGCTGTTATGAAATATTGCTGGCACTGACACATACCCTAGTGCATGAGAGCCTTTCATGAAAGATATTGTGAAAAAATGGGTGTTTAAGTATTGTGAGAGCTGGAGATCACTGACTTGCAAAAAAGTGTCTGAAATGCCACAAAGGAGAATATTTTCCTCTCTGTATAATAGACCTTGTATGGTGCTTGTTAATTATAGTCCTTAAAGTTACTGTCCAAGTTCTAGTGTACTGCCACAGGAGCCTGTAAGTCAAGTTACTGTGCTGAAACATAAGAGAGATTTCTGGGAGCTGTCTTGAGAGCCTTTAGAAGCTTTAACCATTTAACCAGAATTAGAGTTCTTGACATTAGCTAGAATTAAGAACAGGAAAACAAACTGAAGATGCAGAGAGAGAAGAGAACTCTGGAAACTGACATGTGCATATTGGACACAAACCTGTTATTTTTTTGGATAAATAGGGGAAGAAGAACTCAGGGAAGATGTGATAAGGGGAAGTCAAAAGATTGTTAAAATGTAAAAATGGGAAAGATGTAGTTTCGCATGAGATTGAAATATTTAAATTATCTCTTAAGAAATTCATCTTTTGAGGCACTTAAGACTGGATGAGAACCCAGGTATCTTGCTGCAAATTACATTTCTTCAAGAAAGTTAATGGACATCTGAACCAGTTTTATCTGTTCCAGGCATGATTTTTGTGAATGAGTTATTCTTTGAGTGTTAGTTAGCTACGTCCTTTATAGGAAGTCATCAGTGTGTGAAAAGTGAGAGGGCTTTTGTCTCAGTCTTTCTTAACTTAACTTGCTACATGTAATCAGCTAAAATAATTTGGGCCTTATGTATGCAGAGAAGCAGTACAGTGCTCTTTTAGATAGCATTTGTTGGTTAATCTGTGAAACAGGATTGCATCTTCACTTCAGTAGTGGAAAGGAAACAAGCCTGTTACTTATAAATATGCCACATATATATATATAAAATGTCATTGTGACTGTTCTGGTTGTTTTGTGTTATGTTTCTAACCATTTTTCCCCTAAAGGAAAACAGAAATAACAGGAAAAAAAGAACATAGTTTCTTCTGTCTTGATTTAATACAAACAAACAAAAAAGTAGTAATAATGGTATGTTGTTCTTCTTAGGAACATCTCCTATACATTTCCTACTGAGGCAAATTTATACATTTGAAAATAAACTGTGGCTGTTTCGTGTAGAATTGCAGTTGATACAACAGAAACGGGATAATTGTATTTATGTATTTCTGTTCTTCAGATACTTTTGCTTCCTGAATCATGCTTGACAGCACTGCATATTTCAGCCTCTTCCGCTTGCACATAGACCTTAGATAATTAGCTTTGGAGCAGATTATGTGTTTGTCCTCTTTTGTCTTCATTCTTATGTGGCAGTTTTGAATTGAGTTTCCCAGAGAAAGTTTGTAGACCTAGTGCAATTCCAATGTCCCTTAAGGTAAGGCTGTAGTGCCATGTTAAATGTTGGTAAGAAAATGGACACTTGAATTTGTCACTCTCAGGGGACTGGAGGGTAGAGAGGAATATGCCAATAACTGAAACAAGTTCTAGCTCTTCTCTTAGATCCTTGCTCACTTCAGCTGCAGATTGCTCCTATGTAGCCAGTCATACTACAAAATTCTGTTTTGTGTTCAGTCAACACTATGATCTGTTGTGAAACTCAAGTTTCTAATATCTGCAAGACAATAATGTTCATTTCTTTCTTCATCTGCAAAAACCGTCACTTTTTAAATAGTGTCTTTTTAGACTAATTTGACGGGACAAAGGTGTACTTTAAGTAAATTTTGTAGACTTTGATATAGTTTTTGGAAGTTTTAGAACCGCAGTGATCGAAGGGAAAAAATTCAACTTTCACAGAGAAAGATTAGGAAGGGTCTTGGACATCAGTGTTTGTGTTGGGTGAAGATATGATACCTATTGTTGAACATAGGTATTCTAGTTCCTAGGTTGTCCATGCATATTCAGTTGGTTGCTAAGATACAGATGCCCTCTTATATGCATTGACCTATTGATAAAATGTGGCATTGTTTGCATTTGTTTTAAAATTAAGTATTAGGAACTGTAGAGTCTTGCAAGATTCACTTCTTATCTCAGCATAGGTTGAATCTCTACTACATTTTTGCTTTTGTTATTCTTCCAGTTGCTTTCTATCAGCCAATAGCAAGCTCTGCTTTGCATTCCAGATTCCATGGCATATGAGAAAGTTTGAAAAAAAAAATAAAATTCATAAGAAGTGGAGACATACACCAAAGAGACATGCACACAGACTTTTAAATGTACATGTTACTTATGTGAAGGTACACCATTATATAAATATTTATTTACAGAGGTATGGCTTGTCAGTTTTCCATAAAGATGGCTTGCATTTGGAAATTAGAATTTAATTTTTTGGTTACTTTGTTCTTAAAAGTACCACTGTGCAGGCTGAGTTCTCTACCTAGAAGGGTTCTGTCTCCCTGTGCAAATTATTTCATAGAATTCTAAACTTGTGATAGTGTTCAATTGTCATAGAAGGCACCAAACAGAACTGGTAGGGGACCATGTCACAGGGATATTGTTTGTGCTAAATATTTACAAAAGTTGGAGGGGAGACTGGAGAAGTGCTTGAAAGAGATATTTTGGCACTTAGTAAGCAGACAGAAACTGGCCCAAGGAATAATTTGTGATGGAATCGTGGAATATCCTGATTTGGAAGGGACCCACAACGACCATGGAGGGCAACTCCTGGCCCCACACAGGACATCCCTGAGAGTCCCTCCATTGAGAGCATTGTCCAAATGCATCCTGAGCTCTGTCAGGACTGGGGCTATGGCCATGTCCCTGGGGAGCCTGTTCAGTGCCCAGCATTCATGGAGGCCGAGTGACTATTCATAGCCTCTGTACCTTCTAGATCTCTATATGTATTCAATGCTTTATTTAAAAGTTTATAGAGTGTCACAGTCACTAAATGCACTTCTTTAAGCAAACAGCAAGATCTGTCCATTACCCCAGGCTAGATACCTGGACTAAATGGACTTTTGGTTAGATCCAGTATTGCTGTTTCTGTACAAAATGAGCTACAGTAACTGGAAATTTAAGTGAGACGGTCTGAATAGCAGCAATATAGGACTTAGATAACCTAGGTCACAAAAAGTAGTGCTGAAAATTCTGTTCCTGTTGAGCCTTTTGGGGGAAAATGGGCATGTAATTGTAAAGGAATTTTCCTAGATGGTGTGGTTGAATGTATCTTCTGTTTCTCAGCAGGGGTTTAGTTCTTTCCTCTGGTACTGGACTCTAATACAGAGTTTGTCAATGACCATTTAAAAAATCAGACCTGTCTTCTAGTTTCACAATTACTCACAAAACAAAACAGGAATTACAGTAGGCAATCATTTCAGTTTTTGAACTGCCTTTTCAATATGTAAGGATGACAGCAGAAACATGAGAGCAGCGTGTTGTCCAAGGAAGAAAGCCATGTCATTAATGCCAAAAGTGTCTAGAGATAAAAGCTCTGCTTATGCAGTCATTTATGGCACTTAGCAAGGAAGACTTGCTGCTGTGACAGCCAGGGGAGCAGATGGACCTTTCTGTCCTGTTCCACAGCTGTGCATTTTATTTGGAAAGAGAACCTTGCCCATGTTTGTCTCTAGTAGTAAGCTAGTACTCACCAGGTCACTGACTCTCATGAGCAGCATTATTCTACCAGGTGGATGGACTGACCAGCTCCTGGCAGTCTTCTTCAAAGGCATTTTGTTCTTACTTGCTACAAAGGAACATGCTGGACCAGTACAGATTTCAGTGTTCAGCAGAACTGATACCCCAAGGCTGGTTTTGTTTTTCCTAAAGCCGAAGAGGGTTATTCTGGCTTTGCAGTTCACAAGGAATTTCTTGCTGAGTTTCTCCAAGGGATGTGTGACTTAGCAGGACTCTGAGGAGAATTGTTGTGAGAAGGTCTGCCTGCATGGCTAGCATGTTGGCTCAGCAGTAAAGGAGTGGATCTGGTTCTTCATTGGCTTCTATACTTGGATGATGGGAGGCATGTCTCTGTGCTCCTGTGCCCTAGTTTTATGAAAAAGCATCTCACTGATTAGCTGGCTGGTCTTTGGGTATGATAACAAAATACAGCATTCTTTGCACTGGAGCTTTCATTTCTCCATCAAAGTCCTTTTGTACAGTGAATATGTTAGGGTTTAAGAAGTATTTGCAGTATTGTCACTCTTTCTTGTCTGTTCTGTTCACTATCTTCTAGTAAAAGCTGAGATACTCTTTATTTGTGGGCAACGTTTTAAGCTTATGAGCATTAGAGGTAGGAAGAAAATGTCTAGTGTTCACTGGTTTTCCTCACTTGAAAATCTGTAGCTCTAATGATGGAGTGAAGTCGTTAGAGAAGGACTTTGTTTTCTGAGCCAAAATGAAAGTTTAAATTAGAAATGTAGTTTGCAAGGGATCTTCAAAGACCACAGTAAGAAATTCTTGTCCTGGTTATGCCTTGGGATATTACTGGAATGCAATTGAATTATTTTTTTACTCTTTTTGACATTTCTCCAAGAACATCTTTTGAGATTAAGCAAACAAGTCTATCCTCCCCACCTCTCCACCCATCTTTAGTCTGAATTCTTCAGCAGAAGCATGACTTCAGAACAAAGTTACAGTCAAGAGCTACTGTAGTTTGAAGATGGATGTAGTAGACATTTATCAGACACATATTTTTAGGTATATCTGAATCTCATGTGTGAAATAATGATGTTTATGTATACTTAGTGTATCTTACATTATACTGAAAAATCTGTTAGTCCAAGTCTAACAGCCAGGTGGCTTCTTCTCTTGTATTACTGTATTACACTGAGGGAGAGTAGAAGAACTTGAAATTTAATGGCTTGCTTCTACAGCAGGTTTTGTTCTAATTTCTTACACATTCGTAACACATGTAGTGAATATTTTGTTGTCTAATTCGAGGATTGCACATAAATCTAAAATACAGGGAAGATCTGCCTGTATCTAATTTAGATATTTTTAGAGTCCTTATCAATAAAAATCCAAAACTATGTCTTTGTAAAGCACCTGCCAGATAAGATGAGGTAAATATAACTTTTTAAAATAATTTTCAGTCTAAGCAAAGTATGGGTGAAGGTACACAGTCATATAGAGATGGGAATGAGGGGTTTAAGAACTGTATAGGAATGAAAGGTAGTTTCTTAAAAGCTGCTGATGGGAACATATGGGAACCACTCCTTGGGCTCCGTGTTCAGGCATCAGCCGTGGACTCCACAGCTTTGACCATTTTCTAGAAGTTTTTCCTGTGTGTGCCTTTCTGCTTGTAGAGGTGTTGCACTGCTGTTCTCAGCACTGTGTCGTTGTGGCTACTCATGGTGTTTTCTTGCCTTTGCTTTGTCATTGCTTGTTCACCTGCCTTGTTCTTCAGGTTTGCATTTTTGTCTGCTTAAGCCTTCAATGTTTTCACCAAAAGTTAGGGTACGAGGTAAAGGGGAAATGAGTTTTGTCACTTCTTTTTTTAATTTTTTGTGAAATATTTTAGGATCTCCTCAGTGTTAGCTTGTTGCTGCTGCTGTGCCTTAATCGCTAGATGAACTTTCCTATGAGAGATAGAATTTTTCTGTGCTTCTTTTTCCTGGTGCTCATGCTGGTTTCATTCTGGCAGGCTTGACTTATTGCTGGTTTTATACTAGAATGCTATAGCAAAATGATGTGTCAAAAGCATATGAAATGATGCAAACAAGTTTGAAAATTAAAGTCCAAATCCTAAATCAAAATGACAGAAGTGTTTCATGTTCCTTGGTTTCCCACCCACCACTTCTTTGCCCTTAATCCCAGAAATGAGCTTGAAACTCTTCTGTTTCATGTACTGTTATATATGCAAAATGTTAAAATTTTTTTTAGATCAATTTCAGCTGGAGCAGGAGCAAACAAGAGCCCGCCATCAATTCCTTCCTTCTATATTGCAGGCCCACTCCCCGATGGATGGGAACAAGCTATGACCCAGGATGGAGAAATTTACTACATAAACCATAAGAACAAGACCACATCTTGGCTAGACCCAAGGCTTGACCCACGCTTTGGTAAAAGTTCATCTCAATTCAGAATTCTTGATTCGCTTCAGTTCACTCAGCTTTAATTTTACAGGCATATTTTGAAAACTTTTTATAGTACAATTAAAAGATACTTTGAGTTACAGAGGCCTTACTTAATTTGATTTTTTTTTTTTAAGATAAAACTATTAGCTTATGTCCTTCAGGACTGTATGTTACCCAAGTTTCTAATGCTACGGGTTGGTATTTTGCCATACAGTTCCCCAAACTGGTGACATTCAGAAATTACTTATTGAGACAGTTTTAGTCAAGCTCACTTGTCCCTTTAAATTAGCAAAACTTTACCGCAGAAGAATCTTTTAATTCCTAAACAAATATTTACTTTCCTTTGTGGTATCTTAAGAGAGCATTGTCAAGTAACAGTTCATGCTATTTAAATACACTTGAAACATATACCAGCTTATAATTCCAGCTTGTCACAGTGATTATCATGACAAAACTTTCTGTTTTAAACAATATGATGAGGAATTATTAGTTTTGTTGGTCCTACTTTAATAACCTTTCTGTGGGGTAAAGACTATGTAATATTGGAAATAGAAAAATAGTAACTTAACGATCACTAGATGAAGTGGTCTGAAGTCTAGATGGTGAAATTCAACGAAACAGAACTTCTATGTAATTTTTTTCAGAAATGTTTTTGATCCATAGGAGGAGCTGCAAACTTTTCAATAAAATATTGGCACTGATGGCTACAAATAGAAGTCACTTATAATATGAAGACTCTAAACTACTTTTTTTGATCGTCCGAGTGATGTATTTAATATGGCATTGCAATTTCTGTTTTTTTGTAAAGCCATGACCTGTGTATGTCAGCCTTATTAGCTTGCCCTTGATTTGTTTTCCCAATAACTTACTATTTTCAACTCCTTTGGATTTTAGTTATTTTTCCAGAGCCATGGAAAAACAGTGGGAGTTAAAAAAAAAAGAAGAGATCATTGTGGTTTTCAGGCTTTACTTTTGGACTCAATGCAGCTAAATGAAAACAGTGTGCAGATCACTGAGTAGGTCAGGCTGAGGGGATGCAAAACCTTTGAAGCTTTACAGGAGTTGACCTAACAACAACTGTGGGCCCCTTTTGGGAGAGGCATTAACTCCATGAATGCCATATAAATACAGAGCTACAAAACTCAGCAGTCACTGTTCTGTTTTCTGAAATGTATGTTAGAAATTCTTCATTTTTGGTTTGTAGGCTTGAGTGCTTGCTTACAACTTCCGTTTACTCTTACAGAGAACACCAGCTTGTCACACTTTGTTTATAAACTGCTCACCAGTTTATAGACAGGTTGAACCACTATGCAACTTGAGCCTAAAGGTGGGGTGTCAGCTTTGGCAAATGTCCACGCTGGCTTTAACACCAGCCAGAGCTACAGACCTGTTTTCATGTTGCAAGAGGAGTGTGTGGGTAATTTGCAACTTCACAATTATTTAGTATGTGAATAAGGCTGAAAAGGAAGTAGTCATTTTGAAAATCAGTGTTGCCTTTTGCAATTACATTTACTCACGTAATCTTTCAGACTATCTGTTTTTCTTTACATGCATTACTTTACATGCATTACTTCCAAGTGCTTGGAATTTTCCAAAGATGAACTGGACTTAAAAAGGAGTGTGGAAAATGCCTTAATGGGCAGAGGTTATGAATGAGATGAATCTTGCTTTTCACAACTATTTTGTGTTCCTGTAAATAGAGTGGTCCAATTGTAAGGGCAAAACCTGCTTGTCTTGTTCATACTGAAACTCTATCAAATATTAAGGCTGTGCAGTTAAACTGAAAGAAGTTAGAAATGTCCAAAAGACTGATTAAGGGTTTCTTGCTGCATAGCTTCCCTTTTTGGGCCCACTGTGTATGTGTATCCCAGACAGGCTTGAGTACATGCCAAGGCTCTTTATTTTGTGGTCGGACTTTTAATCTGTTCCAGACCTTTTCAGTCAAAGAGCTCAAGTGTAACTGAAAGGGGCAGGAAAGGAAAAAAAAAGCATGTGGGCTCTTCTGATCTAGAGTGACAGCAAATAGAGACAAGCTGCTAGCTGCTGTTGAGCTTGAAGGAGTTTTCCTTGAAAACCTAAGTTGTACATATTATATTGTGGTTTATGTTTTTATCATTTGAGTCAAGAAAATACAAAATTCTAAGTTGCTTTCTTTCTTGCGACCTCCTTAAATCACTCCAGCCAAGAAGAAAAAACAATCTGTTTGATAGAGTTAAGTTACTGAGCCTTGCATTTATTTACCATGTGGAGATCCTTGACAAATATGTGCTGTTACCCTAAATAGCATGTGAATGACTCAGAAGTTTACCTTTCTGTGCTTAATATAGGCTGAAACTTCTGTTGGTATTTTTCCCCTGAGGATGACCATAACCTTTTCTATCACTGTACTTTAATATAAGGGCTTGGTTTCCAATATTTTTTAATATTGGAACTAATAACTACTAATAACTACTAATACTTCCAGAAGCAGGATGAATTAATCTTTGACTTGTTGAAGCCTTTGGTTATTACAGCGATGCTAATGGTGATTGAAATTGAAGGAGGAATTAATTTCTCTCTCTGCTGCTTTCAATCTTAAGAATCATTGAAGAAAACAAAGCTATTGAATGGTATGTGCAAACATACTCCTCTGTTCCAGTTTTCAGAAGCAGAAGGTATGAAGAGTCTTTCTCCTTATTGCTTCTGAATTCCCAGCTTCCAGGGAGACAGCCTTTATATCTCTGTATGTTCCTCATCAGATGGAAGCTTTGCATTCATCTTTATCTTCTCTAGTAGGTGTGGATATAGCTCTTTTTTAAATAGTACTTGGAATTTTCCATTATTGTGGCTAGAAAAGAGAGAGGAGAAGGAAAATCAGTTGGGAAAAATTATTTTAGGTGGACTGACTTGGTATGGGGCATTTTGGTATAGCATTCATGCTTTTAAACAGAAAATAAAAGAATGTAGTTAGTTCTTTCTTGGAACTGACTTTTAGAAATAATGCATCAGAAAAGATGTCAGAATAACCGTGGGGTAGGCTGGGTCTAAAACTTGAGTGCTCCAAGTTGAAGATAAGAGCTTCATTCCAAGACTCGAGTCTTAACATCTTTGAAATGGGTTCAAGGTCTTTGGCTACACCACTTAAGTGTCAGTGAAATCCTGTAGCTCAGAATTTCACCCTCCAAGTCTACAAATGCGACTTTAAAACAGTTTTGTGTCAGAGGCAATTCACAAACTTTACTATCTAGGAAAGAACTAAGTCTGAAAGGAGGGATTTCTTATGCCAAGCACAGGCAGTCATAAAAGATTACATGGGGTCAAAGGAGTGTGAATGGGAGGGGGTTGGTCCTTAGGCCTGTGTCAGTAGGATTCTTGCCTAGAGGAGCATCTGGTAAAAACATGCTGTCCTACCTTCTCAGTGCCTTTGCAGGCCTCATAGTAAGAGGCTTCAAATTGCCTTGTTGTTTTTGTTTGGTTGGTTTTTTTTTAATTTAGAAGAGTTTTTTTTTTCCTTCAGGGAATTGAACTGTCAGGCTGAACTTGTCTTCTTGACCCTTTTGTCTTTTCTGCTATTGTTCATTGGTCATTCTTCACAGATCCTACTGGATTTTTAAGCCTTTCACATAACACGTATTTTCTTGATAATCAAAGAACATCTGGATAAGGAAGCAGGTCAGCTATGCATTCTGAGTGGCTGGAGTTGGTGAAGTAGAAGAACATCTGCTTTTCCTATAAAATCAAATTTCCTAGAACCAGTTGTAGTTTAAAATTGTTCAGCTTTTTTACTGTAAGTTTCCAAGAATTGGCTTTTGTATTAAATACCATTAAAGGGATTTAAACTCTTATTTAAGTTTGCCAATGATAGGACTTGGATTTGAAATGCAACCTTAAATAATTTGCCCTTTGAAGATGCTTAATATATTAAATTCAAAGATGAAATTGAAGTGGAAAAATACTGGAAACTGGCAGTTGGTTTCCATGATTCTACTGGTTTAGGTTTGATCTGGAGCCTTACTACTCCACTAGAGCAGTCAGACAGGTGTCTGTAGGGATTGGGGTAACACAAGATATTGTTTCAGCTTCTTTGTTATTTTGTTCTAAATTTGGGTTTTAAAGGCTTCTAACTAGTGGTCATGCCAGTGTTGCACACTCCCAGTCTCTTTCCTTCTGGTCTTTCAATTCTTGGAGCTGTGATAATGGGGTATGAAGCAAAATATGTGACCTCAGGTTGAGATCACTGCCACGACTTTATCACTCCCACTTAGAGATAATGTTAGTGTTCTTTGAAGTTCTGCATGAATTTTGGATGAGGGGGAAGGTAAGGCAAGACAGCATTTAATATCATTGTGGAAAGTACCATAGGGGCTCTGTGTACAGTAGCTGCTTGTCTACATAATTAGGAAATGAAATAAAACTGATAATGACAGTATGATTATAGAGAATGCACACCAGGTTTTTCTGCTTCCTTTTTTTTTGGTGTGATAAAAACATTGCACGTTTGAAAAAGTGTAAAGAGCTTGTTCAGAAACGCTGTAGTATAATGTACATTTCATTGAAACATATATTTATCATTTCTGTTTAAAGAAAAAGCAAGCAAAGACACAATAAGCTTGGAATTCAATTAAAAGCTTATGCTTGAGAGCATCTGCTAATTTTTAAGTATCAGAAATTAAAAGGAGGTATTCCATAGTTTTGCTTTCTTATTCCTTACCTGTCTAGCACTTTAACATATGTTCCTTCAAATTTTTAGTTTGTAAGAGCCTTTCAAGATGCAGATTTTTGGACAAGATAGAACTGGAACTCTAGATTAGAAAACTGGGATTTGGCCTTTGTCTAGTAAAAAAGAAAAAAAGAAAACCCAGACCTTGTGTCTGATCATAGTAGTGTTTTAGACTTCTTAGTTCCAGATCTGCCTTCGGTTTTTTGCACAAAAAACAGAGCATGAGCCACAAGTGATTTTCATCTGAATGGCATATCCTCTTTACATACTCTGTAAAACAAAAGAGAATTTTACACATCTAAAAAGATCTAGTGGCATTAGATTTTTCACTTCCCTATATCTGTTTTTCCAGAAGAACAGTTTCAGGGGATCACTTAGGATGGAGTAAAGACTTCTATATTTTGGTATGTGTGTCAGAGACGTGTACTGATGAAGCAGCATCAGTTTTCAGTGAACCAGTGACAGATGCTGCCTTATGGTAATGACAAGAAATAATTATTTGTTGTGTGTGATTATATCAGAAAGTTAAATCTTGGTTTGTTTGAAAGCAGGCTGTGTTTGTACCTTGTAACTGAACCGAGTTCACTGAAGAAATCACTAAATCTGTCCTCAAGTATTGTGTCAGGATGCAGTTACCTACTTTAGGTAGAATATTTCTAGACTATTCAGGAGAGACACCCACACATTTCTTAAGAATTTATTAAGACAGTAGGTTTATGTAAGTTTATGCCTGTTTGGGGGTTGGTTTTGTTTTCACAGTAGTTTAATCCTGTTTGAGAAAGGAGATTTATTGCTAATGATGTCTGGGTGCCAGTAAAAATAATGCATGCTTGCAGTGTTGTGTTAAGCAGCTATGATAGTGAAAGGAAACTGCACTCCTAACAGGGACACTTTTTCCACCATATCCTTCTAATACAGCACTTTGCACTTCCCTGTTAATGAGCATACTGTTGTTAAAATTGAAGGTGGATCATTTTAAACAAGATTCATTATCTGTAATCGAAATATATATACACACAGCAATTATATAAATTATGCAGTCTATATTTAATAATATGTGATTTTAAATTCAAAGACACATCAGATTTTTTGTCTTTGAATTCAGTCGTGTTGAAACATGATGGTTGTTTCTTATCTATAGAAGTGTTTCTTGACAGTATACTGTTGATTTTTTTTTTGTGGTAGTTTTTACTGGATTTTGTAATTTCTGCTTAATCATTTCTTATGGGCTTATGGCAGAAATTAAAGAAATATGAAGATGTGCAGGTGCGTATGTACAGGGTTTGTTCCACTCAAATAAATTAAAGGAAACCTGCATTAAAAAATGCACCACATTATTTTATAAGAAATTGTAAAGAAGCTTGTCTTTGTTAGTTAGCTCAGGAAGTGTTATGTGGTGATTAAACAGTGAAACTGTTCACAGCTAATAGCCTTATGTCGACTCTTTGCTGATTAAACTTTTGTCTAACGTGTGGACTAACTTTCATTAAATATATTTTCCAGAGAGTCAGTGGACAGACATATGGGGCCTCAATGAGCTCAGATTCCTGCACTTACTGTAGTCTTCAGTGTTTCATACATAGAATTTAAATAACATTAACGTCAGGTTTCTTCTTGTAATCTGTCCAATGCTGTGTGTCTTAAATAATTCCTGTAATACTAATACTTATGGTATCAGTTACATTCTGTAAGTCAAGTAATTTAAAACTTAGCCTTGTTTAGCCTTCTAAAATTAAAATCAATTTCTTTTTTAAAAGTGAAAAATACTTATGTAAAGAATTGAAAGAAAGTTTCAGTAAGAGCCCATTATTTAAAGAGTTTTGTTTTATACATATGCACTGACCAGAAGTTCCTAAAAGCTACTTACCCAAATTACATCACTGCTGAATATCATTTATATTTGCTTTTCTGGCTGGCCAGAATATTTTAATTTTTCTTCTGAAACTGGCATACATTGAGTGAAAGGGCTTTACAAATACTGCAGTTTACTGCTATGGGGAGGAAAGAACTGACATAGCATTTTATTCTGGTTTAATTACCAGTGATTCAAGAGTCTGTCTGTATGAGCTGTAGAGTCTTAATGGTCAGTCTGGCTATTGCACATCTATATTTGACAATACAGAAAGATTTCAAAAACAATGGCAGATATATCAAAGATAAAGAAACTTAAATTATATTGTTTTAACCAGCAGGTGTGATAGTGGTAGTAAAACAAAAAGAAGAATACTAATTTAATTTGAATGAAAGTAGTTGATGAATGCAGAGTAACCAGTCAGTATTATGGACATGATTCTGTAATAATATTTTCATTGGCTATATCTTGTTTTGACCAAAAGTTCAGCTCAGGAGTCTGTGATATTTCTGTTTGCCTAAGACACTAAGATTTGTTTGTACACTTAAAGCAGCAAAATGAACCCAGATAGCAATTTATTTGTGGCTTCTCCCGTATTATAAGATCCAGGATTGTCAGATTAATCAGAGACTGAAAGCAATGGTGCATTTTATTGTGCTAATTTTTAGGCTTTATAACAGCAGCGTTATGAAACTGTGACTAGAATTTCCTTGGAGTAGGTAACGGTATATTATAAAGAATACAGTCCAGAAACATGACTTATATCCTGATTAAACAACAAATTGTTGTACCAAGCCTTTCTTCAAAATCTTCTTGGACCATGTTTTTTTTACTTCCAAGACTCTCTCAAATCCTACTGGTATTTTTTTTTTTCTTCACAGCTCTTTTAAATGTAATTAAAGAGGACTTTTGCCTTTGTTGAAGTGTTGCAAACTAGCACCAGGTAAAAACCTGACTATAGCCAAAAATGATGCACAATAGCTATCTAGTTTCAAAATGAAGCTGAGGGGACAAGTGGTTTGTTGTTTTTTTTTGGTTCCTCTAATGAAAACGTTGATTCTTATTAGTAAGGACAGCCAGGTATAGAATGCTCGCATCCTGAGCTTTTTTGTTGTTGTTTGTTCAACTAAATAATGTCTTCAAATCTGCAGATTAAAATTAGATATAGCTTTGTAGGGTGAAATTAAAAGTAGGAAAGAAACAACATCAAGCATTCAACTGTGTCTACTAATCATTAAGGGTGCAATCTCTGCATGTAATTCTGCATCAGGGAGAGATGCTGTGTTACTGCAAACTGTCACTGTCCTGGGACTTGGGATTTTCAACTGACAGAGGATCTTGGGAGAGAAATGACCCTTTTATGTTTGAGTTGTTAAAAATTTGTTGGCCTTTTCTCTCTAGCACCAATGCCTAGTAATTTTTTCTCTCTCTTGGTTTTGTTTTTTCGGTTTTTGTTGTTTGGTTTTTTTCATGTATGTAGACAGCAGTCCAAACTTTTTTCAGGAATTGTCAGATATTGTGTGGTACAGTACAGAAGAGGAATTTCTACTGTTGAAAGTAGAGCATTTAGTGTGTAGCATTTGAAGATCAGTAATTTTCTCAAAAACGTATTGCAGCAATTGCGATTGATTGTGTTCTGCAGATTGTGGAGCCATATTTTAGGACAAGATCTTTTCATTGTCTTAAGTTGCCCATGTTTTTTAACTTGTCTGCCCCTCCTCCTCCCTGAAATCCCCCTCTTCTGGAAACAAAGACTTGTTTGTTCCTGCTCTGCCTGTGAGGTCTTTGCAGCCTCCGCTGTGTGGGTGCAGAGCCCCTTATTTAAATGCTTTCCATAGCCATGGAAGGTAAGGAACAGGATGCATTAGAAACTGGTAAGTCCTAGCTAACAGATAAAATGAAACTCTTCACCTTTGAATTCGAAGTACTTGAAAAGACCTGTGCATGTCAGGATCATTGCAAATGCTTGAGATGTAGAAAAAGTAAAATCTGCTATGTGAGATCACATTAATAAGCATATTCTTTAGAGTGGAGATTTCTGCAGTTGTGTCCTGGTAAGTAATGGGGAATAGGAATGTAAAAAGAAAATAAAACTCACCCACAAAACAAGCAAGCAAAAAAAACTTCAACCCCAAAGCAACAACAAAAAGCTTTAATACCCTCTGTTTTTTCCTGTCACTTGAAACAAGATGTGTTTCCCCCCTCTTTTTACTAAATACTGTTTTGGAAATTATAGATAATTACATTCTTCTTTGAGTTTCCCTTGAAGATAGCACACTTGTGTAATCACCAATGTGTATGAAAATAATTGATACTATGGCTATGTTTTTTTACTGGTTCTTGGATATGTTAAATCAGTAAAAGTCAGTTAACATCTTCTTCTAATATTTTAACTTTTAGTTTAATTCCACGGTTAAAAGGAGTTCACTTGTGTAAAGATCTCCACAATCTGTTCTGACGACAGTTTAAAATCTTATCAATTTGAAGTCTTTTGTACTTTCATTCTTGAAAAAATAAAATGTTCAGAAACATCATTTCAATGGATGTGTAAATAATAATAATAATTTAGAAACCGGGATTTTGCATTCAGTTTCTGAATAGTTACCAAATTATATCATTAAGTTATCCCCTAATATTTATTGATGAATTTTAAGTATACACCGAAGTCTCAACATCTTATGATACTCCTACTTTAGATATACTTTTAGTTAGAAATATTACTTACAAAATGGACATTAGAAGACATTTTGAGGATCTAGGATGGGGGAATAAAATGAAAAATATCAGAGAAATATGATTTCTTTCTTAAAGTTAAAATTTCAAAGTCAGTAGATGAGAAGAATGGAGCAAACAGTGGTCAGGGAGAATGGGAATAATACAAGCAGCTGTCAGAAAAACTCACATAAAATAAAAAGAGCAGAAAGTGGCATGAGCAGGAAATACAAAACTGCCTGTTTATGGAAAAGAGATACTTGCATGGTGCATGCTGGAAAAACAAATTCATTAGATGTTGAAGAAATATTAGTGATATTGCACTGAAGTATTTAACTAAGGTTAGACACTGTTAAATTTTTGTGAAGTTATCTGTAACATGACTTGGCTGTGAACTGCATTGGGGTAGGACTCTGAAATCATGATTATATAATTGGGGACTAGGCTATAAAGGGAGCCTTTTTAACTGAAAGAAAATTGACATTTTTCATCTTTGGGTACTTAAATTTTACAAGCTAGTTTGCTTCTAACTTAGATATGCTCATTTCAGGTAATTGTAATTTTCCTGGAAGTTTTGAGGAGTAGAACAGACTTTGGATAGGGTTGCAGAATTAATAACAGCAGGAAAGGCTGTTTTCTGTTGTCTCCTACTAACCTCTTCATTTCTGCTTATAAGGTGAAAGAGAGTAAGATATATAGAGAGCAAAAGGCATGGTCTTGGTTCTAGATTTGAAGAGAGAGAAAGGAGATCTATTCCCCACTCCAGCAGTGCCATGTCTAGCTTGTCTAGAACTGCTAGGTGGGCTGCCTTCCTTTTTGCATTGTTTTTTCTAGCTTCAACTTTCCTTCAGCTTTCATAAATGAAAGGTGTCTAATTGCTGTCAAGCTTCCAGCAGGTATTGCCCAGTGGAGCTCCTTGGTGCTGGTAGTTAAATGTTCACTGCCCACATCCTTACAGGACTGCTGTTGATGCTGTTAGAATTTTTGTTTAACAGTTTTTAGTGTCTTGGAGCCAATCTTCCTGTCACTGGCCCAGAGACCACAGCTCGTGAGGCAAAGCTGGTTAATTGGCTCACTCTGCTACCCTCTGTCCTGAAGTTCAGTTCTGATGGTGAAGTGGTGATGGATATCTCTTAATATCAACTGCTTGATTTTAGACTTTGATCCACAGGAATGTCATTTTCCCACTATTTTTTTCATGCTGGATCAGGATGAGACTTGTAAGTTGAAGCTGAACTGCAGCCCTCGTTGTTTCTACTTGGTACTGGGATCCAGTTTCTATTCCTACTTCACAGGTTCACTTACCTTACAGAAAGTTTTATCATATTAGCAGTCATATGTATGAAGCTCTTTAACAAGTGACTACATGAAATACTGTTTCAAACCACTTTAAGCTATTTGACAGCATTTTATGTTGACTGGACTCAGGAAAATTTGACCCTTCTGCCTATTTGACTGTTGAGTCTATGCTGGACCAGTGGATTAGTTGAAAGGGTAGACTGCAGAGTTGAGTCTCTAACTGGTTTAGTATTATGTGATAAATATATGTTGGCTTTCTTGGAACAGAACAGCACTACTGTACCTTAAATTGAACACTCAAAAGACAGTGGAGATTGAAGGGCTTTTCAGTGAAAAGATGATACAGGTTATTTTGAGAGAATTCTCATTTCTTATGGTATTTAGAAATGTTAGTATTCCAGGAATCTTCTCTATGACGAAAACATTAATTCAAACTAATTCTACAGATGGGGTTTTTTTCCCCACTTCGCCCTGTCATCCTAAAAGAAGCTTTCTTTTTTTTTCCTTAGTTTCTGTAAACCATAATCCTCATTCCCAGGGGGAAAAAAATTCCATTCTCCCATCACTGCTTCAGCAAATGCATTCTGCAGAATACTGCGAGCATTAACAGATTCAGTCTGTTGCAGAGAATATGATGAAGAACAATTCAAAACTGAAGCCCCTGAAAATAGTGCCCTTGCAATACAGTCAGCCTTTCCCACCCTCTCCTTTGCTCTGGGAACTCTAGTGCCTCTGTTGACTTTAACCATATTGAGGTCATGTGAGGGAGAAATCAGGCCTGTCAAATAGATGCGTCCCGGGCATGTATTGTTTTATAAAATAAAATTGTCTTAGACCTTGCTTTTATAGGGGAAGGAAAGATGGGTTCTCATTGTGCGTTATGCTGACAAAGTTACATTTTTTATTCTCTGTTCCCCAGGAAAATTGTAATGCATAGTTCTGAGGGGTAAAAGAAAATGAAGCACTAGCAAAATGCTTGCTATGTTGATGTCAGTATTTATGGATGTATAATTTACCTGCCATTTCTGTACCAACTCTAATTTTGCCTGTCAAGAAGCTCTAAATGAAATCTCTAACACTAAAATCTTGATGCGACAAGGATGTGATTGCTGGTTGCGTGACCTTGAACCACAATAGGTAGTCTTTAACTGTTTTCAATAAAAGCAAAATGATCCATTTTGTCATTCTATATGTTCTCAAGTTAAATGAACTTAAGGTTACACATTAATAAAATAAGTTATTTACTATTTGTGTCTGCAGTGAGAATAGTTTATTAGAAAGAAGAGAGATTCTTCTAATTCAAGTTGAAATATTTTACTAACCCCTTTTGAATTTTTCACCAGTTAGCACATTAAACTGTTTTCAGAAGCTTTTAGAACAAGTATATAGTCTTAACCATGAGACTGTTGTGTTCATTTTACACACATGGATTGCTCACACGTGAGCATACATTTCACACTCGGAACATCAGTGTATCTGCATGTTTTGTACTGTCATGCCTTGTAATTCTGTAGATTTTTTTAATGTATACCTTTCATAGATAATACTTTCCTTGCATGTATTTGTTTGAATTTATTTTTTAAATGTTTGTTGTTTTGGTTCCTTAGCCATGAATCAGCGAATCAGCCAAAGTGCTCCAGTCAAACAGCCACCTCCTCTGGCTCCTCAGAGTCCCCAGGGTGGTGTGATGGGAGGGAGTAGCTCCAATCAGCAACAACAGATGCGACTTCAGCAACTACAGATGGAGAAAGAAAGGCTGAGACTGAAGCATCAAGAACTGCTTCGGCAGGTGAGGCCACAGGTTAGACACCTACTTCCACTATTTCTTTTGTATGTTATGTTTTGATTTTTCTAAGTTGTTGTTTCAGTGAGTCTTAAAGACCAGTGACTGTACAAAAAGCTTTGAGATCTAAAAAGGTCTGAATTCATTCTCCTACTGATATCAGCTTGTTGGTGAAAGTGTCTGATTTTTTAGACTGAAGGATTTTGCTTTCCTCCCTCATTCCTCCCTCTAACAAAACCCTTTAAAAGCAGACTTCACAAACTATAAGGAAGACAACATGGACTGTTGATGTGATTGGATATTCCTCCTGTGAATATATTTCATATTCATTGAGTTCCAAGTCATGCAAAAAGTTATTTCCCACAGTTACTTTAGTTCTCCCTTTTAAGTGGAGGAAAGTCTTCAGTTTCAGAACCTCTTGCAGTCTGTAGGATTTTAAAATGTTTTTAAAGTTTATATAAGATACATTGAGGAGATGCCTTGTTGCCAAAATCTTACGTGTTCGACAGTGCAGTGAGCATGGAACAACTGAATAACTTGTGCTGCATTTTGAACCTGTGGTTTTCTTATGCTGAAGAATTTCAAACTTCATAATAAGCCTTTCAGTATTTTCTGCTGTATGGATATGGCTCTTTTTTCTGCTATATGGATATGACTCTATTATCCAATATATGGATGTGGCTCTAGCAAATATTAAAGTGGAGGCCTTGACTTTGCAATCTCTGAATTGGAATTCGGGCTTCATCTCCTTTTGACTCTAAGCCTTCTGCTTCAGTTGTTCAGTCTGAATGTTATAAGAGTTACTGCCATCTGTACTAGATCCTTAAGGTATTTCTTTGGGTTTTTGGCACTGCCAGAAAAAGCACTAATCTTTTCTTTGAGGAAAACCTTCTGAAATCTTTTCCCTTTTCACTTTGGGTGATGGGCCTTGTATCAGAAGAGGATAGTATCTTAACGTCCTCAAAGACAACTTTTCTCTTTCTTCATCACCTGCAGTATTCTGTCCTGGAATCTGATTCCCATTATCCCCTTTGTAGTCAAGGATTGTTTTGTAGGAATCTTCAGCATCTCTTGGTGTAAGATGGGTCATCTTTATAGCCATTACTTTTTATAGTACTCTAGGTAAGAATACGTTGCAAAGGTGGCATCAGGACTTTCTCTCTGCTTAAGCACCTGGGCTTCTGCTGTTCCTGCTTTGCAATTAATCCACAAACAGACATTTTACCCTGTGCTAGCTTGCTTCTAGGTAGGCCTTCTAATTGTCTTCTTGCCTCAGTTATTGAGAACCTGACTGACTTTGGAGCAGGTGACAACCAGTTCTCTTCATGTTGTTCTCCTTAGTCGTTAAGCTTATTTGTCAAATACACATCCTTGGTAAATCTGTGAGTTCTGTTTCACTGTGTCATGATTTTCACAGTTTCTTAACTCCCTTATCCTGTCTCATCTAGCCTGTCTTGGGGGCTTGATACTACAAGATGGTATTTATAAGACAGCCTGCATAGGTAAACCATGCAGCTAAAGTAATTTTTATCCATCTTATTTTTACTCTTAGGCATTGCGGAATATCAATCCCAGCACAGCAAATTCTCCAAAACATCAGGTAGGCTCTTAACTGATGTTTCAGCATAATTAGAAAAATGAAGGCATTAAATTAGGCTAGCAGGGAACTTTTTGCTACATGAAAACATTCAAAAAAAGAAAAAAAAAAAAAAAAAGAAAAAGAAAAAAAAAAAAAAGAAAAACCACCAAGCTCTGCCATGCACGTTTTTGAATCACTTTCCTGGTCACAGCCCTAACACTGTTTTTAAGAGTGCTGCATTACCACAACTTTTTATCAATATTTAAGAGCAAATGAGGAATTCATTGCACATTTTTTTACATTGAAAACAGCCTTCTTGTTTAGCATTCTTGAGGATACTGCTGTTCCACTCCTGATGTCATCAAGATGTTTATTTAAAGGAAACTATCTAAGGTAGTAGTTGGTGACTTTTAAATACCGTTCTTATGTTCTTACCGTCTGAATGTTCTTATCGGTTTGTTTAAGCATGTATGATCTTAGAGAAGGATATCTGTTATCAGTTAATGAAAAGTCACTTGAAATAGTTATGATTTTTAAGCATGCATAGTATAACTTAGAATTACTTAATAGATTAGACAAACAAAATAATTGCTATGCAGATATAATTTAAACATTTTGATGTTTAACTGGCTCTTGCACAGATACTTTTTCTGTATAGGAAACAACAGTTATTAAAAGCCTTTCAAGCTAAGACCAAAATAAAATTGTTCAAAATATGAAGCATAATAACGGTTTAACGTGGTCTTCTTTTAGTCTCTAAAAAAATTGAATATAAAATGAATCTCTGGAAGGGTGGATTTATGGATATATTCAGAGAACTTCATGTTTGCTGTTGCTAGCAGCGTTTAATTTACCAGTTCTTAGTACAATATTTATATTGGCTTGTACTGTACTTTATTTTTTAAGAAAAAGCTCTGTATGCACTAGGCAAGAAAAACAGGATAAAAGAAAGTATCCTCTGCTTGGAAGACATGAGTACTGGTGTGCTGTTGCATTCTGAAGAGTACCACAAAATTTGTATGTTACTAGTTCTGAGAAATAGGAACGTCAGGCCTTAGTGCTAACACCCTGGGAAAAATACTTCCTTGTTTAGCAATACCAGAGCAACTCTTAAACAGAAACATTTTAATTGAGATGTAGTAATTTGATTCATTTACAAAGCATGAGCCAAATAATGATCTTATCAACTGATAGTAGATCCTGTTCTGGAGGAGAAAAAAAAGTCCTCAAGAATTATGGGTGTACAAGAGAATAAAAAAAGGAGGACTCCTCTACACCAGTTGAAAACACCTTGTCTTCTGGCAGAATTAGGTCATTCACAGGGGATATTTTTCTTACAGAATGCCAAATGTGTATTCAATGTGTTCTTCTATGCCTGAAGCCCTCTCATACAATTTTTCACTCTTCCACTAATTTCTTCCTGTTGCCAGCTCAAAAAGATACAAGAAATGGAAAAACTTGTTGTCAATTTCATACTTAGCTCTGTAAAATGAGATTTTTGGAACTTCTTGAAATTACTGTTTTAAATCCCAAAAAACGGCTAAACCTCAAAGGGACTATACTGGTAATTCATTAAATTTATATGTAGTGGTCACTCTGCTTTATTTGAAGTGGGAAGTGATGAAAAATCAGGATTCCATTTATATTTAAACTTGCTTCCTACCATACCTCCTGCCTGGGATCAGTTTTATTAGTCTGTATTTGCTAATGAGTCAAGATGTGTGTGAGTGATCTGTTGGGTAGAAGAGTGGGCAATCATGTCACGTTTAAAATCCTATAATACTAGACTATTCATGTTGCACCATCTAAATGTATTTTTTATGTTTTTATATCACCTCAGTCATGTAATGAGCCTGTAATTAACAGGGTGAAGAAAATGCTTAGAGCCCTGCTTCTGGGTTCTGGTTCTCTAAATGCTTCTTGAGGCCTTGTACTGTAGAGGCAAATGTAGTCTGTCTTCTCTGATGATGCTGCTACTGAAGTCCCAATCTGTACATCTGATCAGATCACAGCTGACCTAGTGAATTTGGAAAATGCATAGAAAGAATAGAAATGTCTTTGTTCAACTTCTTCTTTCTGACACGTCTTTCTTTCTTTCTTCTTGAATAAAATTAATGAAGTTTGGAGGAATTATCTGCTTTCCTGATGTGATAAAGCTGTGCTTGGTGACAGAGTAATTGCTTCTTTTGCTAAATTTTGGATGCTCTTTTAAGGAGTATTAAAAATTAAATCTTTGTATGTTCAGTGCTCTTAATTCTGGGAAGGTTAAGTCTGTTTTGGAGAGGGATTGCCAAGGTCTTTCGTTAGTAAAGAAATTATGTAACACTGGCATTCGTGAAGCTTTCCTCTAATGAAATCTCTGATATAGGTAGGTTAAAAACATCTGAGAAGTGTTCCTTAACTTTTAACTGGATCTCTGAGCTTTTCATGTCACACACTCACTAGGTTAGAAAGGATTGGTGGAGGTCATCTAGCCCAAGATCTTCACCCTTCTTGACATTTTTCCCCATGTAGCCTGGAATACAGGACCTTGGTTATATTGCTATCTCCAGTTGGGTTTTTTTGGTACTAGGTAACTGTAGTGTCCCTGCCAGGTTTTTGTCTCTCTGCCATGGTATTTAGTATCCTGTGGTGACACTTACACTCCAAGTGTTATGTATGGAAGCCTTAGCCTCTTCTGGAAAGAGTAAATGATTGTTCAGCTTCATTTTTTACAGCAAGCACTGTAAGTGACTCTTCTTGTTTGAGTGAGGATGTATTTTACTGAAATTCTAAAAATGTCAAAGGTACCTGTAGCAAAAATTACTTTCAGACTTAGTGTGTATCAGCAAGAGCTGCAGATATATTCAGGAAATGTAAAAAGAACAAGCATCTGTTCAGTTAATTGTGCTCATCATCATCATCAGTTATTTTGAAACCCTAAAGATGCCAATCTGTCTTAGTAAAGAAATTGAATGACTTGACTTTCACTCCATCCTCACTAACTCTCTTTCCATTTTCCTGCAGTTAGCATCTGGTTGTCAGCAATTTCTAATGTAGAGCAGATGTCAATCAAGTTTTGTTTATGTCACAAAATTGAACAGATGTTAAGTAACAGATGTCTTCCCCTACAGTGTGCTGTGGAAAGAAATACAGGCAAATAATGTTGAGGTACTGATGACATTATTTTTGGATGTTGTGCAGACTATTTTCTTGTGCTGAGAATGGAAGATTTCTTATTTATCTGCTGCTAATATTAGAGTATTTGCTAGTAAAATCAGCATACTACACATTTATGAGACAAGTTCCTCTCTATGTGCTTGCTCGTTCTGTATCTGCTGCTTGTCTCTAGCTGTTTCTAAGCTTTACAGATCAACAAAATAATTGTATTGCTTGCTCATGTCTATAGATCTTTATGGATAAATATCTTGTTTAAAAGTCTGTATAAGTGAACCAGAAGTGCATTCACTGGCTGTGCTGGTTGTTGTGATTGAAGCAGTGCAGTGAATGGCCCATTTCCCGCTTGGTCCTCACAAATTGCCCTGCTCATCGCTGAGTTCGTTTGTCTTCCCTCTGTCCACGTGTCTTCCCTGTTTCTTTTGTGTATGTGCTGTAACTTTGTGGAGCTCACAAGAATGCAAACACTTAATCTGAAGAAGCAACTGGTGCTGTAAAGTCTGCCCATAAGTGTTGTGGTCTTTTCATTCCCTTAAAACTTCTCTCCCATCCCAGGAAAGCCTGTGGATCATTTGGAAGTCAAGCAATGGTTGGGGCAGAAATGTTACAATTGGCACTTTTAAAGTAAATTTGCAAAACCATTTATCAGGATATAACAAATCAAATTGAGTAACATATCATAGGTTTAATACAGTAAGAATATAAGTGAGTTGCACAAATCATCTGCCTTTCCTCAAAAGCCAGTGAAGATAAAAATGCTCTGAAAAATGTAGTTTTAGAAAGTTAATTTGGATATGGTGTGAATGACCTGTAACTTCATGTAAAACTTAATCTGCATGGAATTATGAAAACAACATGTGGATGAGGTCAGTCAGATAAATTATAGTGTTGACTTTTTTTTAAATTCTTTAAGGAGATGACAGATCAGTTTGGTCTCTATGTAATAACCAAAATTCAGCTTTTGTGCTAACAATAGGAATACTAAGCTTTTCTTTCCCCAGAGGCACTTAAAACGAGTTTGACATACTTAAAAGTTAGGATGAGATCAATTCATACAAGCCAGGATTTTGTCAGAATTTTGTTTTTGCCTCCAGACTTTAAATGCTTCTAATAAAACATATATTTTAAAGCATTAATTGAAAGCCTAGAGTTCACATTACTCTCTTTGGAACTGGGAGAGACTTGGACACTCCCATACATTTTTTTAAGTATAGAAAGCATACAAATTTTTTTATTGCAAAACAGGTTTATAAGGAAGGAGAAATGAAAAGACTGTTCTTCAAGCAACATAACTTCAAATTCCATCTTATACACCTTCTAGGAAAATTAATCTTAACATACTCTTTAGGCCTTTAGAAAACTTTGCTTATCTTGCAGAATGATTAAAAATTTCCCTGTATTTGTTTCTCACAATAGCTTGTCTTTTTTGGTAATTTCTTTCTCTTTCAGACTCCCAGAATGACATATAAATTTATTACTTAGATGAATAATAACATTCTTTTGAGGGGGAAGTGCTTCTGACTCCTGAAAATATAGCAGTAATGCTACTTATAAATAGTTAAAAATAGTTGCAGTTTTGCATTTTTTAGTCGTGTTGTTGAAACAAAGATAAAAGTAGTACTAATTTTAAAAATACTAGTTTCACTATGTAGTACATGCCAAAGAACAGACAAAACATAGTTCTCTCTCCTGGTTTAATACATCTCTTTAGTGGACCTGTAGAGAAAGGAGATTTTTTATTTCCTTTTTGTTTTAGCTGGCTAGCATCTTAAGCTACATTTATTTTTACCATACTATTTAAGTTCATATATTGATGAACTTAACCTTCAACCTCTCCTACACTCTGAGGATTTAGAAAAATATAAAGTTAACTTCCCTGTTTTTCCAAATTTCTTGTTCTTTTGTACTCACTTTTTTTCTTTAAGTAACAGAAGAAAAATGGTGGGGGTTTTTTTCTCTCTTGGTATCAGTAGCTCTTAAAAGGGGGATTTCTTATCTTCCTCATGACTGTTGAATCAGGAGACAGTCCTGTTTGGAAAGGCCACACAAAGGAGATAAAATGTCACTTTAGTTCATATACAGAAATGACTCCATGTAGGTTTTGCTTTGTTACCACTGTTTGTGGCACCTGGTGTGTGGTTAAGCTGTTTCTGCAGTCTGCTGGCACCTTTGGCTCCTCCTCTTCATCCAAATCAGGGACTGCAGCCCAAGGAAATAGAAACGTAATGTACGGATCAAACCAAGAGGGAAGGGGAAAAGGACAGATTCCATGTATGGCAATTCTTGAGCCACCTGTAGGATGGCGGCTCTAAGACATGCGTTCTTCAGATCACTATTTGGAAAACATTCCAGGAAAGAATGCCTTTTTCTTTCTTTTCTTCAAATGGATGAGTCTACCTGTATATCACGTAACTTGTGACAGATATGAGGTTGCAACCTTAGCTGTGAAGTAAGATGTCATTGTATAAGCTTTACACTAGGTTTTATTATATAAATAAATTAAAATCATATGGATAAGCCTTTAGAACTTATTAAAAGATGCTTAACATCCTGTGATCTGAAAATGGGTATGGAGTATTATTACTGTTTGTTAGAACAGTGACCAAATAAGTGGTGATGAGCAGAGGGAGCTGGGTTTACTTGAAGTAGTGATTGGGTGTGATGAGCACAAAAAGCAATGATTGTACACTTTCTGCAGAGATCTAATCAACTGTAGTGAGAAAATTTTCTAGTGCAAGACATAAAAGTTAAAGGAATGTGTTGAATAATAGTCCACAGGAATGGGAGTGAAGTATATGCAGATTAGAAAAGAAAAGAAAACCAGGCAGTAGGGAAGCTTCAGTACACAGTTTGCTGGAAATAAAGAAAATAGCCTTAGGATTTCTTAAACATAAATCACTTTGAAGAAGAATTGGGGGAAAGTTAGTTTTATATACTAAAAGTCTGCAATATAGGAGTCCTTTAGCTTATCATTGAAAATGGATGAACACCATCACACATTTTACAAGTGAGAAATATTGAGCATGGTCAAGACTGACAGGGTTGATTTTGCCTGACATTATCTCCCCAGGCACAGCCTGAAAGTCACATACTACCAGCAATGGAGACAAGATAGTAAATAGATCTACCAGTGTCTGCATTAACAAAGCTCAGTCTTGGTGAGACACTGATGCTGTTTGAATAGAGTTGCTTTAAGAAAATTACTGTATTTTCACACATGTAACTCATGGATTACTTGTTTGAAAAGGGGAGAGGGGTCACTGGAAATTACATAAAATGTTGCTTATTTCTGCCCACCTTTAATATAGTGCATTTTATGTTAACACTTTCATTAATTAGTAATGACAAGCTTAATGGATGGTTTGATTCAAGATGGTGAACATTCAAATGTGTAAAAAATTGTATGCAATTTAGGTTTGTAGCTTCGGGAGTGTGGTGTCTTGGTCTTACTAAACAATTACTCAGAATTTGAAGAGCTTTGAAATTTTTTACTTAGGGAACTAATCTCTGATTTGATCAGTCGGAAATTTCAAATGCATGCCTCGAATAGGAGGAGTGAATGGAAATTTCAAGGGAAAGACTTGAAAGTTTGCTGACTGAAACAAGAAAAGTACAAAGGAAGCCAGGAACTAAATCAGAATTTAAAAGAAATGGGAATATAATGCTATTTAGCAGAGCTAAACAGGTTATATTAGGGGTCAGATAGTATTAACAATTCTTGTTTTGGTTTACGTATAGACTTAGCAGAAAGATACTGAAGTGAATTAGAAAATATTTGTGTAAGCATGCAGATATTTATATCCGTTGATACATTTACAGTGCAGTCTCTGTAATGTTGGGCATGGCTGCTGGAACTTGCATTTTCATTGAAGCCAGTACAGATTCTTGCTTTGTCCTTGGAAACTTTAGTTTAATTTCATTTAACTCTTGTAACTGGAAGCAGTAAAAGCATCAATTATCTGTAATGTCATGTGTTTATGTATCCAAAAAGTGCATTCAAATGCTTAACATGATCTCCCTTTCTCCCTCTCCTGCTGTTCTAGGAATTGGCTCTCCGTAGCCAGCTTCCAACAATGGAACAAGACGGTGGATCTCAAAACCCCGTGTCATCTCCTGGAATGTCTCAGGAACTGAGAACAATGACTACAAATAGTTCTGATCCCTTTCTTAACAGGTTTGTAGGAGTAGCTACTAGAGGAAAGAAATTTGATTTAAAATTCTGTTTGGTACATGTAATAGTTTATTTTGAACATCTGTCTGTGCCAAGAGCCACAGCTGTAAATGAATCTTTCCTTAAATGGCAAGTCTAGTAAAAGTTGAAGATTAAAAGCTGTCTCCTGTGGGAGGAAGTAGTCTGTTCAGACTTGTAGGAAGGTTTTTATTCAAAGTCATAACATGTTTGCCTCTGCATAATCTGTTGACTAACAGTCATTTCAAATTACTGACTCAAAGAATGTGTGAATAGCTTGCAGTGAGATCAAATGAACTGCGAGGCACAATTTAGGATTACAGCTTGAGGTTCATTTTAAGGTTTCTCCATTCACCCCTCCCCTACACTTCAGGTATTTAGCAGTATTTTTACTCTGCTAATGTTAGATCTACAAATAGTGGCATGTTTCATTTTTAATGCTGTATTTTTTTGAAGTGTGTTTTTTCATTCAAGATTTAGAATCTTAAGTATAGACTAGTCTTTCATCAAACTTTTTCCGAAATCCCTCTGACTTTTGAGGTGTTTATTTTGTTGGAAATACTGTTCAAATTTCATCTTGCTAGCGCTTCATACCAAACATTGCAACTTTAGAGGCACTGCTGCAGCTTGAGATAAGTGATATCTATATTTTGGGTAATCCCTTTGGGAAGATTTATCTCCTACACAGACAATTATGGATAGAAAACTTGATGTTTTTTAGAGGGATTATCCTATATGGAATTCATCCTGTAGAGTGTTCCTGCATGAGCCTTGACTGTGCTGGCTTTGTCCTGAGAAGTAAAAGAGACAAGACAATTTAACCCTGGCCTGCTGTCCTGTGGGAAGCTTCTGTAGATAGGTGATGGTATTGATGTGCTATAGGAACATTCTGTCTTGGACTTCTGAAAGGCTGTTGCCATCATACAGGTCCCCACATCTTCAAAACCTGTCTTCTGACCTGAAGGAAATGCATCTTTAGGTTTCAAATGGCCACAGCAGTGGACTGATGCAGTTTATCTGTTGTGAGTCTACACACATAAAATATAAAGTGATGGATCTTTGCCATTAACTAGAAATGGAAAAAATCTGGAAAGGGCAAATTTACATTTGGTAATTTTATGGCAGGTTGATATTTACAGCAAAGTGCAAAAATATATTGCTTGCCTAGTTGCATATGGTTAACTGTAGCCCTTACTACATGCAAAATATTGAAAATCTGTATTTGACTTGAGTTCAGATTATCTTCATTTGCATTTTGGTCTGAACATTTGTCTCCTTCTAGGCTGATGTACGTGTGGCACCACCCTTAATTCTGTCTTATGGATGTGGGAAAAGGATTTTTGAGAGAGGACATTTGTGAATATACATTGCTGTCTCAGAAAGTAGTCCAATAGTTTTGACCTAAAGATCTTGTTGATACTCTTTATGTTAAAGTTTAGACTTGGAGAAATGCTCCTTTCTATCTTTATAGGGTGTGTATAAAGTTCCTGGTGAGCCAGTACTAAATTTAGGCCCCAAAGTTATCTATTCAATGAGTTTGGGTTAATATTTTCTGCTGCCTTTATAATAGAAGCATTAAAAAATTTCAGAAAATCACTGCATCAGAGCAATTTGAGATAATACTCAGTAGTGGTTTAAAATTCATAATCAAATCTGCCTGCTGTCTTCAGTACTTACTGTCATTATGGTATATTTGATTCTTTTTTTGAATGGGATATTTATCAGTGCAGACTTCATTAGACTATTTCACCTTTTGATTTGCCACATTGTTTATATATTTTTGTCGGTTAGATTTATACTGGTAGTGATGATAGTTCTCTGTTTAACTCCTAAATTGGTATATCTTCTTTTGTATACGCATATTTTAACAATGATTTGTTGAAGAAGAATCCACCCTATTTTGGGTAATGCTGTTTAGTTGCATGTGGTAATTTTGGGTGGTGTGTCTACTAAATGAATAAATCCTTGTTGAAAAAAGAGGAAATTTGTATTAAAGAGTGATTTGTAGAGAAGTGCTGGACATTCCAAGTGTGAGCAACAGCCAAAAAGCCTCCTCCACTGGAGTGATTTAGTTCAGTATAGTCTCAGTTCTTTTTTTAGTATTTTGTCCCATAAAGTAAACCAGCAATTTTGTTCACAGAAGTTCTAAATCATTTAATTACTAGGATTGTATTGAATTGTGTAGTGATTCTGTTTTTAAATCGGTCTAAAAAAAGAGAAATATTTATCATTTATCTATGAAGAAATGTTAGGTTCCTTTCTTGTATGACAAAGATGTCCTCATGGAATCAAATATATATATTTAAATATATATATATATATATTTATATACATGGCTGAAGGCATTCTACTGACATCTGATGTTAAATAGCTGCTCATAATTTTTTTTGGTTCTACATACTTGACAAGAAGGCATATACTATATACTTCACAAGTACATTATGAGGAGGATCAGTATGTCTTCAAATGGTAATTTGGACAGTAAATCAAGTTGATGCTTATTTAGGATGCAGGATGGAGAATCAGTAAGGATTCTCAGTGAATGCTACCATAATCTGAAGAAATACGGATTTTGAAAATATTTTGTGAAGACTGAATATTAGGAGATGCAGGAGGGAAGGAGCTGCTTATGCAGGCCACGGCTCCTGCCAGCAAAGCTGCTCCAGCATGGACTCCTCTCTCCATGGGGCTACAGGTCCTGTCAGCCTTCTCCAGCATAGGCTTCCCATGGAGTCACAGCCTCCTTCATGGATCTGGCTGTGGCATGGATCCTCCCCAGGCTGCCGGTGGATCTCTGCTCCCCCTTGAATCTCCAGGGGCTGCAGGGGCACAGCTGCCTCACCATGGGCTGTGCACCATGGGCTGCAGAGGAATCTCTGCTCTGGTGCCTGAAGCACCTCTTGCCCCTCCTTTTGCACTGACCTTGGGGTCTGCAGGGTGTTCCTCTCATATATTCTCACTCCTCTCTCCCATCTGCTCTTCAGCATTTTTCCCCTCTTCTTAAATGTGTTGTGACAAAGGTACCACAATTGTCACTGATGGGCTCAGCTTGGGGCAGCTAGACCACTTTGAAGACAGGTGGAAGCAGCTGGCTGGCATGGGATCAGCTCCTCCTGCTGTGTCACACAGTGATCCCTGCAGACCCCTGCTACCCAAACCATGCTGTAGAAACTCAGTACGCTGGCCTATTTCCCCTCCCCATCCCACATTTTCCACTGGGGCGCTCTCATCTCGCTCGCTGCGCTGGCAGGAGATGGCAGTACGAAAGTGAAGGCTTGTAAGGCCCCATGCCATCAGTTTGGTTAACTGTTCTGTCAGCAAGATCATTCTGAGCAGGGTTTGTTTATAGGATGGCTTCTGTACCAGTATTTGATTTATATTTGGGTGCTTTCTTGCCTTGACATGTGTGACTGAACAAGTAGTAATGAAGCAGTGGGAAGCAATTGAAGAATTGCTGAAGGAGTTCCAACTATTTTTAACAGCAGTGACCTAAAAATACACTTCAGTGGTTGATTAAACATGGGAACATTAGTTAGAAGTATTTTTTTATCCTTATGGAAACATAAAAGCATGCACCATAATTATTATTGTTTTTGTAATCATTATGGATTATCTGATATGCTTCGAAAGGTTTTAGCTTTCGAAAAGTTTTAGGTGGGTGGGTGTGAAAAGATTAAAATTATGCACAACACAAGTGGGCAGTTTCTTAAAGCTGCTTAAGTATGTTATCATCAATTTAAATTGAATCTAAATAATATGGTTTTAGTTGGAAAAGGTCTGTAGAAAATCAAACCCAGGTGTCTCATGCAAACAAATGCTTCCGTTTTTTATTGGAATAGGAGATTTCTCATGGTAGCAATGTTTTCAAAGCCCATAAATTAGTTCAAAACAAGCATCTATTTTATTTTCCTCAGTGCTCTACCCTCATTTTTTTTCCTTGTTTTCTTCTGTTACAGTGGAACATATCACTCCAGAGATGAAAGCACAGATAGTGGACTTAGCATGAGCAGTTACAGTGTACCCAGAACCCCAGATGACTTCCTGAACAGTGTTGATGAGATGGATACAGGTCTGGTTTTGTGTACATTTTTAATGCGTGTTTTCCACATACACTTGTATCCATTTGCAATGAAAACAAGCAACTCTTGAGAGCTGTGATACCTTGTGCATTGCTTTTCTACCTTTTCCTATTTCCCCTATTTCTCTGATAGAAACATTGTGGTTAGATTTGTGAAAAAATAAATTTGTAATCAATTGTATTGGGAGGATGGGGATATTAGTATCACTCCTGTTTTTATTAGGAATTTGAGTGTGTTTGCTTTTTGAAGTAATATTGTTCAGAGCTAAGAATAGTAGCTCATCCAGTTTTGTTAATGCTACTCCAAAACTATATTTGACTCAGTATTGTCTTTTTCCTTCAAGTGTAAAAATTAAATTATGCTAAATTACATCAAAGATCGATCTGTAAGATTTGGGTTGGTAGGTGAAAGTTGGAAACAAAGGCAATGTTCCTTGTACATCTGCACGCAGTCAAGTTATTTTTGGGGTTTGTGATGGATTTCTCTGAATCATGCTGCTTGTATGATGCAAGAGGTACATGATTAACCTTTAACCAGTTATCCTGATAAATTGTAGGTTTGGTACTTCCAGTATACTTAATATCCGTCTTTGTGTTATGACTAGGTGACAGTATTGGCCAAAGTAACATACCATCCCATCAGAACCGTTTCCCAGACTACCTTGAAGCCATTCCAGGGACAAATGTGGACCTTGGGACACTGGAAGGAGATGGAATGAATATAGAAGGAGAAGAACTGATGCCAAGTCTGCAAGAGGCTTTGAGCTCTGACATCCTTAATGACATGGAATCTGTCTTGGCAGCCACCAAGCTAGATAAAGAGAGTTTTCTTACTTGGTTATAGGGGCCTCAGGGAGACTGAATTCTAAATCTGTGAAGGATCTAAGGAGATTAGGACATCTGTATCTGAAGTTCAGAACAAGCCAGTGTGATGCACTTTGGCTTGTGTTCAGAAAAAGTAAATGAACAAATACTCAACAAGATTCTTTGGGTTTGCTCTTCCTTGTCCATCGCTGCTGTTATATATTGCTGACTTTTTTCCACAGTTGACTCTGAAGAACAGACATCTTCTTGATCTTTTTCTATTGCTGTTGCAACTACTGTTCAAGGGGGGTGGGGAGGGATGATGAGCCTGTTTTGGATGACGAATGCCATTCCTTTTGTCCTAGTGTGCGCTTGCATATCATTTTATCTAAGTACTCAGATTTGAGAGTTAATTTCTGCATGTCACTGCTTGTAGTTTGCTCAGCTAATTGTCTTCTGCTGCCTGTGGCAAGTGGTAAAACATGACATACTGGGGTGACAAGCCAAAAATGATGTATCTGGTCAAAAGAAGTCAATACTGATTTGGAGATATGACGTAAAGGAGGGCTGAAGACTGTTTGGCATTAAGTGTTCCTACTAGTAGCTCTTGCATTAGCCACAAAGTGCTCTTGTTTGTATTTTATGTTATAGTAAATCATGAGTCATTTTACATAGAAATATATATGAACTTTGATTGTTGCCACATAATCTAGCCTAACTTCCATTTGTCAAAACTACTTTGATTATTTTTTTTAGTTGGTTTAACTGTAGCTGTAGGATGGGAAGTAATTATAGGTGTTCTGGGGGGTTTTTTTAATAGTGAAATCTGAGGGTTTTTTTCTGATTTCACACAGTCTTATTTAAATCTGAATTGTCTGCTTTTTTTATACTTAAACCATGCCTATTGTAGCCTGATAAGCTAGTGAGTACATAAACCAATATGTTTTGCCTGTAACTTTTTTATTTTTTTAAAGGCTAGCTTTGAATGTAATCATTAGATTTCATGACCAGTGGCTTATTTTTCATGTGTATTTGTGAGACTTTGAATTAGAATCTGATTACAGCAATGTAAAAGTTAGAGTTCTTTGTCATGTGTACAAATTTTAAGTGCATTTTAAAGTAGCAGAACCATTTTCAAATTTCATCTTATCTCTCTTCTGGTTTTCAGTTTTGGTCTCTAAGTGAGTTCAGATTTTAAAATCCTTAATGGGATAAAAAAAATCTAGAAAAATTTTCTCTTAATTTAGCACAAACAAAAATTCTGAACTATTAATATCACTGTGCATTGCAATGAAAAGGCTAGAACACCAAAAAACTTCTAAGTGTAATAGTTACCGAGTTCTGTTTGGTGAAAAATAAGCCCTGGACACTATATGTAGAAGAATGTAATGATATGTGTTAGATGGTGACATGAGCAGGTAATGAAGTGTATATTAGTAGTAGAGCTTAGCATGGGGTAGAGGTGAATATGAATAATTTTTATTTTAATGGGAAAAGATGTATCACTGAGTTGTCTGCAGGAGTTGACACAAGTTTCCAAAGAGCATTTTTAAATGAACAAAACGAGCAAGAATCAAACTTTCAATATAAGCTATGAATTTTTGTGGGGCTTTTGGGGTTTTTTCTGATGAAAAATAGTGTCACCAGTTAACACCTCTATAATTAAGGGCCTGTCACCATTCTCAACATTGAGCCTTTATTTTCAAGGGTGTATAAGATGACTATAAAGATACTGTAAGCGTGAAACTTAGTTTTGGAAAAAAACTCTCAGTTATCAGGGACTTTTCCTGAGGAGAGATTTTTTGGGTTTTACTGTTTTGCTTTTTTTTATAAAGACACTGATTATTTCTTAAGCTAGGAACAAATCAGCAAAACAAGCAAAAAAACCATCATATTACTATTGCCATTTGGATTTCTTTTATGCTTCAGAAATAATTCTGGTTTAGCATGATGAAAACTCTTAACCAAATCCCATTTTAAAAACTGAAGCAGCAGAGGCAGAGATTTGAAATTTACCACTATAAACATAAATTTACTACTTTACATAAATATATTAGTGTTTGAAAAACACAAAATTTTGTGGCTTGTTATGGGATACAGGCAAGTTTTAAAATACCAAGTTTTTAAAACACATTCACAATTATATTCTGCTACACCAATTATTCAGCAATTAATAGGCCACTTGTATTGTGCAATGACACAGTAGCTCCTAAAGCAGTATATTGTGTCCAAGATAGGGATTTTAAAGTAGCATTTTTGTCATTTTGTTATGAATTCCTCTCTCTCCTTCCCTTCAGGAAAAAGACACTAAGTTTTCCTAACTTGAATGATCTGATGTAAAACCACAACAGCAAGGAAATTCAGAGTTGATTCTATTTCATTTGTCTTCCACAGTTGTATCCAGGTATCATAGCACATAGAGAATCACAGAATAAACTGAGTTGGAACGGACCCATCAGGATGGTGCAGTCCAACTCCTGGCTCTGCACAGGACACCCCAAGAGTCACATCATGTGTCTCAGAGTGCTGTCCAAACACTTCTTGAGCTCTGTCAGACTGATGCTGTGATCACTTCCCTGGGGAGCCTGTTCCAGTGCCCAAACACCCTCTGGGTGAAGAACCTTTTCCTGACATCCAACCTAAACCTCCCCTGACACAGATTCAGTCCATTCCTTTGGGTGCTGTCACTGGTCTTGAGTGAAGAGATCAGTGCCTGCCCCTCCTCTTCCTCCCCCTCTCATGAGGAAACTGCAGACTGCAATGAGGTCCCCCTCAGCCTCCTCCAGGCTGAACAGAGCAAGTGACTTCAGCCATGAGGAGTGGCTTCCCCTCAAGGC
>JAWWMU010000001.1:39667830-39701536 GCA_035048155.1 Cinnycerthia olivascens
CTTGCCCAACTGGCCATGCTGGGCCTGATGCCCCCAGGACAGGGTTGGCCCTCCTGGCTGCCAGGGCACTGCTGGCTCGTGTCCAACTGGCCACAGACCAGGACGCCCAGGTCCCTTTGTGCAGAACTGCTCTGCAGCAAATCATTCCCCAGTCCATACACACAACCAGATATGATGCACTGAGTGCAAACTCCTGACATGCTGTACCTTGATACAACAGAAGTGAGTACAGAGCAAATTACCTTTCCTTGCTTTTGTGTGTTTTGTCACAGCTTTAATATTTGAATGTTTTATTCTCGTTCTAGAAACACTAAATGGCTTATACTGTATTTGGGTAGCACTGCTTAGGGTAGATACTGACAAACTGGGAATCCTTGAACTGTTCTAACATTAGCTATGTTTTGTGATACTTATTTTAATTAAGACATTTCCGTTCTCTCACTTATTAGGAAACATACCATAGAGATACTGTACTGTTGGCAATCAATATTAATTTGGATTTTTTTTTTAATTCTGCAAATGCATTGTTTGATGAAGTGGTTAAAAATGTTTGAAATGCAAAAGTGTTTTGGGTAGTATTTTATACTGATGTATATATTGAAACAGAAATCATTGTAATAATTGTAATAGCTGTTAGTTTTAAATACACTATATGCAGACAGATGGGGCTGTACAGAACTGTACTGTTAATACCCAGGCAGGGCTACTGCTTGGGAACAGGTTGCAGTGTCAGTGAAACATGGATCAAATATTGTACCATTCAGTGTTGGCGCTCACCAATGCAAAAGGAGAAGAGACAATTTCAACATGATTAACACTACATGGTAAATTAGTACTACAGTGACCTTTTCACTTACAAGCATGTTTTTTATACAAATTAGCAGGTGTGCCTGTATAAAATAATTTGTGTTCTGTATCATGGAAAAAAGTACTCTCTACATTTAGAATCACAGAATCATGTTGTACGTTAGAGAATTATGTCCAAAATTATATATATTACTTAACAATGTTATTTTTAGATATGAGCATGACTGTAAGCTAGGTACTTAAGTACATTCTGTTACATTATTTTTCTTTATGTAATACTTTTTCAGTTGTTTTATTTGGTATAAATATATACTTTGTGCTTAAACATCTTTGTTCGTTTTTAACATTCAGTAGTATGTGAAGATATGATTTCCTTCAGTAAGATAGATGCATTGAATTGTTGGAATGCTTATTGTAGTGCGTCTGTTCTTGTCCCCCTTGTCATTGCTTTTGTAGTCATAAACTCCAGTTCTGCAAATATGGTGTGCAAGCTCACCTGAGAGACAAGTGAGTTCCACTGGCTTCAGTAAAGGCTTGTAAAGTGTGCATCTCTGTGTGCTTGCAGTAATGAAGAGACAGTGACTCTGGTGAGCATCATGCAGCTTGTGTAAAACAATACTTTAATTGCAAATGGCACTATTGTGCGACCTGGTAACAGAGCATCTGGGTATCTACTAGAAAAAAGCATCCACTTTTTGCAGATAATGCTTGCCATGTTTGGATGGCAGATATATTTTTTGCCAGCTCTTAAGTTTATGCATTAATTTGTGGCAGACTATCAATAAAGACACACTATTTTCATTTCCAAGTTTTGACTTATGAATTGTGAAGTATGTAATGACATACCTTGAAAGTGCCTGAAGATTTTAGTTTAAAATATCTTGACAGATTTCATTAGTTTTGTCTTTCTGTATAACAGGCTGAAAGACGGGGGGTTTATAAATATAGTGCAATTTGGAAAGGCCAAAGTCATACACTGTTTGCATTTTAGCAGTTCCAGAGTTGTTACTGTTCAGCACCAAATGCCCCAACCCTGTGGAATTCAGCACATTTGTGTGTTTTCTTAGTTAAGGGTACAGCCTATAGCCCTTGATGGATTTATCAGTTTGTCTTGTACTTCTGAGTTCATAGCCAGCTTTAATCATCCAGATCTTTTAAATTTAAATGTAACATCACACCTTCCACCTGGGAATAGTCAGCCAATGCCAGGGAATGATAAGGCACCAATTTTGTTTGCTGATATCATTCTCATTTATAAGGTGGTGACATACTGCAGTAGTTGAAGTATGAGTGACCTTCTGAGGCAGCCCTAAACAGATTGTATTACTGCAAAACAGGATATTTGGTCCAGGTATTACAGGCTCACTTGGCAATTCTCTTTGAAATATTTTCAGCACTTAGTTAAAACTAAAAAGTATTTATTTCAGTAAGCCAGAAATAATATGCTTCCAAGGAAGCAAGTGCAAGTTATCAGCCAAAGAAAGCATTTTTCATCTTGGATCATCAACAGAATACTTATTTGAGATCAGGCTGTGATCTGTATAGCACCTTCTGTTTTGAAGATTCATTCAGAGATAAACCAAGGCCTGACCTTATTTATAGTATCAGCATCCAGAGTTTATATGTTCCTCCTGAAGAGTAAAGGTGTGTTTGACTTATGTTGTCACCACTTCTTATTGCTAACAGGGGTTATCTGCACCCTCTAAACTCAGGTGTCATCAAAATGGGAAGGTGTCAGTACAGGATGAAAGATCTTGGTTGATGTGAAATGGTGAATCCAACTCTTAACTGA
The DNA here is from genome assembly GCA_035048155.1 of Cinnycerthia olivascens. Lineage (NCBI taxonomy): Eukaryota > Metazoa > Chordata > Aves > Passeriformes > Certhiidae > Cinnycerthia > Cinnycerthia olivascens. The sequence goes on from JAWWMU010000001.1 coordinate 39,670,430, forward strand.
AGAATCAAATTGTCTTTAGAACAGAGGGTAGAGCTTTGTACTAGCTGCAATATCCAGTACTGCATGCCCCTTAAATAAAACAGCCAATGTGTTTTTCTCTAGGCACTGAGGGAGCATTTTGAGTGAGAAACATATAAATACTGACACATCTGACGAAGCTGCCTAATGGATTTTGTGGATTTTACTTATCCAGATAAACTCCTCTGTCTTTAATGCAGAGGTTATAACAGTGAGTGCTACAGATCTAGGCTGTCATAGACTGGTTTTATTTTCTCCATGTGGGAATGCAGTTGGTCACTCTGATGATAGAATTTTCTATATTGAATTGGTTGGGTTTAGAACATGACAGGCAAAGTAGTTTTACGGGATTTTCATATCTATTAGCAAGTGTGATGAGGGGAGGGGTCAGGAGCAGCCCTAGAGGCATTTTTTTCTATGTTCTACAACAACAAACTAGAGCTCCATAAAAATGGTGCATCCAATCTCATCTGAAATGCTCTTTCTCTTCTTCCTATATGTCAATTCTGAGCTGCTCTACTGTGTTTTAAACTATTTACTGTATTTGCCACCTTGTGAGTTTCCACCTAGAAACTAGACTAGACTGTAATACAAGGTGCTGTTTGTCCCCAGCTCCATTCTGAAATTCAGCTACCATCGTGTTTGAAGTCTGCAGTATAACACAGAATTGCAGTCTGGCTCCAAACGTGCTGCTGCCCAACTTCTGGTACAGGATGGTTATGGGCAAGCATGATTTTTCTGACCGATGGTGGATTCCAGTTCTTGTTTGAGACTGGAAAAGTCTGGCTGTGTCATTGCTCTGATTTCTGCAGCCAGCTGTCCTAGCAGGAGCAGCGAGTGCCATAGTGCCTGTTGCAGGACTCCTACCCAGAGCTTAACCTGATGTTAGCCATGATGTGGGTTTTTTTTAAGCTGACAGTAATTCAGTCTTTCTGTCATAGTTTCATTGTTAGGCGTGCAAATACAATAGTCTCAGCTCTCTTGACTGACAAGGGGCCCTTTATCAGACTTTGCCAAGCAATGAAATCCTTTCATACCCATCATCCACTGCTGAGGTGTGACCCAGAGGCCTCTGAGAGGTTCAGCTACAATCTGGACTGTCAAAGTCTACAGACAAAACAAGGTAACTGCTTATATTTGTGTATGACAAAAATCCCAAACCCACAGTGCTAAGAAATGGTGTGGCTTAGGTGGTGATACCTCACAGCAAATGGAACAACAGGAACTGTGAGATGCCTTCTGGTTAGGCCAGTTGGGTTCAGCCTGCAAGTGGTTATCCATGGCTGTGTAGTCCAAGGAGTTGTTGGCAAAAGCAAAGCCTGTGGGGCAGCCTGACTCTTGCCATACAGGAGAGATTCAGTCTGTGATTGAGAAAAATGTCAGTGCTACAGAAGGTGGCAACTGCTGGGCTGATTAAAGCTCTCCTATCAGTGCAGCCTGTACCTGCCACCCCCTTCATCTCTGCCTGCAGGTGATTCAAGAAACTGCTCTAAAGCCCTGGGGTTTAGATTTGTATTTAGATTTGTATTGTAATGTGACTTTATTTTTCAAATGTCTGTTTTTCAAACATGACTCTCCTTTTAAAGGTCTTTCTTCCTGTGAACAGCCTTTAAGAATCTGTTAATCTTTCTGTGGATATAGATTTTTCTAATTAATATGACTGTGATAAGCACCAGTAGATCACTGAGAAATAGAAATTTCTCTTTGCAGATTAGTGGCAAGAATGCTAGAAAATCTGTCACCCAAACAGTAGTATCAGCATCCAAGTTCCTCTCATCCATATACTAGCCGTGGCTTGGAAAAACAAGCTGGTTTTACATGAAAATCTATAACTTCAGTAAAGCTCAGGTTCTTCACAACTCATTTCTGCTAGTGAAGTTTGCTCTTGCAATATGTAGATTTTGCTTTATCATCACCTTGCAAAGAAAGTACTGAAGGCCTGGTGAGATTCATGGAAAGAGGAAGGAAACAGGTATGTACTGCTGCAGCATGAGAACCGTGTTTCTTTGCTCCTCTTGTAAATGTCTCACTTTGAAGACATCTGGTGGTCTTGGCACTTCTCATTTGCTTGCATTTTATTTTCAATGTCACTAACATCTAACATGTCCACATAATTGAAGCGATTGCACTGGCGACATCTGAAACTGGATAAAGATGTTTTTTAAAGTGTAGTCAGGTACAATGTACCTGGGTACATGTACCCTGGATAAAGATAGTTCCCACCTTGTAATGGCACATCTGAATGAGTTCCTGCTGAGCCTTTGAGTGAGGCATTTTACCATTTCCCAGGAAAGCTACGTGCATGGTTTAACTTGTGTCCTGGGAGCACTGAAATGTTAATGTTTGCAAAATGCTTTGAGGGTTAAACATTAAGTACTTCCTATTCATTCATTCTCAAGCTGTGCTATTCTGGGGCTTCTACTCAGTGACATCACCACATATGAATATAATCTTTGCAATGTAGTCTAAGGTATGCATCTGATTCTACAAGTTTAAACTCACAAACACATTGTAGGAGGGTCATATATTGGTGCACACCAAATGATGGTTTTCACTGGCATGTGAACACTCAGTAGGAAGGGTGAACTGACTCAAGTTAGTTGCTCCCCAGTTAGCTTCAATTCCCTTCTATTTGGTAGGAAAGAGTGCACAGTTACCACTGACAGATTAATGTGCACCAGTTCTTCCTTCCCTGAAAGCTTTTGTGCCAAGAAAATCGTTGAGATTTTAGTTATTTTTTAGATTGAGCTTTCTTGTTGAGCTGCCTCTGGGAAGCCAGAGTGACCCTTCAGGTATAGAAATACATTGAATGATCATGAATGCGGGGGGGGAATCTTGCATCATTGTACATATATACAGGCATAGAGTATCATTGCATGCATTTGTGTGTGTGTCTATATATAGATACTCTATATATAAACACTGATTTCCTGCCTAAACACAACTCAGTTTCTCATGAGCATTATATTTGTTCTAGGCTTCGCAAGGGAAAAAAACACAGTAGAAGTGTCATTCCAGTTACAAGGTCTGCATGGTTTTTGCTTATTTTTAAGTATTTAGGGATTTAGGTGTGATATAGAATCATTTCAATCAGAAAACCAGAAAGAATAATGAAAGAATATGAACACAACACACGTTATTCCATTCTCTCAAGAAACCAGTCTTGAATAGTCAGCTTTTGGGGACTTAAAGGCACTTTGCACACAAAGAACCCCAAACCTAAGAGTGGGGCTAAGACAAGTAGGGTTGCCAGTCTCTTGCCCCCTGTGGGAGAGCATGTTTTTCTTTTAAGCTGGGACCAAACGGAAGTTGCTGCAGGTCAGATTTATCTACGCTGATATTTCCCTTCACATTTAATGCATAATCCATGCTTTGCACCTTAGTGTGTGTGCATTCTGTCACTGCACAATCACAAAGAGAGATGTATGTGTGTGTGGCTATGGAGACACAACCTGGTACATTATAGAGCAAAGAGTTTACTCATGGCAAGGATTAACCCCTAATGGGTGCCTAATACAGCAGAGTGCCATGTTCCACTGATACACAGCACATAGTGTGCTATTTGCTTGAGCTATTCTCTTTAAATAGAGATTAAGATGGGTTTTTGGATTGCTTCCATATCACCAAGATCCCATAACAGTTGCTGGGGTTTCTTCTGGTTTTAAAGATTTAGGATGCCTCCATGGGTGGGCCTAGACAGTTTTAAAATCTATTAACATGGATTTACTCTGCACTTGAGTGTAAGTACTTCTGTGCTCTGACTTTGTTGCTAGGTATGTCTGTTAAGACTAGCAGCACTGGAATATAAGATGGCAAGTAGATGTCCGGGCATTTGAAACCAGAAATCTGGGAAGCATGGGATTAGGAAAGGCAGGTCCTGCTTGATCAACCTGATCTCCTTTTATGACCAGATGACCTGCTTGTGGATGAGGGAAAGGCTGCGGATGTGTGCCTGGACTTCAGTAAAGCCTTTGAACCCTGTCCCACAGCATTCTCCTCATGGCTTGGACAGGAGCACTCCTTGCTGGGTGTTTTAGAACTGACTGGGAGGCCAAGCCCAGAGAGGGTTGGTGTCTGGAGTTACATCCAGCTGGAGGCCAGTCACAAGTGGGATTTCCCAGGGCTCCGTACTGGGGCCAGAACTCTTTAATGTCTTTATGGATGATGTGGATGAGGGGATGGAGTGCCCTATCAGCACCCCAGGGAAGCACTGGAGGCACTGTACATGGAGGTGTTCCAGAAACCACTGGACGTGGCACTCAGTGCCATGGTCTAATTGACAAGGGGGTGCTCGGTCAAACGTTGGACTCTGTGATCTCAGAGGCCTTTTCCAGCCATAATAATTCTATGATTATGTGACCTTAGGTCTTGAATCAGCCCTTTGGACTCCATGCTCTGTTTGCACTGGACCTAGGCTGCTACTGAAACAAAGGGGACATTTTTATATCTCACAATGGTCAAACAGTACTCTGACTGCTTCTAGAACTGACTCCAGTCTATATTAGACTTTTCTTTTGTTTTTCTTTTTTTTTTTCTCATTGTGTCATCTGTAAAAATGGGTGATACTTTCTATGTTATCCAAATGTTCAGATCTCAGATGAGATATTTACATTCTATGCATTTATATGAATGAATACTTTGCACATATTTGTGAACTATATTTAGAAATAGACACACAAAATTCAGAGGGGCTTTGAGTGTGCCATGAGATCAGACAATGAAGTGTTTGGAGCAAAAATGGAGATAAACCAATTGAGACAGATACACATGTATGTAGTCACACTAAGTAGTCAGCTACAGGAATCATAAATTAGTTCCTACTAGTTCAGTAGATAATATTGCTTTTGTGGCTCAGGAGATCAACACAGGAGACTTATCTGTTATTTAACTGACAAATAATTGTATATGCTCTCATGCACGAATGCAAATAGAACAAGCACAAGAGAATCCTGTACTTGTTCATATTAGTGAGCAGCTGGAGTGCTGGTCAGACTTTTGGGTACAGAATTTGATGAAAGACAGGCACTGAACATGGTCCAGAGACAAGCAGTGATGATGAGGAAAATGTGAGACAGGAAGATTAAAGTAGCTGGGCTGTTTATCTACAGAAAAGCTGACTAAATGGGGAAAGATGTTCTTCAAGTGAAAGGCAAAATCTATTATTCATAGGGCAAGAAGTTACATTGGAGTAAAGTAAACTTTAAGTTAGGAAAACCTTCTTTTACTCTTCTGGCTCTTCAGTTGTGGTGCCTGAGGAGGCTGTAGCAGCTCTATTGTGACAGCATCCAAAGAACAAGTTTGATGAGCATCTCTCAGAAACAGGATGGAGCTGTGCTGGCCTCAGGGTGGCTGAAAGATCGAGCTGACCTCTGAGGTCCACTCCTGAGCACCAAGTAAAAGAACTGGGGCCACTGCTAGAGCTCAAGCACTAGGTTAGAAGATGCAGGTTCCTAGAGTTTCAAGCTCAATGGACCTGTTCCTCGTACCAGCTAGTTGCTCCTGCAATTTGTTATTGCCTAAGGAAAATGCCTCAGAAAGGTGCAGTTCTGACCCTGCTAATTTCTCTGGTAATTCCTTACAATGAACAATTATACTGATGGCGTAAAAATGCAAAAAATTAAATAAAAAAAACTCAGTTCCATTTGTCCAGCTTTATTTCTCTGCTTTTAGCAATGTTTGGTACCTCCTCTTTTCTTCTATTGAAAATATTTGCGTGCTTTAAATAAGGTCAACTGCTTTAATAAACTGGACAAAATATTTCCACTGTGGTAAGGGGCACTTTATTGCTATCTGTCTTCTAACTAAATATACTGCATGTGTGCAATTTGTCTGTGAATTAACCCAGAAAGTCGAGTTCGAGTGTGGCCAAGATACAATAGATTGAGCACAGCTCCCACTTAGTAGGAGAAAAACCTCCTGCAGAGAAGGAAAATCATCCTGAAAATCATCCGGCCTTTGTGGAAAAGATGTATTTTTGGCTGAAACTCTAGGGGAGAAATACTGATGAGCTTGAAGCTAAGCCCAGATACCAGTCTTGGCAAAAACAAAAGCATCAAACTGGGTAAGAGGGGAAAAAATCCAGCCAAAGAAGTGTGTGGTCTTTTCTAATGGACCAGTCTTTTTTGCACGTTCTCTAGTGTAGAGCAGTGTGGTAAAAATGATGGCCTGCAGACTTACACATCATTTGTTTACTGGTATATATTTCCCTTAAGGGAGTAGCATATTTTCCACCCCCTTCACCTCAAAACTTTCTCTCTTCAACATTTTTCTTTCTTTTTTCCCTCCTGAGGAAGGTCTTTCTTGTAGTTGACTTTCTGCTGTTCGCACTCCTACCCTTGAATAAATAAGCTTCAGAAAACTTGAAAGAGAATTTTGTGGAATATAAACACGCTTGGGAACAATTTCAGTAAGTTAAGATGAAATGCTCTGTGTTTGGCTCAGGGTCATTAAATAATTCACTGTACTTATTGCCAAGCAAGGACTGTTTTGTACACTGTTTTCCTGGCTAAATTCCAACCTGGCTATTTCATGTGCCCACCTAAATTCCTCCTGTGTGTTTGATAGAGATGATCATCTTCATTTGCCTCTTTACCACGCTTGTGCCCCATCTGGCCCATGCAGCCTGCCCTGCCTTCCACAGGTGCCTGCTCATGGGTGGGTAGGTGATAACTCCTATTATGTAAAATACTGCAGGCTCTTTCAGGATGAAAGGTGCTAAATGTATGCAAGTCATTTATTATTTTGCTCAGAGCATGAGTTGAAGACACGCACAACCTGTTCTGACTTCTCCAGAACAGGTTTTAGTGTGCGCTAAACCCATTTCCCAGCACTGCTGCACTGCCTTTTGTTTCTAAATTTACCCTGTTGCACAGCTGATTAGGGAGACAGGAAGCAATGTATCTTGGAGCTTTTAGGAGACAGCCCCTCCCTGGAGATGTACTTCAGTGACCTAAATGTACAGCGCACAACATGTGAGAGGTGGGGTTTCAGGCCCAGGCATGCCGACTTAGGTGATACCATCAAAGAGTCTGTCACTTCCTTCAGAAGTTCACTAGCATTTCCCCACCCCCCCCCCCTTAAATGGTTTTATTTCAAAATGCAGGTATGCAAGATAATATTGCTGTTTCTTGCTGCCCCGCGCAGGTGGAATGGGACTTCCGAGAGCTCGGGATCAGCAGCGTCAGCACTGGAATAGGTAAAGCAACATTCTGGTGAGCTTAAAGTATTGCTGGGAGTGGTTTTTATTCATCTCCCTTATCATTTTGGCTAATGTTTTAAGGAGTATTGTCTCTCCCTTTGCTATTTTTGGAAAGAGGGTTGGGAACACTTTGTTCTCTTCAAGTAGTGTTTGAGTGCAGTTAGCAGAGACCTCCTTAGCACTGCACACGTCCATCTTGCACAAAAGGCAGCACACCGTCTTTCTGAGGTTATTAACTGCAGCTGATGCCAGCAACCAGGATGCCTGATCTACAAAATGCAGTAATTCTCTTGATTCCCTGATATGGAAAATAAGATATTAATAATATAGCCATTTTGTAGAAGCAGGTTCTACTTTGCTTTGTGGAAAGGCAAAGCAAAACCAGTCATTTGATACTTCTGACAAGTGAAGTAGCCACTGTGAGTGATGGGCATTAAATAGGGGTATTAAATAGGATCACAAATCAAACCCTGAACTATAATAGAGCACAGACTTTTGGCAAACCTCCTCCCCTCATGTGTCTGTATGAATGGGTGAAAAGGGTATAGCTAATTTACCACTGTGAAAGTAACTTGCTTTATCAAGCCATTTCAAGGTTTCCTTCATGTTACAAGCTAACAAGTCACTCTTGAAAAACATCCATGAAAAAATATATAGTGTTAAGAACTCCTCAAATATTTTCTGAAAGTGCAAGTGCCTTCTCTGGGAGCCTAGCTCATCAACAGTGTCACCTTGTTGCACTTAGCAATGCTTACATCTGCCATGACACTCTGGCATGCCAGAAAACTGCTCTGGCCAGCCTGGTATCTCTCATTTGTACCAGAGGGTTCTCTGTGATGTTTTAGAAGCTGCACAGATTTTTCTATGAAAAGCAAGATCAAGATGCTAGCAAGTCAAAATCACAGGTGTAGAAGCAAGTTACCACAGGTAGAGCGGACCCTGGAAAATTCTCCCTGGGAGGTTCTGCAACTGCATTCACTGTTTGATACAAACCTGCCATTCTGTCTGGCCAGGAGAGGGGAACAGGAACCTGTAGTCAGTCCCAGGACTGACAAAAATGGTTGCAAAGGTGCCAGTAATGATGCAGTCACAGGAGTTCAATTGGCTTAAATGAGAGCACATTTGCCATTCATCTGTTATTTCTCACGAAGTTTACTAATCCTCTAAAGCTATCTTAAAGTGTTTTTGATGAAAGGTAAATTGCTTGGTTCATCCATTCAGTAGGTATGTGGAGTCTCTACATCATTTACCAAAAAAATCATGATGTCACCTTTGCTGTGTTCTTTTAGTGGAGGGTGTGATAGCTAGCTGTCAGAAATGTATCCCATTCCCAGGGTGTAGTTCAATTATCAAAACATGACCACAGTTAAGAAACACTGAATTAAATGCATCATTCCAGAATGTGGACAGATAAAAGCAGAGCCAGTAATCCAGTATCCTTTTGGACAGCTGAGATAGGCCATAAATTGGAAGTTAATAATGGGATTGTTGGTTTAGGTCCTATCTTATTTTTCTGTCTGGGGAAAAACAAATTGAAACACAGCTGATGGAGCAGTAGGAGATACAGCCCCTAAAAGAGATTTAGCTGGATTTTTTCCCCCTGATTTATAATAGTAATTCTTTTAAATCTACTACCTTCAAATTGCTCCTTCTTTTTTGCTTTAGATAAAGCAAGGGAATAACTACAGCTGATAGCAGCAGAGCCCACTCTCAGCAGACCTTGATCTGTCCTTGGGCTGTCCACCTGCCAGCACAGGCCACGGGTTTTCTTGTGTCTGAGTGAATCACCCTGATCCTAAACACACAAATCATACTTGTCTGCTACAACTTTAAATAAGCTTGGAGCTCTGCACAACATAATTAAAAGCTATGACAGGGAACTCTAAACGTTGCTTCCAGCCTACAGTAAATCACAGATCTGTGTGCAGGACCTTTAACAAACAACTGAATCCAGTTTTCCTTGATGAATATTTCCATGATTTTAACCTTCCCTTTAAAGGGTAAACTCCACCTTTGCTTTAAAAGATCTGGGAGGAATTGAAGAGTGGTCCAAATGCTACAATGGCCAATCTGCTTTGAACCATCTGTGTTCCTGCCAGGGTGTCAGCTATTCCAACAGCCCCTTCTGTGCACTGTGCTCCTCTCAGCACAGATCCCCCCAAACCACAGCGAGCTGTACATAATACACTGGGATCTCCAGTGATTTGGTGACTCAGCCTCCAGCATCCTTGCCTCAGCAAGTCCTTCAAAGTCCACACATCCACGAAAAATCCTGTGATGATGGGATTAACCCATTAAATTCATTAACAACAGGGATCCCCTCAAAAAGCTGGGCTTCTATGGCAGTGCTATATCTGAACAAAGGAATTTTTTAAGCTCTCCATACAACTTTAGCCTCTGTGTGCTGAGAGATTTGGCTTAACAGGCTTGGAGAAGCCACCAAGTAACTCCAGTGGGTGAGATGGTCCTTGTGACACTCATGGTGTTTAAACTGCCTGAGGGCTGTTGCTCTCCAGCTGAAGCTGACTTTCTGTATTTTGTGGCATTTATGTGATTAGTTTGCAGTTGTCTGGGAGAGAGAGCTCAAAAACATCAAAGTTGGGATGAATTTTGCTGTGTTACCAGCTGGGAGAATCTCAGTTTTTCAGTAAGTCAGTTTTTCACTGACAAACACAAAAAGCTAGGACTTTATCTCTTCTTCTCCTTCATAATAAATGAGCACTGTACAAATTATAGCTCATTTTTTTAAACTTGCTTTTTGGCCCTTCCCAATTTTTATTCTGATCTAATTCTGCTACTTTTTCCAACCCAAAAGAATTTGAAACAGATACAGCCACTATCTGAAGCAGTAGTCTTTCCCCCCCTTCTCCCAAACAGAATGACAACCTCAACCCAGCTTTATGAAAAATTGAGATAAATAAAAACTATCTCTCAGGAAAGAAGAAAATACTTGACAACTAATTTTTAAAGAGATGCAGTTTGTACCAGCTGCTTACATAAAAAAAGAAAAAGAGGAAGGAAATGTATCCTACATAGTGTTATCTAATTCAGAAGGTTTAAGGTTTTATGGAGAAGTGTTGGTAGGAACCACACTCATTTTAAAAAAGTAATATATAAGCATGGACCCCAGATATACAACCTGAATATCGGCTTGCTAATGTTTTGAAAATCAGAAGAGATTTTCACCATAGATTACATCAATTATGTGACTGAATGATGTTTTTACCAAGTGTGAAGTAAATGGCACTCTATGTCTCTTGGCTTTCTTTACAAATGTCATTATTCAACCAAAATTCTCTTATGCAGAGCAGTGCTTAACTTCTGAAATGGTTATGTCTTAAACTGAAGAGTTTCCTTTGTCCTCAATCCTTTGCATCCTGAAAAACGCTCTAGACATAATAGTCAATTGGGAATGTCCATTTCTAAATGATAAGTTATTTCTTGAGTGCCTTATGCTAAACATTTGTAAAGGTTAGCATCTCAAACAGAAGAAAATATATAGATGAAACCTCAAAAAAAATCCTAGCTCGGTATAAATCTGAGTAGTGTTTATGATCCTGAAATAAGTTCTTAGAGTCAGAGCAAAGTGGGGTTATTTTAGCTTAAGATTTCCTGGATCTTAAATATATTTGATTTCTGTTAAATTTAACTTCATTATTTTTAGGTTGTGTTTGGTTTGGAGCAATTCTAGCATCATAAGCTATTTTTATGTTGTTCACAGTGCATACTTACAAATTTAACGTGGTTACTTTAGCTTTTTTTGTTAGTTGTTAAAACTTTCATGCCACCAATGTTGAAACATCAGAAGGATGTGTCATTTGTAGTGATACAAAAAAAAAGCATCAGCCTTTTGGGTCGATTGAATTTTTTATGACAGATTAACTAAATCTTTGGCAATTGTATTCTGCTTTGCAGTAGTAAATAAGGAAGAAATCTCTCTGGCAGCTTTAACTGGATCTTCAGCTGCTTCAGCCCCAGAAGCAGGCTCAGTTTCCTCCTTCATTCCCCCTTTCACTTGTATGTGAAGAGGAAGGAGGGGATGAGTTGGAGAGCAGCAGGAGATTTGCTTCTCTGCCAACTCAGGCAAACCACTGCCTGCCCCTTTATGAAGGGAGAAGAAGCCTTTGCAAGTCCCTTGGGAAGTGGATGATGTTCATTAAGGATACTATTCTTCCATGACAGTGGGTTGCTGCTGAGATGCCAGGAAGAGTTTCCCTCCTCAGAGGCACTCTGAGGGGAGCCTGCAGAGACTTTAGTTTCAAATGATGCTTTTGCACAGGGACCTCGTGACAGGACAAGAGGAAATGGCCTCAGGGGAGGTTTAGATTGGATATTAGGTAAAAATTCTTCACCCAAAGGGTGGTCAGGCATTGGAACAGGTTGCCCAGGGAAGTGGTGGAATCACCATCACTGAAGGTGTTCAAAAGGAGCATGCAGCTCTTGCTGGGCACCGTGTCACCTATTAACCACCAGAAAAAAAGAGAGACAAACCTCAAGAGTTTAAAAGATTCTCTGTCAGCCCCCAGAGAAGCAGTGACTGGATGTGACTCAGTGCACCTCAACAAACTTATGTTGTGGAGAAACTTTCAGGAGACCTTGAAAAGTTTCAGTAGTTTTTGATATCTTTGTAAAATAACATTGCTCCAGTTATCACAGGAGATTTGACAGCTCCATTTTAAACTAAACAAAGAAGATTTTGCAGTATGAAAAATCATGTTGACTGAAACTCTGGCATTCTGACAGCACTTGGGACCTGAATGGAATTAAAAAATAAATACATTTAGCACTGTGTTGGCAATGAAAGCCTTACTTCAGGACTATTCGGTTCATAACTTGTCCCACACAAATTGCCAAGTTAGCATTCAAAGGAATAACAGATTGAAGGCTGCCAGGCAATTCTAGCTTGCCTTCTCACATACATTATTTATGCTTATTCATTGTAATATAGTCTTCAAGTAAATATGGCTACAAATTAACTTCCCTACAGAAACACATAATGAAAATATTCAATGAATGAGCAACCAGCCTATGCTGTTCAAAAGAAGCTTGGAGCTCGGACTTATTTTTGAAAGACAGTGTTACTTCAGGTTTTCTTGTTTTGATACACACACACACACAAATCAGTTTTTCTATTGTAAAACTTTGAAAACAACTGTTTAAGATCAACTGAAAAAAATCTTAGATATACTTATCTACATATTTGTGCACTGTGTTTTCATTTCTGAATTTTCATGTTAAAATTCTATTTTTTTTTCTCCTAGAAACACCTAGGGCAAAGCTCTGCAGGGGCAGGTACCCCCTTGCCAGCTGTGGCCAAGAGCAGAGAGGCTGGAAGCGCTGGGAGACACTCACACACACACCTCTGTTTGAAGGCCAGAGTACAGGAGCACCATCACACACTGCTCCCTCTGAGCATGGTGTAGGAGCCCTGGAAGATCTCCTGACAGATGGTGAGCATTTCAGTACTCACTACTTCATGTGGCAAGGAGTCACACAACTCTTTGCCTGATTAGCTCTTGTGAAAACAGCCATTGCATCTTACTTGTCTTGAATTTGTTCTCTACAAATTTCATTTGATGTTGTCTGATTTTTTTTCTAATACAAGAAAGGGTTAGGTGTAATTGCCTATTCACTTTATTCTTATTTATAGTTCATCTTTTTCTCCGTAGTTCTCCATTATTGAGCAGAAAAACTGTAGCTTAAGTACTCCTTGTGTGAAATTGTTCCCAAACCTCCAAGCCCTTGGCATCCCTTCTTTGAGCCTTTCCATTCCTACACTATCATTTTCAACAGGGAAAACTGCCCAGAGAATTACAGATGTGAACCAAACCTGGAATTCTCCAGTGCATGATGTTGTCTCCTCCATTCTTCAGTCTCTGAAACTTTCAACCCACTTTTCTGGTCAAGCTGATCAAACTGGAACACACTGACCTTAACAAAAGATAACACTTGCTCTAAAAACACCCCACCCAGAATGGTGTGTTCTAGGAACAAGGGTGGAATTGGTAGAGAAATCATTCCTGGAACTCTCCCTTTATCTGCTTTTCAATAACTCTTACCACCCTGGCATTTCTGTGCCCAACTGTGTCATAAGCAAGGACGCATCTAAACTGTGATAATTCTTCTCTCCACTCAGAGTGATTAGAGAGGTAATGATGCTTTTGGGGCAATTCAAGTAAATATTTAAAGTGAGGTAGGTCAATGGTACCCTATAAATATCCAGTTCTCTCCATTCATCACTGTGAAGGAAACAGATACTCACTGGATGGAATCCAGGTGTCCAGGGCCACCTGGCAGGAACCCCAACCCTGGTGTCAGTGGACTGTACCTAGAAAAGTCAGACAAGGGTTTTGCTGCTTTGCTGGTGAGGTCTCTGTGTCCACGCCCCCTACATGGAGAGGGGGGGTGGCTAGAAAAGATATTCAGGGTGACACTGGGAACTAGACCTTGGAGTCTTGGGCAGCATGAGGGATGAGGGAGTTGTTGGAGCAGGGTCAGTGTTGATGTGGAGATGACTGGAGTGTGAGTGTGCGGAGGCTACAGAGTAACAGGGTTTAATGCAAGGGCCAGAAGGGCTCCAGAGGGCTGAAACTGGATTTGAGTTATCAGGAGAGTGCTGGGATATTCAGATGTTACTGGAGCTGAGGCCTGAGGGATAATGGTCACTGGTGGTATTGGGAAGATGTTGAGGTGAAGAATGAAGGCATGCTGGTGTGATGGGGACAGAGTTTTAGCTTTGATTGAAAATTAGGGCCTTTTGTCACCTCTGTGCAGCCCAGCCTAGGGACAGCTGCCCTCCCTTCCTCACCAAGCAGCAAAGACAGGAGCACAGACAGCTAGTTGGGTCTGAACCACCTCTGGAGAATTGAAGCTTTAGACCTAATAAGGGAAAATAGTTACAGTTTTCAGCCAGTGCAGAAGACCCTTCAAGCAGAAAAAATCACACATGCCAATTGACTTCCAGATTCCTGTTGGAAGTGACCTCAGCTCTGCTCTGGGCTCTGGAAAGGGCAGGGTAGCTATCACCCAGATGTCTTTCCTTCCTTCCTTCCTCCCTCATCCTCCTGAGCACCCCACACCTCTTGTCCCACCAGTCACCCTGTTTCAGCTCCTGGCCTCTTTGCCAGGCTGGGCCATTAGCTGGTCATCCTTCCAGTCCTTTGTGTCATCACGCTCTGATTCTCTGTGGTTTGTTATCCAAGTGCCTTTTCACCTTGGTGCCTCAGCCCCACTTCCCTGCTCACACCCACCCCCAGCCTTGAGCCCCCCAAGGCAGTGGCAGCCTGGGCACCCAGAGGCAGCTCCTGTGGCAGCACTGGAGGCAGGCATCATCCAGCTCTGCTGGGGACAGTCCTGTGAGGGCCTGGAAATTGGCAGGGGACACACTGTGCCCTGTGCTGACACAACCCTCTGAAAATTCATCTGCCAAGCTGACAAGCTCTAAACTACATGAGCTGCGATTTTTTAAAAACACATTTAAAACTTGGCTACGTCTTTTGGCATCAGAGTGACCTACCCTCTTGTTTAGCCGAATTTCAAGTTTTTGCTCAAATAAACAGTTGCCTAATCTTGCCCTGGAAACCACAGAACCATTTTTACTGAAACTGCCTTCCCCTTTCCTCCTCCCAAAAGAAAATGGAAAGGGAGAGAATCAGCCCAAGGCCAAGCCTGGATTTCAGCCTGGATGAGTAACATCTAACAAATTTAGCAGCAATTGAAAGCAGGAGCTTGTAACAGGAACTGTCAGGCGGGGTAATTGCAAGCACTGCTACCAACTCTATCTGCAATGTGCATCACCCAGAAAAGGAGGGAAGTGCATAAATGGTAAAAATCATTTTATGTAACCTGGAGAATTGGATGCATGCCTTGGAGTTTCTGTTTCTCCTCCCCCTTCATCTATCATTAGCTTCCCTTCATTGCTCCTCGAGCCATGCTCTTCCTCCTTGGCAGCTCCTGTGTTCTCCTACCAGCTCTCTAACATCAGCTTCAGGTGGCATTTGTATCTGAGATCTCTTGTCCTTTGCTCTTTTCTCCTCATTCTGATAATATTCGTCTCTGAAAAGATGAAAATGTTTGCTCAAATCGGTTGAGAATATTTGGGGTTCATTTTTAAAAAGGGTTCTGAAAAGGAGGCAAATCTACAATTCAAGTGGTCCTGACTACATTAACATTTATGATACTGAGCTTCAATGGGCAATTTATGTAAAGCTGGTTCCTGATCATGAACCATTATTTAAAGAAGGAAGGCAAAAAACCACTGAGGAAGACATGGATATCTCAGATTAGAATAGCTCCATTTTAAAGAGGCACTTTTAGAAAATCTAGTTTCTTCCCAAAATCAGAATTATTAATAGATGCTTCATTTCACTCCCTGCCTATTTCGTAATAATTTTTTAAACTCTCGATGCTGAGAAAATCTTCATGTGAGAAGCAAGGAAGAAATATTGGTTTACAATTTTGCACATGAATGAGTTTCAGATAAAGGCAACTAAAAAACTTTAATAGTCTATAACAACCATCTACAGACACTGTTTGAATCTTCTTTATATCATCTTCAGATACAGGCTTAAAAATAAGATAGTAGATACAAGTGGCATATTTAGGAGATTTTTTGCTCACCAATGACACAGGATAAACTATCTACAGGACAACTTGGTTAGCCAGCTCTACTTTGGTTTCACAGAGGGTTAAAAATCTGCCCAGGCAGTTGAAGAAAGGATTCAGCCATTTCACAGCTGTAAATCCAGGAGACAAATTCGTTGTTATCTAATCTGGTATCTAGCACAACACAGGCCGTGGGGCTTCCCTGGATTGATGTTTACTCAATTAAACCATAATCTTCATGAAAAAGCAATACCCAGGTGCTACTTTATGGTAGCTCTAGGTACTTCTCACACTAAGCCCCCAGATATGAGCCCCCAGGGTGTGCATCTGTAATGCTCTCAGGTTGACTGTGGGTGTAATTTGAGAGTTGCCTAAATCTTTGGCGCCTGCTGAATGGTGATGAATCCCTGTGATGTGCAGTTACCCAGCTGCTGGGTAACACCAGCAGTTTAATCCTGGTCACACAAATGGACATCTCCGTTGGGATGAGAATTGTTCCACTGCAATTGTGGAACGAGAACATTTGTTCCAAAAATAGCCTATTGCATTTCAACAGCACGTTCCTTTTCTTTATTTGCTGCTAAACTAATCTACAGTCTACACTAATCAATGCAAGTACGTGGGTTTTCTGTGAGTGCAAACCTCTTTTCCCATTCACTTGGAGCAAAGGGAGCACACTGTGATTGCCTTTGCACAGCCGCTGAATCCTGCTCTGAAGATGTCCACAGATGTTGTCAGAAAGGAGACCAAGACTGAAAATCAGAACTGCAGGGAATCCACAGTTTTCTTTATTTGTGGGTTCTTTGACTGTAGCCTCTATTTATATGTTTTACCTTTCTGGTTTATTCCTTCACTGTCTTCTGTTAAAGGTGCATGTAATCGGATGGTTTGGTAGGTGGCAGCATGGATTAGAGGGATGTGGCAAGGTGTGAGGCATGTGGGGTGTGGGGACCTGCTGGCTGGGTCTTGTCGTGTTTCCTTTCCATGTTTGTTTTCTGTTACCCAATTATGGAATGGTGTTTGTGAGAAACAAGCTCAGAATGAGCATGTTAATTACTTATTGGTGCCTCCTGGGGAGGATCAGATGGTCAGGGTGGGTGGGGGAATAGGGTGAGAAGCTTGGTTGGTCCCCAGGCAGGGAAGAGGCAGGAAAATGGTGAGTGGTCTCAAGTCAGACAGGTTCTAATCTCTAGGCTGCATTTCCGTGGAAGTTCAGTTGGGAAATAAAACGCATTGCTACAGCTCTGAACGGAACTGCAGTAGTTGAGAGAGCCTGAGGGTTTGAGTCAGCCTCATGACAAGAGGGGTAAGAGAGACCTGAGTCATATACTCTGTGCCTTTTAAAGCCCTTGTACTCCTAGTACGAAAATTAAGGCACAAACTCTGCTTTCCTTAGGTCATTGCCACAGCTGGGTGAGCTGGAACAATAATTTCATTGTATTCAAATACATTTGTGGTCCATTTGTATCTTTTCCTATTACTGTGAGGTGCAGGGGCAGCTGTGAGATAACAAAATCTCTCCTTTAATAAGCCTTGTTCCAAGGGAGGCCTGGGAACTGCAAGGTCACAGGCGCTGGCCTGTGAAACTGCTGAATGGGCCTGGCAGCAGCAGCTCTGTTTACACAGAAAGCTGGTACACAAACAGCTGGGCAGTGCACAGGAGGAGAGACAAAATCCAGGCCCTCTGCTCCAGCCAGGACCAAGACCAAGTGTGCTTTCTAAACAAGCTCCATAATAGATCTCCCAGATGTTGAGAACCAGGTGTTTAAGGGTCTTCCTATTCCAAATGGAGGTTGGACCCTGTGTTAGGCACCCACCTTCCCTATATGCAACATTTAGGAGCACTCAAATGATCCAAAATGCCAACAGGTAAAGCAAGAATTGGGAAGCTTCTAGGAATGAACCAGCAAGAAGTTCCAGGGACACACATTTGTTTAAACATGGCCTTTAAGGGATTTCATTGCCTTGCTTTACTTAAGTCCCTAGCTCAGGGGTTTCCCTTCAGCCCAGCACTTAAAATTTGTTTTAGAAGAGAGAAAGTGGTTGAGGTTGTCGTGATAGGAGATATTGCACAGGATCTAACATACTTACTGCCCATGCCTGCTGATTTTGAGCAATTTCAGTGTCCAAATGTGTTCAGGTCTCCACCTCATGGGTTGTGCAGTGCTCAGGAGCAAGTGAGGAGTCGTGCTCTTGTGGCTGCACTTGTGTGCCACCAGCTGAGAGGGTGAGCCAGCCCTGGCACCTGGGCCACCATGCTGAGCCCCCTTGGCCTGGTAGCCTCCTGCACAGCTTATGTACCCAGGATGCAGAGGACCAGGGTAAAGAAAAAAAGTTATGAATTCCCTCCTTACTCTGAATAGTTAAATGAGTACAACCAACATGTCTGGGTTATAGATAACTGGCAATAGTGCCACAATTTGCCCATCTTGCTACAGATGCTTCCACTATCAAGCAGCCAAGGATTATGGAGTGTGGAAGCTAGAGACAAAAATGCCATGTCTGGTAGGGTACAGTGGCAGGGAGGTTGGAGATGGATCTTCTTCCAGCAAACTACCTTAACATGCAAAATACTAGTCGGAGTCCTTCTTACTTTCTTTAGGCACATGACTAGTTGTCTTTGGCTACATTATTTTGGATTCAATTATTCTGATGTCTTATAAAGAACTGGAAAATCTGCCTCCTGACCTGGCTGAGCAGTTCACTTGACCCTCAGAGCTGTGTGATCGGGACAAAGGAGAAGTACATGACACAGATTAGCAAGAACTACAATTGGTACACTTTGAACCCCTGAAGGGGATTTTTTTTCCTCCTTCATTCGGAGCTGAGAGGACCTGAGGCGTCAGCTCAAATGCTTCTATTTTAAGCAGGCTGAGTGTGATAAGCAAGCATCAAACGTACTGTTAAATGTGGAATTTGCAGAAAGGGTGTGTGTAGTATGCCCTGGAGCTGCTGCCAGGAGACATCTCTTGGCTACAGCAGTGCAGTCAGGTATCCCAAAGGATGCTTACCCATCACCCAAGTGTCACCCTTTTAGAGGACGTACTTTGGGAGATTTGCCACTCCTTGTCTCCCGCACCAACTTGAAGATCCCCTCTTGGAAAGGAGCCATCTCTGCGTGCTTTCCACAGCTTGCTGAGGGGGGACGCGGGCCAGCACGGGGGTCCCTCTGCCAGAGTGCCCCGAGGTGCTTTCTCCCCGGCTTGTGTCAGCCAAAGGTAAGTGCCCCGTAAAGAGACAGTGTGTGCACTTGTGGAGTAGCACAGAGGGCTCTCCGAGCTGGAATGTAATCCAAATAACAGATCCATATCAGATAAGTCACAGGGCACAGAGCTGGCAAAAGTTTTAGGCGCATAGAATATGGGTGTGGAGGTGAGAGCACTTTTACTTAATTCAACAAACTATCTTATCTGGTGCCTGGGGAAAGCAGTTCTACAGCTGCTACATGTCTTCATATATCACTTGAACAGCATTAAAAGCTGTCCAAGGCCAGCCACCCACAATAATTACTGTCCAAAAGCCCATAGAACAGTCAAGGTGTAAGAAACACTTTGAAACACTACATTAAACAGGATTTTTTTCCTGTGATTTAAGAAACCCACTCATTTACCTACCAGGGCACTGATTTCAAGGGAGAAGCAAAACTGGAGTGAAACACTGAGAAGTGTCTGAGCTATTTCTGAAGCAACAGAAATTCTGAATTAAAAATTATAGATCGTGTTTGTTTTCTATTGTGGTCATATTTATTGCAGATAAGCTTGTATTTGCAAATCTAATATTTTCTGGGAAGACTTTCCAGACTCTGGGATCACATGCAGTGTAGCAGAAATGCCAAATTTGGCGAAGAGATGTGTGAGAACTTCCTGAGATACTTGTCAATAAGAAGAACAGCCCGGGTAAGGCTGGGACACTGCTCAGGGCTCCTGCTCCGAGGTGGGACTATTGCCTGCCAAGACACACATGCATAGTCTCAAAAATGAACTTTTTTTCCCTTATTTGTCCACTCGGTGGTGCTAAAACACCACCAGCCCCTTTTTGGCATTTCCTCACCGGCCTGTGTCAGGCAGGGTCTGTGCTCTGTGCGATGTTCAAGTCACGCTTTAAAAATCGACCTCTGCAAATCCGAGGGTCAGGAAACCAAATCAGCTCCCTGGGTCTCTGCTTTGTACCCTGTTGCTACGTTTCCAATGGAATAGAGATAAGACTTGTCATGCCTAATTAAATAGGATGAGATTAGCAAATCCATGATCCTTTTCTTTAATGTTGATAATAATTTAATTAATTTGGGAATTCTGTGTTAATTTTAGAGAAAAAGTGAACAAAGCATGGTCACTACTTTTGTTTTCAAAAAGAGTTGACAGAGAAGAATTGACTCTGCTAGGCAAAATTGGGTGGAGAAATATTTTCTTTTTCTGTTAACCAGCAGATTAAAAAAAAAAAAATGTGGAAACCCCCAAAGTTTAGTCTGTGGTACCCAGTCCTTTTCAGGTTCAATTTCTTTTAAACTAATGCGTAGTTGAGCTGAATATCAGCATTCATCACAGAGCCCATTGTGTAGAGTGGCAAACTATGAGGAGGATTGGCATTTGAACTGCCAGGAATGTTTCCTAGCCCTAATTTTCAGAGTCAACACTCAAAAAAAGGCAAGTGGCTGAGTATGACTGATGGGAAAGACTCTCTTAAGTTAAAGTCACTGAGGAAAAATCTTTATAGCATGTGATGTGACTATAGAAGGTGGGCTTAGATTGGATATTAGGAAGAAATTCTTTCCTGTGAGTGCAGTGTAAAACAGTTTGCCCAGAAAAGTTGTGGACGACCCATCCCTGGAAGCATTCAAAACTGGGTTTTCCCAGTGGTTAGTGGTGGTTTGAGCAACCTGGTCTAGTAGAAAGTGTCCCTCCCCACGGTTACGGGGCTGAAACTTAAGATCCCTTCCAGCCTACGCCTTTCTATAATTCTATGAATTCTTGTAATAGAACTCTGTATGGAAAAGTGCAATAGTACCTCTAAACTCTGATAGGATGAAAAAATTCCAGGCATCCTCAGCACCTGGCACACAGGTGGTAAAATCCTTGCAGACAGTGCTGTACTTTTTCTTCCTCTTTGTAAGAATTTTTACTTCATTAACTTCCTGTGACCAGAAGCAGCCTTGGAGGTGCATTGCCTAAGTCACAGCCTGTGACCTGCTGATTTTCACAGACCTCTTAATCAAATTCTGTGTGAAGAGCCCAGGAACCCTCTCCTGCTCCAGGAATGTGGCCACGTGGCAGGGACATGAGCTGCCCTGGCTGTCCTTTGAACTGGACACTGAATCAATGCATGTGGGTGACACTGCGTCAGGCAGTGTCTGCCTGCGCTCTCCCCAGGCTGGATCTCTTGCAGTTCACAGGCTGCCCAGGAAAGACAGATTTACCTGAATCCTGGCTTCTCCTGTGCTGCAAATCAACAAGGTCCTCCTTCAAGGACAGAGAGGGCTGTTTGCAGCTCCCTCCTGGGGCACAGATGGGGGAAGCACGGCCTTGTGGGCTCTGCAGTGGCTGGGTGCAGGAGCTGGGTGGGAATGTCAAGGGGGAGGTGAGGTAGCCTGGCTGTATCTCTTCACAGCAGCCTTCCACTGAGGGGGATGGTCTGCAGCACTTAGGATGACTGTAGCTACCCCAAGGAACCTCAGAGATGGGCTTTGCCTGTTGAATACACTTCTGTTGGAAAAGCAGATATTCACCATAGAAACACTCCAGCTCTGCAGCAGTGTTGTGCATTGCTCCTCTGAGTCCTTGGCTCCGTGGACTGGAGAGATCCGTATTCAATCCATGAACTCTCACATCCCTTCAGACTCAAAGACAATTCCCAGAAACTTTGAGGGTAATGCTGTCAAATATCCTGCCCTCTGGAAAATTAATTTCTCAGAAACCAATCTGAAATCTCACTGAGAATTCCACTAAAGCCTCTTGGGCAATAAAATACCAGACACACTGCATGATAGATCAGACTCTGGAAAATACATCCCTTGGTGGGAGCAGACAGATAATTTGGACAGTCTTGACTGCTTGTTTATGAAATTTGGCCCCATGCCACGTTTCGTAAGTATGTCAAAAGCTTCTATGTGCCTGAACCTTCCTGTGGACCACTCAGCTTTCCAAAATTCTGATGTGTGAAATGCACTGCTGGGCTCCTCTGCAGGCCTACCCTCCCCATGAGCTGTTCATCCCTATGCCCTCCCTTCCCTCTGGCTGCCCCAAGAGCAGTCACCTCCTGCATTTTATTTTACCTTCTGAACATACAGGACGAGGATGAGATGGCCAAACCGCTGCTAATGTGAAATGCAGCTGCCATGGCTGGGGAGCACCTGGATTTTCATGTTCAGACGTGGCAGTGGGGCAGTGGGGATGGTGCCCTTGCTGCAGGGAGGATTAACTCAGCCCAAGAGAAGGTGCTTGCTGCTCAGAAATGGCTTTTTGGGACCAGTGCGTGTGACTACGTGTCACTGTGGGGCACGCAAAGGCACACATAGACATTCTTGGATGAGAAGGCTAAAAACTATTTATTAAAACATCTGACTCCAAATTTATAGCATTTCCACACAGACCAGGGATTGAAGGGGAAGGCTAACACCTCTCCCATCCCATTGGTGAAGACAACTGCCCATCAGTTGCTTTTTCACACCAAGAGAAAGTATGTAAACAACCTCGTCTTTACGTAAACATATTTCTAATTATAACACCCGTGTGTGAGAAAGAGCTATGAACTATGAAAAACATCAAGTTAGAAAGTGCTTCAGAAAAACTGAAAAATCAGGGTAACAGCTACACAGCCTAGGCCTCCTGGGCTGGTGTTTCATGAGCTGAGGCCTGCCAAAGGACACCTACAGATAGTGTCCTCCTCGGAATACATTATTGGCGTAGCTCATTATATGTAATTGCACCAGTAAAACATTGACCGTTTCCCGATAAGCTTCTAAAAAAAAACCCACTCCAAAAAGAGTGCTTTAAAAAAGAAACCAAAAAACTAACTCTTTTTCTGACTTCCTGCCCCAAAAAGAATTTTAGTTTTGTTTTTCTGCAGTTTTAATTAAATTCTATCTCTGATGGAACAAGAGTGAAAAATGGGTAGAAACAAAAAGAAAAAATGATTTGAAAAGATGTTGTGTTTGCTCATAATTTCCTACTATAGAATTTCTTGTATTTTCTCTGGTTCCTAGAAATGGCAGCAGACCACAGGTCTGGTTCATGAGAACTGTTGTGTTCCTGCCTTTGCTACATAAACCATGCACTAAAAAACATGTATGTCTAGAACAACCATTGACTTGTTTTTCATTTTCCCTTGTCCTCTGACTTTAGTTGTGTTTGCCTCCTAATGGTATTGCAAAAATTCAAGACCTTGGAACAACCTCCCTAGTGCCTTAACACTCTCACCTCCTTAGCAATCAGCAGAAAGAAAAATGCATGATGCATGTAATCCATTTAAATGTCTATTTTAGGATTTAATACAAAAACACATCCTAAAGGCATGTTCTTTTTTTATTCGATGATAAAGACTGACCAACTCAGATATAAATATCTATTCTATAGCCCTTACACATTTTCCTGGATGATTCTCTCTCGGCAATTGCATCATTGTAACCTTTGTCCCTCTCTTTCCTGACATTCAGATTCTGCAAATTCACCAAAAAAGCTTTTTTGGTGTTTCCAGAGAGTTTTGTTGGTCAGCAGGCCTCTTTGTTTTCAGAGCTGCTGTGGCATCCCTGCCTTCTCTAGCTCACTGCAGTGCCTGCCATAATGTTATGTTACAGGAGACAAACACACGTTGCTTTGCAGAGATTTGTCTTTTGTTCAACTATTATTGAACAGAAGAAATTGGTTTACAAAGAATTCTTTTTTGCTTATTTTTGTCTATGAAGAAGCCATAGTCTTCCTCTCTGAGGCTGGGCAAGTACACTGTAATGTGGGAGGCCTGACAACCTGCAAACAATGCAGCTGACAACTTGTCAGCTGAAGAGTACTTGTGTGTAATAACTGAAGGGACAAAACAACGTTTGACAAACAGGATATTGTATAGATGCACTCATTTTCTGTGTGCAGGAGATTAGCATTGGGTAGGGAGGAACTGACTGGAAGGGGAAAGAGATTTCAAAGGACAGAAACAAAAGAATAGCGCTCACAATCACAAAGTACACATATTCCAGTCTACCAAGTCTTTGGCCCACAGGTCTACATGTCTGGATGCAGGATTGAGTAGCTTCGTATGTACAAGCAATGTTTCACTTTAAAACACATACATTCTTTAATTACTTCACAGGAGCCAGCAGAAGGGAAATCACTGTGGTAACACTGAGGTATGCTGCATCTTTTATAGCCATTGCAGCATACTGAGAAACACAGCCTCAGAAGCTGTAACCTCATGAACTGCCTGGGCATGAATACCACTATTGTTTCCAAGCAAGAAAAACAGAATCACAAAAACCAGAAACTCCTACAGTCTGGGGCCAATGCCAAACTCTTGTGTATACTTTCAAAGGAAGATAACCTGCTTAATTTTGGAAATGTTCTCACAGTAGCTTATTCTGTGCTTATAACTGTGTGGCCAAGTGAAAGGGACAGTGTTCTGGAGACCTACAGTATGTGTTTGACAAAGTTCAGACACAAACCATGTTCCTAGTTAGATATACATTCAAAACTCCATTAGGAAGAGCTTTGAAACAGAATAAAAGGTAGTTTTCTTTAAAATCAAACCAAGGAAGTCATAAGGAAGTGGTAAGAGGCCAGTATCAAGCCTCAAGACACTGGTACTTTATTCAGACCCTTGCAATTGTACTTCTAAATGTACAGGTGGTGCTAGAAATCATGCTGTGTGCCTAAGACTTCAACATATTTGATATTGAGACTTCTTCTGTCCCAGTCCTTGGATGGTAATTTAATCTCCACAGTTCCAGAGCCTGAAGAGAGCACAGCACCTTGTGTCTCAGGACTTGTGGTCTAGTGTGTTTTAAATATGTACTTTATACTCATAGCAGGATAAAATCCATCTCATGTCAACTTATGACATTACTGCTTTGTAAAGTAGTTATTTAAAGCCTCAGAGGCTTAATTTTCCAGATGCTGTACAGGCACATTTTACCAGGTTTTTCTTTTTGTTCAAAACACATTCGTATTGTCTTGTGTTAGGAATGGAGTACTTAGTTTCTTGAATCTTGCCCAATGGAAGGATGGGAGAATCTTACCTTGGCCCTTTTCATATTCTTTGATCTCAATAATCCTTAGGACAGTGCTTTTTCAACAGAAAAAGGTCTCTCTCTGCTGAAATAACTCAGCAGAGAAACAAAGGACCCCTTGCTCCTCCAAGGCTACTGTACCCTCCGTCTCAGCATCACTGTGGAGTAATGAACACAGCATCTGACTCCTGGCTCCCACGACAGCTGTGCTCACTGCCACTCTGAATTCCTGACCCAAGAATGCTTCAATTTGCATGCAAACTTCTTTTTCCCCCAAAAATCTTTGTTCATAAGGACTGGAGTGACCTTTTGGATTATCGCAATTAGTAACATTGAACTTCAGATAATAGGCCCAGATTATCGTACTAGAGGCTGAGATGGTTTTCATTACATAAAGAGATTAGCTGATACCAGGGATGTCTGGTACTGGCTGGTACTGGGATAGATGGATTTTAGGTCAGTGCAGCCACTGGCTGATGCTAAACAAAGCTCTGTCAGTATATCCTTTGTTTTCTGAGTCTGAGGTGGTTCTTCTGAGCAAGTACACCAGGAACAGAGCAATTTTTCTAGCTAGTCCACTAAAAAGTACCAAGTGAGTATTCAGCATGACATCTTGTCTCATTTTAGCCTAATTTCAGCATCTCATTTATGCACTTTTTTTGTGTAAGAATATATCTGTCTGTCCACTCCACCCCAATAACTTTTTAATTCTTTGAACAATTTAACAGCAAATCTGTCAAAATTTGACAGCACATTCCACCTTCTAGAAACCCAGTCCTCTAACCTTGTCATAAATAGCCATTTATATTCACTCAATTGGCACTTGTTCCTCACCTGAATCCTCTTCCTGGTACATGTATCCAGTAGGTACAATTATACAACAATACAACAATACAACAATAATTAATTTGTAGCTACTAGCCAAAAAAATTGCTAGCTTAACCCCTTATCAAAGACACATCACTCTTTTTCTGCTTTCAACTATGTTTTGCCTCTAATATATTCTCATGAAATTATTATAATTTAATGTCTAAAAGAAACTCTTTCTAGTAGTACATGCTACATTACTTTTAATTTATTTATTCCTGTAAATCCTAAGAAGTGAAAGTGAAAGCATTTTCAGTACAACTGTGATTCCTCTTCTTTCTCTTCTGTTCTTAAGAAACATAGAACTGTGCAGCAGAATACAAAAATGGAAAGCTCAACTTCTCTCAGGCTCCTCTCAGTTTTAGTACCATTTGGCACCAGGATTAACCTAAGCAGCCCCCACTCCTGTCATTTAACCCTGCTACAACTGCTTGTGCCATCGTTGTTCACGGAGAGCTGATTTATGGCTTGTTCAGTGTGCACACAGGGGTTTGGGGTTTTTTGGATTTGCTGTAAATCACAAATCAGTTCCCCATGGGCTGCATTGGGAACTCCAGCAGGCAAAGAGGCCAAATTTCTGGTTTTGCTTACAGAATTAGGGCCTTATTTGGCATGTTGCAACAGAAAGCTTAAGCTCCTCTTTGTGTGTGGGTTTGTGGAAGTTAGTGTGTTCCCATGTGCTCATGTGCCATTTGAAACAGAGATGAAGATACTTTGGGAAACTTCATCCTGTATCTGTAGCCTCTGAATGGATGATTTAATTTCTGAGGTATTTGGCCTTTTAAACAGAACTCTTTGTCAAGGCCATTTTCAAGGTAAAGTGTGACGAAATCACATTTAGCATGATTTGCAAATCACTTGTGCCTTCCTGAACCTAGCAGCAGTCGTGGTAGAAAACCTCCAGGATAATCCTCAGGAAATTAAACAGCACAACTTTTGATTCTCTTTCAGTTGAAGGAGTATTGACATAAAATAAATCCCCAAGAACAGGAATAGTAACAGCTGGTTCAACTAAAGCAAATTAAACACCTTGGGAAGGTTTTAAAATCTGCAGAGAGATAATGGGAAATAAATGAGGTAAATCAGACCTAGAGAAATTTTCTTACTCTGACAGCAAGAAGTAACTTGGAGTCAAAGCTTACTAAACAACCTGCTGTTTAGAAAGACAACTCCTTTGGGAAAAAAGAGTGTGGGGCTCTGAATTGACACGATTTGAAGCAGTTGAATAGAAGCCTTTTTATTTCCCTGATATATAAGTGGTCCTCTTTCCACATGATTGTTGTTTATTTTAGTCAAGTCATCTCTGCTTTAGAATTCTTCACATTCCTATCTCCTGCTGAATGTACATTTGTTATACCACCAGGAGAACAAAATGGTCTTCCTAGAAGCAGATCATAAAACTTAGAAAAGTGAGCAGATTCTCCAATCTAAAAACAGAATTTAACTCAACATTTACCAAGATCTTCTTGCAACTCATTCCAATTATTTTTTTGTCTTACAAGTAAATATTAATGAGAGTTTTTGACAAATTAAAAACCCTTAGCTTATTCAGTGAGGCTTTGATATGTTCTTAAGACTACTTATGGCTTATGGGAGAACTTATCTAAGCACTAAATGTGAGAAAGCCCACAACTGATTTAGGCAAACCTAAACTTTTGTACTCGTGATCCTCTGCGTAGGAGGATGTGAAAAAGGAAACTCTTGTCTGTGTGCAAAGGGAATGGAAACTTTGCAGACTGTGAATGTACTGACCTTCAGAAAGGGGGCAGCAAGATGTTTTATTTTCCTTGAACATTTAGGGCTATCACAATGAGTCATGGATGTCCTTAATATCTACATATTATATTTGTCCCTTGTGGCATTATTTTTTTGCTATATGCCCAAATGCAATTAAAAAATTTCATTAAAAAATAAAAAAAAAAGGAATCAATATTGCTGATGTAGATGCCCATGTCACCGAAATTATGGGAAAAAAGAAACACTACAACAACATATTTTCAGTGTTAGAGAATCAAGGCATTACTTTATTTTGGCCTGGATGTGCAACAGAAATTATTTCATCAACACGTGCCTAGGTTGTGCAGTGAAAATTATTCACATGGTTCTTTACCAGACTTTTCACATATTTATATATAAAAATCCTAAAGAAATTCACGTTCATTGGTCTTAAAGTACACAACTCCTAGTATTCGATCTCCTTTGATGCTCATTCTTTGGTTCTCTTATCGATCTGTTCCCAGACCGGGTATCTTTAGCTACACCAGCGGGTAATGTTCCTTAATGTTCCCTTATCTCCGTGCATCTTCTGGCTACTCCCAATCTGTGGATGTTAAACTCATCAGGCCTCTCCCGGTGAAGAGAGGTCTTGAAGAGAAACTTCAATTCCATTCCCCCTGGGCAAAGGCAAATCCCTGACTAAAGCTAAAAAAAAAAACCATAAAAAAATTAAAAGTTGCTTTGTTTAGTCAAAACGAAGTGGGCAGTTGCACCCACACAGATTATCACAACATAGTTTATCTGATCTCATGTTTACAGGATGTCAGAGCTACTCTGCTCTTGGAACTTGGCTTCAATTGTAAATTGAATAGATAATGCAACTTTATCTACAGCTGGTATTTTTTGCCTCAAGTTGGCTTTTCCAAAGTTTTCCTTAATATATTTTTTTTTCTTATTTCTCTCATCATTATCTTCCCCTTATGACCTGAAGGAGCTGAGGAATTCCTTGTAAAGTTTTCTGTGGAACCCTAATCACCATGTTAGATCAGTTTATAAGTCGAAACCTACTCCTTACTGCTGGAATGGGGGTTGATGGCAACACTAAAGAGTTCAGAATAAGCAGGTCATGTTCCATGGAGGCATTTGATACCTTTGGAAAGCTGAGTCGGCACTACCCAGTGAAAACTGGTTTTATTTTTTAATACAGGTTTTACAGGGGGTGTTAGACTTGTGGGAGAGTGGATACAGGAGTCAGTAGCAATGGAAATAACAATGTGTGTTTTCTCAGTCTCTTTACAGATGTTTAGAGGTGTGTTACAGAGACACCATTAAAGCCAGGTGCTTTGATGTTGTGGCAGATGGTGAAGTGGAGAATGCATCAGAGAAGGATGGTGGCATGGGGAGACTGACATTCAGCAGGACTTTCAGAGAAGACTTCTGGACTCGCAGTTGCATCAGGTACTTCAAGGGCTGACTGTGCTACTTGGTGTGACACTACACACATGCTGCCAGGTCATTGCCTTCCACCTCCAGAAATTTGCTCTCTCACCTTTGCTATTTCAGTCAACACTACTATGAGGTTTATTTTCATAAACCCTGGTAATGTGGCAGCGGCACTTTTATTAGCACTTTGACCTCTGCGGTTTCCTTTGATTGAGGATAGCTTTACCTGAAGGCTGCCTCCTTCCCTCCTCTCCAGAGCTAAGAGTCTGCAAAGCAGAGAGCCTTGTTTCACCCATCCACACACTGGTTTTTAGGTCAAGATTGTGATTTTGGAAGGTTGCTGCAGTCGTTGAAAGGGCTGGAATAAGGAACAGTCCTAGTGATAAGCTACAGGCTGAGAACCAAAGCCAAGGCATGCATTTAGTTTGGGTAGGGCTTAAGCACCACTGGTGTCCTCTTACCCTGCCTCTGGAGAGTTACCCTGGCCCCAGGCTGAAGCCAGACACAGAACTGTAATGAAAATGCACAGTTTCCTCATGAATTTCAGTCCTAAGAAGAACCCTTTAGTTACATTCTTACTTCATGTCCTTTGGGTAAAGGACAACTCATCATTGCAGCTAAGTAGGGAAAGTTCCCTCTTACCTCTTTCTCTGAAAAGCGAAGAAGTTACCGGGAATGGGGGGCTGCTACTCTACTGAATGAGGCAAAGCAAGCAGAAGGTGCCTGACAGCCCAGGGCAGCTACCACTCTTTATCTCCTATCGCAAGCATTTTTGCCTGCTTTTTATTTTTCCCCCTCCCTTCCTCCACTGTGACGTGAGGCTGCCAAGCACAAAGGGTGAACCTGAAACCGCTCGCCTTGAGGCCTGGGAGGGGAGGAAATAGCAGTTTCTATTGCCAGATTAGCGGGACGCCAAGGGTACAGAGGAGCAGGGGCAGACAGTGGCTGGGTGTGGAGTGGCATAAGGGAGGGAAGGAGGGAGGGAAAGGAGTTAAGGAGGAACATCGGGTTAACTAGTTTTGGGTGAATGTACAGTAAAACGTCAAGAATCTGTTATAATAGATCAGTATAACTTCACCTGGGGAGTCCTGCTTGAAGTTCCGAAACAGGGGATAACCAGTCACAGTAAATCTTTAAGCACTTGCAATTAAAGGCACACATAAATACAGAGCTCAGTTCCTTGTGTGACACTGAACGGTTCCCTATGTCAAACTAAACCACACCTCAGAACTCTTCACATAAGGGATTTTTGAACCTTCTCTTCCCCGTGGCAGCAGCTTCCTTAAAACAATGTATCAAGGGTCTGACAACCATTTTAAACGTTAAAAGGAAGTTTTTAATTTTCTTTTTTTTCTGCAACTGCTGCAAAGCAAATGTTTCTCTATCGTTATATGATGTTAAGTAGTGTTACAGTAGAAGCTGTGCTGTACTAGATGTCGCCGCCGCACTTCAAATTTGACAGTATTGTTACATATGATAAATGTCATCACATACAGCAGGAAATTTGAAAAAAATTTTAGAAAATATTTGAATGACTCTCCTGTGAGCTCATCTTACTGGAACTCTAATAATAAAAATTACCTACTACTGTCATAACACTGTTACACTTCCTTATTTTCACTCTTCAGTTCTCAGTTGTGTAAACACCCTACTACCAATCTGTCATCACAAAACGGGGCTTTTAAAAATCTCTTATCTGCTGTTTGCTCATGGGAAATGCCAGACCATGACTGTGCTAGAACATTCTGAGCTTTTGGTCAGCGTTCGGGTAGGTGCTGTGGAAGTTTTTCGGTTTTCGATATGCAGAGATACCGTCTTAAACCCCTCCAGTGGAAATTTATGGTCTTATTTTGTCTTCCTTTTAAGTGACCGTAGTCCCTCACGGTTCACGTCGTTTCCCCTCTAGCAGGCAGCAGAGCTGCCTATATTAGGAAATGCGGCCGAGCCACTGCGCTTTAGGCCGGTGTCAGAGGGCAAGGGTGAAGCCGCGGAGCCTGCGGCGAGTCCGGGCCTCGCTGCCCGCCCGCGGGGCCCGCACCGCCCGCCCCAGCCC
>JAWWMU010000001.1:39702228-39723844 GCA_035048155.1 Cinnycerthia olivascens
GGCAGGGCCGAAGGAGCTGTGCGGGCCCGGGCTGTGGCCCCCGGCGCGGGAGGGGAGCGGCTGCCCCGCTGGAGGCCGCTCGGGGAGCGGGGCTGGGCCCCGCGGGAGGAGAGGGAGCGGAGAGCGAGGCCCGGGGGGCCGTGGGGCGGGCGGCGTTCGCTGCCGGGGCTGGGGCCGCGCTCAGGCCCCGGCGTGCGGGGTCTGGTGCTCAGGGTCTGGTGCCTTAGCGCAGGGGGCTGTCTCTGCAGTGCTGTGTCATCATGACTGAGTCTGTCCTGGAAAACTTTCTGAAAACCGATCCTCTAGACTAGACTACTAAATATATAATTTTATAGTTATTCATAGCTACGTATATAAAAACCCTTTGAACTTCGTGTTTGCTGTTACCTGAATTTTTGGGGAATTTCAGTTTTGCCGATGTCCTTGCTTCAAATATAATTGGATTTACCCAAATAAGAAAATCCAGTACTCTTTTAACTCAGTGTTATGAAACTGTGTCTTCAATGTTTAAAATCTGCAAGCTTAAACCAATTTAAATGGATGCAACTTCTTTTAGTTATACAGTTTGTGATTAGGTAACCTGATTAATCCATCTGCCAAAAAATTCTGCTTGTGGATTAAACAGTTTTGCATATGCGTCAATGATAAGGAAATGAAGTGTGTGAAATCCACTCTACGGTACGTGGATTTGACTCCCTGAAACTTTCGAGCTGACATTAGACTGGCAGAAGAACTTAGGGCTGTTCTGCCTGGAGAAGGTTTCGTGGCGACCTCATAGCAACCTGCCAGTATCTGAAGGGGGTCTGCCAGGAAGCCAGAGAGGGACTCTTCATCAGGAGCTGTAATGACAGGACAAGCAGTAATGGGGGCAAACTAAAAGGGAGGAAGTTAGAGTTAGATATTAGGAAGGAATTCTTTACTGCGAGGGTGGTGAGGCAATGAAACAGGTTGCCCAGAGAGGTTGTGGACACTCCAATCATGGTAATGTTCATGGCCAGGTTGGATGTGGCTCTGAGCAACCTGGTCTTCTGGAAGGTGTCCCTGCCCGTGGCAAGGGGGTTGGGACTAGGTGGTCTTTAAGGTCTCTTCCTACCTTTAACATTCCATAATTGCAGAAAGCTTATGCTGTTTCAATTTGTGTAGTTGCTGTTTGCATAGACATTGCATGCACCTCATTTTGTGTATTTTAAAGCACTGTTTTTCTTCCTTACAGGTTTTGTTCTGCCACAAAAAATTGAATGATTGAATCTACAGATACTTACAATTTCTTCTTGAGGACAGTCAGTACCAATATGGAGGCGTAGGCACTTTAGAAGGGACTTCAGTCTTACCTCTGGGAGGTAGTTCTGTGCAGAAATAAAGAAACCAAGGCATCAAA
The DNA here is from genome assembly GCA_035048155.1 of Cinnycerthia olivascens. Taxonomy (NCBI): domain Eukaryota; kingdom Metazoa; phylum Chordata; class Aves; order Passeriformes; family Certhiidae; genus Cinnycerthia; species Cinnycerthia olivascens. Next base: position 39,703,607 of record JAWWMU010000001.1, read on the forward strand.
TACTTTTTTTAATCTGAGAGTTCTGTTTGCTTCTGTATGCCATAAACATGGCACACAGAAAAAACTTAATTCAACAGTATAAAGCATCAGAATGTCTCAACACAAGGCAATTAATTTATGTTAAATTTGATAACTCTGTACTTGTAACTAAGGCACCAGGTTAAAACCGAAGTGCTCTCTTAGTTAGGTGCTGACTTGTAGACAAGCCTTGGGCTATCCCAGGTTTGTTAATAAAGAGTGTTCATCCTTGTCTGAGACAGTGTATAGGATTTGTTTCTCTAATAGCTGAATATTCTATACATGTGAAGTTGAGTATAAACTAACTTCTTTAGTCTTAACAACTTGTTACAACAATATGCAGAACTTTAGAGTGGTTTTTTTGGAGTCCAGTACTAGCAAATATACAAGATCAGTTTAGTAACCTCAGTTCAGGGTCTCTATTTTTTGTGTGCACTTTGAACTTGATAAACCCTTCTTTTCAGTCTCGTAGTGAGGTTTTGCAAACTAAAATCTTTGTGTGTATAAGCTACATATTTTTCAGCTGTCTTGGGTGAAATCTTGTCCTTAAATCACTTAACATATGTTCCGATAAATAATGTTATTTTAGTTGCCAACCAATTTAGTTTCTTTATTGACAAAGGATTTTGATAAACCCATTTGAGGTTTTCCCTCTTTTGATCCCACCTCCATGAGCCTGACAAATTGTTACTGCTCTCCCAGATATACAAAACAAGTAAAGCATGTAATGCTTTTATGATTCAATGGAAATTGCTTTTCAGCATGCTTTCTTCAGTTGTTAAGCTGAGATGGAGAAGCTTTTACGGTGAAAGCAGTTGCTAAACTAAGGTACAAGAACTTCCCAAATGTTTAAAGGCTGTTAAATCATGAGGTCAGTTCTATTTGTATGCACGTTTGAAGTTACACTTTAAAGTATTTATTGCTTTTGTACAGGCGGGGGTTGTTCCAAATTACCTTTAATGCACACAACTACCTCCCAGAGGAAGACTTGTCCCATTTTTCCCAAAACAATCCATTATGAACATAGTGGAAGATAGCCCTTTCTTGGCTAGCATCATGAGGCAGAGTGCTCTGTGTGATGAACTGAAGTATGACCTGTCCTGTGAACTCTACAGGATGTCAACGTTCTCTACTTTCCCCATGAACACGCCGGTGTCGGAGCGGAGCCTTGCCCGGGCTGGGTTTTATTACACGGGTGTGCACGATAAAGTTAAGTGCTTCAGTTGTGGCTTAACATTGGATAACTGGCAGCCAGGAGATAATGCTATGGAAAAACATAAGCAGCTGTATCCTAGCTGCAGTTTTGTTCAAAGAATGCTTTCAGTTAACAACTTTGGACTGTCCTCTCGTTCTGCCTTTTCGCCCTCAGCTGCAAACAGTCTCTCACCATCTCTACATTCCATAGCACATTCTCCAAGTTTAGAACAGGTTGGATATTTCAGTGGCTCGTTTTCCAGTTTTCCTCAAGACCCAGTAACTACTAGGGCAGTTGAAGACCTTCCATTCTTGAGCCCTAAGCTTCACAATCCTTCTATGAGGACAGAAGATGCTAGGCTACGAACCTTTCACTCATGGCCACTGACGTTTCTCTCACCCACTGATCTGGCAAAGGCTGGACTTTATTACTTGGGGACAGCAGACATAGTTGCTTGTTTTACCTGTGGTGGTCAGCTGTGTAACTGGGAACCAAAAGATAATGCTGTGTCAGAGCATCGGAGACACTATCCCAACTGCCCTTTTGTGGAAAACCTTATGCGAGACCAGCAGAGTTTCAATGTTTCAAATGTGAGCATGCAAACCCATGAAGCACGTGTTAAAACATTCATAAATTGGCCAACCAGAATTCCAGTTCAGCCTGAACAGCTTGCAGATGCTGGCTTTTACTATGTAGGTAAGAAACCCAGACTTATCTGGTTTTATTCATACTGCTATGTCAACATTTAAGTAAGTTGTGTCAATGTTTGCTAGATATTTTGCCTGGTTTTTTTTTCCTAAGGTCGAAATGATGATGTGAAGTGTTTTTGCTGTGATGGTGGGTTAAGGTGCTGGGAATCTGGAGATGATCCATGGATTGAACATGCAAAGTGGTTTCCAAGGTAACTTGCAAAATCTTTATCATAATTTGTTCATATTCCTAAATGTTCTAATTTTGGCAGATATATACTGCACTTAAATGGTTTTATTTAACTTTATTTGATGTACAGACTGACTCTTTCATTTAGATGTATTGCATGTATGTCTAAAAGCTCTGAAGTGTGTAGGTAGGTGTAATTAAAACATTTCTTCATTAACCATGGCATATAATGCTTTACCCTTCATTATTAAAAGCTCTGTGCATCCCCAGATGACTAACAGTGAGACTGCATTGTTAATGAGCATACTTTTCTCTGTAAGAGAAGCAATCAGTAAGCTGATTAAGGGGAGCAAAGAGAAATGAAGTAGAGGGAATGTTTAACTCATAGGTTCTGGTTTTTGTGCCTATGCTGAATGCTCTTGAACCAGTTTTTCTGCTTATGTGGTTTAGTTTCCTACATGTGGAAGGGCTTGTGAAGAAGGTGTCAGTGGCTCTTTGGTATGTCTCTGCTGGAAAAAGGACAGAAATAGCTTTTTAATGTCACCTATAATTAAATGGCAATTTCATACCTAATTGCTATCTATGCCCGTGGAAATCACCACCTACATTACAGAAATAGCTGCACTTAATTTCAGGAAAGCTAATAATAGTTCTTCTCTTTGTAGATCTCCAGCTAGACTTTTATGGGCTATTTATCAGCTACTGCTGGACTATATGATGTTGTTTCTTACTGTGTTAAACCTGTCAGTAAATGTACATAAGAGATAAACCTGTGTTAGTGAAGCAGATCGGGCTTTGATAATGGTGTTATATTTTGTTAAATTCTTTCTTTTGAATTATTTGAGTAGGAGATAAGAAGGATATGCAGGATAGAAACAGTTTGTCACTGTACTTTGTAGTGATTCTGACACAGTATCGTTTCTCATGACATGCCATTTTGATTACAAGTGGTAGTATAATGTAAAGCTTCTGCATTTAAATACATAAGCCTACTGACAGCTGGGTGTCATGGAAAAACTTTATCTAAGTGTCACCAGACACTAGGCTACATCAAGTTTCCAATTAAGAGTATTCTTTCTCTTAATTGGAAGGAAGATAAATGTATTTAACTTATGCTGGGTTTAAACTTGTTTATTCTTCTATGTTTTTTTTTTCCCCTTTGGCAAGTAGAAGGTATGATTTGATACACTTTTGTTAATATTTCAGATGTGAGTATCTGCTTCGTGTAAAAGGAAGAGAGTTTGTAAGTCAAATTCAGGCCAGATTCCCCCATCTCCTTGAACAGGTAAACTTTTACTATCCTGTAACTTTGGTTTTCCCTCGTTGAACAGTGCTATGTTCTTTTTTTTGAGTTCAGTTCATTCTTCTGCCTCATTTCTATGTATGTTTCTAACATCATAAATGCTCTTAATGAGCACGTAAAAGAAACTAGAGCTGTACCATGGCTAGTCTTGGACTGTGGAGTTTAACCTCTACAGATTACTTATGGATAGTCCTATGAGGCAGTGAACTCCTTTAGCAGAGGTTAGCAGAGGGAAATTCTAATTATATACTGAACAGTGCAGATCAGTAATTATTATTTCAGAAATCAGTCATGGACAGTGTGAATTGTTTCTTTTCGTAATTCTTATGGCAAGAGTAACCATAGTCCTCTTCATGGAAGTGGTCAGCACCAGCTTTTTGTTGATTATACAGTAGCACAAATTTGCAGACTTGTGTAACTGCAGGTGAAATATTTATTTAGCAGAATTGGTGACAAACAATATGTCAGAAAGGTACATAGAGGGAAGAGCAATGCTTCAATACTAACATAGTTCTCTTGTGTTCTACAGCTCTTGTCAACCTCTGATCCACCTGTAGATGAAAACCTTGATCCTCCAAGTATGTATATTAAAGCATGGTTTTAAACTTCCTCAGCATTTTGCAAACTTCATGATTGCTAAGCAAGTTAGCTTTGGATGGCCAGTTCTTAGATTTGTTTCCTAAAAGTTAAATCATTTTGATGTTGTGTTGCCAAACTTGAAGGAAATATCTCTAAGAGATCTTGTTTTTAATTATCCTTATTCTCATGCTAGCAGCAATTTTGGGTTTGCACACTTGGTTGCTGGGTTGTTTTTTTTTTTTTGTTCCAGGGTTGGTTTAAGCAAAGCAAGTGTTGAGCTTGGTGGGACAGGTGCTAGAGGGTGTCATGACTATGCAGTTATGTAATTCCATCTCTAGGCACGTAACTGGGTGAATGCTCTGAGCCGAGCAGCAGCAGTTAAGGAAGAAGGTAGAGCAAGCTGATAACAGTGAAGTCTTTCTAGGGTGGCCTTTCTTTATGGTGGAAAAAACCACTCACCCTCTGGGTGTTTCTGCTGTCCTAGACCCTGCTGACTGGGGACAATGAGTCAGAATCCCATGTGTCTGGTGTTTACTAAATTAAATGCAAATTACTGATCAAGAGCTGGAATAGAGCAATTGTTTGTACTATAAACTCTGACTTCCCTCCCCCACCCTGGCACACCCTAGGCCATTTTTCAAGGCTGAAGTTAGAAATAACTAAGTATAAAAAAAGCTGCTAGGACACAATGGATTTCTCAGTGGTTTCTTTGGATTGACCCAGGCTTTAACAAAGGCCTGACATGGATTGATGTTTTTCTTGGATTCAATCCATGACTGACTGGCTTCCATTTTTAAAATTATTTAAAAAAATTCTCTTTAAACAGTTGGAACATTTTAGTGCTCAGTGTTCATGTGTGTAGGTAATGTTGATGTGTCTGACTTCTGGGGTTGTATGGGTATTTATTCTTTATAATACATGAGGATTTCCCTTTTTGATTAGTTATTCGTTTTGAACCTGGAGAGAGCCATTCAGAAGATGTGATCATGATGAACACACCTGTGGTTAAAGCTGCCTTGGAGATGGGATTCAGTAGAAGGCTAGTAAAGCAAACAGTGCAAAGTAAAATCTTGGCCACTGGAGAAAACTACAAGACTGTTAATGATCTTGTGTCTGACCTGCTCACGGCTGAAGATGAGAAGATTGAAGAAGAGAAAGAAAAGCAGTTGGAAGAAGCAGCATCAGGTAGGCATGAGGCAGAAATAAAATTGAAATCTGAAGCAGTTAGTAATATGTATGGTTTTTATATGTTTTTAAGCACTAAGTGATTTAGTTTAATTACTGTTAGGATCAGCTTCTCTAAAAGCATTGTCAGCATATCTGTATGGAACCAGCAGTCTGAGAGTTGTTTCATTCCCTTTTAGGAGAATGGTTCATAGCAGAGGCCAAGGGTTCAGAATCGCCTCTTCTTTCCAAAGCCATTTTTTTTTTCATTTGTGTACCTTTATATTGCTGTTAATAAAACACATGGCACACTCTAGTAATTTTTATCCAACTTTGCCTGCTCTTTAAGCTGCTTGAATAGTTAAGCCACCATATCCATCTCCTAGAGGGGACCATAAACTTCTACTAATTCAGGTTCTGTAAGAAGGCTAAAGATCTGCTTTTCTGTCTGACTCAGCCCATGTATGTCAGCAATTTGTTTATTTGATGTGTCCTTAACATTTCCTGTTGCTTCAATGCCATGTAAGCTTTGAAGCCTGAAGAAATCCTTCTGATTTTGAGTTTATGAAGCATAATGAAACTTCTCAATTATAAATGAAATTAAGGATCCTTCTTTCCTAGTTGTATTTCTGTCAAAAAACCATAGATGGATTCAGCATTCAATCCTACTGGAAATTTTTTTGTTCTTGTTTGTTGTAGAGTATTAAAATAATCTCCTGAGTCTGGTTGTGCTGTATTTCTGGGTTTTTTGTACATAATTGTGTTGGGCACTTCTAAGAAGAGCTTGCTTTTCTCTACAGCCCACCACAGACAAAATTAACCTCTGGCATGTCAATGAGTTGGTGTTAGTTTTTTTTCTTTGCAGTTGTCCAGAGAGTGCAAGTCTTGCAAATATGGAGTTACCCAAGATCCTCTCTGATCGTTTAACCTAGAGATGGGAGCAGGAAGTTTCATTGGTGACCAAACTTTGGCTCAGAAGCTGCTTGTATGTGGTTTCCTTAAGTCTGTTCACTACATGAATACCACTAAAACTTGCTGAGGATTTTATTAATGATGTGTAATAAGCAAACATTGCAAGTAGAGTTTGAAGAATGTTGTATCAATTATTGTTAAACAGAAGTGCAACTTGGAGTAGTGTATTCCTAATTCTCTTACCTAATTCGCCCTTACATTCCAGATGATTTGTACTTGATCCAGAAGAATCGAATGGCTTTATTCCAACGTTTAACATGTGTACTCCCAATCCTTGGGAGTTTACTATCGGCTAAAGTGATAACAGAACTTGAGCATGATGTTATTAAGCAGAAGACTCAGATACCATTGCAGGCAAGGGAACTGGTGGATACAATTTTAGTGAAAGGAAATGAAGCAGCCAGCATCTTCAAGAACTGTCTACGAGATTGTGACCCTGTGCTCTACAAAGATTTATTTGGTATGTCTATCTGGTTTCCTTTTGTTTTTAAAGGATATCCTTTTATAGAAGTCTAACCAGTGCTCTCACAGCAGTCTAAAGAAAAAGAAATAGATGCTGTTTGAACATAGATGAGTTAAATGATAAGGATTTTTTTTCTTTTAATCTAGTGGAGAGGACCATCAAGTATGTTCCCACAGAAGATGTTTCAGGTACCTTAAATTCTACCTTCTTATCTCAAAGACTATTGTAGAACAAACAGCTAACATAAAAAAGAAAATTACTTTGGTTAAGAAATAGGTTTGGTGCTTTACCCTCTTCTGATTCTGCTTTAGTAATACGGATTGGAAAAGTTAACCAAAAGTTAAGCACATGTGCATACTTGCAAGTAAGTCTATCAGCTCCAAGCTGTGTCCTGTGCCTTCCTCATGCTTCTGCACATCATAGGATGTAGAGCTTTTCTGGAGCTCAACTGTGCAAGCAGCATATGCTGGTCTTAATCCTGATACAAGCATTCAGGCATATGGTAAAGACTGGAGAATGAATAGTTGGCTAGCATTTCAGACCAGGTATCATCTCTGCTTTTCCAGAGTGAGTTATAGATGGCCTGAGATCCAGCTTGACCAACAGTTGTGTAGGTAAAAACTTGTCAGACATGAGATTGAGTTTACTCTGGTCCTGCAGTTTAATGTGTTAGTAGACTGCAGAAAAGTATACAAGCCTGGATATAGCTCACTTCCACCAGTCAGACTGTGTTTGTGTTTCTGATATCCAACCAAGAAAGGTACAGCATGTGCTAAAATGTAAACACTGGTTGGCCTCCAGCCCCTGGGTTGTCCATCATCTCACAGAACTGGAAAGTACAGACTAGTTCCTTGCATGCCACTTTCTAAGCTCTGAAAAATGTTCACTGCCATCTATGTTTAGTCAATACAGGTAGGGAAATAAAAGGTGAAAAGGGGCATGGCTACACTCTAAATAAACATATTTTGACGTATTCACACTGACTATTTTTTCCAGGTTTACCTATGGAAGAACAATTAAGAAGATTGCAAGAGGAAAGAACGTGTAAAGTTTGCATGGACAAAGAAGTTTCTATTGTTTTTATTCCATGTGGTCACTTAGTGGTGTGCAAAGAATGTGCACCATCCCTTCGGAAATGCCCTATTTGCAGGGGGACAATAAAGGGTACAGTCCGGACATTTCTTTCGTAAAAAGGGAAATTTGCAAAATGTCTTTTTTTTCTGCCATCCTCCAACTGCTGAAGTTTAAGACAGCAGTATCTTAAGAATATAAAACTGTGATTCAGAAGAGGATTAATTAACTACCTAAGAAAGTTTTGTGATAGTAAAGTGTATCCTCATTGTGATGTGAGTATGATTGTGTGTAGAAGGCCTTTGTTGCCAAAGATTCTTTGATAATAAAACTAAATATTAGGGTGAGATTTTTGTGGTGTTCCTTTCTGAGTATGGAAGGTAGTTTCACTAGTGTCACTTTTATTCAAAGGAGTTATTGGCTAAATTCCTGAATTGACATAACTTACGACTTTCCTCCTTGTGAATGTGAGGAAATATACTAAGATTGCTGTTATTAATAGTTAATGTTGATTAACATCAGCTACTTTGTTTTGACTTTATTCTCGATTTAAGGAGAAAAGAGGCTAACTGTTGCAGGAACAGCAGGACTTTCAAAGTTTTTTCATGTCTTGATACTTGTGTAATGTATATTCCTAATAGTTTTTATGGATACTGAATTAAAATATTTCTACTTCTCAGACTTGGGCTTGTTTACTCTGTTGCCATTGTTGACTTATCTCTGTCGACTGCAGTGATTAGAATGCTGTCTTTTTCTGTCAAAAGTTTGGGGTTGTTTGCCTACAGAAGTACAATAAAACTTCATTCCATTTGTCTTTCTTTCATTTTTGAACAGGGAAGTGAACTTCTCTGCTGTTTGGTGATTTCCTCTTTATTTAAAAACAAACAGTAGTTCCCCAAAACCCCAATAGCATATTCTGATATTTCCTTCTGAATTGATTTTTCAAATGACAGAAATCCTGGTCATCGACCTTAAAGATGAGACTGAAGGTAGCTAAACAGTCTGTGCTAGGGGTTAAATGTAAAAGCTACTTTTCTGTGTTTGAAACTTTATAGGGTTTGTGCAGTTGAATAATAGCATCTCCCAGGCAGCTCTGAAGTCTTGGATTTTGGTTTGTAAGTGGATAGTTTGGGAACTCTATTCCCTTACTGGTTGACTCATTACCCTTTCCAGCTTTATATCCCTAGACTTGCATGGTGGATACCCACAAAGATAGGTGTATCATAGGTTCATACGTAGTTTGCAAAGATTTCATGTCAGTCACTGTTAGAATACTGCCAGGTTAATGGCATCAGGTCCTGCAGTGGTGGAGTCAATTTGTCTGGCTCTCATTTAAAGTCAGTCATCTTCAGTCCACAGTGGCCCACACTTAGAGCCTGAGTAGACAACATAATCTTCAGTCCAGACCTGGATTCTTTACCTGTAGGTTGGCTTGCTGTAATTCTTTCAAATGCAGACTTTTGTCCAACTTTATTACATGTACATATCTTCCCTTTATTTTTGTTACTAAAAATGTAAACATTTCAAACAGCATGTAGTTTTAAACAGCTTTGATTAATGTGCTTTTCTGGTTTTGAAATACCTCTAAAAGCTTTTTTGTCTTGTGTAACAACTTAAAAAGCTGTCAAAAGTTGTGAAAACTTCTTAAGTAAGAAAGCTCAGGACTTGAAATTTCATTCATTTGTTCCAGGTGAGAAATTAGTAATATTAGAACCAAGTGTACTTTCTACAGATGAAGGTGAACCTGCAGGGGGAGCTGAGGAGATGAGGCTCGTCTGAAGAGTGTGGAATTGCTAGCTTGTTTCTGAGCAGGGAAGAGGATAGGAAAAAACATACTAGCAGGCAGACTTTTTAAGCAATGCATTTTTCTTTGGAACTGTGTGGGGTGAATTTTTCAGACACTGCAATTAGCTACATATAAATCAGATGAGCGGATATACAGGGCTTTAAAAAATCTTCAGTGTCATTTGTGATGCCTGTGTGTATCTCCCTCAGGACCTGCAACATACCAGTCAGTCCATCACTGAATGTTTTGAACATCCCTTCAAATGGCAGCTTTGATCAGCACCAGCTCTCTGCACTAAGCACCTGAATTGCTTTGAGAAGTGGAAGAACTTGATCTAGAAACTAGTGAGTAAAACTCTGTGACCTAGTTTTGGCAGGAAGGCTGATGTGCTGTGCCCTGCTGTGATGACTGGGTGACCTGCTTGATAATACTGTGCATGTGAGCACTTATGCTCTCCTTAGGACTATTCCAAGAAAGCTTTTGTCAGGCTTGTCTGTAGCATGTTGCAAACAACCCTGGCAAAAGGTTAAACCATGGGTAACAATCTAGTGTTTCACTGGGAGAGGGTCAAGTGACTTCTGTCACTTGTGAACCAGCTGACTGTGCTCACACTTCATTTTGCATCCACTTCCTTCCTTGAAAGCATTTTCCAGAGCTCTGACTGGGTTAAACAATAAATAGGGCCCTACCCCCAGCATCCTGTGCAGCTCTGCTGACTGAGCAGCTCAAGTTCTTGGACATCAGTGTTTCAGCCCCATGGCCTGTCATGAGCTGACAGGGTGTGTTTGCAAGGCTTAGAGTGTGTGAACTTCAGTATTGTTGGAGTTCAGTGGTCAGACTTGCTGTGGGTTGCAGATAGAAGGCAATATTCCCAGCTGCTTTGCATTCCCAGCTGCTGTAAATGCAGTTCCTCTGCTGGAGTGAAGTTTACCATATCTGCAATGGATCTGGCCTGAAGTAGCTAGATTGTGTGGTTTCTGATACTAGTGTGAGATATTGCAAGATACAGAGGCTCCCCAAGTAGCCGTTGCATGTTTTGTGAAGCCAGTGCCATGCAGCTTTATTCTAATTAGCAGTTTCCTAGTTTTTTTTTTTAGTACTTTTTTTGACTGAATGCACATCTCTCTTCTGTTTGCTTTTAAGCATTGACCAGAAAGCCCAGTGTTCTTCAAATTGAAGATATCATGTAGTTCTAGTGCCCACAAGTGATCAGACTGCCCCTAGTCATAACAGAGCACTGCTCTTACATGCCAAAATGAATTGCTATGTAGGAAATACCTAAGAACCCCACTAGCATGATATAAAGAAAAATCTTTATATTGCTGCTTTTTGTGCCCAAGAGTTAGTGGTTGTGTAGTATACTGATAGTACCATGCTTTCAGAACTTGATTCTTTGCTATATTCCTCAGACACCAGAAGAGAGGCACGTGAAAATTGTAAATAGTGTGTTTATCTACCTTGAATTCTACCTTATGGCAGTTGTAGTCTAGTGAGGCTGAGATGTGCAGTGTCATGTTTAATGCTGCAGATGGACTGAATTTGAAATTCAGTTTTCTGAATAACCCACCTCAGGTATGTGAATTCAGGCAGGACATGTATTCTGGGCAGGGAAGGTACTCTCTGTTCTGATGAACTATTTTAAGTGTAACTGTTGTCACTCCTGCCCCAGAGGTTACTGTTGCACACTGAACTTCCTGAGGCAACACTAAATCACCAGTTCTGCCTTTCTGTTTCTAATGTGACCACAGTGTTTCCTGATGCTCCAGCCCAGCTTCCTTGCTGCTGCCATGGAACCCTTCAAGCATAGAAGTCTGGGGCATTGCATACATCCTGTGGCTGGAGCACAGCAGTATTCCAAGCTGGAGTGTAAACATTTTTTGAAAATAACTCAGCAGCTGTGAGGACCACCAACTGGGACTCCTTCAGTGCTGTCTAGAAAATGTGTTTACTTTCTCCACAGGTCCGTTCTCATTATACCACAGCCAAATTTTTGACCTCTTGAGTTCTCTAGGCAATTTCCAGTCTCTGAAATACCACTCTACTTTTGGTAATACTGTCACATTGTTGCTTACATCTTCTTCAAGAGATCATGTTAAGAATGCTATATAATATAACTTTTCAGGGCAAAAATAGAGTGGCATGAGTAAGAGCTCTGAACAAAGAAGAAAGGTATAAAATATTTTAAAAGGATAATGTTCAAGTTACTGAACTGTTGTCACAGCAACATGCTCTTGCTTTAACAGTATGGGCTTTTTTTTTTTTTAAATAAAAACACAAGTATAGTTCTGCAGCATTGTCAGACTGCTTTGAAGCCTTTGATGCAGAGCCCTATCAAACCAATTAAGCTGGAAGTGCTACGATTTGGTACTGGAATACAGGCTAAAGGAGAGCTGCATAAAAAGGAAAGACCTGTGGTATGTAGGCAGAAGGCTGCAGCCCTGGTGTGACTATAAGGTTGATCTTGATGTGTTCGAAGGGCAAAAGTAACATTTATGAAAGCTAACCTAAGCTGGCCATGTTCCATAGTCAGTGACTGATTCCCCCAGCCCATGGCATTAAATAAAAACACTTTAACATGAAGCAAAAACCCATGAACATGCAGGATAAAGTGTTTGCATAGGGCTTGTGTGAAAGAACAGTAATAATGAATCAAATGCTGGCGATGGGCTTAAAGTGTGACTCTGCAAATGCAGTTCCTTGATGTGTCACCAGAGGGGCTCCTAAGGCAGGCGGAATTAGGAACGGCATTGCTCAGCTACCAGCACTGAAAGAAAGCACACAGTCCTGTGAGGGGATGGGCTCGAAACAATTGAATCATCTTCACAAGTAAACTCAGTTAAGGAAGGGCTGAATGACTGTAGCATCAACTCCCTTTATAAATTAGTAACAAAGCTGGGATTTCACTTCTTTTGGAAAGCAAAGAGAAGGTAAAATTTATAAACTGCACTGCCCTTTGTCTAGATTCCAAACACCTGAAAGGAGGTCTGGTTTTATGTTTGCACTGACACTTCTGAAGTTTTAAGCACATACTGTAGTAATGAGATTTACAGAATAAATTAAAAATTATTGAACTAGGCAAAAATGAACTAGGTCTGGTATTCTAGCATTTAAATGTATATATAGTGAATAATTCTTATCAAATGGTTACGACTGCGGAAAGGACTGAGGGAATTACAAAACCAGCTAATAAATTAAAAATTCAACTGAAATTAATGTAGGAACTCCAAAGATTTAATTTTATTTGTCTGTACAGCAGAGGTGAGACAATCCCAGTAACTGAGTTGCACTTAACTATCTTAATTTCTATGAAGTAAGGAATTACAGTTCTATGAAAAAATTGCTTCCATAACTCTTCAAGTCAAGTCCAGTAATATTCTACCAAGCAATACAATTAAAAAAAATACAAAAGTTACTTCAAATCACTCTCTCTCCCCTTGACCCTCAAACACAGTAAAAAAACCACAACAGCCCTGTTACCCCCTTTTCAGGTGAGTAGCTAGTAAGATGACTTTGTTAACTATGGTTTGCTGTGCCTTGGAAACAGCTTTACTATTCCATGTGAAAAAGGAAAAAACCCACATGGCCACTTTAACATTGCATGTCAGAAAAAACTATTGCTTAAGAAAATAATCTGTTCCAGAGTAGTTACATTTTCCCTGATGAGTTGTGCCCCAGTCTCCAACAGACCTTTGTGCAGTTCCCACTGTGACTTTCCTCGCCTGTCACCATCTCCCCTGTGCCCAGCATGAGGGACTGGTGCCAGCAGTAACCAGGACAGTCAAATCCCAGCACACCAACCCTCCTCAATGGGGATGGGTCGACAAGTGAAGCCTGAGCAAGACTGAACAATCATTCAGTGACTTAAAGAGATGCAGGCCTGTGTTTCCTGATCCTTGCTCTAGTTTTCCTCACAGCAGTGTGAGAAGCCCATCTACTGAAGCCAGATTTACCTGAGTGGACCTGCAGAAGTGACATGGGAACAGCACCAGCCTTCCAGCTGATACTGCACCTCCAGAGCATTTGAGCCTTCAGCTAAAGGTGTGCTAAGAGATGCCCCAGTGCCTTCAGCTGGGCTTTTGACCAGACCTCTCTACATCTGTGCAGCAGGATCAAGTTCTGGAAATAGCTGTAAAAATGCAGTTCATAGTCTGCTAAAATGCTGTCTTATAGGTTTTCTCTTCTCTATATAACTTTGAATGATTATCAAATGCTGCTAAAACACTGCAGACAGCTTCGTAATAATAAAAAACAAGAGCCAAGTGATTGCTGCCTTTAACTTAAAAGCCAATTTTAGATTTTTTTTATATTTATAATGGCAAAATTCTTTGCCATTTTTATTAAATCTTCAATTGCACAATCTTCGTTAGGACATGCTAGAAAAAAAGAAGCTTTTAGAGAAAAAGGTTATGGATGGATACTTCCATTCTGTCCATGTTTCCTGCAGCTACTCTCCTTATACAGCCTAGTAAGGAAAGCATCTGCAGCTCACTGGTGAGCTAATGACTGACAGAGTACTCATTATCACCTCCTATACAGTTATCTAACCACACCTCCTCTGAAGCCTATTAAAAATTAACTGAGTTGTTCAAAACCCAAAATTTCTAAACTGAAGTTCACATCAAACGTCAAAATAAATACTATTTAATACAAAATTTTAGGAAAAAAACCCCTGAACTTACTGCATTGATGCAATTGCCTGTGCTAGTAATTAGCTATTTCAGAGAGCTCTGTATGTACCTTAAAATGACTCAATATGTGATTTTTCTCTAAATCTGGTTACAAGTATTGGAAAAAGAACTTACTGTCTCCACAAAATGCTGAGTTCCTCTTACAAGAGCCAATATAAAAACTCATGATGTTTAAGAAGTTTCTCAACACTTTGCAGGATAACACCCAAGAAAGGTTTAGAGACTATGATCATCTTTATAAAAGAAACTCTTTCAGAAGATACAACAGCTGTGACAGAGTGGGTTTCCAACAGTCTTCTCTGAAGTCTTCTTTAAATGATCGCATCATGTTCATCACTGTAACAGAAACACAGTAATTAATGTTCTCCACTACAAGCCAGAGTCAGCATGAGAAAGAGCCACCCAGCTGCTGCTGAGAAGGTTATTTTGTGAGCAGAGGATGCAAGGACACATTGATCTGGGAGTTATACTCCTCTCTAAGCCAGGCCTGAAGTTAGCTGAACAGTTTTGTGTTGTCAACACTCCTCCAGCTTCACTGGCCTCATTAACACCTTGTCTTTCACGTGTCATTTATGTACTCCTACATCAGCTGCTGCTCAGGCCTGTTTACCCTTATCTGTCTTACCTATAACCTGTAGTAACAGTTAATCAAAGCCACTGCACAAGCTCAGCAGCAGGTTCCCTTTGTTTTGAAGATACTGTTGATGTGAATTTTACAATACCCATACACAAACACCACTTTGGGTAAAAGTGCAGCAGGGACTGGCTTCATCCCATGACCAGTAAGGAGGAGTCAAGATGGAGAGAAAAAAAGGCTGAACACCAGTATCCCAACAGGTCTAATGACATCATCTCACTTAAAACAAGCTTCTTGACTGAGATGGATGACACTGAAGAGGAAAAGAAAAGCAAAGTAGTATTTAAATTAAATGTGGGTGAATCCTGAAGCCTGGAGTAGAGCTGAGCATAAACAGCAGTGAGATGGTACAATTTTGATTAGAATTCACTATAAATTAATGGCAAGGGGGAAGAAAATATCAAAGAATGAATGGACAAACAGAGTCTAGGAGAAAGAAGAAATCTTGCAAACTGCAGAAAGTTTAAATGAAATGTTAAGTATTCATGGACTGGCTAACAGATGAGGATCCTTTTAAAAATAATACAATTATTTTATATAATAGATCAGAGAAAAAACCACACAGAAGAGAGGCATAACACTAATGGGGAATGGCAGAAGTGGTGAAAGACAAAACATCAGAGTTGAATCTCTTAATGATATTAATATAATGTACATTAAACAAATGTATAAGAGTTCATTCTGCCCATTTGGTTTTCCTTTTCCCCCTCAAGAAAGTAATAAATGGCCAAGGGACAACCCCTTGGGAACTTACATGGTTCTGTACTGAATGCCTCTTCTAGAGTGGTAAGTTTTGCATCCAATGTAGAGAATGACCAGGACTCCAAGAGTCAGCACAATGCCACCTACAAAACTGCCTACATCAAACCTGGAGGTTTTGACTACAACAGCCTCTGATTTTGATGTGGCTGAAAAGAAAAAAAAAAAAAGAAGGCACATTTTACAAAGCTTGCAAAACTGTGTTTTGAAGAACTCCTCTACATCCTGCCCTCACCATAGATTCATCACCAAAAGACCCAATTAGACAAATTTAACCAAGATACAAGCCAAGCACACTGAAACCTAGGGCTCTGGTTTTAAGTGCCATATTCTTGACATGGGCACAGCTGATCCAACTGCCTGCTGTCTCTGAAAGACCAGCCTTCTCTCCACCTCTCTTTTCCCCCTGCCTTTTTTCTCCCCTCCTTCTACACATGGAGCTCCTGCCCTCCTTAGGCCAGTTCTAGTGTTTTTCATCCCCCATGAGCCAGTTTAACTCACTAAGCTGACCTGAAATGAACCCAAATATAAAAGGAAGTTGCTTTCAGTCAGATGAGCACCCTGAGTCATCCTGCAAGAGGGGTCCAACAGCCACCTAGTCCACCAGAGTAGTTACGCAGTGGGAGAAGAACCCTTGGTGGCAGCAAGCTGTTGGGACTGCTTTGCCTTGTCTCATGGAATTGTATCCTCACAGTCCCAAATGAGATCAGCACTGCAGTCCTACACAAACATTGACACCGACAACATGACCTCAGATAAGCCATAGCTGTTTCACTGCTAGAACTGGTTACATCTGCTACAGACTCCCACCTAAAGACCCAGTCTGTGCCCAGTTCTATTTGTACTTGCTACCTACAGAGTGTTACCAACTTCTGGTGACACCTTCACCTAGCCAATGGTGCTTCACTGATATGTGAGCATTGCTAACATGTTTAGAAGTGCAAGCATGAAGCGATGGGAACACAGCCAAGTGCAAGGAAATACTGAATTCTGCACTCACTGTTTTTGTACTACCAGCTACAGTTAAACTATTTGACAACTTTTACATAAGGGGTTACTCACACACAGTCATGCTCTATTCTCTGTTAGGGTAACATTCATTACATTGCTAACAGAACTCAAGTCTTTTTACCAAGCCAGTAGACATATTTCGAGATACAAGTCAGCAAGGAAGTATCAGAGATGAGTTCAAATAAACTGCAGAAAGGAGAGCTGAACAAACGCTGAAGTTGTATTCAAAATATTCAAAATCGAGGCTTTCTGCTTTATATTGCTGATCTGCTTGCTGGTGGCTGCTGGATAAAACCACTTGCATTTTTTCTTTTCCCTAAATCTGTCATGTCTCTCAGGTTAAGTGAGCCTTAAGTAAACAGAGTGCTCAGAGCAACATTATTGTATCCAGCTTAGTAATGAATTCCCACTTCAGGCTTGTTTTTCAGTATTCAAACACTTTCTTTCTTTTTTTTTTTTTTTAACACTGCTGTAAAGCCAACTGTTCCACGACCCATGTGAACATGCATCCAAGCCTTTATGAGCTTCCTGAACTGTGAACTGACCTGTTACAGAAGTAGAGGAAGCCTTAGAAGTGGTCACTGCTGTGATACTGGCTTGTGGCGATGTGACTGGTGAAGCTGTGGTGGGTGTTACTGTCTGGCTGCTGTTGGTGGGCTGAGTTGTCAGGATCACAGACGTGGTGGTGGTGTTGGGCTGGCTGGTACTGGTCAGGTGAGTAGTACTGGTGGACACACCTAGGAAATTTTTGTGACACCACACAGAAAAACTCATAAAAATAAAGAACTGTACGCTCATTGAGTAAGAACGCATTTATCATGCCCAAAGAGAATGACAGAGTAACAATGAAAATGCCACTGCATGGTACCCAGGCTTGCATACAGACTTTCCTTTGGAAAGACCTAACTTCTGATTTCTGGGCCTCAAGGTCAAGAATTCTTTGAAGGAAAGGCTTTTAGGTGAGTCAGCTTTTTTTTTTTTTTGTTACAACTCAATTCCATAGAATTATGCCTAAGTTACAACATGTTAAAATGCAATAAAATTCTGGATGTAGAGTTAATTTCTATTTGAAGTGCCTACTTTTTCAGACAACAAAGCTTTTCTGATAAGAATAGGGTTTGCATACAAACACCACCCTCCAATTTTAGTAATGATTTGATCTTTCATTTGCTTTTGAATGAAACACTAGCATTACTAGGGTTCCATATACATTAAAACTCACCACAGAGAATTCTGTATTTATGTGGTAAGGATAAAACATGATAAAATTTCAACTAAAGTAAATGTATTGCTTAAGTAATTTATTTAGTCTTGCCAAGGTTAAAACAAAGGCTGGAATGCTTCTTCTCAAGTTTCATTGACGTAGTGTCTTTTACTTTACTTTTACCTAACACTTCCCCTTCCCTCAGAAAACACTAATGAACTATTCAGAATAAAATTACCATGATACAAAACTCAAGAATAATAAAAATTGCTATTTATAGCAAAATCCTTAGAACTTTCATGGAAGACAGTCAGATAGAATTACTGTAAAACAATTACTTATTTTTCTAAGAAGGAACTAACAAGAAACATGAGACTTTTGCAACTCACATTTCTCTAAGCAGACAGTAGGATGCAAATAGCTTTTATGTATGAAAGAATTCTATAGAGAAACAGCTCCTTTGCAGCTGTCTAATTCTGTATTATTTCTATTGCTTCACACAAGCTGGGCTCATTTTCAACACCTCAAAGGCTTTTCAATATGGAATTTCAAATGTCTAATTATATCAATTTTTTTTGAAATTGTCTAAAATTAGAATTATGGAAGAATAGTTTAATCTCAATTCCCAAGTAACCTCGATACTTAATTTCTGCCTTTTTTTACACATTCAAAATGCTTCTGTAGAATAAAATTTGTGTTGTGTAAAACATGAGGAGCTACATACAAAACTGTCTTTGCCAAGATTTAAGTGTCACAGCTTCCAGTATGAGTGTCAAAAAATTCAAAAAACTCATAAATATAACAATGTAAACATGCAGAAAGGAACTAGCCTATACAACACTTCTGAGACATTTTGCATGAAAACTATTGAAATACCAAAATATAGAGTCCTTCGTAAATGTTATTTGTTTTCCTGTTCTTTAATGTTATAACTGTATTGTGCCATAAACCCAGAAAACCCTTTGAAATGACCATTCACTGAGGTGGAACAATTGGAACACAATATTCATTTGCTTACCTTGTTACAATCACGAAAATTCAGTTCCTTTACGAAGCATGTGTAAAATACATCAGATAAAATTCAGGGCATATTTTAATACTGGCAGGTAAAACTCCCCAAAGGCACAATGATCCATAAATATCAAATGGTTCCAGTTAAGCAAGGAAACCATCTGCAGTTACATGACATGAAACCACGCCTGGTAAGTACATTCCTAACATAAGTGACACCAAAGAAGGCCAAATCTGGATGCAAGTGTCAAGCAGTTTTCTGTGGGCTGTGTTTGAGCTGAGATTCCTGAGTGTCAAAGAGCCTTCTGTTTCTGAGCAATACAATGGCTAACCATTAGATGTGTAACATTATAAAATGACGTTACACAAAGTAACATCATACTCATTCCTTGGGTATTAAATTACCCTACAGAAAACCTGAGTCATGACAAAAAAACCCCAAACATCCATGAGGAATTTCAACACATTTGCACATTATTTTCCCCCCTGCCTCTTTTTCTAGTAGCAATCCTTTTTATTTTCCTTAATCAAGATTACAGCCCTTGGTGATGTAACATTAATAGTAAAATCTGTCTAATCTCTAGACCTATCTTTCATGATGTATTTAGAATCAGTCATTTCAAAGCATCATTGGGAGGCTATCTGAGGCAGCTGGAAAATTTGGGAAGCTGACATGAATCAGGCACAGATCTGTTCTTCTCCATCTCTGAAAAATCTAACCCATACAACTTCACAGAGTGAAGATGAAAGAATATTTGCTAGCAACATCTGTCCTTTTATCTTTTATTTCCTTAGTTACTTTCCTCCCAAAAGACCAGCTGTGCTTCATCGAACATTACACTAAACAAACCCTGACTGCTTGAGTCAACTTTTATTATTTAAAAAGGATGCATGCCAGTAATATATCAGGGTTAGTTTTGTAACTAACTTCTAGTTTCATAGTAATGAACAGATACATACCTCCTGTAGATGTTGCTGTAGATTGTGTGGATGATGCAGTGACAATGGGCGAACTGCTATTGTCTTCAAGGAAAAAAAAAGAAACAAGAAAATCAATATTACTCATTTTAATTTTAACATACTATAATTATGGAATCCACAACACAATACTGTCCTCAGGGTATCTGTGCCTGGAGACTACAGTTGGGAATATGGCAGAGAGCAGCCCATTCCAAAGCAGATGGTTTTTATCCCTCTGCAAAATGTTTCCAGATCTCAGTGCAGCAAGAATATAGTTAACACTGTGTGCACAGCAATGCCCAAATGGTCAGCATCTGATTCTCTATACATCCCCTGATTGTCACCTTCCACTTCCATGTCATGTTTTATTCCATTTGCTGTAAAACAGCCATACTGTCACAAACATGCTTAACCTACTTATGCACTATGGGGGGAGGGGCAGTTTCGTATTTTTATTGCTCTTTTTTAGTTGCATTTTCTGTCCCTTGGTCTTTTCTTTCATTTTGTTGCATCTCTGTTGCAAACTGGGATGATACTG
>JAWWMU010000001.1:39744310-39787869 GCA_035048155.1 Cinnycerthia olivascens
AGAGAGTTTGAACATCACAGAGGACAATGGGAACCCCAGTCCACTATTTCCCAAAACTGTTTCTCTAGAAAGCCAGGGAGAATATGGTGATAAAAAGCTTTTCCCTTTGGGAAAGCATCCCAGCCCATACTGATGGAAGCGCTGAGGTGACATCCTCGATGTGTGAGCCATATCAGAAGCACACTAAATCTGAGGACTAAACACTGTGAAGTGGCAGAAGAAAGGATTTCCTTTCAGGAAAGGGAATGAAATCTCCCACATTCAATGAGCATGGTTTGGGCAAGCTGCGGTCCATATTGCTGCACTTCATGGCATCCCATTCACATTTCTTGTTGAAAGGTCGCGTCAGGATTTATTTTTTTTCCCTTGAAATTTCATTCCCTCTTTTTCTATACTGTCTCTTTATTTCCCTTTCTTCCCTGATTTTCGGGATTACACTGGCAATAATTTTGGCAACTTTTGGTCCATTTCACTGTGAGCAACTTTATCTCAGTGCCATTGTTTTTCGTACCTCCATTGGAAAATTTCCATTTTTTTCCTTTTCATTTTTGATTGAACATATCTGCTTCTCTGAAAGGCTGTTCATCTCTGTCCTTTCATTTCAGCATTTCATTCCCTTTCCTGCAAGATTTTCCCAGCACTTGCATGGGTATTTTATGCAAGCTGGGGACAGTGTTTGTTCTGGCATCAGTAAACGCACACTGCCTCTTTAGGTGCATATAAACCTCGTCACAATGACACTTGTCTGATTGTCTATCATGCATTCAGGAGTTACTTAGTCCTTCAGTGAAACACCAGAAGAAAAAAGAAACACGAAACAGAATATATTTATTTATTTGTTTATTTTTGTTAGGTGAAATTGTGCAAAGTGCAAATAAATCAATATAAAAATTCAGGGTAAGTAAGTTCAGCTCAAGATTTTACCATCTCAATTAGCCAGAGGAATAAAATTGTTTTGGAATACACAAGCAATGAGATGTGAATTCTTTGATCTTCATTAAGCATTTTCTTCAAGAGTTTGATGACTTTTTCCCTGTGGAAAAGAAGCAGAAAAGATAGAGACCCTACTGAAAATTGATAATGCAGACAACTATGTTTTTTTCCCAGTGTTCCTTTAATGTACCCTGAGTCAGTTGGTGCCTAAAGAAAAGCAAACCTGACAAATTTTGTCCTATGGGGTCAATTCTAGTTATGTTCCCTTGCTGCTGAGGAGTTTCTGCCTTCGCTGAACTTGGTGAGTGGCACAGTACCTCTCCTTTCCTGCCAGCTGCACTCACTGAACCAGCTCATTTGCAGAGCAAGGGCCACAGGATTTGCTTGGCAGAGTGCAGGAGTGTGGGATGACAGAGCACCAGGCCATGCACTGCTGCTTTGTCACTTCTTGCTTGCAGTGGGAACAGGCTACAGAGGAAACGTAGTGAGTGGACAGAGTGTACAGGAGTTTGTTTTTCCCAAGCTTGTTCACTTTTTTCTTTTTGGTAATATGATAAGGCCCTTGCAATCAGGGAGAGTGAAGCCTGTACCCCAGTAGGTTTTGTCTTGAAAATCAAATTTCATTATGAGTTTACCGTATAACTTCTGAATTCCTCGTCTGTCGTCTGCTGGAAGTTTGAAGGTTTCTGGGTTCTGATATGAGTAGAGAGGGTACATCAGAGCTCCACTGACATTTGAATGATCGAGCCCCAAAGAATGGCCAAATTCATGAGCAGCAACGAGGAACAAATTGACTTCTGCAACACAGAAACACATAAATGTATTTTAAAGGTACGGCATTCCTTTTTGAAATAAAATTAATTAAAATAGCAGGAGAATTTGTATATTTCAATTCATCTTGGAATGAAACCCCAGGCTTTTGATCCATTATTGTTGGGCTTTCTTATATAACTGTAATATTTTATAAAAAAAATACTGATTCCTTGCATATGCATCTAGAGACCCTGAGTCTCCTTTAGACTCTGCTTTTGGTCAACCTCATTACTAGAAGCAAGTCAATTTACCTTTTCACAATTTATGCAGAAAACAGAGGCTCATAGTCCTTGTTTAACCTGCAAAAGTGCCTTAAAACATGGATGGAGCAGGCGTTATGTAGTTGTTCATGGTAATGAAACACAAGTACTTAGAAAGGTAGTTGAAAAGAATAGAAATGTTAGTGCTGAAGAAGTACTGAAGGATGAAGAGCAATTGAAAACACTTCCTGTGGCTGTGTTCTTCCAGCATATACAATATTTGCCTTTCCTTTTCACATACACGTGAGCTTTACCTTGATTGATATCTGACCATTTTTCATCTTCATCGAAATGAGCATCTCCACCACGCCCTCCTCCAGGTGGAAATGCATGGGCCAGCGTGCCACCTCTTCCATCAAAAGGAGATCCATCACCATGCTCTGCATTTGAAATAAATCAATGTCATCAGATAAGATCAGCTGTCATATTTAAATTTAGCAAATTGAAACATGCTGTTGGTTTGTGCTAGTTTTGCTGGTTGCCAATCCTTAAAAAAAATCTTACAATGGCAGAAAAGTTGCAAAAATGAGAAGTGAGGCTTAGGGAAACACTCTCCAAATTCATTACTTTAGTTCAAATCTTGTATTTGATAGTTCAGTCTGCTGCATGTTTCAGAAAGAGCTGAATATTTTTTTTTCCTGAGTTTTTGTCAGAAGTGTGGTTCTGAGGCAGCACTCAGGGATTTTTTCAGAATAAATATTTAACACCTGACAACATTGTTGTTAACATCTGAATGTTTTTGATGTTGAAAAGTGCTGGGCAATATTAGTTGTAGACATTCTAACTTGCACTGATTTTAGTGTGAGATGGTGATTTGGAATAGACAACCATGTTTCTGAAGAGGTAAGTTCATTTATTCCCAGCCTTAAGGTATGGTCTGTTACCTACTTCTGTCATAGTGCAGGTGGAATATTCCTGTTTCCTACCCTGAGTACAAGAGCTGGATCAAAGTTGTGCCAACTTTGAAAATTTCCCTCTCCCTCATAGTGAGTCTCTGACTTTATTGAGGAGTATTTGGGAAATCAGATGCCATCCTATCTATGTCCTTTCCCCCAGACCATGTGGGTGGCCTTTAGGGCACGACTAACACGGGCAGAAGAGACCTAATCCTAGTATGTGAAGTGGAATTAAAACCCATTCCAGCTTGCAGGATCATTTGCCACTTTGACTGGAACATTAGGTCACCTCTTTATGGCACCATAATGTTCTTCCCATCAGTGACACACAGGTTTTGGAGATTTTGGTGTCCATATGCAGTCCTCTGCTTGCAAGCCATGTGTCTGATCTTCGCTTACAGTCAATGGACCTCTAGTAATTATTGTCAATGGATCTAGAGAACAAGTCAGAGAACCTAAAAGTAGGCATTTAGTTTGTCTAAGCTGAGTCAGTTTATATGCCAGGCACAAGTTAAAGGTAGGGCTACACCCACAGGCTTCTGACTTCAGAAATGACTTCTGCTCATCCCCACTTACCACAGTTTGGCTGCTGCACCTTGGTGCAACCTTGGGATGCAATCTATGGTTCCTTCTAGAAGCAAATTAACCAGAAGACACTTTCTATGGCCAAACATAATGCACCCCAGCTGCCAAAGGGTGTTTATTCTGGGAACCAGACTAGATCTAGGCCTACATAAACCTACCTTAACCTGCTTGAATCCAGACTGTGGAGGCTGGATCTTCAGAACCTGCTGGTTTACTCTACAGAGTTCTTCCCAGTAGTTTGCACTTTTTATCGAGGCTAAAAGAGCCTTGAACATCTAAATTTAACTTAAATTCTGGAGCTGAATTTTCCCTTAATTTCACAGCTGTGACTCTGAAAGGATTTTTCTAACAGTTTTATATGATTCTAACAGTTTTATATAATTCGGTAAAACTGAATCATTACACACAAATTTGGTGACATGATATAAAGAAGATAAATTTTATGCGGGCTTTAATTTAATTCCAAACTCTTTGTTCTTTCTTAAAGCTATGGTTATAAAAATGCATTCTTTGAGTAAAATATGGACCATTGTATTTTAAAAATGACGGGTATTCTCACCACCACGTGCAAATTTAATCTCAATGTCTGCCGGGCTCAAGTAGACTCTTCGGAAGTGCAGTGGAGTCACATCACTCCATACCATCAAGGCCCTTTTAATTGCATCATCCACTTTCTTTCTGGGTAGATCAGGTGTATAATTGAGAATCCTGTCAGCAAAGAAAAACATGTTAATATCATTTAGGCACTGAAAAAAACCCACCTAGTTAAATACAACGCAATCTCATTCCCCATAAAATCTGAAACACCACTTACTTGTAAGTTAAATGTGTCTTTTTCCATTTTGGAGTTTGAGGAAATGTTTGGTATTCTGCTACATCAGGCAGACCACATCTGGGCATTTTAAGTATTTTTTCTGTTTCTGTGTCTAATTTTCCAGTTACAGTCAGATGGAAAAATTTCTGCATTTCTTTAATCCTTTCTTCTATGCTTAGATTTTGTGTTTTTGTAAAGGGTGGAAAGAATCTATCAAGATATCCCTGAAAGAAGAGAGTGAAAATAAAAATTAATACATATATCTGTGATGTAATTGCATTTTACATTTGCTTGAATTGTTTCATCATCCTGCATAATCCATGTCTAGTTTTACTTGTATCTTTCCATTTCAATTTACCAAATTCTGCTCTCTCAGTAGTATAGATCAGCATATATAAAAAGAATTGTAACAGCAATGAAACATTGTAAAAATCCTTTTAAGTTGCTTTTAAGAGCATTCAACTCAACAGCCTTCCAACACAGTACACATAAAATATTTACTTATTTTTAAAATTACACTCTCCCCTTTATTTACCGGTTGGAACTTGGTTTCTTTTTAAAGTTAATCTTAGAAGGTTTAAGCTAGTCATCAAGTTTAAACTGTTTTATATCACATCTGCAAAAACTGTTGTAATGTAAGACAAGGATAATATAAACAGGTAGGAAAGGAACATAGAAACTGAATCAAAAATCAGATTATTCCTAATGTAGTTGTGTTTCTCCCCATGTAACATACCTTTACTTTCTCAAGGTCTATGCTACTCCACGATTCTGGTCTCAGTTGAATTGGAAAAGCAGAAGTCTCAGGTAGGAAGATGACAGCACAAAGCAGGAGGTAGTTCATAGTGCCCATCTTGATGAGAAACCTTGCTGCAGCAGAAACGGTTTGACTTTCTGTCTCCCAAGACCAGAGCTGAAAACCCTTATATAGATCCTGATAGCTCCAAGCAGCAATTACACGTGACTCACTTTTTGGTGTTAGTGTAGTGTCATCACTGCTCTAAGAAGTAAATGAAAGCACGTTAAACAAATCTTTCCTGTAACT
This sequence comes from Cinnycerthia olivascens, assembly GCA_035048155.1. NCBI lineage: Eukaryota > Metazoa > Chordata > Aves > Passeriformes > Certhiidae > Cinnycerthia > Cinnycerthia olivascens. The sequence continues at coordinate 39,749,657 of JAWWMU010000001.1, forward strand.
TCCCTGTTGATGTCATGCCACAGCTAGCAGCCAGCTTTTTCTTGCCCTTTTCGTATTATTCCAGTAGTGAAATCACAGGGTCATAGGGAAGTTCACTTTCTGTAACTTTATCGGTACAGTTACTGTGTAATCACTTCACACTGCTCTCTTCCCATGTTCCTGATACACAAAGGCATTTTGCAAGAGCCCTTTGGCTGCCTGCCTGTATCAGTCCATGTAGAGGCATAGGGGAGATGGGTGGGAGCGCTGTCCCACTGAAACTGCTGCCATTCCATAGGGAGCATGAACAGCACAGCCCAGTTCAGTAAACTTTTAGAGGTTTCTGCAGTTTTTATAGAGATCAGGAGACAGCTCTTTAAAAGTGGCCTCCAGAACTAGGAGGACATCAGGTGCCTTTGTCCTTTTCTACCAAATGGGATGGCTTTTCAGGAGAATCTCTTTATGTTTGAGAACTAGATATGGAATATAGCTTACAAGAGTAGAGAAAAGCTCTCAGGGAAAAGAGAGGAGCTTTCAGCTTTCCCTTGCAATTATGGAGCTATCTTAGACCTCCTGATGTACCAGTGCAATCTGAAAGTGCTGCATGAAGCACTGATGGAGAAGAGCAGCTGTAACTTCCCTGACCTCTGACACCAACACTGCTCCCAGCTTCACTCCACTAAATTCCACTGGCTAGTTTTGGAGGTCTGGAAACACCAGGCCACAGGCTGGTTTATGGTTTTTATCTCAGGGTGTGCAGTTTTGTGACCATATTACCTCTTATCTAAAAGGAAATGTGCATAAATAGGAAAAGAAGTCTGATATTTCTCACACTAGGAGAGCTCTTACGGCTATGGCTGACTGTGTATGGAAGTGTTTGTGGGTATCCAATGTATTTCTGCCTGATGCAATCAAAAAGAATTTCATTTCAGAGGAAGATGATCTAAACCTCACACAGCTGAATTATGCAGGAGAGGACTAGAGTACACAGCAATGTCTGAAACAGTTACTGAAGGAATGATGTTGGCACCCATTATTGAAAACAGCCTAGTTACCAATGTGTGATCATTTCTGTATGTTTTTGTACCTTACAGAAAGTCAATCCATGTCCAAATGTTAAGGCTTGATTAAAAAAATCCAAACAAACATTTTATTGCAAGGAGTAGGTTCACCTTTTTCTTCCTCAACAGCTGCCTTTATGCCTGACTATGGTAGTGAACTTGGATCTGGACCAGGGTCTGGGTTGCAGGAGATGAGGATGTGTTTAGAAAATTTTGAACTCCATGACTCCAGTGTGTGGGACTGGTTATTTCCTCACAGACACAAGAGGAATATGAAGAGCTTCAGAGCTGATGGATTGTTGAGCAACTTACATATATTTTTAACTGGGCATGAGCAAAACGGAAAAGGAGAGTTTAAACACAAAAGCCTGATGAAAAAAGACAAGCTCTATGCTGTATTTAATTTTCTGTTGTAAGCTTGCCAACTCTGGTCTTTCTTTTTCATTTTTTTCCAAAAATTTGAGGAGATTTTGAAGAACTTTAGGCTTGAATGATAATTTAAAAAAATTCAGTGAAAAGAATTTTCATTTCTTTGAGCTCAAAATCAGCATGACTCAATCAAATTCTAATAAGATCAATATATAAAAGGAACAGAATCTGTTTCTTTAGATTTAGCTATGTGAATTTTGCAGTCTTTATTGCTTTGTCTTGATCTTGAATAATAAAACATATAATGAGCTAGGAAAAATTATTTCCTGCCCAAAAATCTTAGTCATGTGGCTCATATTCAGTGGAGAACCTATGTTTGTGTTGAGGAGTATGACCTGTGTAGACAAAGATCAAGGAGATCAGAAGTAACTTTAGAGACATTTAATAATTGAAGCTGTTGTAGCCACATGGTGAAGATAAAAATGTTCCATGATGTGAATTTTGTTAAGGAGACTTAAAACATTGCCATGGAAAAGTTTATACTGTGACATTTTTGAGGACAGTAATCCTGCTGTGATCAAGAATGCTTCATGAAATTATGTCCTATGTGGAACTCGTTGACCGACCCCAGACGCTTTGAGTTCTAGAGAAAAATACTTCAGTAAAAAGTAATACCAGAGTCTTCTTTGAGCATAACTAGGATGAAAAAGTGAAGTAGAAATGAATGATTCAGTAGTGAATGATCACTGTCTTGGTCATTTGACTTGGGCAGAATGCTCAGTTGAATTCTGCCCAATCTGAATGCAGACTGAACAGAGTTCATACAAGTCGAGAACTACTCAAATATCTTTGTGAATGTTGTGGACATATCTGGGACAGATTTAAGTTATATCATATTCCATATGATATAATGTCATGTTCAGCAATAAAACTGGGCTAGCAGAAGAAAGAGGTGGAGTGAGAGTTATCTTCCAAGGTGGTTATTGCCTGGAGATTGGTTGGACATCAATCTGCAGCAGGTGGTGAACCTGTGCAACACTTCCCTCCACTTCCATCCCATCCTTTCATTTATTAAACTAACTGCACTTCCTAATCTCTCCCAGTGTTCATGGGGAGCGAGTAAGTGGCTGTATGGGTGATTAGATGTTGGCTGTTTTCTACCCACTCTGATTAATATCAAGCAAAAAATATTGCCAAAAATTCCCGAGAAATGTTTTGTTTGAGTCACTTGTGAATTATGCAGTACTGTATTTAAAGTCCTAACAAACAGGATAAACCTGTTTTCTTAGGATCTGCAGGACACGATTGGTTTTGTTCTGTTATCTGATTATTCAATTTGACTGACTAAAAATAAAATTCAAACATGGCAAATATCTTTACAGAGTAAAATGTTTTGTTTTTTGCATTGCAGTTTCTGAAGGTAAGTCCCTTGAGGCACAGTCTGACTCAGAACCTTCCTGGCTTTTGCGGTCCATTTCCATAGATTTTAACCTGAGGGGGCTCTCTTCAAAGGAGTACCTTGCCACCTGTGATACAGGGCTGTGTATCATTTTTGCAGGCTGTGCAAAAACCCTCCAGACATTCCAGCCTGGGCACCAGGGTCGTGCCAGGGCCCCTCGGCATTGCGTCAGCTCATCTCAGGAGAAAGACAAGCCCGTTCTTTTCTCCTGTTTGGCTGGATCAAGCTGCATTGAGTTATTTCTCAGCAAGATCCCACTGCTTTAGGGAAGGAAAAGCCCGAGGAAGGGATTAGATGTTCAGATTCAGCACAAACAATGTGATGACAACTAACACTTCTATGTCACTAATAATTAAGCAATCAAACTTAACACATCTCAACTTGTGGATTTACCATCTTCTCACAGTATCTATAATAGCTTTGCTTTGTTTCTCTAATTACTTTGTATTAAGACATCTGGCGGGAAAAGATGCAAATATAGAGATAAGGTTTTACAATAATAATCTTGAGCAACAAACCAACTGCCTACCTGTGTGACCTTCAGACACCCTCAATTCTATGATTTGTCTCATCCTTTGATCAATGAAAAAGAGCCTTTTTCCTCCAGCTAACAGACATGTGGTGCTCTCAAAAATGTCCATATAATAATTGGATTTACTCCATTTAAATAGAAGTCACAACCTTTAGTTGTATGCAGTCTTTCATCTTGCAGAAACAATGAACAGGACATGGGGAAGGGAAGAGAGCCAGAGGTCAGTCAGCTGCATTTCATTGTAGTGTGATTTGAAGCCTTGCTGGGCAGGAAAAGTTACATAACCTCCCATAGTCACCTTTCATTTATGAATTCACTTTTTGTAGTTGGCTGTCCACATCCATTTGTATGTCTGCCTCAACACTGTCTTTAAATGACTGAAACAATATAGAAACCAGAACACTGCATACATCTTGTCTTGGCAAAACAGTATTACCTCATGTAGGAACCCCCAAATCAGCATTTGCACTAAGGCAACCTCAGACTGCCTGTAATCCTGCAGCAGAACCCTGTGAATGAGCTGCAGAGTCCCATCTAAAACAGACTGAGCATGTAGTGGTGCTGCAAGGACAGGCAGAGAAGCTGTGACAGCATGGGAGGCATGCTGGACTTGGTGTGTCCACACTGAGGAGCAGTCAATGTCTGCAGCTCCTCCTGACTCATCCTGAGGATCTGCAAGGGTCTGTACATGCTGGGACGGCATGGGGAGTTTGGGCTTCAGTGACTATGGAGAGCAGGGTTTGAAAGACAGGATAGACACTGCAGGACTTGACCTGTGCTGGACCTCATGGACTTGTATAAGTCTTTGGAAAAAGTGCTGGGAGTAAAAATGACGTCAAAATTTTGCATTTAGCCTGATTTGAGAAATCCTTTTTCTATACAAAAATTCAGTGGCCCTGAAATAGCAGAGTTACAAGGTTTCATCATAAATTGGCATGCAGTAAAGCAATTCTGGAGGAATTACAGGCTCACCTCCATGGTGTCATGTTCTAGTATAGAAAGTGTGAGACTGAATGTGAATGTAGCCAATATAAGATCAGTGGAGAAGCTTGATTTATCTCATGTGTATTAGAGCTGAGATTTGGCCGTGAGGATTGCAAAAGACCACAACTAGATTTATCTGAACACAGGCAAAATAATTTGTACACCTTTTCCCTGGAAGTTCATCATGTTATTGTCACTTATTCAAATGATTCCTGATTCCCAGCACTGATTCATGTCTGGAAGCTGTTTGCTGCTCATGCAGGTACTCCAGGTGTGGGATGGGTCCTTTTCTATTGCCCTGTCTGACTTCCAGTAACTGAGAAAAAAGACATCACTTCCTTGGTAAATCTGGTTATACAACTGAGGTTGTCTTTCACAAAAAATTTCCTTCCTTGAGCAGAGTTGAAGGCTCTGTGTCCCACAAAGCAATTTACACTGAGTTTTCCAACATGGTGGATTTTGACTTTGGCACCATTTAAAAGCAATCAAGCCATTGAAAAGTGCACAACCAAATAAGGACAGTTAGCAGTAGGATGGTGAGTGAGTCACAAAGAAGCCTTGCTGACTTTAGAAAACTTTTTCACACAGCTGCTCGCTAGACTGAGTAGTTGCTCAACCAAACCCCATTTGAATAAACCAAAGTCTGTCTGTACTAAGGAGTTAAGTGGCTCTAGAGGGTGAAACAGTGAGTGCTGAGGCCTGGGTGCCCATGTGGGAGGGGAGCATCCCAGACCACATCAGGTCTGGTCCAGCAGGCTGAGCATCCTCAGTGGAATGCTCAGGACCATCTGAAAGGGACACAGTTGACTCATGCCCACCTGATCCTGGTGTGAACTCAAGCGCAGCAAGTGCAGATTGTTACAAGGCTGGAAACATACACCTGGTCCAGCGTGGAACACTCCTGGAGGCACACCCAGCACCCTGGACCTCTAAAATCTAACTGACATCATTACATTTTCTCCAGAGGCAATTTTCACTGCCAGGTGACTGTGGCTGATCATAGGTCAGGAACAATAGGCTTTTGTGTATGTTAATCCTTAATTATCCATTACATTAATGTGTAATAACAGGAGATTGCACGTTAAAAGAAGACTCACTCCAGTCCTCATTCTGTGTTCCAGAAGTTTACTGTAAATCGAGTTTGCATTTTTACATATTACAAGTTTAAATTTTTATGAAAGGAGGAAACTAGCTTACTTTTCTATGTTTTTTGTATGTGTGTGTGTGTTTGTTTATTTTTTTGTTTTATTTTCTTTTCTTTTCCTTACAAATGAGCAGCACCTTTGCAGGCAGAATTAATTTGCCCCAGCCTGCTGTAACTCTGCCTTGCTCTGGAGATAGTTGTCAGTTACTGTTCTGCAGAGGGTGGAAGGAGTTTGAGTCCATCACACTGATAACAGATCCATGGCTGTACCATGACAAGGAGGGAAAAAAAATCAAACCCAGTATGTTTTACACAGCTGCAATACAGCTGTTTTTCTGTAGTTTACAGTTAGTTGAAATTCATCTCTTGTGTGCAGTGTTACCCTAGGGATGTGCTCTCTGTCCAGGTCAGAGCAGGACACTGGACTGTATAGGTTGTTGTACCTGTTGTGCTGAGGATTACGACAGCTTCCCAAGCCCTGAGAAGAAATATGTAATAACTTTAAAAATTTAATGTTTTTGGCAAGCAAGAGTGACTTTTCCCCCACTTAATATGGACAAAAGTGACAGATCTTTAACTTGCGTCATGCACTTGGTGACACCAGTATTTGTAGAATTAGGAGACTTAATTCCTTGCTTTATTATCATTGTTCCTTGTGAAGAATTAAAAATTTTTTACTGTTCTAATTTTACTCAGGACATCTGACCTTAAACACTGAGGGCAGTTCCATTAATTGCAAGAGCAGGAGTGGGCTTCTGGAGAGTTCTGCCAGGGTTTGCCACACCTGACCCTAGGCTTCAAAAAACCCCTAAACCATATGTACCCAACCAAAAAGTGCAGCTGGTCATAAAATAACTCCAGAGATTCACAACAAGCTAAAGGTGTGGGCATTGTTGCATGAAAAGAGAGTTCACGTGTTTGTACCAGAGGTCTTTAGGATACGAATTTGGATTAATGTTTGATCAACTGTTTTTATGGTGAGTGACAGTTTTTTCTGTTGGACCTGATATACAACTGAACTCTTCTATGGCTTATAATGTCTTTTTTACTTCAACAGAATTTGACTCTATTGCAGTCAGACATTTTCCATGATGCTTTTGTTTCTACATAATATGTTTATGAATTTACATGTGCCTTATTTCTTTGCAACTCTGTCTTGCAGTAGGAGCTTGAACTGAGGAGAAATGTGACATTAGAAGATATGGTGATTTACTTATTTTTTATACAGTGCACTTATGCTGGAAGGCTGTTCACACCATGTAATTTTATAGTGACACAACCCTAACTTGCAAGCCAAATGTAATTATAGAATATAGAAAGAAGTTCTGTCATTAAGGACCCTATATATATAAAGGCAGATGAAATGAGTAGATTCTAATGCTATGAATGGAAGAAAGTGTGCAGTATACCTCAGGATGGCAATACACTTTTCCTATAGTGAACAAGCAGCAAATGAATACACTGAATAACTAAGGGAATATTATGCTACTTGAACAGTGAGATTTTATAGTTGGAGATACATAGGAGGAGAAATTGTGGAGAGAAAAGACCTGAATGTGCCTATACCTAATGAGAAAAATGTTTGTTGTAAAAAGGAAAATTTCTGTAATGATGAATCTGCTTGAAACCAGTTTCTGCCAGCTTCCACTTTAGGCAACCACCGACTTACCAATTGAACTGTGTGAAGGCTTCACTTGTTGAGCTATCATGGGATGTAAAGCATCCTTGCAGAGATCAGGAAGCTATGCAGACTTCCTCAATGAACTGGGAAGGCAATCCACTTGAACATGAGTGTGTATCTTTTTCTAGCCACCATCAGATAACGACATTGCAGTGCAATTTCTTTTTGTGGGGAGTGTCAGGTTTGGTATTTTTTCCTGTCATTTTCCCAACAATGTAAAGTCCTTTTTCCCCAGTCCGAGATCAAAGAAGGAGTTCAGAATCTTCAGCTCTTGCTTCCAAGGTTGTTTATTTTAGCTTATCTATTACATTCTTTCTCTGCCCTGCCGAGGTCTTTCTGGGAGGGGGGCAGAAGGCACTCTCCTTGCCTGAAAGGCAGGGTTTATTTTTTATACTAAAAACTACGTATACTTTATTTATAATTGCTTTCCAATACCTATCATCTACGTTAGACAGTCAGTTTCTACTCTAAACCAATCAATCATGTCTCCGTCACAGAAGAAATGGAGAGAAGAAGAAGAAGAAGGAAGAAACCTAAAAAGCCATGAGGTTCCTCCATCTTGGCATCACTCACCCCCCTGTACTAAAACCTAAAATCTACTTTTACACCCTGTGACAAACTTATTACTACTCTGTTTAAACTCTTGTGACCTGTAATTCTTCTTTTAAGGTTGGCAATCCTTCCCATGGGCTAAAATCCAAATCACAGGTGTTTTGGGCTCTATGCCAGGATCTCTGAGCCACCTGCCAGGGTCTCTGAGCCTCCAGGGCAGTCAGAGACAAGCCCTGGTTCCCACAGGAGAGGAGTGGTTTGCTTACTTCATCTGTGCTAGGCAAGTGTTCACATCTGCCAGTGACATCTTTTGAACATTACCAAAGAGAATAAAATATAGCTTTCACTTCACTGTCATGAATGGGAGAACTTCTAGACTAAGATACATGTTTCAGACAGTTAAAGGTGCTCTCAAATGTATGAATGAGATGACTTGGTAATTAGAAAAAGTCTGTGTATTTGTAGAAGCAGAATCTGAGAGACCTCAAAACCACCCATCTGCTCTAGTTTGACAGGGAGCGCAGCTGCAGCCTGGTGCATTTTTCTAGGATTCTTAGTTGTTTGGTTGGTTTTTTTTAAATACACTGGGCTGAATATTTATAACTATTTATTCTCAAATTGTGTTTACCTTACAAACAGAGCAGGGTTGTAGCATGGTTGCTATGCTGCAGAGTGGGTGAGGATGGACAAGAAATTCATACAGCTAAGCTGGACTAGATAAGCAAGAGCTGCACTGATGTGCTTAGAAGTGATCTGGTGAGAACTAGGACTTTAATCATCTGCTTCAAAAATTCCAGCATCTTCCCAACAGCTGGATTTCTTTCACATAGCATGGAAAAACCAACAGAAACTACACTAGCTTTTGATGATTATAGAATATATTTATCCCTAGGAGACTGAAATAAGAGAATCCTACAATAATAGATAGCTGGTATGAAATCACTGTAACATAAAATAAGACAATAATAAGTTGCCAAGTTCTAAATCAAAGTCAGGTAGAGAATTTTTTAATGAATAATGATTTTTTAATGAATAATTTCATGTGAAGTACAAGTATCATAGACAGAAACAGTGAAGACTAGAAGAATCTGATGTTGCACTTTAACTCAGACAGTGATATAAACTATCAACCTATCCTTTGATCTCCAAGATCCAGCAAAACAGTACAGTTTTAAAAGGAATTAAAATCATGTGCTGTGATTGTGGTTAAATATTGCAGATCACCAGGCCTAATGAGTAACTGGTTAATAGCTGATCACAATGGGAGTAAAAAAAGTGTTTTGCTCTTTTGAAAAAGCCAAACATTATCCCAGAAGTGAAACAAATGAAATCATTGTTCTGCCCCAAGAGGTGCTGGTACATCTCTGAGGAGAGTTTCACACACTGCTATGTGCACCATACATCTAGAAAGATGGGAACCAACTGAAGGGGGCAGAGAGCTGAGCCACAAGAATGTTATTTTAAACATAACTTCCGTGGAAACGATCAAGACAATGGGTTTGCTAGATCTAGAGAAAAAAGGGTTGAAGAAAGAGGTGATAAACACCCCACAGCTACACAGGTCATGCTGGCAAAGGGGAAGGAAGTGTCTGCTGTGAATAGATTCAGCTTAGCAGGTAGGGAAAATGCTCTAACACCAAGATAGCTGAGGCTGCAGCAGATTGCTTGATGAAGCTACTTTTAAGAAAAGCAGGTTAAAAGACACCACTAATTTGTCTACCACTCTCTCTGTAGAACTGGAGCTTCATTCCTAAGGGCCAACAGTTGTGTTTAAGACCAGCAGAAGCAAGATAGCCAGAACTACAGTGTATGAATTTTAGACCTATGGTACAAAAGAAAATGAGTGATTTTTCAGGTTCTATCTTGCTTGACCAAATATATTTTGCATGCTTCATTTTCTTGCAGTGATGCCTTCTGGAGTCTGACCTGGAACAGAGACTAGACAGAGCACAAGGATTAAGTAGGAATTTATTAAAAGGCCTCAATGAGTAAAGCACAAGAGTCCAGCCAGACCACACCCAAGATGCACCCCAAAATGGACCCCCAATCACGAGGTCCCACACTTTTATAAGTTCTGGTCCATTAGCATATTAGAATCAATAGTCCAACCATAGTTTCAGGTTATGAAGCTCCATCCTCCTGGTTTTTTTCTTCTCACTTCACTGGTGTTTTGTTCTTGGGCCTGAAAGTTGTCCTTGGTATTGAGCTAGAGAAGGAATTGTTTTGTCTTTCTACTCTATGAAGAGAACTCATTAGCACTTAATATGAAACCTAAAGCTACCCACTAAAACAACACAGAATCTAAGAAATATAAAAGCTAAAACTTAAGGCATCTGCAGTGCAAGAGGTGGTGTTGGTATCCTGAAAGAACCTGGGCAAAGTACACAAGTGCTCAAAGTTGCATGCATATAAAGGAGTGTTCCTATCAACAGCTGCATTTGATGCATTTGATGTCCATTTGATGACTCTGTACAGTAACATCCAGGCAGGACTTTTTCCTATTTGTAATTGTACATATGTTCCTGAGAGCTGGGAAAAAAGGTAAACGAAATCTAGAAAAAACCCTGACCAAACCTTAATTGATTTTTACTTGCTCATAGTTCCTATGAATTATGTAAGACTATGACCATTGTTGAGGTTAAGGAAATAACATGTGCACTGCACATTGGCCAGCACTGATTTTTCTGGACCACAAACCATCATGATGTCAATGTAAATGGTTATGGAGCATCTTCCTTTCCTTCCCCATGTTCTGTGGCAATGATTGCAGCATGTTAGTGGCCTCAGAAGACTCTGCTTGTAGTTTTAAGACTGTACAGCCATTGTAGAACAACCATGGTTTTGTTCCAAACACAATGGAATTAATTTACTGGGGGTACTGACAGTTGACTGATGGAGCCGTATTCTGCAAAGTGAAGTGTTGGTGTACAAAAAGTACTACACTTACACCTTTTCTCTCAACATTACATTTGCCAACCAACTCCTCTTTTAAAGCCTGAATTTTCTGCTAATCCCAGAGAAAACTTGCTGTATTTCTTTGAAGTATTTCGTGAATTTCATCAGAACAATGAAAATGTCTATATCTAGTTTTACCTGAGAGAACTGGATCAAAACCTCATGGAAAAAGCTGATTCAAATAAGCAGTCTGTAACTATTCCCATGGTATTACTTACTAGCAAATCATCCAAGGGATCTTCAAATCAATTGTATCTTTCAGTTGCATATTACTGGGAGCATTCCTGCAGTGTTAGAGAGAGTCAAGAGGTGCTGGGTACTTGCTGAGTGTGTTGGCTCACAGATGACCTGAAGAGCAAGATCCCAGAGGTGTGAAAAACTTTGAAACAAGGATGAAAATCCACCAAAAAACCACTGATTTGCCTTAAAAATAAAAAATAATAGGCCAGAGCTCACATATCTTTTTGTAAGCCTAAGACAATTTGACCAAATGCAGAATAGAGATTTATTATTTTAGATCTAGCTTGTAGAGGTGGCACATTGCTTGTCAACAGTTTATTGAACTATCCCTTCCCAACAGTATACAGTAAATATTCTCACCTAAAGGGGACGTAGAAGAAACAGAATAAAACAATACTGTGAAGAGGAATGTGAATCTAATCTAAAGGTTTTCAGTAAGGTCACTGTGCAAAAAGTCATAACAGCAGGATATTTTTTTCTTGCTGCAGCAAATATAACTGTATATAAATTATCCATTATTCTGCATTCTGGATTTTTGTCTAATCTGCTACATACGTATCAAAATGCTTAGATTTGTTCCAGAATGTTATGCAGTGAAAGGTGCTCTTGAGCTAATTTTCCAGAGGATATGTGAGTTCTCACTAGACAAATGGACTCTTGCAAACACTTTTTTCTCAAATGAGGACTAATATCCTTAAAGAACATTCACATATTTGATTTGCCTATAATTATTATACTACCTCCAGGCTTCAGCAAATTATTCATCCATATGTAGATTAGAATAAAGGCTATTATACTATAATATGTTTGAGAGGAAGTTTAACCCTACACCTGGGGAGCATTTCAGTTCAACTTGCCATGCAAGATATGTATTCCAGCCCAAGGGCAGAACAGAAAGAGTAGAATTTTCTCGGTACGGAAAAATTTCTATATTGTGGACATGACCAAGGAAACAGTCAAATTCATGTATTATTTTAACCCACTGATTCTTTTGAACTGATTGCTCTTCAACCCTTTTCAGTAGAAGATGCATGGTGGAAATCCCCCACTTTTGAAGGTCAGTGTGGACCTGCCTGCTGAGTGACAGGTTTATTAGCTGCTGAGCACAAGTAGCTTTGGATTTTCACACTTCCTGGTTTGCCACTTCATCATTCTGGACAGGATCCAAAGCTCATGGAAATCATCAGAAAGGTTTTACTGGGAGACAGATGACTGTGCTTGTAGGACAGTCTGTTTTCCAAAGTTTCTCTTCATCTCAGTGAATACAGTCTCCAATTTCCTCTCTTTCACATCCTTGTACATGTGCTAGCACAACAGGACACCCACGAAATGGAAAGAAAAAGTTCTCTTGTTGCTGTAGAAAAATGCACATTGGATTTTAGCTGGCAGTTCTTGTACTCAGTTCAACCAGAAACAAGTGTAATTTGAACCTAGAGGATAATAATCCTTGTATTTTTCTTCCCTATTAACTTTACTTACTTTCAAATCCCCTGTATGTCCTAAGACCAAAACAAGTTGTCCTTCCTCAGCAGTGCTTGCATGAGAAGGTGACATTGATGCCTGGATTGGCTACCTGGAACAGAGGCTAGACAGAGTTAAAGGAATAAAGTAAGGATTTATTAAAAGGCCTTTAAAGGATATACCTTGGGCAGTACAAGAATCTGTCCATGGCTCTGCCCAAGATGCACCCTGGGTCACGAGTTTTTGCACTTTTATAAGTTTTGGTCCATTTACATATTGGGGTTAATTGTCCAATTACAGCTTCAGGTTATGAAGCCCCATCCTCCCAGATTGTTCTCCATAATTCACTGTTGTTTACACATTTTGGGCCTGAAACTGCAACAATGTCCTTGGTTCTCAGGCTGGAAAGGATTGTTTTGTCTAACTAAACTGTGAGGAAAACTTGCTAACACTCTATATGAAGTTCAGAGTTATATACAAATGCAGTACAGAATCTGGAAAATATGAAAACTATAACTTAAGGCATCAACATAGCAGGAAGATTCTCATCACTTCTCTAAGAAGAAAACCTTCTCTTTGACAGCTGATATGCAAAAGAAAAGCCCCAGCTAAACAAAAACAATACCAAACAACAAAACAACAAAAAACCCCCACTAACACAGTGAAATCAAGCACCTTTAAAAACTGTGCTTTTGATATTTGTGTCCTCACTTTGCAGTTATAAGGAGTTTAGAAGTGTAGCATCCCTTGAGTTCCTTAGAGTTCCTTTTGACTCTTTGTCACCTCTTCCTGATGTGTCTGTATCATTGTATATAATGAAAGTTACAAAATATCCATAATGATATGCAAATATTTTATTATTCAGTCTAGAAAGTTGTATTTTGTTTATAGCCTCATAACAATAGCACTAAGTACATCCAAACCATTGGCCCTGGAATTTCCCTTTGTGTGAGGAAAATTGTCTGTCAACATAAGGAAGCCACAGGTGTACATCACATCCTGAAGAGTTACTGTAATCTATCTTTAAGTATTGTTTAAGAAGTTTGACATAAGATGTGTTCTTTACATTTCTTTTAATATGCATTTATTAGTCTGAAGGTAATGCTCCATTACAATCTAAAATCAAGGTGACAAAGATATAGAGCACTGCTCAAAGTCTACACATAATAAAGGTTACAATCTGCTCATAGGTTAAAAAAATATTGGCTTTTGACCACATACTTTGAAATCCTGCATCTCTTCTGCAGTGACCTTAAAATGGAGTTTTCTGAAACAACATTGCCTAATGGTCTAATTTCTCTGAGCAATGCATGATTTTTGACTGACTATGTGGCTTCAGGAAGCAGATTTTAAAAAAAAGTCAGAAGCTTTGTTTCCCTAAAAATGCTCAGCATCTCTGTCTTTTACTATCCTTTCTGTCAAAGCAAAATTCTTAGTCATATTTATTTCAAATATTTATTTTGGATGATAATAGCATCATTACCCTAGCTAGCAGGGCAAAAGGGTTCTTGCTTTTGAATTACATGCAGAGGTGTTTTATTATTCAGATAATTTTGGAAAAATGTCTATGTCACTTTATGGATATTCAGGGTAATGTCATCATCTTATGCTTTCAGAATGACTAAGTAAACAGAGATGCTGTTAGAGAGTGACCATCTTTCTTCTGACCAGAACTTTTGAGGGTCAAAATATATATTAAAATATTAAATGCTAATGGAAACATGTGCTTTTGCAATGCAGGACCAGGAAGTGATACTCAGGTTGATTCCCAAGAAAATAGTTCAGGGAGAAGGAAATGTGCTGGGGAATGAGAAAGGTGAAAGCAGAGAGCTTCCCTGGGTATAGCAGCACAGCGATGGCATCACGGCATGAAACTTCTGACAGACACACTGCATAGTGCTCAGCTGGATACCATGTTCATTCTTTCCTTTGTCACTCTAATTATTTAATGTACAAATATGTTTTGACCATGTACTAGTTGATATTTCTTTGAAATTTCAAAAGATGTGAGGTTACATGATTATGACTACAGCAATCACACTGACAGTGCAGAAGGCAGAGGCCATATTGAATTAATTGCATAGATGTTTTTGTTTCTAAAAATTTTACTTAATTAAATTTTCATCAGAGTAAAGCTTTCCAGGTTTTACCAAAATGGATACCTTTCTACTGTGTTACAATTCTGCAACTCTAGAGTAATGCAGCCAGTATTGGTTCTGCAACCAGTGTGTAAGGATGACAACGAGCAAGCTGTCACATTCATGTGAAACCAAGAAAAGGGAGAGAATTGCTATTCCACATCAGGAATCCCACATTGAGACTGTTTATCTTTGTGACTTTCTGATCATCCAACTTTCCAGGGATAGGAAGCAGAAAGAAGTTTTTCATTAATTTTTTCATACTTCTGACACGCTGAACATAGCTCCCTCTGCAGAACTATCTATAAACCTGTGGCAGATATTGCTGTTTGAAAACAGCAGTTTCAGAGGTTGCTCATGACAGGAACTACATAGTCAAAGCAAGAGGCAACATGTCTAGCCTCTGAAAGAAAACCTAAGAATGATGATATTTTAGGCAAAAAGTTCAAATGCAAATTCAGAAGAAAATATAAATGTTTTGCCATTCCTATTTTCCATTAGCACTGACCACTGAGTAGTGGTGAGTAAGGAAGGCAGCATGAGTGAAACTGCTGTCAAGACAGACTGGGGAACAAAGAGAACCTCATGCCTAGACCACACATGTGCCTCTCCAACCCACATCTCAGACAATCCTGTTGAAAGACATGAAGCCATTTCTGGATGTCATTGTTCAGAATGAGTGTTGGAGGGAACTGAAGGACACTGCAAATGCAGGAGGGAATGGGCAGGAGCCTGTCTGCCTGAAAGCAGGCACATGTTGGGGTCAGAAGACACAGAAGCAGTCATTAAGAGAAAATCCTACCTGACAAGTACTTATAGAATCATAGAGTGGTTGGGGTTGGAAAGGACCCTGAAGATCATTTTGCTCCAGCTCACCTTGCCATGGGCAGGGACACCTTCCATCCAACCAGGATACTCAAAGTCCCATCCAACCTTGTCTTTAGTATTCCCAGGGATGGGACATCACTACTTCTTTGAGTAGCCTGTTCCATTGTTTCATTTCCCTCATAGCAAAGAATTTCTTCCTTATATTTAATCTAAACCTTCTCCCTTTCAGTTTAAAGCCATTCCCAAATGTTCTACGACTATGTGGCCTTGTAAAAATTCTCCTTCATGTCTCCTGTGGGTCTTTGGTGGTGTCTCTAAGGTCTCCCCAGAGCCTTCTCCTCCCCAGGTTGACAGCCTGCTCTAGCCCTCTGATTATTTTCATGGCTGTCTCCTGGACTCCCTCCACCAGGTCCACATCCTTTTTATGTTGAGGGGCCCAAGACCAGGATGCAGCTTTCCAGGTGGCTTTTTATGAGAGCAGAGGGGAATGGGAGAATCACATCCCTTGTCCTGCTGGCTGTTCTGCTTTTAATGCAACTGAGGATACCATAGTATCGAAGGTTATTCTCAAAAATAAAATTATGTCGTATTTATCAATGGTTATTCCAAAATCAAATCATCCAAAAGGATGACCAGAAATACTGTGGCAGTACAGTCTGATGGTGACAACATGTTGTTCTGCTTTTTCATTTCTGTAACATAACCCCAGACTTTGACTTATGAGGGCCTCAGCTGTCCTGGGAATCAACTTGAGATAACCTTTTTGAGTCAGATCAATTCCTCAGAGCAAATTCAGCCCCCTCCATCTACTGTAAGTCTATCCACTTTCCATCTGGAAGGAGATGGCTTGTCTGAGTAAGGAATACAGGCACTACATCATAGATATCATCAACTCTTATTGATAACAAATAAATTCTTTCTCTACCTTTTCCTGATAGCTTGACTAGGGCTGTTTGTGGTCCTGCAGCTTGGCCAGGACAATGAGATCATGATCAGGCCCACAGAGTCTGCAGCAGTCCTTGGAGCCTCGCACAACACTTGTGGGACCCAAAGATCCTGCCTTCTTTATTTTGGTGCTTTCTGGGCTATGAAAGAGTTGGCATCTCCTTTTGCTGAGGAAAAATCATATCAAGTTATTCCTTCAGGTTTGTGTCGTAAAGTTAATCAAAACTACAGTCCAGAGTTTAACAAAATGAGGAAAATTGAGCTACTGGCTTTTTATCTTCTGGCAGAACTTCCTTCTCACAGCCAGTTTCCCCCACTGTCTTTCTGTGGCTCCCTGGATGTGATTCAATCTTCCTATAAGTAAGTGATTTATACCTACTTGTATTTTGTGTAAGCTGGAGTCCAGTTCTGATCCCAAGACTATTATGGAGGTGGCAATATGACAGTAGATGGATCAAATATTTTTGGAAGAAAGTTGTTGCAAGTGTACTCGAAGACTGAAGAAAAAGGCACCTCTACATAACTGGTGATAACTCAAAACAAAGATTCTGTCCAGTCAAATTTACACTTTGTTGCTTGTCACTAACAACTGGTGATGTGTGGATATACCTTGTGCAAAATGTACCTGCAGTGCAAAAATAGAGGGTGCATTTTGCTAATACATTTTAAATAGTGGCAGAAACAGAATGGACTGAACTCCTCGAGAGAAACTCTTCCGTCTGTTAAAACAATGCACTTTTCATGTTGCATAAGACACTTAGTGATCTCAGCCTCAATTCATTAAATAATTTCAGCCCTTCCCAAATATTTGGTTATTTTGCAATTTTGAGATAAATTGTTTTATGCTACCGATGATATTTGAAAGCTACAGTACCTAAAATTTTAAAAGAAGCAAATAAAATATTTCAGGTCAAACAAAATAGTTCATTCGAATAAAACACCAGGACACCTACAAAAATGGCTTTTTGAGTATTGATGCAAACCAGTTTATCTGTAATCTGATGTCCAAATGCAAATTTCTATTACTAAGAGACTTTAGGTGAGATATATTGCTCCAAATACTTAGTGCTGATCACCCTATCTGGTAGTCTTACTACTAATGCAGCTACCCTGCGTGTAAATATTTGTAGGATTTGATTCTTGGGCATTTGGATAGGAAGGTACACAGTTTTTCTAAGGGGATCTGACTGGGACAATGGGTATTTTGACTGGGAAACAGGTTTGCATAACCAGTTCCTTGTCTTTGAAGTGAGATAAGGTGAATGTCAAAACTTCAAGAGGTCACGCCAAAACATGGCTTGAATGCTTAACTGCTTGTGATCTTAGTGGGCCATTCTTGTGCATTTACAGGATGTACCTCTGGCATTGTCTTTAACCATTAGGAATGATCTTTAATGCAAGACTAACACCACACAAAAGGGCAATTTTTGGACAGTCAGCCCTAACTTGTGGTCTCTGCAATTCGGTGACACCTTTCTCTTCTGTAACAATTTCTTTTGCAATATTTGCATTTACCATTTGTACTGAATGTACTTAATGTGGCTGATGTGTTTCATGGCAAACAAGTGTTTTTGTTTGAATGTTCCTCTACTCAGCAGACCCAGACTTTCTGGGTTGTTGCCAGGAGAATTTAATCTACAGAAATTGGGACACATCAATTTATTGGGTTTAAATTGAAATTTAGTGGAAGAAGAACAATCCTTCCATCTTCTGCACTTCTTAAAAGCCTAGCTAGGAGGAAAAAAAAAAATTGTATGCCAAAGGGTTGTTCATTGAAATCCAGTCCAGAAAATTCAATAGATGTGCAGCTGTGTTATATGAAACAGTGAAGCAAACACTTCTTCCAATTAGGATCCAATCATGTAAAACTCTGTCCCCTCCTGAGAAGTCCCAAGACTTCTTAAGTTAACCAGCATTTAGTGAGGATACCAGCCTTCTGTAGTTGAAAGAATAGATTTCTGAGTTGCATTTCCTGTTGCGAATCTCTTCACATTCTCAAATCAAATTTTCCAGCCCAGTTCCTCAACTCTAGATGTGACAAGAGTTACACAAACATGAGGCTAGGGAGTTCTAAATGACCTTGCTATGGACATGATCTCTGCGCAAACCTGCAGTGCGCTTAGGCTTGATTATTGATTGCTGATGAATACATTTATTCTTCACAGCTTGTTGAAGATGAGGTTGCGAACTAAGGAACTAAGTTCGCTTCAAAGCTGTTTACTTTGACTAATCTGAGTTTGTCAAGTGTGATTTGTCACACCACTCACAGTGCATGAGCTGTGCTTCCTGGCTTGGCAGTGAAACTTTTGCGTAACACAGGGATCCAATTATGTTGAGTTTTGTGTTCAAAGATGCAGAAGCTTAATTATGTGGAGTGTCTGATAAGGACTTTGCTGAACTCAAAGGCAATTAAGGGAGATACTTTTGTATTCTCTGATTCACAGGACAACTCATTAAAAATCACATTGTTCTACTTTTTAGGTGTGTGTACTTGTTTGTGTGGGGTGAACTTTTGCACAGCAATTAGTTTTTGAGCACTTAGTGGAAGGAAGTACCAAGTAACTAATCAGAAATGCTAATTATAAAGAAAACCTATATATTTTGACAAATTTATGACAATGAACCAGAGATTACCATTTTCTCTCTGAACTTGCAGTTTCTCATTTATGGCAAATTACCATAACCTCATCTCAGATCTACAAGGTTACTGATCTTCACATTCTCTGTCTTGTTGAACCTACTTACAAAACAGCATGGAAATGTCTTTCTTCCCACTCTTTATATTATTAAGTTAAATGAGCCATGGAGTGTTGCCCCTCAGTCCTGTGTGGTCTATTGTCACACCTCTATTCCTAGCAGCTCATCTTCTCCTAGAACTTTTATTCAGCTGTTCATGGGCAGTGTCAGAGAGCCCTACAACACACAAATTCAGAAATTTCTAGAATGTTAAAGTGTTTCCAGTGGTCCCTCTTGGTTATAGTAGTATTCCTCCCTATTATTCTTCAAAATACAATTTTATTCTTCTCTACATTCTCCACCAGGTATTCAGCTTTATGCCAGTTAAATTTACATACCTCCAAGGGTTTGTTTGTATATTTTTTGTTTGTTTTGTTTTGTTTTGTTTGTTTGTGTTTGGTTTGTATTTTGTGTTTTTGTTGGTTTTTTTTTTCTTTTATGGAGACATTGGAGGATGAATGGGCAGATGAGTATGAATCAGTTGGTTGGGGAACTTCTTCCTGTCTGATTGCTACACCAGTGTCTACAAGCTCATGAGCAAGGTAGCTCTCTAATATTAGCTGGTCATGTGCACTTTTTCTATTGAAAAGAATGACGAATGTCCTAAAAAAGGCAGCAGAAAATGCTTCAGTCAGCTGAAACAAACTGTAGAAAATATTAAGTTGTGGGTCCTGACTTCCTCCATAACGGGGATTATATCATCTATTTCAGATCCTTAGTTCAGAGCTTTTTCCAAGATTGTGACAGCTTCTACTTTCAGCTTCTGCCACTGAAGCCACACAGCAAAGTGTTTATTAACTACACTATTTTTTTGTAAAAGAAAAAAGTTGTCTGTTTTCAAGGGACTTCATTGCCTGTTTAGGATCATTTAGGTTGGAAAAGATCATAAAGTACAACTGTTAACCCAGCACTACCGTGTTCACCACATGTCCTTCATGGAAATGAAAATTAGCAATAGTAGCCAAAATGTTAAATTGATCTAGCACTTGAGATTTTATGGTTTTGATTCTTTGCTAGTAGTGGGTAAAGCACACATGAAATACTTAAATGATGTATTTTACTTCAATCACTTCTTTTTCCTCTAACAGGGCATTTTGGAAACTTTTGCATTTCTTGATAGTTTCTATTTTGCAGGGATTATAAAACATGAGGCAGAATGTTTGTATTTAAAAAAAATGTACCTTAATATGTTACATGTTCTGTAAGTTTCTCAATATAGCATGCTGAAGGTCAGTCTTAACAGAAAGCTGTTTACGATTCAAACAATAGACAGATTATATCTGTTTATTTAAAGTCTCAGATAAGAAGAAATAAAACTACATCCTTTTCATTTTGTCTGTTTTGGACATAGATGAATTTGAAAACCTTCAGTGGCTGATGAAAGTCATAGAACCTCACGAAGATCAGAGAAACTTCTTAAAAACCTTCATCAGACACAAATGCACATCACTTAGCATTGATGAGGCATCCTGTAGCCTTTTTCTGGGTGTAGGATTCTGTGTTTAGGGGAAAATTCAAAGCAGGAGAAGGAAATTACTCCTCCTCTAAATCATGCTCTACTAGAGATGGCCTTCTTTTCCTTGTTACTGGTAAAATTAAAACAGAATATCCTGTTTCTGCTGGAATTAGAAAATTTTTCTTTCTGCTTTCCAGAATGAATGGTACAACATTTGCTACATTCATTTCTGAAGAATACAATACTTTTCTCTCAGACTCCTAACAGGATCAAAGTTAGTTTTACCTGAAGACTTGGATTGATCACCTCTAAGTGATGCAAAATAAATAAAATCTTGAACATATTTGTCCAAACACTAAAGTTATTTGTCAAGGCAGGGCCTACTGTTTACGTGCTTTGCTTTGTGCTTTGCCTTGTACTTTTCAGTGGCTGTCACTGGCTGTCATGGAGACCTTCAATCACATCAACTAAGGTATTGTCATTTGTATCTTAAAGTCAGTGTCAGTTTTGCTGGAGATTTTCAGTGGGGCCTGGATTTCAATACAAGATAGATTTGATTTCTTATGAAATCTATTAAGAAAGAAGAAGAAAAAGATTTCTGGATGACACATTTCCAATTGTTTTTGAACCAGAAAGGGTAGGCGGTATCTGTCATGCTAATGTTAAATAAATTGTGTTATGTTTGCACCCTGAGGTGTTGTACAGAGGATCTATGGTCCATAGGATCTTGAGAAGGAACTATCTATTGAATTTGACATTTGTGTCCATTTTAGGCCTTATTCTTATGGTGAATTTTATTCTTTTGGTCACTTCCACCTGTTTTAACTCTAGAGGATATGCATGAGATTTACAGTGCCATAAACAAAGGGAGTGTTAAGACACTGTTTAAAAGAAGATCTGTGTTCTTCACATTTCTTTGTGCTTGCTTGGCTTGGCACACTAAAGTACTTTCAGGGAAAACAGCATGACTGCTCTGAGGAAACATATTTTCTCTGTGTGTGAGCATTTGCAGAACTGAAGTCTAAGAAAGAGCACTCCCCTACCTGAGAATGCAGATATGAAGAGGTGTGTATGAGGAGGGATTTGCTGGGTTTGGCAGCCTTTATGGCTTTCTCAAATTTCACATTTGCTTTAGAATTAAACCCTTGGGTTCACAAACATTAGCTTTGTACTAATGTTCCGTCCACCTCTTAATGCATCTTCGCATTTCCTATTAAACTGGGTGATGCTGTTGGCAGCAGGCCCTGTTGGGTAAGGTGAAACATGTTCCACTGCACGGGGTGCAGGACTGTAAAAATGGAACTCCTTCATTCAGGCACGTATTCACAGAATCAGAGAATGGTTTGGGCTGGAAGGGACCTTAAAGAACATCTGGTTCTGAATCCCTGCCATGGACAGAGATACCTTTCACTAGATCAGCTTTTGTTCAACCTGGGCATGGGGCATCCACAACTTCTCTGGGCAACCTGTTCCAGTGTCTTATCACTCTCACAGTAAAGAATTTCTTCCTAATATCTAATCTGAAACGTCTTCCTTTCAGTTTAAAGCCCCTTTTTCTATCACTACATGCCCCTGTGAAAAGCTTCTCTCCAACTCACTTGCAGGTCCCCTATAGGTACTGGAAGGCAACTACAGTGCATCTCTGAAGCCTTCTCCAGGGTTTTATAACCCCAAGTCTCACAATCTGTCTTCACATCCTCAAAGGAAAGTGGTAATCCAGGAGTGCTGTTATTTTGGTTTGTGGGCACTTCAGAGGGACTTGTTTTTGAACAGGGAAGTCAGAGCAGAACAACATATGAGCAACAACAAAATGCAAGTTCACCCTTGGATTTATCAGTTTCAAAAGTTGAAGTAAGAGTGCATCACAGGGGTGTGGAACATGGCTACCATGAGGAAGAAATATGAATCTTGCAGTACATATCTGCAGTGTGTGTTTAGGAAGAAATGAATGCAAAATTCAATAAGTTTATAGAGTGAGGACAAAATTATACCATGCCCTAAAACACCTTTGAATACTTTTCCTTCCAAAGTTTATCACTGTAAGCAGCTTGCATGGTATGGCAGAAATATCTGTGGGGTAAAATCACTCAAAGCTCTCAAAGCTGATGAAATGAAGTATTATACAGTATATTTATCCATACCTTGTAGAAAATAAGACAAATTAATGAAAGACAAAGAAATCTAGAAGTTTAGATGAAACAATAAAAAGTCAGAAAAAAGTTGAAGTTTTGACTCAAGGAAGACATGGCACTGATACTAGTGATATCTCTATGCACATTAGTGACAGCTAAAATACACATTGCCATAATTAAAAACTGTAGCCTACAGCTATTTGTATGCCTGAGTTTGTTGGTGGTCAAAGATGATTCATCTACAATGTGTTGCAAAGTACCTGATAAATGCACAGTTTTAACAACACACCTAAGGCTTAATTCCACACATGTCCATCATGTATTAAGCTAGACTTCACTACTTTGCTTCACTGTCGTATTAACCAGTGTCAGAAGAGCTAAATCTGCTGAATTTTGATAGAACAGGTTTTTTTGCTTTCTGCTCTGGTAAAACTTTCTGTGTAAAAAATCTGTGTATGGGAGAGCAAACTACTGAAGCCCAAACTACTGACAGTTGACAGCAGTGATTTGCATCTTTGCAATGAAGAGGCAACATGATTATTTAATTAATCATTCAGTACATATCAGAGATTAAACTGGAGGGAAGACATTGAATTTACAGGATATAGAAATTTCTGTGGAAAAAGAACCCAGAGAAATGCCAGGAAGGTTTCTAATCACCAGAGGAATGAAGCTCTAGAACAGCTCTCTTGCGAGAAGAGCGGTAATTGGAGAGTCTTCAAAAGGGAACTTGGTAAATTTTTGCAGGGTGCTTTCCAGTGTGTTTTCCAGACAGCTCTGAACTCAGTGAACCAGAGTGTCTTTCATATGGGCCCTGTCCTTTAAGTTCTTCCTTGCTGGGTGTGCTCAGGTTACATTAGAAATTCTTCATTTTCAGCATTTATCTTTCTCATTTGTGACAAGGTACAACAGCAATATAAAAAATGAGGGTGACAGCAGTGACAAAGACGTCTGTCCTAAAATAGACCTTTCACTGCTATGTGACAACATGAGCTCAGCACCTTCATTGTGCCTTGGCTTTCCAGATAGGAGTGTGCTGTGCTGCTGGGAAGTATTGAGGGGAGGGCCAACACCAGGTGCCAGTGCTCACCTGGGACAGTGCAGAGACTTTCTGCAGTGCCTGAGTGGAGGTAGATTGCACAGGGCTCTCTTAACTCTCTCCGAGTTATGCAACTTTGCATAACTTTTGCACGAATAACAGAGGAGCCATTATTGTAAACCACAGGTAATGAGAAACTTCAAAACCAGGAAAATGCATACATAATAGATTTATTGTGCTGTAGTTTGGTTACATAAGCATGGTACGACACATTTCAAGTTACTCTAAATTATGTGTGGGAGTAAGGTTTTGGGATCCTGGATTCCACAAGTCTTAAGTCTCAGGGGAAATCTCTGACCCCTCTGGACCAATGATAAAAATCACAAATTTCAATAAGGCCCACATTTCCCTTCAGATCTCTTTGCCCCATTCTCACCAGCTGTCATTGTGTCACAACCCACAAAGAAGGTAAAGAACTGTTTCATTGTAACCTTTCCATAAATCACCTTTCAGTATGAAAAAAATGTAACCCAAGTACACTGTCACAGTTTATTTTTTTACCTTACAATAATTAGGAGTACTTAAAAAGAACACATTATGTTTCTTCAAAGAGACAATTAGGAACAGAACAATTTTCTTTTTTCAGTAAGCAAGAATCCATTATCTTTCTGAAAACAGTGGTGGTAGATGGGACCCTTTTTCAGATTGAAATGATAAAAATAAATCACCTTTCCAGACAACTTACCTAATGCTTCAAAAGATTTCCATTGACGACATTAAGTAAGTTTATTACTATTTTCATAAACCATGAATATTAAAAACCAGAACCTTTTCCATGCTCCTTCCAAAACAAAGTACCAGGGAAAAACTCATTCCTGTTGTGCAACCCTGAATGTTTCACAATCTTTTCCTTGACTCAAATAATTTCATGTGAAAATAGATGGAAAATCACTGTACCTGGATGGTTCAGATCTAATATGTTATGTTAAAATTCGCAAAGTTGCAGTGAAAATCCCAACAAGAAACATTGTATTACAAAAGATAGATAGCTTATAGTATCCTACTTAACTTTAAATTAGAAAATTGCCATTTTTGATGCAACATTAAAATTCAGTTAGCTCTCTTTCTTGACATGTTTACGAGTCCATGCAAAAATATTTAAATACTATGATTTAAATTCTTTGATTCTATGAAATACAAGAATTACAGATGTGAACTATATGTTTACTTACAAGTCCACAGATGTTTCCTACTGTGATAATGTCACTTAGAAAATGTGTTTTGATAATTTGTAATTATAACATACATTTTATATTTACTTAATTTATTTTGATGTTTTTAAATGTTTTTTATTCAATAACCTATAATATGTACAGAAATCAAATCAATCATTTAGTGCATATCATCCCAGAAGTAGTTTCATTTTCCTCCATAGAGTAAATATTTCTCTCCTTTCTTTATCCACAAGGCCAAAATCTGATTAAATGTCCTGTTTTCTTTGTCTGAGGGGATTCTGTTCTGGTGGACAGATGGTGATATGGCTTCTCCAAATTTACATCTAAGAGCTGTATTGCTGAAAATAATCAGACTCACAATCTTAAGATCTTGATATCATGGAGAATTCATCTGTTAAAATGGCACCTGCTTTTCTTATCTTGGAAAAGTGATCTGCCTATATCTTACCCAGTCTTTTATGGATGCTGATACACAGAGTTACTGTACTTGCTTATAGTTTTGTGCCCTTGAACAAGTCTCTTAAACTCTTCACGACTTCTTCCTTGTGTGTTTATCTTGAGTTTCAAGGTTGCTCACTTATATCTGCTAAATTCAATAAGAACAATAGATGTTTCCTTTTATCAACATGTTTGACAAATCGTGTTTTCGCTTTTTTTACTCAAAGTGCAAGAGATGAAAAAGATTTTGCTTTTCACTGGTGGAAGTAGGAAATAAAGGGATGTGCATGTAGGACACTCATTTAGATGCGCAAAAAGGGGGGCTATGTGAAGCAGGGACAAATTTGTCCCTGTTTTGGATAAAAGCTTTTTTCCTCTTAGTTTTTTTCTGAAGTAGATAGAAAAGGAAGATCCATCCACAAGAAGTAGGGCAAAAGATGAAAAATCTTTCAAGGAATTGCTGATACCAGACATGAAATATCTTTATCTTCTGCATAGATTCCACAGTCCTGAGGGAAGGCATAACAGCTTTATGTTCCACTTATACCCAGGTCTTAGGGTCTCCTGGGGGTCAAAATGGCTTATTCTATCTATTAGAAAAAGGAATAGAGGCAGCAAAGTTCTTGCTTAAATTGCTTTGGGTGCAAGCGTCTTAAACATTTGCAGTTTCTCTGCAACACAGGTCCATTGGCCAGTCTTCTGGCAGTCATCTGAAGTGTCTTGGATTAAAATATACAGTTTCTGGTATAGGAAATTTGGGATTGGCATAAAAAGACACAAAGGAAGGAGTATGAAACCTAAATATGTTTGAATGTTTTTGGTTTTGATTTTTTTTTTTTTACAATGCAGACAATTGTGACAACAGAATGGAACAACAACAAAAGGCACCACACTCCATTCATATCCATACTTTAAAATACATTCCTCAGTGTTTTAATGAGTGATATGCAAATCCTCTACCACTGTTTTTGGCCAATTAATGGTGCAGTTCCTGTGATAGGTCCCATTCATAAGATCATACAGTAAATTCTTTCAAAATAAAAATGGAGAAGTGCTGAGTGGTTTCCACTCTGTCAGCACCTCCTTGATGAAACAAGATTGTATTGGTAAAAGCACAGGCTGAAGAAGTTGTAGATTGAAGTCCAAAATTAGATACTTTTCTTCTGGGAAAGGAGATGGTTAGTCAGAGCTTCTTCAATGGTTTCACATTATGTCATGTTGTTGTTCCCTGGAAGTGCACGTCTTTGAGATGAGGCCAGAAAGGCCTCAATTCTCATTGAATTCCATTATAATAGATTCTATGTAAAAGAAAAGTAAAAATATTCTATGTCCAGGAGTTTCTGAGGTGAGACTGAGGCTCTTCAAAATACCAACACTGATTAAAGAAAGATATATTTATTGGAATAATGTTACATTTTTAGGCTGAGTTGTGGCATTCCTCATTGTCCTCTGTGTTTACACTAAAGGATATGCTTAGAAAAGGATCAAACCTGTTTCTGGACCCCATGGTCCAGTTTTTACTCTCTTTTACCTCCATCTGATGTTCTGCTGAGTACTGCTATAGCAATCACTCTAGGAACTGGTTTTCATAATATTAATCACATTTTCCTTCTCTCTGCACATTTATAGGGCTTTGGACCAGAAAACAGTAAGAAAATCCTTAAAAATGGGGAAAATGGAAAAAAGGGAAAATAGATTGTTCATTAGAGGAACTGCAAATCTAGACTCTTTTTTGGGTCCTTTACCTAATCTCAGCCTGTTTGTCAACAATATGCTTCAAACTGAACAGACAAATTCATTCCCATGTGTCTTTAACTTACTGATGCGAAGAGGAAACCTTGGTGAAGAATTTCTGGGATTGAATTTCATACTTGCCACATCCTGTCTGCATTCATGGAATGCCCCCACTGCTCTCTGTAAGCTAACATGTCTGTTGGCAAAACCACACAATTGAAGCTGAGTCACTGAGAAGAGTTTCATAATCACCTCTAGACAGAGCTCTGAGAAGCAGCTCCTCTGTGGAAGGATGTGAGATGTGAGTCCCACTGAGCACCATCAGCTGTTGACTGACTCCCCTGAAATTCTGCAGAACCTGTCCTGTGCTGAATCCGTATCAGTAGCTGTTGCTGCCTGCCACAGGAAAAACAGTTTGCCTGATTGTTTTGAGCCCCTTTTCAGCTTTCTTATGCTCTAGAAAACCTATTTACATTTTGAATAAAGGATAATTAACTGCTAGATAATTAACTATTTAAGCACCAAATTACTTCTTTTGAAAAAATAAAAACATTTTCTGTTTTTTTTATAGATGTTTCTTTACCTATTTAGAATAATTTTTTTGGAAAAAACTATCAAGGCAGCCGTTAACCCAACAGTGCTCTGTTTACCGCTAAATCATGTTCTTACACTCTGCATCTTCCCTAGACAGCCTGCTCCAGTGCTTAAGAACACCTTTTCCATGAACAAAGTTTTCCTACTATCCAATAGAAATCTCTCCTGGCACAACCTGAAGCCTTTTTCTCTTGTCCTATCACTTGTCACTCGGGAGAAGAGACCAAGCTCCAGATATCTGTGGCCTCCTTTTTTCACTGCAGTGGTGGCTCTCCCCTCACCAGGATGCCTCAGAGACTAAGGTTACATCATGAGCCAACGCTGAAATCTGTGTTACCCCAACTCCAGCTTTAGCAATATCTGAGCTGTTGACACCAAGTGCCCAGAGGCAGCACAGGCTTGGCTATCTGGGCTGCACTACGTGCAGCACCTCCATACATTCATTAGCAAACCAAATTAACTGTCAAATCAATTCTAAAATACTGATGTCAGTACAAAACTAACATCCCTACTTGCTCTTGACATTCATGGGATAAGCATGAATTACTCACCTCTTTGTTATGGTAGATCTTATGTCAAAATAAACCTGGAATAGACTAGATTAGGCTAGATTAGACTAGAATGGTTCAATTGGAAGGGATTTACAGTGGTCATCCAACCTAAGTGCCTGACCACTTCATGGATGACCAGCACTTAAAATATGTTACTAATGACATTGTCCAAATGCCTCTGAAACACTGACAGCCTTGGGACACCAACCATCCCTCTAGGATGTTCCAGCGTTTGAGCACACTTCCATAAAGAAATGCATCCTAATGTCCAGTCTGAGCATCTTCTGGTGCAGTTTTGAACCATTACCTTGTGTCCTGACAGAAGATCTCAGGGAGAGAGCAGAATTATATATTGGGATTTAAAATAAACTGATGATTACATGGCTTGGATATGGAGCCAATACATTTCGGAGTCTTTGTTATAGCAGCTGATAAAGAAATTATATTCAGCTTAATCACAGAAATAAATCAATAAAAGTGATATTTTTGGAAACAGACAATGTGCTTATATTAACTTCCCAGGCTGACAAGATCAGGCCTGTTTGCTGCAAGGATAAATACTCACCCTTCATTTTCAGTGTTGCTTCTACTTTGCTACTGATTCCTCTGAAGTCTTTACAAATACTATTTGGATGGTTCTTTCCCATATTTCTTTAGCTTTTTTAAATCATAGATTTGGAAGAAAAATCCAAGTATTATAAACAACTAATGCTGTATATTTTTGAAAATATATTTGAAATGACAAGATTTCTTCCCTGCAATCATATGATCATGGAATCATAGAATGGTTTGGGTTGGAAGGGACCTTAAAGGTTATCTAATTCCAAGCACCCTGCCATGGGCTGGGACAAGTGAGATCTAAATTGCGCCTTTGATAGAGAACTTAGAATATGTGATATCAGAAATTGGCAGAGGCAGGTCTATTCAACCTGCTGGTGGTGTATGAGGAGAAATTAAATAATAAACAATCCTCTCCTTCCTCTTCCTGCTGTCTCTCCCTCAGGAGAGCATGCAACCCTTACACTTGCACACTCTCAGCAGCCCTGCTATGTCTGACTAACCTTGAGTCTTCATCTACACAAGTGGGTTCAGACAATTTCACTTTGTTGGTACAGTTTACATAATATAATCTGTGGCTGGACATTCTCGTACCTTTAAAAAAATAGGATGAATAAGCCAGAAAACAAAATATTCTAAGATTTTGGTGTAATGTGCTAAGTAAAAAATCTATAGGGAGCCATAGGAAACTGGTCTAAAAAGAAAGCTAAAGAAACTGCAAGTGAGAAATAACATTAGGAAATGAGGGAGGTTTCTAGGATTCATAGAAAACGGTCATGAACATCAACCCATGGCTGCTTTTCTCTAAGGTTAAAATACACTGGAAAGAAGATCTGGAAAATCAGATTTAAATCTTTGATGATACTTTCAATGTTAGTCTTCAAGGAAGGTCAGGTGTTCTCTGCAGCACATTTGCTGCATCCTAACTGCAGCAGCACAGACCTTTGGTTTAGTTCCATACATGTTTATTTTATTACCTACGCCTATGCGTGAAAACACACAAACCCTCTATTCACCAAGTCAAATGAATTCAATACCTCCTATGAAGATTTTATAGCTTTTTTTGAGTGTGGTTTCTTTGGAATGAATCAATGTGTTTGCTCAGTGGTAGCAGCAGCTGTAATAACATTGTGTTCACTGTGCAACCCATTTCATTTACTTAGTAAGCATGAACTGATTTTGAGATAGCTGGGACAGAATTTTCCAGAAAAGATTTCTTGTAAAAATCATGGAGATTTTTTTTTTTTAAGTAACTGCCTCTTTCTTTAATTTTCAGTTAACATTCATTTTTCCCATTTCATCAGAAGAAAAGAGAGCAAATTAAAATTATTTAGATGCGTCAGAAAAAAGCAGTATGATAGATAAGAGACATAAATTATCAAAATTGATTGGGAGGAAAAAGATGTGAAAAAACTCACTGCTTTTCCACTGATTCTTTTATAATTTTACCCTTTTTAAGGTATCTTTATTATTTAATCCCTTAACTTATGTAAATAATTCAAATTTCACTTCTGGGTAGATGAAAGGAGACCATTTTAAGAATGATAATTTCTACTTTAAACACAGGTTTGATTAGATTGGCTTCTCTGCATATTTTTCGCCAACATCTCCCTGGAGAGAGGACGACCAGTAGTGATTGTGGAAAATATGCTTAGGGTAAGGAGGGCTCTGCTACATTTAATACATTTAATATATTTAATACATTTAATATATTTAATATATTTAATATATTTAATATAGTTAATATAGTTAATATAGTTAATGCATTTAATTTAATACATTGTCTGCTGATTTAGGTCCTCGGACTTAAGATACCTCTGTGACAGCTGTTGTTTTCATCTGGTGTGGTTTGGGAGGTATCTCTGTGTTGTCTTTTTCTCTTTTCTTCTATGTTCACAGATCTTTATCTGAACGGGTTGTTTTGGGGACTATTTTGTGCTTTGTACTGTGTGAAAGAATATGTGATAAATATTTTGTGGCTCTTCTAGACATTGTTACCTCTAAAACTGCAGGACCCGTGACTTGATGAACCCTGCCTGTGCTTTATGTTTAACCTTGGCTGGAGTGTAGCTGTCACCTTGCCTAAGAAATTGGCAGCCTTGGGGAGGCTGGAGAGATGGCAGAGCAAACTCTGTCTGCCTTTAGCTCTGTTCAGTGGAGGCATCCTCTAAATTGCTGTCCAGAGATTGGAGTAAATCACAGGTCTGGACTGACTGTAATGATGCTTTGATGAATGGCACATGGCAGTGGCTTCTAGCAGCTTCAACTTTGTGCTCCCTTTAGACAAGGATTTTAAAAACACCTGTCAGAGCTGTGCTGCTGGGGTAGCAGCAGAGGGAACTCTAACATAGGTCATGTATGAAGAATCTGTCAAAAAGAGGTCATAGAAAATCTGCACTGAATTTGCTGCAACAAGGACTGCTGCTTTGGTCATAGTGAACACAAAGTCACCTTGATGGAGGCTGTGTGTGGTGGAAGGAGGAAGGAGGAAGGAGGAGTAGAGGAGAGTCAAAGGGCTACAGATCAGCCAAGTTCAGCTTCCCTATGTGCAGCTACCACTCACAGCCCATCTCTGCAGTATGTTGCCTGAATTCTTCTCGAGGTTACACAAGTACACACACCCACACCTATGTATATATGTATGTACTTTTGTGAGTGCATCTGAAAATATTCTGTGATATTTTACTGGAAAGATATTTTATCTTTCCTGCATAGTCTTCTCTCTGTTCATCCCGCCACTAGACCAATGTGTTTCATATCTGTTTTGAATGAACAATAGCAGTCTCCATAGGATATCCTACTTTATAATTTCTTGCCATTTTATAATTGTGGTGTGGTGTCTGCCTACAACTCACTGCTATGTTACCTCTTGTGAAATGGTTGCAGCAGCTGCAACTCTGATTCAAATTCTTGTGAAAGTCATCTGAATACACTTGTCAGACATAAATTGTCTTGTCAGGCATAAAATTAAATGGAAACAAACTAGACTGGCATAAAATTCAAAGGAAATACTCCACAAAATATTTTGCCAGTGAGTCTCACTGAAAACTGCAGCACTGGAATCTGTGAGCCCGATGTTAGATGGACTTTGAGAGAGATGGAATGATTCTCAGGCTATGGCTGGTGTCAGTAAATTTTGTAGTACTAAAAAGCATTTCCAGACACTAGATTCTCTTTCCTGCTAAACTGCTGAAATGGCTCTTGCATGTTTTTGTTTCATACCAACCCTATGGATGGTTCCCAGGCACTATTCAGGACACATCATGTGTCAGAGACAATTCCCAAATAACCTGTTTGGAAGTAGACAAACTACCTGACAGGTTGAGAATGTAATAGTGTGAGTGTGAGCTGTTTCACGTCTCTTGGGCACCACATCAGTGAATAGTCCTAATTGTATTCCATCTCCTGCTAGAGACATTGCCTTAGGCTTTAGTCTCCCTCTGAAATGCCATCTTATATACCTCACTCTAGTAGCCTCAGCCCTAAAATTTCTCTTTGATCTGATCATATTGGTTGTATCAAGAGCTGGAGACCAGTCTCCAGCACTGATTAAAGTATTAACTGGTGTGTCAGGCATTTTTACAGGTAGTACATCCTCTGTGAAACTCAGAATGACAGACTGAGTGGTAATAAAATTAGTCTTGTAACAGATATAGGAGATGACTCACAGGCCAGAAAGAACAAGGAAACCAGTTTATGAAATCTGGGGCATTTTTCAGTTCCTGATGCAAAATAAAAATCACATA
Source organism: Cinnycerthia olivascens (assembly GCA_035048155.1). NCBI lineage: Eukaryota > Metazoa > Chordata > Aves > Passeriformes > Certhiidae > Cinnycerthia > Cinnycerthia olivascens. The sequence continues at coordinate 39,782,204 of JAWWMU010000001.1, forward strand.
AATTGCATATTTTTTCAGCAAGTTTTCTTTATTTTCCAAAGGATTTCTCTGACATTAGTTATTTTTTGGAAAGTGCCATTGAGGTACAAGTCCAGTGAAGTAATTTGTGACTTTCTACCAGTTTGCGGGAGGCTGTGGTGAAGAGTGGCTGCAGTATATGGGATTTTACTGGACTGTTGCTCCAAAATGGTATAAACAGGCTGACTGCTCCAAGTGTAGAAAGCCCAGTGAAAACAGTGATTTTCACAGCTTTTAGCACAATGCTGATTGGTTCTTGTCTGATAGAACTTTACATTTTTTGCAGAAGAGATTCTGGTCCCTTTGGTCCCTGATTTCACAGAAACTGAAGTGGCAAGCCAGTAAAGCTCAGTGGAAGAATTAGAGTTAGGGATTTCTGCTGTAAACTTGGGCTGAAATGGATCAAAAAGAAACAATTGTCTGCCCTCTTCTAAGTGACAATTTGATTGATGCTCTTCAGAAATGGTGTGCATCCATCTTCACCCTCTCCAGCTGCTGAAACATCTGCTTAGGGGGTAACCAGTCACCTGGGTCAAAGACCCATGGCTAGAGTTGGACGTCTCTGGTAAATCAAAGGACTGGAGAAATTATGTTGGATTTGCCTCCTAAATTATTCAGACAAGACAATCTATATGGACGCTGAAATGAAACAGATGAAAGATGAGCTTTAGGGCAGATAAGAAAAAATCCAGAGTTTTGAAAAGCCTGAAATTTGGCAGAGAGATCTGCAGTCAATGGCCTGTCAAACACCTTGGATGTGCTTAAAGTTGGTTGCTGTTTTGACTAAAGACCAAGTGGCACACTGATGGAATACTTTGGTGTTAAGTCTGCCTTATGGAGAAGGATATTATGGGAGTGCAATTGGACAAACAGCAGACATTGAACAGGACTTCCCAATAGCATGAGATTTCAGTGGCACCATTAAGCAAACCAAACTAAACAGACTGGGATGATTGAAAGGATATGCTCTTAAAAATCCTGAAAAACCAAGCCACAAAAACATGCTATGAAACAGTGGAATATTCAGGGGAAAAAGAAAAAAGCTTTTGCAGTTTTTACAGGGTTTTAAGGCTGGACCTATGACTTTTCTATAACATTCAGATTTGTTTTTCTTACCATCTCCCAAAAGAAAGGCTACTACAACTTGAATGTGCTATTAGAGCATCCTGAAGCGAGAAGAACTGGGTAATACCCAGCTGCATGGCAGATGATCTATCAGATGGGAAGAAAATGTGGTGATATAGATGAGAAAGCAGGGTTGGGTATGTCACACTTAACCACATGAGTGTGGGAAGCCATCGAAGGTGCAAAGAGCAAACAGTGACTCTTGTTATACTAATAAAGAAATAAGACGGAAACCATTCTCTTCTTATCTAAAATTATCTTTCAAAACAGGGCAGATACATGCAGATTTCTTGATTTCTTGAGGAAAGTTTCTGAACTCTATTGGCTCCTTAACCATATCCCAATACAAGTTTGAGAAGGGCAAAGTTGTGTCAGGGGTAATGTTATCGATTTAACACTATACAGCATTAATTTTCTGCTGCTGGTCAATTTACTTCACTGAAGACAAGGAACCAGTAAGTCCCACAGACATTTCAGGATTCTTCTCCTCAACACTACAATCTGACAAATGTTCCAGTCCTGATCTTGCAAAGCTCTTCAGGATATGCTTTACATTAAAGCAGCAGTCCCTCATATTAGGGTCTTACAGCCTCCTCTCACACAACAGGGAAACTGTTATCCAGTGGCTCCTTATGGAAAACCTCAACAAAAAGCTACATTATAAATTTATATTACTATTTATGTTGCTTCTTCTTGCCAGCAGTAAAAGCTGTGTCTTGTGCGTTTTATTAAAATAATTTTTGCAGGCAATGACGGATTAAATTTTGTTCTTCCACCTCCTGTTTCACAATAATACACCACAAATAACTTTGTCAGAATTTATTAAGTCAATCCAGTTTAGAAAGAGTAACATTTAGATCCATTCCTTTATAACTGTTTCAATGAGTTTGTTCGAGATTAAGGCTTATCAGTCTGTTCATTTACTATCCAATTTCTAAACTGACTTCAAATTTATCACCTAATGTTGGATTTCATATTTCACACTTCCACATTTTAAACTGTTTTTTATGTCCCACATTGTTATGCTGTTTCTTCCCAGGTAGCTCAGGAACAGACTGATTTCTCAACATAAATTTCAAGGGTTGGCTCTCAGATAATCCTTGAATTTCCAAAGTTTATAAACTATTTCCATGTACCATTCATTCCCACAGCCCATTTCTCTCTGCTGGCAAACTTTTTGTCCCCTTCTAACCCTTCACTGGAGTGTGTCAGTGAAGCATGTGCCACAGTCCCAAGTGGGCTATCAAAGGGATAGAGTCACAATGATGTGGCAAATACTAGCAGAGGAAAGAGGAAGAATGGCACAACATTCCTGGCTCAGCATTCCAGGAATTCTATTTTTAATGAATAACTGAGGCACTTCTTTCTTGAAAGGAAAGATAACCCAGCATAAACCTTGGATGCAAATTACAAGAGCAGTAGCTTTTTCACAGCTGTGATCATGAGCAGTGACTGAAAGACTGCATGGAAATCAATCATTGAGACACTTCAGGGAAGGAAATCAGATCTAGAAAAAATGCTGTCTCCACTAGTGCAAATACAATGCTTTGAGTATTCAGCTGAAGGGTTAAGCTTGTTCAGTGCTGTGAAATAGTGCTACAGCACCACTCTGACACAGTTTAAATGCATCCCAAGTAACTGAACAGCACTGTATGCATTATGTCCCATGGCTTTCCCCCTCTAGCTGGGAAGGCATAAATCTGACATCAGCTTTGGTTTTAGTATCATTCACGGTGACCAAAATCCTTTTGCATCATAGCACTTTACACAAGATACTAGAAGAAAATTAAGTTCTCTGAAGCACATTTTTGCCTATAAACCTGGATAGAGAAACAAGATTAAACTGCTATAATCACATCAGACCTACTGTAGTCAATATAGAGCTTGACCTGTATGCTGGTAAAAGTGGGAAGCTTTTTTCTTCTGTTCTGCACAGAACATTGCCTTTTCCCTGTCCCTAATCTTTCTGACTCTTATCCTGGGAAGTTTTGATCATGATGGCAATCATGGTCTGAGGCTTGTGCTTTTGCTGTGTACCAGGATATGGTCCAGGGCTGTCTTCCTAGCTCTGGTCTTTACAAAAATTCCCTTAAACTGCTATGGAGAGTATTCATCAACTCCATGATGTAACATAGAGGATCCTTTCCTTTACAGTGCCCAGTTTGAAAGCTTCCTTGGATATAAACATGCTTCACCACCAAGCCCAACAGTTACTGTAATTTAGCTGTGAGTGTGGGGCTGAAAGGCAAGGCCATGGAGCCAGCTGAGATATAAGTAGAGGTAAGTCTATACTGACTGAAGGAATTAGATCTGATAATTTATTTTTCTTTATTTCACTTTAATTTCCACTGAGTAAGTTCTGAGTCTCATTTTCCCATTTCTATTTAGTGTTATCATTGTGTTAATGCTGAAAAGCTCCTGTAATGGACCAGGGTACATTTTGAAATGCTCTAAAAAAAGTGTAACAGGCCAGAGAAAGAAGGTAACTCCAGGAGTTTTCCTGTGTTCTTGCGTGTCACAGCAGTGCAATTTGTCCTAGAAAACCTATAATTTAATACTACCAACAGCTAAAAATCAATAGCTCCCTATTTTTACCTGGCGACTCCTCCTACCCTGTGCAATACTTTTTTCCAGTTCATCTGTTGACCATACTCAATTGTGGGGACCAGCGGGGCCCTTTCGTCATCTGACATCTAGTGGCAGTGGTGTGCAATGGGGACGAGGTCAGAAAGAAAGATGGGGACGTCACATCGTGGGAAAATTCTAGTCATTCATGATCTCCTTTCGTGAGATCATTTCATTTTCTGATAACCAATCTACGTTTTTAAATTTGAAGTCTTCTTAATGTAATGCTATACAGTTAGTGGGGCAGTTACAATTGTGTATTTCTCACTAAAACAGATGGAACATTTTGTATTTGAGCTTGCATTGTGCCTTTTTATAATACAGTCTTCCTTTAATTCTAAGTACTCGGAATTTATGGAAAAAAAAATCTTAGAGACTTATTACAAAGTCCGTGCTGAGCTTATAACAGAGGTAAAATGTTTGAAACACAAAACGTAGACAACATTGGGAAAAATTAAAAAGTTGAACGTCCTTTAAAATCATCCAATGCCTACTCATTTCTAAAGCCAGAAAATCCACAACTCATCACCTGTGCATTCGTGTATTCTTTATCCATTTGGCCTCTCCTGAAAAGAACTGGTACTTTGCTATGTCAGGAACACCACACCATGGTCCCTGAGTCATCCTCGCGGTGCTGTAGCCCAAATTTCTGGCCACCTGAGAAGTTAGGAATGCCTGCATGTCCTTAAGATTTCCTGTCATGCTGCTGCAGACTTCTTCTCAGACTGATGCGTTCTCCTTTGGATATGATGCATGTGAAAGAAATCCTAAAATCCCAGAAAATTTAAAGCAAATTTTGCTCATTGGCATGTCAATATTTTGATTGACAAAAACTGAGCATTTTCCAATACAAATTTTACAATTCGTAATGCATGAAATTATGTTTAAAATAATCTAGATGAGCATATGATTATTAGAAAAATCTGGCAATGCAAACTGAGTTATTAGTTTATTAGTATGAAGACAGTATGGTGTATTTATACTGGAGTCAGATCTTATGCTGATTGAGGTTTAATTCAGAACGAAAAGAAATTGTAATTTTGGTATTGTCTGTGGTATCAAACATTCAGATTTTGAAGATTTTAAGTTATTTGCATCAGCTTTCTCTAAGGCAAATAGAAATAAGGCAAAGAAGTTTAAACAACAACTTTATTGCTGTATATAGAGTGCATATTACTTTGTAGATGGGTAGTGCTCAGCTTTTCTATTTTGAATAAACAGATTGTGCTGTAACATCAGCTATGACCTGTACAGACCCTTGTGTAGCATTAGCACCAGAAAAAATACTATTATTTCCATTATTTTTCTCAAAAGAGAGAGGAAAAATTACTACTATGCATGGAGATAAATTTACTAAGTGTGATAATGAAACAAGAATTCTGTGTCTTTGTCAGATACCACAGATTGCTGGTAATTCCACCTGTCAGCCAAGGAGTATGGCACCATTGCTAGAGGAAGAAAATTGTATTTAGAGTAAGAGAAAGGATAGGAACCCCTCTGTCTTGCAAACCAGAGGCACATACCTGTGTCATGTTACACAGGTTGAGTAAAGAGTATTCACACTTTGTTTTCTTCAGTGTGCAAAAAAAAAGTCCCAGCAGCCTCTTACAGTGTCAGCCCAGCCTTGGTGACCAACAGTAGGTGCAGAGACCAGGTTTTTAAGTAGTCCATGCCTCACTGAGAATGATTCCTGGCCCTTTGCTGAAGGAGGAAAAGGCTCTTGGAAGTTTCCTTCGTGAGATAACCATGTACCTTTTTTTGCCAGGTATTGTAGAAAAACTTTACCTGAGACCTATATCCATCTTATCTGTAAGTCTCTGATGTCAGTCACACACAGAGGAAGTACCCAGTAGCTGACTTGGACTGACTTCTGAGGCTAAAACACTTGCCTTTGGCCA
>JAWWMU010000001.1:39787969-39812201 GCA_035048155.1 Cinnycerthia olivascens
TGTCAGTCACACACAGAGGAAGTACCCAGTAGCTGACTTGGACTGACTTCTGAGGCTAAAACACTTGCCTTTGGCCACATGGTTTGAATGTGTCCAAAGGACCATTCAGTGGTCTTAGGCATGTGGACCGCTCTTACCAGGATTTTGGTTTTTGCGGCCACAAAGTGCTCCACAAACTGAAAACGTGCAAGGGAAGTGAATACAATGAAGAAACTGGCTGCAAAACCACCCTCGTGTTAAAGTCCGTAGTTCCTTTGTCCTTTCCCCAGGGAGATGCTCTAAGAGATAAGATCTTTATTCCTGCCTGCTGGCAGTATGTTCTCTAAGCTCAGGATAATTTTTTTCCCACAAGCATTTTGTTTCACTCTCGCTTTAAAGCTTTAAGAATGGCATCATAATAGCCAAATCCATCCCAAATTGCAGAGACCTTTCCTATGGTTAAGCATCTTTAAACACTCAGATCCAGTCAGGATATAGGAATATTGGATATAGGATATAGGATATAGGATATAGGAACAAGGATATAGGTGAAAATCACATACTTAGATACCTAGAACTTGACCTTCGCAGTGGAACAAAATTCTTACAGAAATCTGCAAAAATCTGCAAAAATATCTCGCAGTATATTCAGGGATGAAATTAAGACCTCTGTTTCACCCTTTGTAGAATTTGCATTTTGTATAGACCTCGCCTTTGATAGCACTGATTCCCAAAATTATGGCCTCCAATAATCTGTACCTGAAAATAATCTTTGCAAAACCAGAGTCAGAGTCAGAAAGGTTTACAAGGTTGGGGTGAAACTCTAGGAAGGAAAGTCAAGGGGGCTACAAGGAGAAGGAACATGACAGGGTCCATTCTCATTTACACACAGGTCTCTTTGAATGTACTGGTGTGAATGTACATTTCTTCAGCCAAGTGCCTGGGGAGTGGCCTTGCTTGGTGTGAACTTTGCTAGGGCAGTACATTTCTATGGTCTTCGTGAGCACAGATATCCCATTAGGGCTATGACTGTGCAAAATATTTCAAAAGTAGTGTTACTTAAACACATGTTGGAATTTTGGCATGAGCTTGAAGGCTTTGCTGAATCAGCGCTGCCTTCTCTAATTAAATCCTGTCCTCTGGCTCATGATGTACGCAGGCTGCACTGGATTCCTGGAAATGAGGAAAGAGTTTATCACACTTAGAAATCAAAAAGTCATCTTTACTAATAGTCATTCTCCTTCCATACTCTGTACATCTTCATAAACACACAGTTGTTGACTTGCAGAATTTTGCTCCAGAACACACCTGTACCTACTTGGTCTCCTCCTGAGATCAGTGTAAGCTTTCCTTACTTCCTTACACTAAGGAAGTAATTCCTTACACTAATCCCTTACACTAAGGGTATTCATTTTGCACTAAAAGCCTGGTTTGTTCACAGTAATCCTGTTTACAGTAGTATGAAGTGATAAATGCACTGTTCAGCTGCTTGGAAAATTATAAACAAGCTAGAAATTGCATCATGATTTAAAGAGTTCATATATTCACCATGTAAATCATGTCTTCTAATCTTTGGTGAAAATCCAAACCAGCAGTTATAAAAGTAATGGTGATAGCCTGAAACATAGCTAGAGATAAATATATGCATATATATATTTGTATTATATGCATACACACACATTTGAAAAATGCTTTTCATTGCTTTTTGTAAACTATATTTTTTTCATCTTTATTGCCAAGTTGTTCTTTTTAATAATATTTCCCAAATGTCTGTAAGTATTTCTCTTTTGAAAATACCTGCATTTTTAAATACCAGTTTTTCATCCTAACCACTGTAACCCTTTCAATCAAGGGCAAAAACAGCTTTTACCAGTTCCTATAATAGTTACTGATAATTTAGGGGACTCAGTCCTTCAGAACCTTGTTTCTAATCCTGTCTCAGTGCTTTTCTTTATGTTTTCCCTTTGGGGATTTTGAATCACCACCAATATGGCAAACACACAGCTCAGTTTATTCAATTTAAATTACCCTATTAATGGATTTAACAAAGCATTTTTCATTTTCAAATCTAAGTGCTTCTCCTCGCATATTTTTCTCTCTATAAAATACCTTTATGCAAACTTTTGTTTAGACAATTGTGAGCCGAGTAACCTGAAATTAAGCCGCACAACTGAAATTAAGCATCTGAGGAGCTGAGCTGTCGGGAGCCGCCCTGGAGCAGATGCCGGGGCGGCTGTGAGCGCGGGGAGCCAGATGTGAGCACGGGGAGCCAGCTGTGAGCGCGGGGAGCCAGATGTGAGCACGGGGAGCCAGCTGTGAGCGCGGGGAGCCAGCTGTGAGCGCGGGGAGTCAGATGTGAGTGCGGGGAGCCAGCTGTGAGCGCGGAGTGCCAGCAGTGAGCGCGGGGAGCCAGATGTGAGCGCGGAGTGTCAGCTGTGAGCGCTAGGCGGCAGCGGTGACCGCGGGGTGACATCTTGTGCGCGGTGGCAGTTGTGTCAGCTGTAACTGCTGGGTGGCTTCTGTGGCCACGGGGTGCCAGCTGTGAGCCCTGGGTGACAGTCGTGACCTTGGTGAGCCCCCAGTCCCAGACCAGGGCACCCCGAACTAGCGGCAGTGGACAGTGCAGGCAGGTCCCTGTGGGCTGTGTCCATGGGAATTTTTGGGTTGTGCTCGGCAAGGTGAAGTTCATAACTCCAATCTGTTGCATGAAGCAGCATTTTCTTTGGGGGCCTCATCAGTCCAAGGTCAAACAGGAAGCCAACAGACACACTATCCAGAGGCTGAGTTACCCACCCCAGACCCAGACCTAGTCTTTAGAAGCCTATGTCGGATTTTTGTCTGATAGTTTGGAACCTTGTGCTGCTCATTAACGTGGAGATTGTATGGTCCTTGGTTCCACCAGCAGCATTTGTTCCTATCAGGCAGAGAGGGCATTTCCACACCTTCCCTGCTCCCTTAGCCCCTGCAGGCTGCAGAACCCCACAGAACCTGCAGACCCACACTCACTCCTATGGGGACAAGGTACTTTAAGGAGCACCCAAATACACACATGGATCTATGTCCCCTAACCCACCTAAAGTTAGCAAGATACAGTGCTTAGAGACCATAAAAGCACATGAAGGCTGGGATGCCTGAGGAAAAATCCAACAGACTTCCCCTATCCCAAGTTGATTTAATGAATGAATGGAGAGAGATCATGAAAAAGTCTGATTTACAGCCAGAACCACAGCACACACATCTCAAACCTCTAGATCCTGTCTGCAAAGTACATGTGCAAGGTGCACTCAGTAAGATCACTGAGACAGCTGTCATGAGAAGTGTTCACCCTGCAAGGCTTTCTGCCTGTGTGTGTAGACCTCAGAAAAGTTCTCTCCCTGTTTTGGATGGGCCGCTCATCCAAACTGTGCCACTCATCCACAGTTTTTGTTGATGATGTCCTGTTTCAGCATCTGCAACGTCTGTACTGGGTTTCAGTTCTCTGCTTTGGGTATGGCTCTGGCATGCCAGATGGATCAGTGTTCAAAAAGATTCAAACTTCATAAGCTGTTTAAATAACACATTGGCTATCAGCATGTAAACTCAGCTTTGAGCCTTCCTTTCCTGTTATTGGGATTTGGGCAGTTTGCAACAAGGGGCATGCAGTTATGAGCAAGTGCAGGGTAGAATGATTATGTACAACCAGATTCCTTCTTTATATGTTAGTTCCTATGCTTGTCTTTCTTCTTCCTCTAAGGTACTTCCTTTAAGGTACTTCCTCAAAAAAATTCAGTATCAGTTTTCTCAAAGTTTTTGGGGTATCTGTCTGTCACCTGAGAGCACAGGAGAGAATTGCTCACTTGAAATGGTAAGAGGTGGGTTTTCACCTCTGCTCTAGCAAGTATTTGATCATACATAGCCCCTACTCCACTCTGTTAGCTGAAACACTCCCACGCCAGTGTCAGGAGATTGAATTCCTGTAGGCAAAGAAATGAACAGGATTTTTCAGGACAATCTACCAGGAATGCTGTAGTCTGTATGCCTCAGTAATACACTGCATTAAGATGTATAATTTCCTCATTTCAGTTTGGTGTCATCATCTTAGGATATTATAAAACGTTTGAAAAACAGCTGCCAAAAAGCATTAATTGGATGAGAAGCAAATGACCATTTTTCTTAGTTACATGAAACAACAGGAAAGACAAGTGCAGATTAGCTATCTCCTTGGGTTTATGTGTCATTTCTGCCTTTCCTTGTCTGCCCTCTCACATTCCTCTTGTCAACAGTAGGGGGAATACAATACTATAAAACTGAATAAAATCTGAAATGGAAAGCAAAAAGAATGTTTAGTAAAAACACTGAGAAAACTATTTCAGCTTGACCACATGGGATCCTGTTTTCTGTGTGTCTGTGTGTCCATCTGGTCCCACAGAAACAGGAGGTACTGGCTGATTTTTCCAAGCCAAACTGAAATTCCACAGTTTCTACTGGTTTTGTGGAAAATAGCAGCTGGCTAGAGGAGGAAAAAAAATCCTGTTGGTGTGAAGACAGATAATTCATCCCTGGGCTGGCCTGTGGGGTCAGTGGCTGGTCACCCCACAGGTAACTACACAGCATTGCCCAGTGAGATAATTAAACATAATATGGGGACATGCATTATGAGGAGCTATAGGGGGCATAAGAGAGGGGGAGAGGTATTGGGAACTCTTTAGGGCTATGGGAGGATATGGTGAGGTGCAAGACATAGTCCCATGTTGTCCAGGCTCCTGGCAGAGATGAGAGGATAGGACCATCAGTAAGCATTTTTCTGTTCTGACACTCCTGTTCTGGTTCCTACTCCTCCAATAAAATGACAATCAGAGAAGAAAACTGAGTGACCAAGCTGTTACCACTGATCAGAAGTCAAGTCTTTCTGTGTTAGGAATGACTTCTTAGGCCTTCTTTACTAATAGAGGCAAAGCAGTACTGATTGCTTTATTTATTTTCACAGGTGACCTGTGAACATGGAGCCCCACTGGTTTAACAGAATGCCAGAGCTGCCAGTCAAAAAACTTCATTAACTACATTTCACAGTTAAAGATTAACTTGCCTTAAGACCAGGGATTTTTATAAATATGAAACAATGTTTCATCTGAGAAAAGAAGGAGCACAGGGTAACTATGTTGTCTGTTTATATATCTGAAGATGGTGGAACTTGCCTATGTGTTGCAAAGAACTGAATAATCTCCTCTACGAGTCAATGATTAAATATTTCTTGAAGTTAAAATTACAATCATATTACACACTGAGCAGATTGTGTGTGAAAGAGTTATCTTGCCTCTGAGCATAAACACTTGGGTGTAACTTGGCAGCTTTCTGTGACTGTGCTATTAAACTGCACTATTAAACTGTGCTTTCTACTACACAGCCATCAATTTAATTGAATGTTGGAGAAGAGTTTAGGAGCCTGAAAATACAGAAATAGGTAAGGAATCGTCTCTGTCCCACTTGCCTCCAGCACATTCTGCTCTTTTTTTGTGGGATATCACAATAACTCTACAGTGGCAGTGCAAGCAGGTGCCTTCAGACTAGTTTATCACTGGCTTGTGGTGATAAAAAAAATCTGCTCTTGTAACTTGACAAAAAAATGGACACCATAGAGGGAAAAATGTAGGATGTCATCGTTTGAAAAAAAATGGAAAGATACCTATCAAAGATGCTGTTAATTCCACCTAGTTCCTTATGTGTCTGAAAGTTAGCTATTCTAAGCTAGTTTAGTAGCCTTCCCCCACAAAGAGGTGTTTTCTCTGGAGGCTGAAGACACTGATTTGACCCAGCATAGTCCTTGAGATGAGATGAGATGAGATGAGATGAGATGAGATGAGATGAGATGAGATGAGTAACATGGAAAATTTTTTCCTCTTCTTTCAGTACAGGATCTTCCCTGACTTCTATATCTAGACAGCAGTCAGTTGAATCTCCCTCAAATGTCTATCATGCCACCCCATTTTAGGCTTAAATTTTCTTAGGAATCTAAATGGTGATGATATTCACCATGATTAGACTTGTAGATTAGTGAAACATCACATTTGATCCTTTACTTTGATTTCCTGGTAGACACAAAGCCAATGGGTTTCTCACAGCAATAGCAGCAACATGGTGGTACTGCTGCTGTTTACAGCAAATCAGGTGGGCAAGGTTGAGGCTGGGGTCATTGCATTGCTATAAAAATACACAACAAAAGGAAACATTTTACTAAAATATGCGAGAGGTGTGTAAAACAAACAAATATGTGAAAACTGGGGAACAGAAGGACAAACTAGAACTGAAACTGGGTACTCTGATATCCCCAGCAATGCACACAGTATGGCCAACAATTTGGCAGTGTGTTCTGGGCCTGTTACCAGAACTAAATGTAAAAGAAATACCTGGAGAGGATATGACTGTGACTTTAGAGATTTTGTATGATTTTGTGAGGAGTTTGCATGGCACCATGCAGTAATTGTCAGATGTATGTAAAGCACATAGTTTGTGTCAGCAGAGTAAAGGCTGTGCTCCATGATGTGGTAGTTGAGCCTATTCTTGAACAGGGCAGGGCTGATTTGTGAAGGATGTAATTCTCAGCTTCAGAAAAAGTGGATACTGATGAAATGTTAATTGTTATGCTATAAAGACTGATCAGGGTGATTATCAGGTGAGAGAATTTATTTAGACATTGGACTTCAGGGTGATTTTGGTGGCAAAGTACTCTTGTGATGTGAAAAGGGTAAAGCTGCAACAGCCAAAGAAGAGCAGGACAAGATGCAGGAAAATGCATCTTCTGCAGAATGCAGAATGAAAAGCCTATGTATCTTGCATATGGAGAGAAAAGAAGCTTGCTCTTTTGAGAGAAAAGAGGGAAAGTACAAACATTGTATGCTGGAGGAATATTAGCATATTAAGCTGCAGCCTTTCACACCTCAGAAATACGGAATGTGTTCAACAGATGAAGCAGAAAAAGGTGCCATCAACCTAAACCTGTTTATTGCCATAATATTAAAAGAATCCCCAAACAATCTGGAGAATAAAGTAATAAATTATTTTGTAAAATTTCCACTTATAAGAAAAATGCAATTTTGTTCTAGTCTTTGAAAATAAAATTTGAGCTGACGTTAATTTATTAAAATACGTGAAACACATTTATGAAAACTAGTCCTGTTGCCTATTCTGTAGAGCAGTGTACATACAAATAATTTCTGAGATCTCTGGAATGGTATTTATTGTCTTTTGTGAATGTAAGAAAGTTTAATGATGCTAACAGTTAAACCAGATGTTACTCTTCATTTCTCTGATAACTTTTTTAGCAACAGGGTCAAACTCCCACTGTTTTGATCCATGGAAGAAGTAGAATAAACCTGGAAATGAAAAAGTAAAGCATTATATTTTGGATACAAGAAATAGCTTCATTCTGAAAAATCACTTTTGTACACACAGTAGAGCATATCTTCATTTTTGTCTGTTGCAGGATGCAGCAATAATAACATTCATCATAATTTCAGAACTTAAGATCTTAAAAACTAAACTAATTTTATTTAAAAGCTCATTTAACTTACCTTTCTGTTGAAAAACAGCATCAACCCTCTCACTAATTCCTGGAAATTCATCGACTGTCAGTCTAGGATAACCCTTCTCCATGGACTGGCTGTTTTCATCAAACCTAATTCATATGAAGGAAGACATGCAATTTTCCAGAGCTTAGACTTCAATTCTGCACAGAGTAAAGCAGCTTTTAAAAGGTGCCCATCATCTGCAATTTAGATGGTTTCACTGGGATTGCAAGACAAAATTGCACAAATGGCTGCAGGATGCTGGCCATTGTATTTTCCATGAGGTTGTTACTTGTGTCTGATAAAGGCAGGTACAGCTCCAATGAAGTATGGTAAGTGAGAAAAATTAAAGGAAGACCCACATTTTTGACTCCAGGGGTGGGATTTATCCCCTCTCTTGATAACAGTGTGACAGACAGTGCACGGAAACTGGACAGATTCATTCCTGCTGTAGCACATATTTATAGCATGAATTTTGACTCCTCCTCTCAGACTTTGGTAAGGCATTGTACATAGTCCTCTGCTAGCTGACAAATTTAGATGGAGGCTAGGAAGTTAGCTTATTTCTAGTACAATCAAGTTCTTCCTAACTGAGCCAGGACAATTTTTATGAGATGGGGCTAAACAAGAGAGTTGAAAGGAGAACCTAAAATGTTCTTCCAGATTTGAGGAACTCTCTCAGGGAAAAAAAAACCAAACCAAATCAAACAAAGCCTTTGTTTCACTTCTCCTTGGATACAAGAAATATTTTTCACAGGCATATGAGGCTGAGAGAATGAGTTACTAGGTAAGAAATGCGTGTTGTGGTTTTCTTGCATGCTATTGTCTTGTGACCAAGGCAGTAAATAACAATGCAAGATATTGTAAATACTCTACCCAAATTAATCAAAACCAAAAAACAGGAAACCACAGGAATCTCAAAATCCAGCTGACACTGTATGTATCACTGAGGAACCTTACAATTAGTCACAATAAAGTCTGTGTGACCCACTCTTGCCCTTGTTGCCTAAGGAAGACCTTTGCAGCCATTGTCCTTGCACACAGAAGGAATCTTACAGCTTCCCAAAGATGGTTTCTTTCTTCCACCTGTCTGCCCTTTGGGTACCAAGACTCACTCATGCCAGTTTGAGAATAGGATTTAGAGGGAACCTACAGTTACCTAAAAGGTCTACTTTCTCTTTTATCATATGTTCATTTTAATTTTTATTCAGATTATATTGGAGTTAATAATAGGAAAAAGTTTGTCAACTCTTCTTACCTCCAGTACTTGTCACCTATGAAAAAGTCTGTCTTCCCTGTATTTTTGTTACAAACAGCTGCATCAATTTTCTTGACACCTTTAGGGAAGCCCAGTGTGTTGATATTCTTTGGGTAACCAAGCAACACCTGATATCCACTGATAACCCAGAATTTGTTGCCTGATAAGAGAAATTAAAATATTTAGTTTTGCCACTCATTTTCAGACAGTAAATGATAAAATGCACTCCTTTATTGTAGCTTGTAGGAAAACTAGATTAAATCCCTTCTTCACACATAATTAAATTAGGAAAAAAAATTAGTCTCATACTTCACCTTTGAAAAGTAGGATCTGATCTTTTGTGTTCTCATACGCAGCTTCAATATTAGGAGTCAGATTTGGCCAGAAGGCAGAAATTAATTCACGTTCAGCTTCTGAGTTATCAGGATATACCCGCCATAAGTGCCTGATTTAAATATGAAACAAGTTTTGTAGTACATAACAAACCACAGAAACTTCTATGTGTGTAAAAGAATGTGAACAACATTATGACTTACAAGCTCTTTCTTGTCAGTGGAGCTACCTGGCTTGATGTGTCAGAAAGGAAACAACTCCCTGCACTGGGAAGAGTTCTTTTATTCTGACTTCTTTCTGGCATTACCCTTCTCATTGGTACTGGTTGATAAATGGGATCAGTTATAAGCAGCTGAATATTTAAGGCTGTTCCTGTACTGTATAGTAAGAGCTATGTTATGGGAGCCCAGGTGGGATTTACTGTAAGCTATTCACCTGATAAATTCTCCAGATGACTTTGGACATGTAAAGGTGACTAGAGGAGAGACTGGCTCAACTATACTGTCAAACATACTTATTTCTTAATTATTTAATTACATTAGTAAAATTAATTTGACATATGTTCAAAGCTGGGTTGGATGGGGCTCTGAGCAACCTTTTCTAGTGGGAATTGTTCCTGCTTGGAGCTAGATGATCTTTGAGGTACCTTCCAAACAAAACCTTTATGTGATTCTCAGGAAAGAGCTGCATAATTTAGTCAAGTTACTATTCAGTGTAACCATCTATACGTTTGGGAATAAGGTCTTATTGGGACTCTGGAAAAAAATGAAGCATGTTTTTTCAGGGTATCCTGTGAAAATATTAATATAGCCAATATCTGCTAAAACTTATTTCCATGAATTAAAATCCATAAGTCTCATTGTAAATTCTGTAAACACATGAACCACAAAAGTATTCAGTCCTTGTATAAATCAAGAAAAATTAAACCCCACTCAGACAAATGTCATGCCAGTATTTACCTGCCCTTTAGAAAAATGATTTCTTGTCGGAGTGTAGTTATAGCATCAAAAGACATCTGGGAGCCACAGATTTTAGGTGAGGTAGGAGTAGTTGGTCTTTCATCTGGGGCATTTGGTGGGGGTCCTGAAGGAGAAATTTTGGAAAGAATACACCAAATTGTAGAAGTATTAAGGTTTCCACACCTTGCTTCTTTTTTAATATTACGCAAATATGCTTAAGTTTATGGTGAAACTTTGTGAAAGAGATTATTTCTCTCCTGCTTACCTTTTTTTTTAAAGCCATGGATTTTACTCACCATAAATGGACTGAATGCCACTTATATCATCAGGAGAGAGGGGAAATTCACTGGGGCTGACATAGGCATAATTGGGGAACATGAGAGCCCTCTGATCATTAGAATGGGACAGGCCCAGGGCATGGCCAAACTCATGAGCAGCAACAAGGAACAAGTTGAACCCTTAAGAAATGGATAGAGAGAAGAGATCAGTCAAATTTTACTCAGTAAATGTGATATGATCACAGCAGGGTTATTGCTCAGTGGCTGTTTTCATACAATATATTGACATTCACCTGGGAATGCATCCATGTGAACATATTTCTGTATAGGACAAGATTGTGGTGTTCCCCCACTAGAAGGGAGAGACTTTTGACCCTCTTGCTTTCTGTTAGCTACTGAAGTGTGTGTGTGTCATGAGGGGATATCTGGGGCTGAATGTGGGTGCAGCTCTTTGGAATGTCCTGGCAGGGTTTCCTGGCTGAGGCAGAACAGATTAGATAGTGAGTCAGATCAAACTAACAGCTCTCCAGGGCAAGGCAGGAGGACACACTCTGTTCTCCCTGCAGGTATTAAAGTGTCACTCTGTGTGTCACTCTCCCTCCTACAAACCTGAGAAAGAAAGGTGAGATCATGAAAAGACAAGGAAATATAAAATGTCAGCAGAACATTTTACCTTTCTACCATTGGGACTTTAAAGCATATGGTTTCTTTAGATTTGTCAAACATTTGTCAAAATAAAATTTTTAAATGTTATTATTCTGCATGCTTATTCCCAGTGAAATATGTTAACATAGTAAATAAATAAAAATGGAATTTCCTTCAACATACATCTGTCCAAGTAACATGCCTTTCTGAATTAGGAAAGAATGATCATCTGCTCTGCAGACCAAGATCCAGAAATGTCAACAGATTTAATGAAGATCACAAGTCTGTGGCAGAGGAGAGGACTGGTCATTGATTGCCCAAGAAAGGCTGGCTGAAGCCAAAACATTCATTTCTCAAAAACCCAAACAAAATAAAGCCTCATTTTTTCCACACATATTTCTGGTCAATCCTCCCCTCTCATGAGTCTTCTGAGCGCTCTGAGTTCTGCAATATCTGGCTGCTGGAGCTGTGCTGCTGAGGAACAGCAGAAAAATTGTGGTTGACCCATTCAGTCCCAGTAAGGGGAAACCATTACATTTAATCACATGACATGTCCAGCCCTCATCCCTCTCCTTTTATTCCACCACAAAAACCTACACTCTCCTCCTTGTGCAGTGGTTTCACAGCAAGGAGCTGTTAGCTCCTTGCTCTTCCTGACCTCAGTTCTCTTGTTTTAGCTTTCCATCTCAAGAAGTGGATGAGAAAAGGACCTAAAGTACCAGAGGGTAATGTGCCTGTGCACTGCTGGACCTGTCAGAGGCACTTCACTTAAATAAAATCAGAATGGAATTTATTCATCTGCATAACTCTTTAGAAATCTTTTTTAAACTTACCAGCTGAGCCTGTGGTCCAGTCCTCATCCTCATCAAAGTGCACATCGCCACCTAAACCACTGCCAGGTGGAAAGGCATGAGCAAGAATTCCAAGGGGGCCATCAAAATAGCGAGGGCAATGTCCATGAACTAAATAACAGGAAGTTGATACAACACTAAGCTTAGGTTATGACTATTGAAAAAGCTATTAATTAATTTTATCACTGTATGTGTATTACAGTATTGATATTACCTTTGGTCCCAAAAGCAATCATTATATCTGCTATTCCCTTAAGAATGCGAGTGAAAATCAGTGGGGTGACAGAACTCCACACTTTAAGTGCTTTCTCAATTGCTTTATCCACATCCTCCTTGCTCATATCTGGTGTGTAGTTCACAATTCTACAGTTATGAGAATTGAAATATAATATTAAGTATTTCCAGAAAAAAATAAATTCCTAATATGGTTAAGAAGATGAACAGAAAATAAAAGAAACAATGTAATCTGTAAACAATTAATTCCCAAGATTGATCTTGAGCTGAGTGAGTTTGGTATGTGCAAACTGAGTGCCTTTGAGTATGTGATATATATCTAATATGTGTTTTTTGTAATATTAGCTGTGTACACATTATCTGTTTTTTCTTAAAATGGGCCTTAGCCAGGAGGTTGTCACTTGAGCATGAGGAAAGTTACCTCAGGTTTCTGTGTCCCAGCTGTCTACACTGTTGTGTCAGCAAATTTTAAAGATAATGAGGCTTGTACAGGGTACAATTGATGTTTCTGTTTGGCTTACAGAATATTTGTCAGGAGTCATACATGACAGGCAAAATACTGTGGTTGAACCAGTAAATGTAAAATACCCAGCTTGATTTTCAGAAATTCCTCTTAGGAGCATGCACAGCTAACAGCTGTGGAGAGGAAAACATTTTTGTATTCCCAACAGGAAACAATTGCTATAGAAGTTATATTTATATGTAACAAATTTGGATACACACAAACCTAAAATTTAAACTCAAAAAATAATTACTGAAATACTACCTGTATGTCAGTTTGTTTTTTTTCCATCCAGGCAGAGTGAAACCATAGAGACCCACATCAGGGACTCCACACCTGGGTTTCTTCATCATTTCCAGTGTCTCATTATCCAGTTTCCCAGTCACTTTCAAACCAAAAAATTGTTGCATTTTCTGAAGTTTTCCAGCTGCAGATTCAGCATTTATTTTCCATCCGAGCTGATTTGGATCTGGCTCAACAGTATAGAATTTATTCAAATAGTTCTAGTGAAAAAAAAGGAAAAGAGTGACACATTTCATATTTTGATCTGTTTCTTGAACAAATAAATACCTTAGGACTGATGTTGTTTGTGTAGGTTGCTGGCAAGAGCTTCTACCTGTGATTTTGGAGCACAACAGATGTTTTCCCGAGGATCATAGCTACGCAGAAACAGACGACATTGTCCTGACTCTTATTAACTTGACATTCTTGGTTTGTACAGATTTATCCTACTTTGGTAAAGTTCAGGCAACAGAGTTCTATGCAATAGCATTGTCTCAGAAAGTCAGCAAGCTGAAGAGAATAGATCTAAAAATTGAGATTAAAAAATAGATCAATAGATCCCAGATATGGACAATGCAGTTACCTGTATGAGCTTTGCATCTTCATTGTGTTTCTCTGGGTAGGTGGGAAGAGCACTAGAAAGAGCTGTACAAGTTACCAGCCAAAGAGAAAGAGCCTTCATATTCACTCTCATCCCTGTCCTGGTAGGAGAGCCGTCTGCTCTCTGCTCCATGTGCCTCCTTTCTCTCGTCCCAGTTTGTAGGGTTATGGGGTGCTTTACAGAGTCAGCTGTAGACTGACTCAGAGCACATCATGCTCTGATTCCTTCCACACAAGCTATAATCCTGTGCAGACTGACACAATAAAACTTAATTGAACCCATCCGATTTCACAGTCATCTGAAGTCACTTGGGGTTTGAACTACGTCTAAGCTCCTTGGCTACATTTTCAAAACTGGCGCTCAGTTTTAGTTATCTTACGCTGACTTTGACAAACCTGAGCAATTTCATGTTAGATTAAGTGGTGGGCAAATGCAAAACCTTGTAAGTTGTCCCAATACACCTGTGTGAAATGGGACCACCATATGTAGGGGTAGTCTACATTCTCAGCCTAGAAAATGGGAATTGTGCATGTGGTATGAAATCCAT
Organism: Cinnycerthia olivascens; assembly: GCA_035048155.1. Lineage (NCBI taxonomy): Eukaryota > Metazoa > Chordata > Aves > Passeriformes > Certhiidae > Cinnycerthia > Cinnycerthia olivascens. The sequence continues at coordinate 39,801,980 of JAWWMU010000001.1, forward strand.
TTAAAGAAAATCAAATGTTGGGAGAAATTGCTGTAAGCTGAATATTTTCTTTTCAAATTAATTCATAAAGTAAGACAGAATATTTTGGAAAATGGATGAAAATGCCAATTCCCTACCCACCTCTTTCTGGTAACTTTTTGAAACAGTGTGCTTCTTTTAAATTATTCTTGTGGAATCCAAGATATACATAAATGAGATTGATTTTACCTTCTAAATTGAGCCTAAAGAATGCGAATAATCTTATATCTCTGTCTGCATCTATCTATCTATCTATCTATCTATCTATCTATCTATCTATCTATCTATCTATCTATCTATCTATCTGCCATTTCATCACTAAAGGTTTTTTTCAGTTTAACCACGCTAACCACAGGGTGCATGATTATTTCCTGTCTTAAGTAATTCAGAATAAGGGAAGTTTCAAGAGTCACACAGGCTGTGACAAATTATGGGCTTTCACCCTGTTCCAACCAAGCACCTTCCTCTTCCACTGGCAGCAAAGGGAGATGAAGGTGTTTCGCACCTCAGAGGAGAGCTGTCTCACAGCATGTACTCAACTTTTACAAAACTGTTGAAAGAAATGCCTTCATGTTGGGCTGTGGCTTTTTCAGGAAATCCATGCTTCTGTTTTTTGGCTTTCTTTGCTGTCCCTTCCAGCCAATTTTCTCCATCTGGAGGCATTAATGATGAAATTTTTCCTCCCTGTAACCTCGTTGTTAAACTTGTTAAAGGCATTTCCCAGCTACCTAAAAAAGAAAAAAATAATCAAACCCTTCTCTTGATTATTATCATTGCATTGTAAGGGTCCTCTTCAGTTCTGTGTGTATTTGACCATATTGGTTAGGTTTTTGTTGATATAATGCACATTAAGACACCTACCTGACAGACACCCATGTTGTGAACAATAAGGAATGCTGAGTCCCTGCTGGTGTGGTGTTAGGATTATGACCATGTTGCAGCACTATTTCTGCTTCCTGGGATGTTCTGTGTTACATCACCAGTACTACTGATGTGATGAGGGAAGGCAGTGAACTTTGTGGGTTAGAACAGGGGTCACATTGCTGCTGTCTTCTAAGAGGAGAAGTCATGAGGTAGCTCAACATCCACCAACTCCTATAAATGTCAGAGATAAGCATTAGGAAACTGTAACCAGAAGCTGCTTATACATCTTCTTTTCCCAGACCCCAAGGACAGCTACAGACATGTTTGTGAAACATCACTCGTGAACCTTTTCCGGTCTCTCTCCCTTGGGCAGTGGGAACTGGCTGTTTTGTTGTGTAGATGGCCAGGTTGCAAAACCCTGGTAATGTTTGCTGTCATGTAGATCTCCATCATTTGTCACTCAAATGTCTTCTGAGTAAACACTAATTTTAGCCGAAACTAAAAATGAAGTCTAAATTAGGGGTTTCAACTTCTCTAGATTGAAAGAAGACATTGTAGAGGTCAGATGACCCTATTTTAAGATAGTTGGCTGAATCACTCTCCAGAGACATGTATTTCTCTGTTTTTTTGTAGAAGAAAGCTTAATAAATAAATACAAATATTTAGATATATAGATATAGATATATAGATATATAGATATTAATTTAACTATAAAATAGTTAGATGCAGCTGCTCTTAACCTAGCTGGTCTTATTGTCTCTGTCCTTCACTGCTGCATGGCAGATAGCTGTGGGGATCTGATAGCCAGCCACAGTGGGAAGCAAGAAAATCACTTCTCCCACTTCATATCAAATCTGCCCATAGCTCTTGATTTTTTTATAAAATTAAATTAATATCAGCCAAAATATGTTTTTGAAAAATGTATTCTAGTGTCATGGGGAAATATGTTTGGTGCAAAAGCCCTGAACAGAGCTTGTCTTTTGTGACATATGCATGAATATAATCAGACTGTAGCACCACGGTAATTCCTTCTAGCTTTGAAACCTTTGAGACAAATATATTCATTTAAAAACATAAGACGGATCTCTCAAAAGAAAGCCACACTGGTGGCTGTGATCCAGAACCTAGAGAGGACCTATGGCCTCTAGGCTGGTAGTTGGAAGCCAGCTGGAAACCTTTAGGCACCTTAATGGCACTAGAGAATTGTTCAGGCAGAAGAGTTATGCCACTGCTCTTCAGGCTCAATCCTTTCACAGAGCCAATAAAATAGAATTCTTACTCAGGTTGGAGCAAACGATCCATGTACTGTCTTTGACTCTTGATGGACTTTTAGCAGACTGCAACATGTGAGGGCAGGACACAACCATGCCAACACAAGTCCCTAGAGACAGCGCAGTCTCTGTGGGCCTTTGGGAAGTGAAAGGGTCCCAGGAGTCCTGTTTCATACCTACATGGGTTACCAGGAGACCCTTCAGAACCACAAATGCACTAAACACATTTAGGGAATTGAATTCCTGGCTGGGCAGATCTGTCTTAACTGATGGTATGAGCTACATTACACACCACACCTGTAGCAAGACCCTGGGGAGAGGTACAGTACTTTAACAAAGTACAGTAATTAACAAATACAGGTAAACCTATTAAAATGGAAAAAGAAAACAGTGGGTGATTTTTTCAGTTCCTAATTAATGAAAGCCTGCTTTGTGCCTGAAGGAAGCCAAGAGCAGCTGGCACCAGATGTGCCCTCCTCTTCTTGGTGTGGCTGGGATGGAGCAATCGCTGCGCTCCCGCAGGCAGCGGAAATGATCTCTCATTTAAGCATAATGCTCTCTCACATAAGCACAGGGCAGATTTCTCACAAAGGAATCACTTCATTTTGAGTTCCCATCTTCCTGCTCACAGGAAATTCACAAAGTGAATTTTAAAACTCCGCCTGGCAACTAAAAATTGGACAGGATGGAAAAAGGCACAGATTAAAACTATTACATTAGAAACTTCATCCTATTTTTGACTTCTTCAACTTTCATGGTCTGTAAATTACCCTTTATCTCTCTTTCGTCTGAAACATAACCACTTCCTTACCCCTCGTCTCCCATTTAACACTTTCACTGACCCATGAGTACTCACTACTATTTGCTTCTAGAGAGGTACTAACATTCTGCTCTAAATCTGAGAAGATCTTTAAACATCAACTTGAGATCCCATGCTTTTACTTCATATGTGCAGGGAACATATGCTCTAAGTTTTTATATTTTAATATAAATTGTTCTAGCAAAAATATTATCTTTGCTTGTAAATCTGGTATTATATTTGTAGACCATTTCTGCTAAAAAAGCAAAACACAACACAATCAATTTAAATTTATATACTTCTGAAACAATTTTTGGTTTAATTGTCATTCAGTAGCAGTGGCTTACACAAGAAAATATGATTCAATAGCGTTGCTACTGAGGTTTGATATTAGAGAACTAGTACCTATAACACCTTGTGAGAACAAGACTCACACAGATTAACTTCTTAATTAAATCCTTTGATTTTCTGCAATTTACTTTTATTATTTTGTAATACTTTCTTAGGTTTTATAAAGTATATGATCAAATTAATTTTCAATAATAAATTTCTTATCTTTGAATAGTATTGAGACTGATCTATATTGAATTTAATAAAAATAAGAATTACCAAGTCTATTCTTAATTTATGAAGTATAAAATTTAATATACTTCTAATACAGACAGAAAAGTAACAAAAAGAAACAGATATATTTCTATGAGACTACACATTATTTTCACAAAATATGTTAACTTTTATTGCAATAACCTTAAACCTTCCTCTCAAACCTGTTGAATTATACAGATATAAAATATAATACATTTTGTTCCATTCATATGGCTTCTAATGTTATCAGCTGAGCTACAAAGACTGAAGAGAAAGTGAATAACCCCTTAAACACCATTTTAATTGAGGGCTTTTACAGAAAATGTGGTTAAGCTGGAACTCAAGCCGGCCTTTTCATGAATCTTTGTATTTTTGGCCAATAATTTTCATCTTTTAAGCAAATTTCTTGATTCTCTAACCCACTGGAATTAGGTGGGATTTAGTAACTACTGGCATAGTAAGGGAGTAGAAAGAGCCTTGATTAAAGAAATTTATTTGTTTTTTATATGATGAGGCTACCTTTGAGAACAAGTGACTTGTATCTTATCTCAGGGGTCCTTTCTAATCTACATTTCTGCATTTCTGGACTTGAAAGCAGTTCCTAAACCCAAAACCATGAGAATATTCCTACTCCCCTGCCCTGCTGCCCTCTTCCCATGGCTGTAAAGATGTACACCCTGGAGAGGAGCCTGACAGCAGAAGTAGGGGAAAGAGGAACAGAAAGTGGAAGTAGATCTGTACACTGATGATAATGAGCCCTGGCTAATAAACCATTAGATTTTCACCAGAATTTGTGAGGCATGGGGGTTGAGAGACAAGTGTGTCCTCCTTTCTCTGTCTTTGTATAAAAACCTAACATTTCATGCCAGAATATGTTTTTTAGTGTTCAAAAGCTAGTCTTGGCTCTTGAGCATCAGGGCAAAAAAGACATCAAGAACAAAATTATATGAGAAACATAATTTATTAGGAAACTTGACCATAACAGGAGTTGTGATAAATTATATATATTTGTTTGGCTTAAAATAAATAATTATTAAGACTATGCTGCCATAGAATTTGAACAGAAATCCGTTCTGACCTGAGTATCATGAAATGCTGAAAAATGCAGCAGATAAAAACATACAGCGTGCTCATGGAAAAATCATTGCAATTAGCAATTAAACCAGCTGGTGCTCTTCATTTCTTGAACAATCCGTTTGGCACGAGGATCAAACTGGAATTGAGTTGTTCCATGAAAGAAGTACACATAGCCTAGAAGTAAAATTTAATCCAATTATATTTCACAAGTGACTCTTTTCAGTCATTTGGAAAGGAAAATCCCCATTATAGACAGTCTATGTACACTTGATATTTTTCTTTTCCTTTTCATTAATGTTAATAACAGCTTTAAAAAGAAAAATTGTTCTATCTATAGAAGCCCAAATATTCATATCAACACAGGTTAAAGTTAAGTTTCACTCACCATCTTTCTGGAAAGCAGCATCAACTCTGCCAATGTTTCCAAAATTGGAAACTATTTTCCTGGGATACCCATGGTCCATGGATTTTTTATTTTCATCATATCTTGGAAGAAGAAATGTCATTACAATTTATGAGGAAGTGGACAATACTTCGAAAGTCAAAAGCAAACTTTTACATGCAATGCTACTATTACTAAGAAGTCTCATAGAGATTAACTTAGGTAGCTTTTTGATTCTTATTATTAAGTTTCTCTTAGAGATTTCTCAGAGATTTGAAAATTCTACCTATGGTAAATTTTCTCACAATGTTCCCAGGGACCCTGGAAACACAGCTCAGAAATTTCTTTATGTATTTCTGGACTAGCAGATCCTTGGCCATCACTTGCACATTAAATGGATTTCTATTTCAGGGCATTGAATATCCAGTTCAGCATAAAAATAAAATATAAAACTTCAAAGAAGTTAGTAGCACCGTCCTGAACCGTAGTTGAATTAATGTAAATGATGGACTTCTTAAGCAAAATTTCTCTCTGAAATTTGTCATGAGCTTCAATTAGAAATACAAGCAGCTTTAAAATTGGAGAATATTTACAATCATTTCATAGAGGAATGAAATTACAACACTTTGCATTGATGACTCATTTTGTTTGAAAAGTGAAATAGAAGCGGACAGTATCACAATACAGCACAAAAAAGTAGCACTGATGTGGAACAAAAGTGAGTAATCTACTAGAAATTGACTCTTTTTTTATTAGGTAGCTTTTCATTCAGGTGGAAGTACTTATAACCCTGCTACAGGAATCTAATGTTTGGGGAAAAAAATCCTGATGAAAAGATGATGTTTTCTAGCAAATGTCTATTTTTATTTTCAAATTCCAGAGAAATGCATTAAAATTTTTGGAATATGCCTGGTTTAAACATGAATCCACTCAACTATATAGTAATACATCAGTCTCCAGGGAAATGAAAATATGTCTTCTGGTAAATGAATATTAAATCTTACCTCCAGTATCTGTCAGCTACAAAGAAGTATGTTTTTCCTGTGGCTTCATCATTGTAAGCTGCATTAACTCTTTTAACAGTCTTCGGGAACCCAAGGCGATAGATTGGTTTGGGATAGCCAGGTACAACATCATACCCCCTGATGACCCAATATTTATCCTCTGAAAAAAATGAGCAAGTTTCATTTGTTTTTGCTACTTATAAAAAGCATTTATTTGTCTTTCAGATGTGTGGAAGACAATATGTCTAGTTATTAGTATTATTCCTTTCAGTTTACTACTGTAGAAAATGTTTCTAATTCTTACACTGGGACTAAATCATGTAGACAGAGGAAATGGCTCTTCTTTTTATGAATAAAACATTAGAATCATGAGATGTGTTGGCCAGAATTTTTCCTAGAATTTTTAAAAATGAGTATGAAGTATTTTTCTGGATAACAACTTGGGGAGGGCTGGATGTTGATGAGTTGAACCATTGACCTTGGATTGGGATATTGAATTTGTTAAATTCCTGTAATATGTTATTTGATTATAGAGCCGTATAATATTTTGAAAACTAGGCAATGTGCATCAAATTAAAGTATTAAGGAAAGCACATGTCTAATCAAAATTCTCTGGTAATTTTACATGCAATGAACATATTTATATATGGTAATAAGTCATGTGCTATAGTTTGTGCTTAATGAATTTATTTGAGATATTTAAAACATATTTGGGACCTTGAAAAAGAAGGACTGATTGTTAGTTCAGTGAACAATTTTCCTCTCACAGTGCAATTTTTCACCAACATGTTTTTGCATTTTTTTCAAAATATAACAAATATTAATGAGCATATCAGTAACTGTAGCATAAAAATGCCTGTATTTGCCAATTTAATTCAGTAAAAATCCTCCTTCACAAAGAGAAGTGCTGTTACTTGAAGACAACTAGACCTGAAGAAGGGTAGCTGTTTTCATAACTTTTTTTTCAAGGCATTAACTATAACAGAGGGCAAATGTTTCTAGATTATAACCTCTGGAGATCCATTACAGTAATATGATCTTCTGGTAATTATTTTCAGAATTGCAAGATTATCTGTTCTACTTCCTTAAAAACACTTTAACTTCTGTAACTGCATAGTTTGTAAGAAGCAGGAAGTAACAGGTCAGAAAAAGTGGAGATCTTCTGAATTAATTACCTTTAAAAATTAAAATTTCATCTGTCTCAACATTTTCATAAGCAGCTTGAATTCCTGATGGCAACCTTGGCCAGAACAGTGAGATAAAATTGAGCTCTGTCTCTGTCCTTGCAGGATGCTTGCGCAGCATGTATCTGTTTTAAACAAAATTTAAGTCATAAAATAATTCCACTCCAACCAAAAATTCAAAATAATTATTATAGCTCCTGGAGTACAACAGAGGGGAGATGTGGATTCCCCTGTCCACTAAGTGTAAAAGAAATCTAGAGCAAAGACATTAGTAATTTTAGCACCTCAATTATGTGCTAAAAATTAAGCAAAATTGAGTATAAGAGCTTCTACTTCTCTGTAGGGCAGTAAGGCTGAGACATCCTTCTCCCTTGCAGTGCTTTCACTTCTGTCCCTGCTCCTGTGCTGAGGATGAGTGTGGGACCCATGGACACATTGCTAACAGATACATGAGTGCTCTTGTGTTGCTGTTTATTTGAATCAATTTCAGAGATCAGTGAGTCACAGTGGTGGGCCCAGTGATAGGATAGTTGGAAAACAGCTTATAAGCTCCTGTCACCTTCCCTGCTCTTGTAAATAGGGCTCTTCAGAATAATGACCTGAGAATGATCTTCTAGTGCTTCTCTTTTTATATTACATTCCAAAAGGACAATTTTCCGTCATGGATTTTTTTAACTACTGAATATTTTAAAGAAATAATATATATGCTTATTGTTGTTACCTGCCCTTGAAGAAGATTATTTCTCCACGTAAGGTAGTAATAGAATCAAATGTCAAATTTGGGTCACAAGCTTCTGGAGTTATGGGCCCGGTTGGCTGCACAGCAGCATTAGACCGTCCTGTAGGATGAATATTTATCATTTAGAGTGAAGAAATATAAGGAGAGGGTACAGAAGGTTTCTGAGGACTCAGAAAGCATATTTTATATAAAATAAGAAAGGGTCTAATTTTAAATTAAGATTCTGTCATTAAATGCAGATTTCTAATGCTGATAAAACAAGTGGTGTTCACCTTTTCCAATATGAGATTTTTGTGGGATTAGAATTCAGCTGAAGTTAGCTCCCAGGAATTTTCTCTCTTTTGTTATCCATTTCTCAGAAACTGTTAAACCTCTCATTTTGGTGGAATATTAAATACCTTTGTTTTACCATTTACCAGCCTCCCAAATATATATATATATAGAATAAATATATATTTTCTTACCATAGATGGCCTGAATTCCATCAATGTCATCCTGAGGAAGAAGGAATTCATTGGGGTCAGTGTAGGAGTAAGTTGGATACATCAGTGCTCCAGGATCATTTGAATGAGACAGACCCAGTGAGTGGCCAAGCTCATGGGCAAGAACAATGAACAAATTGTACCCTGTAGGATGAAAACCACATGAAAAAAGATAAAATCTGTTTCAATTCTTGGCACAATTGACTAAATGGGAAACTAATATACACTAGGGGTACAAGAGAGACCGCAAGTAATTCAACAATCATAACACAAAATAATTGTTACAGAAGAGCTGTATGATTATGTAAAGAATGTCTGGCCTTAACTGTATTCTCATTGTCATTTCTCAAGTGCCTTTCTGTCTTAAACATGAGTTATTTCCCCTGCTATCACATAAACTGCTCACATCAAGGATCATGTCCGTGATGAGAGATTGTTGGCAGTAATCCAACAGAAAAGAGAAGTCCAAAACAAACAATGAGATTACTGTTTTGATGATACTTGGAACACTGTAGCTAGCATTAAACTTTGAAGTGCTAGGTTAAAGAAAGAAAGAATTTGCTTTCAGAAGTCTATGAACAGATTCCTCTGTATCTAAGTTTTACCTTTCCTCTGAACAAAAAAGTATTTTAAAGTGCTGACCTTAAAATCCTTATAAGCCCTTATGACATAAATATTTATACATTATAAACACCACTATGATCTAAAAAATTTATTTTCTGCAAGTTCATGTCTAAAAGTGGCAGTAAATAATAATAACAACAAAGCTCAAGCAATTACAAATTAAAAGCTCTGTCCCTTTTGCTTGCTTTTCTGCCCATAGTCAGGCCCATGAAATAGTAAACATCACATGAGATAAGACTGTATGAGGTTAAAACTATATAGATTCAGCCACAAAAGTTTACCTCTTCCATCTTTTGTCCAAGCTTCCTCCTCATCCATATGCACATCTCCACCAAGACCTTCACCAGGCTGGAATGCATGAGCCAGCTGTCCATTGGGACCATCAAAAGGAGAATTGTCACGGTGGTCTAAAATGAAGAGACAAATAAATTAGTAAAAATCCTAAATTACTTCTATAACTTCAGATGGATATTTAATATCCTGCATTATAATTGTTACCTCTATAAGCAAAAGAGATCATTATATCTGCTTCTTTGCCCTCAACCTTTTGGAATGTCAATGGTGTCACATTGCTCCAGACACTGAGAGCTTTTCTGACTGCTTCATCTACATCAGCTCGTCTCATCTTTGGAGTGTAATTCAAAATCCTTCAAAGAAAAACCAACATATAATATATTGTTTAGAAAATAGTTGAAATTTCAGCATTTTAGCTGAAACAAAATTACTTGGGAAAAAAATCAAAAATCTTAGAGGTATCTTTCATGAATGAGAATTAATGAAGGCTTTGTTTAAGATACTGCCATCTAAAGTAGCTGTCTTCTTCCAGAAATCACGAAATCACTCCATATGTCCATACATGGCATAATATGATTCCTTCACACCCCCCACTCCAAAGCTGATGTACTAGATTTATACCTTTTTGAAACAGATTAGTAAAGGTTACCTGTATGTCAGATTATTTCTTTTCCATTTGGGATTCCCTGGTGTGAACGCATATTTCTCGACATCAGGTACACCACATCTGGGTTTTTTCATCACCTTCAATGTTTCAAGATCTGGTTTTCCAGTCACTTCTAGTCCAAAGAATGACTGCATTTCCTTGAGCTTTGCAGTAAGGCGGTTTTCACCTCTGCTTCTTAAGTGAAGGGGGTGATCCTTTTGAAGGTCATAGAAATTCTGCAGATAACTCTGAA
>JAWWMU010000001.1:39812301-39836323 GCA_035048155.1 Cinnycerthia olivascens
AACTCTGAATCAGAGTTAAAAAAAAAAAAAAAGAGCATTGTGACTTATAAGTACTGTCTTTAGTTACACTTAAAATTTTTGAAGTAATCTTAAACTATTCCCATATTGACATACCCTGTGTTTACCAGGACAAACAACCTCTTTTCTTCAGTACAGTTTTCCTACAGATTTCACTTATGAAATATATCAAGAAATGTCTTGAAGATCTAGTATCTACTATTAATTAATTCTACATTATTTACTGTGCTCTATTACTCTAAAAACAAAGCTTACAAGGGAGCTTATAACTGGTCTCGTCCAAGGAAATTGAGGCTGGCAGTGAGATTCCACACAGCCAGGACTCCCACTGAAGCAAGTGACTACTGCTACAGAGTCAGACTTTGTGAATCATGCCTTTTATTTTTAGCTACAGAATGTGACACTAGAAACTCAGGCCTTCCTACTGAATTTCAAGAATTTTGTCTACAACAAATTATGTTGTGTCTATGCGAGTTCCCTTTCCCCAAAATATTCTTCAAGAGATCTCTTCAGCAAAAACATGGAAAAACGTGCCTGCTTCAAGCAAGTTTCCTTCCTTATATTATTAATACCAGTCATATCACAAGTTTCAAAGCACATTCTGAAATGTAATTTGCTGTTGAGTTTTACTGTTGCTGCTAGAACTCATGCCTCAGTAGTTTTTTTATTACTTTACTGACAACACCAAGAGTGAACTATACAATATTCAGATGACTTCTGGGTAAGTAAGTTCCACGTAATTTTCACACATTTTCTCGGCTGATAGGAAAAACTTTCTCATATAAAACCCCTGCAAAATCTTTAGTTTCCACCCATATTCTCTGAATTACAATTATAGTTATCTCTCAGAATACCTTGTGTTTCCCTTAGATATGCACTGAAAAAAAATGCCTACCTCTACAAGCTGTAGGGTTTTTCCTTCATCTTCTGCTTCTGGAGCCACAGGAACCGCGGAGGAGACGGCCACATATAGCGACAGGAGAATTGCAAAGGTCTTCATCCTCATCTAAGGTTGGCTACCTCAGTTTCACTCTTGAGCTACTGAGCACACTTCTCAGCTGTGTTTATATAGCTGATAGTAAATCAGTGACAGCCTGACTCATGCTGTATAATATCCTCTGATTAGTAAAAATGATGCATAGCAGTTTCATCATCAGGTAGTGACGCAAGGTGTTTAACTAATATTACTATCCTTATTTTGCCCAAATCTTCCGGTTTGGGCAATTTTATAGCATATTTAACAAATAAGGAAATGTTTTTCAGGTCGAATATGGAGCTACAGTTCATTTTTTTTTTTTTTTGAATTATGAATTTTGACTATTTATGGCTCAAGGTTTTGAAAACTGGAGAAATAATGAGAAATAATATTTAGGAGTAACATAATATATTGTATGATAATTAGTCAAATTATGCTACATATGCTACAAAGGATTTAATCTTAAACATGTTATATAATATTATGTAGCATTATGTAATAGCAAGATACAAACGACAGTACAAAGAATCAATCTTATTTGGGAATAATCAGCAGCATAACTCCAGGAGGACTGTGATCTAACAGTTATTTAACAGTTCTATCTAAAACAATCTTATGATGTTAGCAGAAGTGAGTGCTAAGATGATTCAACTTTTTTTTTACCAATATTAACAATTTTGGTCCTGCTACTGGAATGCGTAATCTGGGTTCCTGTTTGTGTGGCAAGTAACATTTCTACTCTTGCCAGCATAGATAAGGCCTCTGCTGCTACAGCAGTTTTGATTCAGGCAGAGTGAGATGATGAGAGGAAAAGACATCATGAAAGACAACAGGAATTTTCATCAGTGTGGAAAAAAAAAGACTAAAGTAGTGATTTTTCACCTTGTGTTCACTGTTTCGTGGAAGGAAGAGTGAGAGGAGCCATGATAAAAGCTGGTAAATATGAGGAAGTATTTAAAAAAATTTAGCAGCCTCCAGTTTCCAAGACTATAGTGTGGTCTTAAACAACAGTGATTAAGTTTAGACATGAGGTTTGGGATTCAGCTGTCTGAACATTAGTGTTATTTGAAATTCTCAACCTGAGTCACACCTGATCTCCAGTTGCCCTGGAAGGATACAGGTCTCCATAGCTCCTGTGCCATGGCAGCCAGCCCTGAGTGGGTCTCTGAAGTACAGGCAAATGAATAATGAGGTGGAATCTGCTTGAAGTGTTCCATTGTGTGCATATCTGTAAGTTATTTCGGTCTCCAGGTTTCCATTTTGGACAATGAATTCTAGAAAGTGATTCAACGGCCCACATGACACGGACTCCTACATGAGAAGAATTGCTCTCCACGCTACATTGACTATATTGACTAGTTGACTATCGTGACAAGAGAAGTTTAAATATCCTGGACAGTATAGACTCCTAAATTGAAGAAAACATTTCTAACTGCAAGCATCAGAGTAATTCGCCTGAAGAGGATGTGTGTTTGCTAGCTCTACAGGTTGTCTGGTACAGGCTGGACATCTTTCAGAATGGTTTTGATGTTTCTATCCTTATTGGAGGTAAAAACCCTTCTCATAAACCTTAAAAGAGAAACAGTAAATGTTAGTGTGAGAGAAAGAAATACTAATTAATGTCATTATTTTAATTATACTGGGAAATTATTCACTTACTTTCCCAAATATCATGATAAATAATCTATATAATATGAGATGCTGCACTCACTGTAATGTATCGCCCCCTAATTGCATCTAGGCTCAGCAGAGCTTACACCACTCCACTACCTTATACTTTCCAATGTGAGTCACATAGCTTGCCTGGAGTGATTGACTGAAGCTAATACAGGCTACTTCAAAAGCAGAAGCTGGGTTTTGGAATGACTAGTAAAAGAATTCCTCAAAGGGTACAGCTGTTGTAGATTAAAGAAATTCACCTTCATGGTTCATAGTCCAAGGACACTGAATTATTGATTAATCTTACTCCATCTTGATTCAGACATGTACAAAATTAATTTTGTATGTTGGATACTTCTCCAAAGACTAGGTTACAACTCAAAGGATTTTGTGATTCATGAAATTCTGCTTTAACTTCTCTAACTCTGTTTCTAAACCAGTCTTATGATCCTGTAACTTTTTCTCCTTCCTGTGTTTCTCTAAAATGGTTAATATAGTTCCTGATTCAATATCTTCACTTCTTTTTTTTTTCATAAGAAGTAGTTAACTACTTATTTCTCCTTTTCTGAAGACATAATAGACATGTTTAAACATACATGCAAAGAACAAAAGCACCTTGATCAGATACATCTGGTAGCTGAGATGGGAACAATAAGGAAATCCTATGCTGTGGCTTTCACAGAGAATTTCTTCTGCCTTGCAGATTTCTATGCACAGTCTGTGGTCATATTTTAATGTGATCAAGAGGATACTGAGTTAGGCAGAGGATCAGAGAGGACTCCTAGCCTTTTCCTATCGCACTTTAAATAAATTACTTTCCAAGGCAGCCAGTGGGAGGACTAGAAAATGAAATTCCTAGACTCCAGCATTATCTGTGGGAACTCTGTGCATTTGAGGGGTGAAAATCTTTAAGCAGCATCAGGAAGAGGAAACAGAAGCAGAGGCGTCCTCCTGTCTTGGGAATTTCCATGGTGATGGGCTACAAAGTCATGTCCCATTTCACCATCTGCACTGACTTCCTACTGCGTGTCCTTCAGCACAGCTCCCTTGAACCCACACTCAAGGGAAGGACACGTTTCAGCCACCTACTTTCCCATGGTGTGGCAGCTAGCACAATACAACCTTCTCCTTCTCAAGTACTTGCCTTCAGACAAAGGCTCAAATCCCAACAGAAGGAGACATGAATATGTCAAAATGAAACTGAGACCTCCTCAGAGGAGGAGATCTCATGAGAATTGTTACTGAGTGCCAACTGGTGTCTGCACAGTTCCTCTTTGCTCTTGTGGAACCGTTGTGTCGCACCTGCATTCAACTGGCACTGTCCTGGCCTCTCACAAAACCCCATTTCCAGTTATTTTCCTGTGTGAGTGGCTCTATCCTGTCTGGGGGATCTCAGTGAGAGCCTCTGGGGTGGGGCCAGGCCTGGAGACCTCTGTGTCAGTCGTGTTGTGACTGGAAAGATGTCAGGGTGAAAACATGTCCATTGGGTACATATGTGCATGTCTATGTACCCATTGGGATACAAGCACAGCCTTACTGCTGGACCTGAGGTCAGGCCTAACAGGGTACCAGATCTGGACAACTCCAAACATACTGTCCCTGCCTGGAGTTTGTTTAAAGTCGTAGAAATTTAGAATCATAGAATGGCTTGGATTGGAAGAAATCCTAATACTAATCTTATTCCAAACCCTTTACCATACACCATGGACATCTTCCAGTAGACCAGGTTACTCAAAGCCCCCTTCAACCTGGTCTTGGATACTTCCAGGGATGGGATATCCACAGCTTCTGTGGCAACTGTTCCAGTGCTTCACTAAACTCCAAGTAAAGAACCTCTTCCCAAGATTTAATCTAAATCTCTTGAATTTTAATTTGAAGCCATTTGGGCTTGTTCTATCACTGTCTGCCCCTGTAAAAAGTTCCTAAACCTCTTTCTTATAAGTCACTCTTAAGTACTGGAAGCCCAAAATGATGTGTTCCTGAAGCCTTCTGTTGCCAGCTCTCTGAGTCTGTCTTCATAGCAGAGCTATTCCAGAGCTGCTGACATGAAAAATGTCCTTGTAATCAAAGGAGAGAGGGAAACTTCACACTTACCTATCCCCAACAGCTCTTCAGAGGAAGCTTTTGTCTGGACCAAAAGCATCAGTGACCCACTCACCCTGAATCACCCTGCTAGGTCTGGTTCCCTCCTGCTAAGCCACTTCTAAGGAAAAGGAGGTGGCACAGATGTTAAGCCAGTGTTTTCAAGGGTTTTTCCAGTGTACATCCAAGCAGTACAGATTTGTGTCTCCCTGTATTAGCAATAATCCTGCTTTATTTCTGCACTTCTTCCTCAGCAAAACAGCACCCTTGTTCCTGGTTCCACCTCAAAATGTCCCTTTTCTAGGTACTCTACTGACTGCTTCTCCCTCTCCAGGGAGATTCCACAGGAATGGAAGCACTGCCAGAGGTCTACCCAGCATTGTTTCCCTTTTCAGCATTAACTGAAAGAGACATTTAGGCAGAGACATTAAGAGGAGACATATTTCCCCAGAAGAATTCCCCAGCCTTGAACAATTTTCTGTCTCAGTAATTTCGATTTATTCACACTTACCTAAGGCTTGGATTTGACTCTTGAAGCTATTTCCCTTTTTTCCTAGCTATCTCTGGTAACATGTTCTAATGACTTCAACTCACGCCCCTGAATAACGAACAAATAAATTTGCAGTGTGAATCATTGTAGGGTTTCCCTAAACGAAGTCTCTCACTATAAAATTAGTGTAGAAAAGGGAACATTGGTTTGTAGTTATGTAATTTGAATGTTACAGAAATGAAACAGTACCTCATAATTCTAAGAATTGTTTCAGTTACAATTTGTCACAATGATGTTTGCAACTGCTTTCTCAATAGCAGGTGGCACTACAAAATAATTATCATTCCCACGGGAAGTACTTTTGTTTCCACTCTGTGCTCTTATGTATATCCTAATCTTGTAATGTCTTTCCAATCTATTTTGAAACAACAAAATAAAAATCTTTCTGCAAACCTAAAATACTATCCTGAAACCAGTGATTTTCCTTGGAGGATGTCACTTCTCATGTGAAGTCTAATGTGTCAAAGATGTAAGTCATGTCACTGTGCAACAATATTCTACCTATTACCAGATATTTGCTTGAAGTTAGAGGGTTCAGGAGGAGTTTTCTGTTAATGAACCAAGTAAATTTTAACACTGAGATGAAACAGCCAAAGGCAAGCCTCCAAATCAGCTATCTTGAAGTTTGCACAAGCTTGTGGCTTCACGTCACCCAGCGTTAAACATTTCCTTTTTAGAACTGCTGTTGGTACTGCTCCAAGGGAATGATCACTTGGTTTACAAACCAGGGTGCAGTGTTGGGCAGTGTTAGGAACACAATTCTATAGTTCAAACCATTCAGAAGTCCAAAGGTCACTGTGATAAGGCTCAGGATGACAGGTGCTGAATCAGTTCTAATTATCCTATTGTAGGAAAGCAGCTCAGTGTGACCAGTCCCACACCGGGGCAGTGCCTGTGTTACACTTCAGTGACTGGCACAGTCTCAGACATGGCATCATCAATGATTTCAGAAGAAGGAGAAGGGAAGGAGTGCCACTTTCCATGTCAAGAACCTGTTTCCTGAACACAGGAAAACCAAATTACATTCTTCATTTTTGCAGTTGGGCTGTTACCTGGGGTGGGAATCTGGTCTCTTGTGTCCAAGTCTTGATTCCCCTGGTGCCAGATAGGTCTTGGGATGCCCTGCAGAACCAGCATTGCCAATTTGAAGCCCTTTGTCTCTAAACTTGGTGGTTATCACACAAGATTTGTCCTGAAAGAAGCAGCAAGAAGAAATCAATGTGTCCACCTTGCAAAGTAAATCTGCATATTTCCTGGTAATCTGCACCATTTGGGGCATACTGGAACTCCTATAGGTTCACAATCCCCCAGTTGGGGACAGTGCACAAATACCAAAACATCTCACGAGACAGCTACTGCTTGTGAACCTGCAGGGGCAGTTTACTTCCTAGCAGCCAGATGAAAGCTCAGAGGCTGCCAGGGAATAATCTGGAAACAAAGTCTGCTCCTTGGCAGTTTTAAAGTATTTTCTCTATAATATCAATGGCACCTAAGACATGCATCTTTGCAGCTCTGGGTTGTCTTAAACACTTCTGAACCTACAAATTTGCTGTTTCTGCTACCAAGAAAGGTTTTTTTCCCCCACAGCATTCCCATTAACCAAACCAAACATCTCACTAGGAACAAGTTCCTGCAGACAATATTTAAATGGACTCATTTTAATCTTATTCCGTTCTGCCAGGACTTATCAGTTACCTTTGTCTGGTTTACTGAGGTGATAAAACTCTCTGTTCCTAGTCTGAGTGTTTAAATCACTACACAATGTTTTTCAGTTCAGGTCAGCACCACAGACCTACCTTGTTTGATCATATATTTTTAATCTTGCCAAGTACAATACCAAGGGTCATTCATCCCCTCTAGGCAGGATGAGTGCATGAAACCAAGAAAACCAATAAATAGCAAAAAAAAACTTGCAAGCCAAACAGGTTTTTTTTTTCCTTGGTTAAATAGTGTTGGGAGTTCCATGTTGGACCTTCTGGATTGTGTCTGGTGGTCACACTATGGAGTCTCTAAAAAACAGAAGGCAAATATATACATTCAGATGTAGACAAAATGCCCTCCAAGACAAGAAGGTGAAAATCACAACAAATTAGACCATCACATATAAAACCCAGAAGAAAATAGAGAAATTCTTGTGATCTGAATTCTAGAGTCACATAATAAGCCTGTTCTTTGTGAGAGAGACTTTTGTCTTCGTTCAGGTGTCTATGCAAACAGACTAGAAATTGGCTAGAACATGGAAAATCTGGTGTATTTTGAAGATTGAGAAAACTATAACTGGAATTCTTGGACCAAGTGTACCACATAAAATGAATACATTCAACTCAGAGCCTAGGTCTCAAACTGTATTTTAGAAGAGAACAGGATATTCAATACAGGTCAAAAGCCTATTTTCAGTTCAAAAGCCTATTTTCACTCAAATAATAAGGCTGTCTTGTTAGTGGTACCAGAGATTTTTCAAATAAGAATTGTAAAGTAAAAATGATACCAACATCCAACACTAAAGCAGTTGACCTATATTAAGATAGACAGTACTTAAGTCAGCTAAGCTCTACTTCTGCCACAGATCTAGGACTTCATATTCACAATTTTTATGACTATGTGCACAGAAATAGGTAAAGAAAGAACTATAACTATTCAGAACGCATAAAAAAACCCAAAAAACAATCAAAGAACCAGTTGGATAAATATGTGACAGCCAGAAAATTACAAAAAAAATCATGAAAGGTCTAGGATCAGCCAGCTTTGTTCTGAGGGCTATAATCTCATCTGAAATACAATATTTCCAAAAGAAAGTTGGATAGACCAGAGCTGGAACAGATTGTCCCATTTAAAATAACGTGGTCTCATGCAGTTATCCACAGTGGAAGTGATGTGCAAGGCACAGACACCATAGAACATCAGCAGTAGGAACAACAGAAGAAAACTATTCAAACCAGAACAGTTAGAAACTTCCTGAAGGAACAACAACAACAAAAAAACCCAAACAAAAAAGCCAAAACCACTATAAAGTGTGAGCCAAGCTGTTTGTGCACCTTTTCAACTTTCATTGTTTCAGCTGAGACCATGGACTGATTAAGACTTGCAGCTGCAAGACCAATCAGAAAATCATACCAGAAGCATGAAGCAAATACAGAATTAGAAAACAGGAACAGTACAAGGAGACTAATAAGAAAGAAATAAACAGGACAGAAATATTTTCTCCTAAATTCAATGGAAACTTTCAAGTTGCAAGGCTTGAACCTGCTTCTCTGGCCTTGGCAACGTCAGACACTGACCAGAGCTACTCATTTCCTTTTCTCAAAGTACTATGATTAAAATTAATCATTTTGACTTTAGTTCTGCTTGGACAGCAAAGCCTTATTTGCCACCTCTACAGAAGGTGTGGCAGCAGTATTTGTCTTGCAAGACTGACAATGCCATTATACACTTTTAACTCTGATAGAATTCAGATAAGATTCCTCAGTGACTGGGGTGCCCTATTTAAGTAGCTCTACTACCAAGAGTTTTAGAAATGCATCAGAAAAAAGGTTACATAAAGGGTGTTGAAATATGTCATTGCAATCTTGCAGTGCAATTTTATGCATAAATAGAATACAATCACCTTGTCCCAATAGGAGTGGAGACAAAGGGCACAAACTGAAACGCAAGAGGCTCCCTTTCAACATCAGCAAATACTTTTTTGACTGTGAGAATGACAGAACATTGTCACAGGTTGCCCAGTGAGGTGGTGGAGTCTCTCCTTTGTGCAAAGGCAGTATCCCCAAAAGTCACTTAGAGACTCAGTAGCCCACCCTAGCTGGGCTTGAGCAGAGGGGGTTGAACATCATAACCTCCAGAGGCCCAACCAACCTGAGTCATTTGGTGATTCTGTGATTCACAGGGAAGCAGAATCAAACAGAACAACAATTTCTTCTCAGCTTTTTTGCTTTTTTGGGGAGATGTTGTTCAGTGAGGAGGAGACATTGGGTGCTGGGAGACATTTTTTTACATGCGTGAAAGAGAGGATACCTTCTCTAAGACCTTAGATCTTGCTAGCTGTCCATGTGAATAATTGTGAGACCCAACTGACGTCTGGCTTCAGGATCATGTAGATTATGACAGCAGTATTGAACTGGCAGCTGGTTCATGTCTGCCCCCTGGGTCCAGAGAGCCATGAGACTGGCCACAGAGACCATGGAACAGAAAGAGACAGAAACCATGGAACACTTGGGCAGATATTAAAAGGACTCGTGGCCCCACTCCATTGCTCACCTCCCTGTGATGAGAACTTCTGTCCAGTGGTGAACCACTATTGTGGAAATACCAACAGTGTGGAGACCCTCTGGAGCTGCTCTTGGACACACAGCCCTCCCAGTAGAGCAGCTGACCCTGCACCTCCTGCATCCCCAGGAACATTCACGTCCCTGTAGCTTGCTGCCATGCTCCAGCTGCTGGTGTTCACTCTGTTAAGCTCCTCAGCAGCCAGTCCAGCTTGAAGCTCACCCATACTCACACAGAAATAGCTCATCCACACATACGGTGTGATTTACTGAGAAGACAGGACCAAATGTACAGGGTATAGTCAAAGAAGTAGCTGACTGCAGCCTGTTTGCACACAACCAATCCCTCTTATGCACTTATCCCTCTATTTTCCCTTTCTTTCCCAGCCTGTCTTGATCCCTTCACTTCCTTGCCTTTGTTCTTTCCAGTAATAAACTTACAATAAATTTTGAACATTGTCATAGCCCCCACATGACAAAACAATTTGTATGAAATGTGCAAATGCTCTTACCCAGGATATTGACCCTTATCCCTCCCAATCCCTAAGGTGAGGTGATGGGGACCTTCTCATTGACACGTGATGAGTGTCCCGTCGATGGGGACTCCCCAGGGAAAACTGGAGAGAAGCTGAGGCAGGTCAGTGGTCCCTGGGTTTTCCCTACGTGCCAGTGTACCCCTCTGCTCTTATGCCTGTGGAAATGAACCTTTGCTCACAGAATGGGTAAAGTTGGAAGGGACAAGAGTAGAGACATCTGCTCCAACCTTCCTGAGAGCACATTGCACAGGAAATGGCATATATAAATAAATAGTTTAGGGTAGAATTCATCACACTTAAATTTAGCCTTCTATAATCAGGTGTCCAACATAAACTGCCTCTCCAGTCAGTGTAGAAAAGAAATTCCACCTCTCAGCACCCCTCAGGCTGGGAGAGATTGCTCTCTGGAACTCCTGTATGTCTCACTGTAACTACAAGCACTAGATTAGTCTTCTTGCTTAGCTTTGAAATATCTAAATCAAGTTGAAAGCAATCCTAGCTTCAGGAAGAGAAATGCTCTTCCTCATGGACTCTTGGCTCCATGGCAGGGCTCTGTGTAGGGTGATGTATGGCAAGAAGAGTGAAAAGAAGATGGCAGAAATAATAAAAACAATCATAATTTTGTAGAAAAAGGCTACATTGTTTTTTGGTAAGCTAGACAGCTTGATGTTAACTACATACATAGGTACACAATAATATGTTAAATACTGTTCTGTTTTTCAAAGACACACGGATCTTCATGGTGTGATGCAGGGACAGATATTTGCTCACTAGTGCTGAAGTACTTTTACATAGTATGTATTTATAAAAGAAAAGGTTTTCCTAGAACAATAAAAATACATTTTTTCCAACACCATTACAGATTTCATTTTCTTAACATGCAAACCAAAAGTTTGTCTTTAGGATGCGTATAACTCTCTTCTTATCAAGGTCAAACTCAAATTGCTTTCTTCCACTGAAGAAATAAAGGAAGCCTAGAAAAAAGAAGACAAAAAAAAAAAACCCCAAACTCAGATGAATCATGATATTGCAGATATAAAGATTAGTACACTTTAACAACATCCTCAAAGAGCTCGAAGCAACCTTTGCATACAACTATGCCACCAACAGCATCTACTCCCAGGTGTAACCTGTGCAAAACACGGCCCAGTAGCATGGAGATGCACTCCACAGCAAACCAGCCATGCACGTGCTGACCCCCACAAGGTCACTCTACAAAAGATCCTGTGCATTTCTTCAGTTTAAAATATCTGCTCTTACACACCAGCTGTGCTGAACCCCCCAGCAGGGTGCATTTGTAGCCACCTGTGGGCAGGTATTGCACAGACCAGAGTGTGGCACAGAGCACAGCAAGGTGTGAGCAGGTACTTGCTGGGTGGGTGCTGCCAGACACCGTGCAGGGAAGGAGAAGTCCAGTCTGGGCTTGTCACAACCACACTGCCCTCTTGGGAGTGAGGTGTCTCAGCACCACTCATTTAGGAGGAAGAAGTAAGATTTTTTATGAAACTACTAACATGCATGGGTTTGGATGAGCAGCAGATGAAGAGCAAGGAGGCAACTGGGAAGCTGTGACACGTGGCAGTGCAAATATATCCTTGAGTCTAGTCCAGCATTTTCATGTCTAAGCAACATTCACCCTCCTGCAGGAGAAGCTGGTGACAACTGTTTTATGTCAGAGGGCCAGGCTGTGATAGGAACATCTTATGTATTGAGTGTTAATCTTCATGGTGTGATGTGCACGTCAGCATAAATACAGACATATTTCTCCCTTAGAGCTGGCCTTCACAGATGTGCAGCTGTCACCGAAGGTGTCCCATCACTATTTTTCAAGCATGGGAGTGTTATGTGACTGCTTCAGGCTGTTGCTGGTTGTCCTGTGGGTTCTGAGCAGCATGTAGAAGCACCTGTTTCTGCCCAAGCACTCTCAGCCCTATCACACTGGGCATTTCATATAGATTTTAGCAAGAACAGTTACTCACTTTCATGTTGAAAAACAGCATCAATCTTCCCATTAATTCCTGGAAATGTGTCTCTTGTCAGTAATGACTTCCTATCCATAGACTGACTTCTTTTATCATAACTGAGAAAAAATATAAATGAACGGAGTCAGTGAAACCTGCAAACAACTCATGATTAATTCCTCCCAGCTGATTGTCTTCCACCTATCAACAGATAACTAAGTTCATTTAATATTTCCAATGTCATTTGGTAGTGTAGAAAGAGACTCAATTTACCATAAATTAATTATCACTTTATTAGCTGCACTGGATGAATTGCTTCTGTTTACTCCACCTAAGAAAGCCTGATATTGGAACCATCACTATAAATCTGTTTTTGATTTTTTCTAAGAGACTATGTCTAAAGGAAGGATAGATAATAGATTATAAATAGGTTTCTTTCTTGTTATATCTCTGTAAGAAAGGTTTCTCAGGAAAAATCTGGGCTTTTTCTGAAGTTATAAGGTATTTTATGTCAATTTATTTAGTTACTTACAGTAAGCTATTATATTTTTGGTGAAGTGCAGTTTATCTATCAGTGCTGGAATAAGAATGCATGTGAAAGCTTTTCCCTTCTATAATTTGCTTATCAGGAGATTTAATGGTCAAACTCTTTGTCATTCAAGTTGTGAGAGTTTGACCGAAAATGTGGAAGTCTGATCTTCTGCTTAAACTACAGATATGTGGCTGAATAATTACTCTAGGGTGATCTCTGTATATACAATTGTTTGGGCATCGTGGTAGAAGAAAAGAGAAGTTTTGCTGTTCATCTAAAATAATTCAGGATATTTACTGTTTCCGTTACAGGAGCACCTCCTTCGGCTGTTAGAAATATACGTCCTGTAAGACAAACTTGAGCAGTGGGGGTGAGATTGAAAAGAAAAAAATAAAAACTATACACAGCAGTAATTCTTTGCAGTACATGCCATTTATGAGCAACTTTATGAAACTGTCTGTTAGTAACTGGAAAGTGGGTGACATTCGCCTCCTTACTCCACAGAAACATATTTGATATGTGAATAGTGAACTTCTGCCTGATTTGCTGAGATGACTTGTAGAACTATACAGTGACTTTTTAACCAAGATAGCTAAATGAAAACAAACAAACAAATAAACAAATAAACTGATAAATCAGCTAAAAGAAAAACTAAAAGCACTGTTCCACCTCCTGTCAAATATTTTTCCACAGCCAGTTGTGACACTGAAAGAGATCACCAAAAGTGTCTGACTAATGCATCCTAAATCATGACAGGATATTTATCATGTGATTATGTTTGCTCTATTTAGAAAAGTAGCAGAGGAAATATTACCTCCAAAATTTGTCAGCTATGAAGTAATATGTTTTCCCCTCGATCCTGTTATGAAAAGCAGCATCAATTTTGGTAACATCCTTTGAAAAGCCCAGGGTGTAGAGTTTTTGGGGGTAGCCAGGAAGTATGGTATCTCCTCTCACAACCCAGAATTCATTCCCTGTTAAGAAAAGTTGATAATAACATGTTGTGAGAGTCTTCTTCTGGGAATGACACAATCGTTTTTATGAAAGCTGACAGTTAATTGAAAATCATCATTAAACTTGAAAATAATCATTGAACTTGAAAATATCTTAAAAGAGTTCTAAAGTCCAAATAAATGTAATTGTTCTCCACATTACTTTTTTTGAAAACTGAAATTTCAGTCTTTCTTCTTACTAATTCTAGTATCATTCTTAAATTCAATAGAAAATTTCCCAGAAGAAAAGTAACAACATTTATTTTGCCAGGGAAAATTTTCAATGTGGATATTAAAAAATAACATAGATGGTCTTTAACTTGGATAATTATTTTATTATTTCTGTGATTGAAATGTACCAATTTATTGGACTAAATTCAAGATTGTGGAATCTTACGGAAAGAGGTTAAGTGATTTTGAAGTCTCTAGATTTTGAAAACTCTCTAGGCTACTGGGGAAGACAACATGGGAAAATAAAAAGGCAACATTTTACCTTTAAAAATGATAATTTCATCTTTTTCAGGATTTTCGTATGCAGCATCAACACCAGGTGGCAGCCGTGGCCAGAATGAAGACACCAACTCAAAATCAGCTGTTCTGACTGCTGGATGTTTGCGCCAAATATACCTTGTGTAAATATAGAACAGGTTTTAAATAAAATGGGATGTTCACACACGCTAATGAGTGAAACCACATCATGGCAACCAGGGCAGTATTTATCTGCTTAAACTCAGTTATGTGCCTGAGTTAGTCACACTATATTCTCTGTAAACTTAAAGCAAAGACAGTTATTTCCATGGTGGGATTGCTCTCTTCTTGATGTAGACATCTAAAAATAGGTCAGATGAACTGTTTTGTCAAAGCGTTTATCTCCCCTTATGCAGAAGTGCAGCTCAAAGAGACCTGTGATATGAGGTAAGACTTTGGTAACAAAAGCCCAATTTTCCTCTTCTTTTATTAGCATACTAAATCCTCCCTACAGAGGCTCTTCAAGGAGGTATTTTTTCAGGGCTGACAAGCTCTCAGCTCTCTCAAAGTAATGACAGCAAAGAGGGTGTGAAGTGTCCCAGAGGTCGTGATGTGTTTTGCCAGAGCTGAACTCTCCCAGATGCTGAACATTTGGGACTTTTTTACAGCCTAAAGTGAAAACAGCACATGTTTGCAGAGGAGCCATTTTCTCCCACCCTATTCACAGCACCCCTGTTCCAAAGGTCATCCTCCTCCTTATACTTATCTCTCTTCATTTCTCCACCATCCTCTTTGTTTCTGTTTTCCATCTCTTCTCCTGATTCCCTGTCTTATCTTCCTGTCTAAAATGGCTGATATTCTAATTAAAGTTATTTTTCTGTGCTGTAGGCCATAATTTAAAAAGTGACAGTCTGCTATTTTACTTTCAGAAGCTGACTTACTTTTCTTTAAAGAACATTATTTCTCCACGGAAAGTGGTGACAGCATCAAACGTTAAATTGGAGCTGCAGCTGTTTGGCAGTGCAGGATCTTTTGACTCAGTTGGGTCTTTTATCTCAGTAGATTCCCTTTGATGATTGTTTGTATTAGGAGATGTTCCTAAAAGAAGCAGTTTATGGAAGAAATTAGTGTGAACTCATTGAGGTATATCCAGTACACAAAAATGTCACTGAAATGTATCCAAACTCTTTGAAATTACAAGCAGTAGTTGATTGATGAAAAATTCTGAATTACCATAGAGGTACTGTATGCCATTAATATCATCCTGATGAAGGAGTGCTGAAGGGTTAAATTTCCTGTAAACTGGATACATCAGAGCATTGGGGTCTTTGGAATGGGAAAGTCCCAGTGAATGGCCAAACTCATGGGCAGCAACATAAAACAGGTTCGTGCCTGCAAACATAAAAAAAAAACCCACATAATAGGAGAGCTGAGTGTTTTTATTTTTCCTAAATAACATGAAGAGCATAAGGTAGGTCAAGAAGCTTTCAGAACTGCTTGCCCAAACAAATGAAATTCTTGTGGGAAATTCAATTGGAGATGAAATTCTGATCAGAAGTAAAAATAATGGAATCTTTATAATAGAATACAAGAAAACAGTCTGTAGATCCTGCAGAATTCAGTATGGAAGAAGGACTCTGTGCCAGTGCAAGTGAGGTAACTGTGCAGGAAGTGCTTTGAGGGGTGGGAAGAAGTGGGGTCCCCTTACAAATGAAGCTGCCCACAGTTCAAGGCAGAAGCTGAGCTAGGGTCTTTACTTCTTAAACCAGAGGCTCAGAGGCTTTTTGTAGCTAGGCAAACCTTATGCTCCTTCAAATCAGGGACAATTTAAACACTTCTTAAGGAAGATAGGAGACAGACACTGCAGACACCTTGATTCCATGTGCAACTTGCTTCAGGAAGGGCTTGGAGAACTTAGTTACCTACCCTCTGTGCTTTTGGTCCACATTTCATCCTCATCGAAGTGAGCATCTCCACCAAAATCCTTGCCAGGTGCATAGGCATGGGCAAGCGAGCCTCCTGGGCCATCAAAGGGGATGAAGTCATTGTGACCTGAGAAGCAAACCCCAAACACAGCTGACTTGGGGTTCATGCACCCATTGAGCAGCACATAGCAGGTATAGATCCAGTGAACCACTGGCAGCTCCCTAAATTTTCTTCCTCTTTCTCTTCATCTGCCTCTATGCCCTCCCCCAGACTGTCAAGAGTTGTAACCATAGCACCTAGAGTGAGAACTGTGTTTTTCTGTCTATTTGTTCAACTGGACATTGATCTCCACATGTGGGAGAAATAATTCAGGTCAACTGCTCCATATAGGCAGTAACTTGGCAATAACCCATAATGTTGACATAGACATTTACCTCTGGCTGCAAAGGAGATCATTATGTCTGCATCACCTCTGTCCTTCTTGATGAATCTCAGTGGGGTCACACTGCTCCAAACACTCAAAGCTTTCTTGATGGCTGCATTGACATCTGCTGGATGCAGGTCTGGTGTGTAGTTTACTATCCTTTAAAATACAGGAGAGAACAAGTTGTGTTGTTACCACTCACCCTATACTTCACACTGTCTTGACATGAAGAATTCCATTGTGGTTACCTGTATGTCAGGACTTGTTTTGTCCATTTTGGCTCTCCTGCAAAGGTGGAGAACCCAGCTACATCAGGGAATCCACAGCGGCGTTTCTGTGCCAAGTTCAAAGTGCTGGAATCCAGTTTCCCTGTCACCTCCAGTCCAAAGAATTCCTGCATTTCTTTTAGTTTTTGGGTCATTGCGTTATTATTTTTCCAAACAAAAAGTTCCCCATCTTTCTTAAAGCCGTAGTAATTTTCCAGGTACTTCTAATGAAAAAAAAAATAAACAAACCCCAAACTTAGAACAATCAATGATTGCTTTTGAAGCTTATAAGATGTTAAACTAACACCAGTCTTTGTTACTTTTCTTTCTCTTCTATGGCAACATGGATCATAGTTTGTTAAAGCCTGTATGAATATTTTTCGTTTAATGGTCGTTTTTTACATGGTATTATCACTATAAACATTTTGTAGTTTATCAAAATGCATTTAAAATTGGCATTTAATAGATTATTTTCTGATAATGTACCCTCCACTTACCCTGTCCCCCAAGATTACCTAGGCTCCTTCAGAGAAAGTTATTTGAAATACATAACTGAATATAAAATTTCAGTAGTTGTATCCTATTTCCCCACATTTTAGACAGTAATAGTTCAGAAAAAATGTACTATACTTCATGAAGACTTATGTTTCATAATATCACTAGTCACATAAATAACCACATTTCCACCTGAACTACAAACCAACCACCAACTGACTCAGGAGTTTAATTATTTGTAGAATTAACACAGAGTGAATGCATCATCAGATTCAACTGGTCTCTAAAAAAAAGTAAAATAAGATGATGCTAAAGTAGCCTTTGTCATCACACATCCATTTTGAGAAATATTCATTCAGTTATTTATACTACTAGCTCTTTTGCTGCTCTATGCTAGTTACACAGACTGCTGTGGATGCTCAACAGTAGTTAAACATCTCTCCAGAGCTCTACCTTCCTCACCTGGATAAGTTGCATGCCTTCTTCCTTTGTCTGCCTTGTATTTGCAGGAAAAGCACAAGAAAGTGCTGCACATAATAGTAGAAGAAATGGGAGATTTGCCGTTCTCATTTCCACGAGCCTTTATAGAATACTTTTTTTGTAGTCTGCCACACATCTGCTTCACCTTTATATAATTTTTTTTTGCTTTATAAATCTTTCTAATCC
This sequence comes from Cinnycerthia olivascens, assembly GCA_035048155.1. NCBI lineage: Eukaryota > Metazoa > Chordata > Aves > Passeriformes > Certhiidae > Cinnycerthia > Cinnycerthia olivascens. Next base: position 39,830,115 of record JAWWMU010000001.1, read on the forward strand.
TTGACTCATTGATTCTCACAATGTCTACTTAGCAACAGAACATGCAAAACAAGAGTTTGACCATAAAACAGATCAGTACTGTCTTTCATCCGGTTCCACCCTTGTGAGGGTTTTGCAACATGGAAATATGATTAATGAGAAGATAATAGACCTGTAGCTCTTTTTAATGAGCTTATTAACCTTTTAATTGTTAAAATGTAGTCTTACTCTCAAAAACTTAAAGCATATCTCTTTAATGCTTTCCATTCAAAGTTAATATTGATTTCAGATGGGTTGTTGTAGTGCATAAAGGGATAAATATTAACAGAATGTTACAGGGATGTGGACTACAAACAAAAATTAGCTGTAGTAGAAAATTAGTTTTCTAGGATTTGTTTTTTTTTAGGGGGGTTTATACCCTTTTTTTGGAGGCTGTTATAGTGCCACCATCTTTCCCTTTGGTAGAATCCTGTCAGTGCTATAACTCCTTGCTTGATGAAGCAATGCTTTGTTTATGCAGTCTTTTAAAAACAGTTTGCACTTGGATTAAATGATTTTTTTTTCTGCAGGAATATGTGAAATTAACACAAATAAATGAAAGTATTTTTCCCAGCATATATAAAAATTGAGCCAAGACGTTTTCATGCTACATTTATTCAGCAGTCTTTCCACTGGTCTGAGAGAATTGCCCAAAGACTTTATTTCACATTCTCCTTCTTTGACACCTACTATAAAGTTTTAAAAAGCACTGAGGTTTTCTGGATCAAGCTCTTTGATGGCTGTCCTTGTCAGAGAGGTTCCTCTGTTCTCCATTTCTGCCACTGGTGGTAAGAACTGCTGAGACTCAACACCAGGTCCACTCTAGGTTGGGTCCACTTTTCCTCCATGCCCAATCACACCCTCCATGCGCTACCACAAATGAGGACAGAGCAGTGGGGATGGGAGTCCTGAAGAGAGATGTCTACTGCCATTGAAGACAGTCTTATATATCTGAGACTTCTGTGTGGGGCTGACACAGTATTTTGGGTAAGCCTGCAGCACTGAGGAGCAGGTGACACTTTGAATGTGCAGAGAGATAAACCCACTTCCACAGAGCTGAAGGGATAACAGAGATATAAAAGGAGAGTTTGTAAGTATATTGTACACTTAAGGCATATGCTGAAGTTATTTCCTGCTGAAGAGCACTGTGCTGGTACCAGAAGGATCCCCAGAGCACAGCATGCCTGTGGCCATCCACAGGCAGGACAGGAGGGATTGCTGGGTCTGGGCAGCTGAAAGAGCAAGGCAAGGCTGGTGGGACTCCACAAGGTCATCTGATCACTGAGGGCAGAATTCCTACCCTAAGAGCAGATGTCTACCTGAGGCATTTCTATTAGGGAGAGAACCCTCCCTAGTGCTGGAAGGAGATGGACAGGCTCTGGGAATGACAGAGAAACGGACCAGCTGAGCCAAGGGGAAGCAATCCCCTGAGGAGGCTTTTGGTAATGACTCCACTTACAGAGCTATGTGAGGTGTACCAAAGTGGGTGAGATGAATCCAAAAATTGGTGCAGAGTTCTCCTGTGCAGCTTAAACACTGACAGTACCTCTCTGCAGGAATAGCTTCTGGTATTTATAGCCCCCTACAGCCTTGAAACTCTTTTTTTCTCTTCCCTTGGTGTCTCCATGTGCACTAGAAGGAAGAAATAACTTTCCAACCTGTTAGACTTAAATTTTCATCACTTATCTTTCCCTCTAATGAGAAAATTACTCAAAGGCATCAAAACCACCCAGGAAGGTATTAATGAAATTTACATAGTATTCTCATTATCAGCTTTCTCAAGTACATACTTTTGCTACTCTGTCAACCTCTTTCTCACTTTTCTTGATACTATTTCCCATTTCTCTCAAGATATCAATCACCTAGAATATGCTTTATAAAGAAAATTCCATAACTACAGAAACCTTCTTTGATGTTCTTCTCTGAGGTGACTTTACCCAGAAGTAGCACAATACATAATGTCAATCTCTGGTTACCACTTAAAAAGTCAGTGTGAAATTCACCATGTTCTCCTTTTTATAACCTGTAAAATTATCTGGGTAAGATCCTAGAATTGCCTTTATCTCTTCCTCTTCTAGAATTAATAATCTTCTGTCTTGGATGCATTCACATAGCCCCACCCTAAGACATATAACACAAGACATGTTTTAACACAACATGTTTATTGCTATTATTATTAATCTTAACACAAAGGTTATTGCTAATTCACAGTTGATATATTTTAAAACTAACGAATAATGTAGTGTAGAGAAAAGAAAAGGAACAACTCATGGAGCCTCGATGGGATGAAACTAAATTGCCTTGCTGTGCAAAGCCAAGGGCTTAATTACTCAGAGCTTGAAACTGCCCCCCTCTGCTGCCTTGTGTACCCTCAGTGTCCTGGCCAGGCTGAATTCTGATAGCAGTGTAGGACCCCTGGCCAAAACCTGGGAGAGCAGGTCTGTGCAGGGGAAATTTCTGAGCTGTAAATCTGCAACTTCAGCCTGTGCTGTCATGAACATTGTTTAACTCAGTGCCTTAGGCAGCTCCTTCCTGGCTGTGCTACAAACCCTCAGATCTGGCTGCTCGAACCTAGCCTCAAAAATATCTTATTGCTGACGAAGACGAGTGTGTGACCTGCTTCTGGCTTTTATATAACAGTTGTGACTCTCCAGCACGGTAATGCTGATTCCATGGCAGCATTCAGTGTTCCAGTCCACTTGCATGCGGGTCATCCTTGTTCTCTTTCAGTGAAGTCATTAAGGGATTTTTGCCTGAAATTTCATATGCAAGGGATTGGGTCTAGATCAACTGTTGTGCAGTCAAGAATTTTAGATGTAACGGGCTATATTTTGTGACTCTAATTTACATGCCTGCTCTTGGATTCCAAGGAAAGTTCTTATTCATATAGGGCAAGTACTTGAAATTATGTTTATGGATAAATTTCCTCTACTGGCACCCAAGAGGCCTTTAATTACAACAATAAATTATGAGTTATAACAAAATCATATTTACAAGAAATCTTCTCTTGTTAACTGAGTATAGACAGGCAGCTCCACTGTTCTTGCTTCTGATGTCTCCAACATCATCTGAGCTACGTCTTTCATCTACCAGGAATTTCATTGCTTTTCTCAAACTGAAAGTTGGGTTGTTTTATTTCAAAGTTTAAAACATTAACAAGGCAGAAATGCAGATTGAAATTCCATGATTAACGCATCTCACTGGTGCCCTTGTCTACGCTGAATCCATGGTATGTTGTAATCCATTTCTGCTCCAGGCTAAACTTGCCACACTTTTCTTCACAGCTAAGTAAATATCACTCATTTTTCAGATATTGCAAGTTTAGGCTAATTAATTCCCAAAGGTGGAGGGAGTATTTTAATTTTGCTGTTTCCTGGATTTCATAACTAAAAAAATAGTACTAACCTTACGCAGGAGAAATACTTTAATCTAATGTGAGTCATTGTAAGCATCAACAATGTTCCGCTTCGCTGTCTCTGAAATGTTCCTTTTAGTTCTTCCTTAACCACTTTCAAGTCTTAGACAGCAACCAGAGCCTAAAGGTCTGATTTCTGAAGGTAGCCGTTACATACAAGAAGGCATTTATTTAGGATATCAAAGCATGTGGGCAGTTTTAAAAACAAAGGGAATTAACTCCATTAGTTGTGCACAAACAATACTCAAAAGCAGCCTGCCTAAGCATGGAGGCATCTAAAGTCCTTGGAATGAAGTTTACTCAGGGTAGGCTATGTACAGAGCAAGAGCTATTGAGAAAGACACTGGGAGATGTTAGAGCAACACCAGTTTTCCTGTGTCTCTGCTCTGCCTGGACTGCTGCCTGGTGAACTCAGCTACTTTTCAGTCCATGACTTCACCATGGTGAACCACTGCCCTTGTGGCAATGCTGAGCTGTTGTGCCCTACCTGACACAATAGTAGGAACTGTTGTTAAAGGAAATTTTAAGACATGGCCTGATTTGTAAAGTAGTTTGGATTTAAACCTGGCACTAGAGGTACTTAGAGCTTATCTAGCACTGCACAAAACATGCATGAGGAAAATATAGCAGAGATGAAATATCATAAAATTATAGAATTGTTAGGGTAGAAAGGACTTTAAGGATAATCTTGTTCCAGCCGGCTTGTGACAGGCTAGGAGACCTTCCACTAGACCACGTTTCTCAAAGCTCCATCCAACCTAACATCATCTCTGCTGCCTTTCTTTCATCGTGTCTGTGAGCACAGTGGGACTCTGGGTGCACTGGGAGACACACGGCTTCCTCTGGCCCTGATGGATGGGGGGACAGGTGGTAGTATGTCTTTGATCAGATGTCTGAGGCAGCTGCCCTGTGCAGAAAACCAGGAACAAATCAAACCTCTGCCCTGATGGATTTGAGCTGTGGTAGCTGGAATACTGTCCTTGTCAGCCATTCCCATCCTCTCTGCCTTTGCCAATTCTGTTAGAGAAAGAGTAAATAGCAAGGCAACTTTTTTGTACAGTCACATTATCAGAGCAGTGTTGTAAGAGATGGGATCAAATCCCTTCAAAGAGAGGAATGACTACAGCCAAGCTGTCTTTCAGCCCAAAGGATGTTTAAACTCACTGAGCTATTGCCTTCTGAGAGGGGCCCAAGAAAGGAGCATGGAGGAAGCATATGTGCTTTTCTGTGTCTCACCACTCATCCTCTGGAGGATTCATCTGTGGTAGTTACATAAAGATCCTTGGGTTTTTTCTTATCATTTTGGCTTATTTGCTCTAAGAAGTGATTCTTGTTTCTGGTTTGTTGTCAAGCATTGTGAGATGGACTGTCAACCCTGACTCCATTTCTATGGCACACAGTCACAGCTCGGGAGGGCTAATCCACTGACTCCCTGTGACTCTGTGATCATGTCTCCACCACTTCCCACCCTGCCTGCATGCTACTTCCATCCCCAAGCTGGACACTTACCCCTCTCTCTGGTCGCTCACATCCTGCTGTACCAATGACTGTCCATTTAAACCACCCTCAGTGGCACTGGTGCTCTGGTCCTCTCAGCCCACTGCAATGTTCCCATCTACCTGTCTCCACCCTTGCCTTGACCCCTCTGTCCCTGTGCCAGGGGTTATTCCAGGTGAGGCCAAAGACTCCAGTCCCTCCCTTCGCACACACTCGTGTAGGATCTCCTGTTACCATTTATGCCTCCCTTACATTGTTCCTGAGTGTTTTGTTTCCCTCCTTTGTCACCTGGGTAATTTCTAATTGCCTGCAAGAACTACCCCTCCACTCCTCTTTCCCCCACAGATACTGAGCCCTGCAGAAAATGCTGATGGGTCCTGGTGCCATTCAGGGTTGTGTGTGGTTGTAGCAGATGCCTTGCCTCCAGTGGGCTGAATCAGAACGCAAGAACTGCCAAACTCAAGCAAAATACTTTATTACTCAAAACCAACTTGATTAATAAATAGCTGGAGAACAAAATAAATTAAAACTGTACATTAGGTTTTACATTTTAAGGTTTTAGATTAGAATTGCCAAAGACCATCAGTTCAGACTCAGATGCACAGGAACAGCTGGATAACACTGTTTAAAATCAAGAAATATGAAAAACTCTTTCTGGTACAAATATACTTCTGCACCATCACTTAATATTTCTAGCAATTAAACCAGCTATTGCTTTTCATTATACGGATGAGTTTCTTCCTTTTGATGTCAACCTCATACTGGCTTGATCCATGGAAAAAGTAGAAATATCCTAGAATTGGAAGGAAAAAATATTGAAAAATTAATATTTCATTTTCATATACCTATTGTTACAAGCTCACTATTTAAATCACTAATTGGGTGATTTAAAGCAATCAAACAAAAAATTTAATACATGTATTGAAACATAATTTTTTTTCTGGCTTTGGTAGGTGGTCTTTGAGGTTTTTTTAAATTACATTTTAATTTATTTACCATTTTGCTGAAGGGCAGCATCAATTGGATGGCTGATCCCTTGGAAGTCAACAGCTATTTTTCTTGGATAGCCTCTTTCCATTGATTGGGTATTTTCATTGAAACTAAATAAAGAAATTGCATAGAAACAGAAAATGAGCATATGACATTCAATGTTGAAACCAGATGGATTTCTTACAAAACATGTCTAGTCTCAGCTGAAAATCCAGCGCCTGTGATCTGTGACAGCATAGAGCTGTATAAATCTTGACTGTGTGAATATTTACATCTTTAGTAGCCTAGG
>JAWWMU010000001.1:39836354-39851890 GCA_035048155.1 Cinnycerthia olivascens
TTTGCTTCCATTCCCTGAGACTGACAATAAGGCTGAATGGGGCTTGTACTGAGTAATAATCTTAAATAATTATTCAAACATAGTTATTTTAATTTTACAGCACACAATCTATGAAGTGACCCCCTAAATGAAAGGCAAAGTTCAGGTGTAATAACACTCCTTCAAGATAGTATTATAGACTAATTATTAGTCTAAGATTACTGCTTAGCTCAACCCTTTCTTAGGAAGTAAATATTTTTACCTCCTTCTATAACTTTCTTGATTTGTCATTTATAAATTTCACAGAGCACTTCTGCTTTTTAGTGACTACTGAATGAATACCTGACATGATGACAAAGTCTACTCGATTTATATATTTTTTTATACTAGTAGTAATGCATTTTATACTAGCTCACACTGCTTCTTGAAGAATAAACAAAACTCATTTTCCCCTTAATCACAGCCTGGTAAGAGTAAGTGAGCACTCATCTGTAACAGACTTCGTTTCATGAAAAGACTTGAGTAATTGAGTTTCATCTTTTAGCAGTTGAGAAGCCTGACAAAAAGAGGAAATTAATTTCCTGTACAAGTACTCATATCACTTGACTCAAAAAGCTGTTTAGATTATCTCTTGCACAGAAGAGAGAAGAACCTTACCTCCAGTACTTGTTGCCGACAAAGAAATAGGTTCTCTTGGTACTTTGGTCATGAACGGCTGCATCAATTTTCCCAACACTGGTGGGGAAGCCCAGGTTCTGAATGGGCTTGGGGAAACCTGACTCTATGCTGTAGCCACTGACAGCCCAGTACTGGTCATCTGCAGGAAAACAGAAAAAGTTGTAAGGATTCTTGAGGAGCCTTTTTGTCAAAGCCCCAGAGTTTTCTGTGTAGTAAATGCCACCAAATGGCACAGATGTCTAGTTAAGAACATTACCCAACTAGGGCACACAGGAGTTTGGATATCTCACAGCTGTTGGATTTTCTATTTTTTGTAGTCTTTAAGAGTATTATATACCCAATAATTAAAAGTAATTTTATTTTTTAGGTGTGCTCGTCATCTTTAAATATGTATTTAGATAATGTAATGCAGCAATCCATTTTGTCTCAGCTATGGTCTTCTCTCTCTCTCTGACCAAAGGAAGTCTGTGTAGGACCAATGTGAAGCAGCATTAGCTAATGCCAATAACATAATTTGCAAAAACTTAAATGGACTTATCGTTAGAGTTAATATGAATATTAGCATAATATTCCTTCCATTATGATTAAATAACATTAGCAGTATTGCTATAACTCCATGTATGCATAAAACCTGATGAAAATGTAAGAGAAGTACCTTTAAAAAATAGCACTTGGTCCCTCTTGTCGACTTCATACGCAGCGTCAAAGCCAGCTATCAGTGATGGCCAGAAGGAGAAGATGGTGTCGTGCTCAATTTCTGAGAAATATGGACTTTTGCGCCAGACATAGCTGATAGAAACAAAACCAGCAGTGCTTCATTGTCTGTACTTCATTAGGAGATCAAGGGCCCATAAATGCACTTTAAATCCTACAGTCTGAGTGCTGAAACCTGTGCTCCTTATGAGGCAGATGCACCATCCCTTCTGGGAAGCAGTCCTTCACTCTGCCCTGCTCCCTCACAGACCTGTCCCCTTTGCTGCAGGTTGCTCTGAGAATAGTTGAGGTTGGAAGGGGCCTCTGAAGTTCATCTTATCCAACCCCTTGGCTCAGCCAGGGTCACCTACCCCTAGTGGCCCTCTGGACTTCTGTATTTGCACCCCAATGGTTTGTCCAGAACAACATAGGACGTCTGTGGCAGCACTGACAATTGCATCTTTCTCTTCACCACGACCCGTGTAGGTAGGCACAGCTCATTTCAGTTTGGTTGAAATTAAATAAAAATTCTTGAGAAACATATTAAAACCCAGTTTTAGGAAGAATTGCTCTTTCTTCTTCCTTCTTGAAAATTAAGTTTTTAAGCTACAATTCTTCATATGTTTTAGAAGGAAAATCTGATCCATATAATCGAGGGAAGCTTGTTCAATCAAACCACAACTACCAAGCCAAGAAGGGTGTGAAGCCCTGAATCTGACCTGCTGCTTGCTCTCACCAGGCTGGATGAACCCAGCCAACAACTCACTACAGTACAGTGTCAGAGAGTGCCTGAAACTAAGCCACCCTGTAACAGCAGGGTCTCCCTGTAGATATTAGAGGGCAGTTGGTCTAGTGCAGAATCCTAGGCCAGAGTGACACTAAATGTGACATTTTCCACAGCCCCCTGGCCCACACACAGAGTGGTGTGATGAGGACAGTGCTGCAAGTGAAGAAGCTGTGAGTTGAGGAATGGCGCCGGAATTATTCAGCCTTGCACAATCTTAATAGACATGAACGATGAGGTATGATGGATTAAAACATTATACTCCCTTGCCAGTAAACCACGTTACTCACCCAGCCCAGATGGGCTAGTAAATTTTTTCAAAGTTGCCCTAACACTTACAGAAAGAAATATATTCCTTTGTAACCAGGGGAAGATAAATTCCTTGAACTGAACTTTATGCTTTGCCTTTATGAATCTCACAAAAAGATGTTGCTGGAAATAAAAGCACTTACCTGCCTTTGAAGAACAGTGTTTCCCCACGGAGAGTAGTGATAGCGTCAAAAGTCAGATGAGGGTCACAGTCGTCTGGTCTTTGGGGTGGCTTGGAGGGTGTCATTTCTGTTGGTTCTTCGCTGGGAGACATTTGAGTTGGTGCTTCTGCAGGTACCATTTCAGTCGGTTCTTGTGGGGGAAGAGCTTTTGTTGGAAGCGCACCAGATTCCTTGGGGGGTCCTTTGGGAAATAAATAAGCATGGAATTGGAAGGTGGATCAGAGCAGTTCATGTCACAGCATTTCAGGCTGTACCATGTGAAGCCAAATGTATAGGCAGCTGTGCACATAACCACCCTTTTGTGGAAGATAAGTTGATTTAATGCTACAGACATAGGCTGTTCCTCTGGTATCATTGGGGAAAGGCTCTTGGATCTTTTGACTAACTAGAATGAATACAGTCTATGGATTCTGTTTGGCAGTGTAGGCTGTTAACTACAAAAACCCCAAGAGAATTGCCCAGAAATAATAACAGGAAATTAAACCTCAGTATCTTTCTTGTAGTAGGAAGTTCAGTATTGGGTAAAATTAATTATGAATGGTTATCCAGTGTTCACCAGAAAATGAAGCTTTTTGCTTACCATAGAGGGCTTGAATGCCATCAATGTCATCCTGATGAAGTTGGAAGTTCCTTGTATCTGTGCCCATATATATAGGATACATCAGAGCACCAAAAACGTTGGAATGACTGAGGCCTAATGAGTGGCCCAACTCATGAGCAGCAACGAGAAATAAGTTGTATCCTAAAAAAGATCCAGCACAAAGAACAAACACGAAATCATTTTTTGCATGACAGCAGGATACAGGTGCCATTGTCTCATGTGAGAGATATGGTCTTGAAAAAATGACAAAATCTAACTATGCCCAAGTAAGAGCTCTCTGGCCTTCTGGAGAAGAAATGAGTTTTGAATTACAGGCATGGATTGCTCACTGGAGAATCACTCTGGGGACAATTTTTGCCCATGTTTTAGAAATTTTCCAACAAAGAATCAAGATTTCTTTAATATTAATCACAAATGAAAAGCAGGTGAGAAGTTTTCAGTCACCTGATCCAAATTCGGGAATAGTAATGACATGGAATTTGCCTGGTAGCTACCTCACAAAAACAGTAACATGTAACACAATCCCTGGACACTGCTAGAAACCAGAACAGTTCACTGTTATATTTAATTTTTATTCTCCAATAAATTCAAGACCTTTTTCCATTTCCAGAAGTTAAAGATGAGCAACACTTCAAATTAGAAAAAAAAAAAAAAGCAGAAAACAAACAAACAAACAATCAAATAAGCATGAGAGGTTATATTATGACTTTTAAGGTCATTATCCAAGGGTGAAAATTCTCTGCCTGTTGATGTCATGATTACCCAATTTGCTATTCCATGCTAACTTCGTTTCCTTCACTGGAGTTGTAACTGCAGTCTGCATTACCTTCAAGGGACTGCTATGACTGCATCCCAGATCAAAATGTGGAGAACTGTTTTACTAAATTATGCTGACATTTTACTTTTCAGTAAATAGTGGAATTACTGCCATGGGATATGTGACTATACAGCATCTTCAAGCCAACACTTTTTAATAAAATAACTGTCAACACAATATTTAAGTTTGCCTACCACTGTAGGTGGTAAATTTGGTCCAGTTTTCATCTTCATCAAAATGGGCATCTCCTCCTATCCCACCACCAGGGGGGTAGGCATGAGCCAGAGTTCCTCCTGGACCATCAAAGGAATAGAAGTCACCGTGAACTGAAAATAAGGAGGAAAAAAAGGGATGCTTTTCATTATCTTAGTAAGAAAAAGTGACAAGTACTAAGATTCCCTGGGAACAGAGCCTCCTTACATCCAGCTGCGAAGGAAATCATTATATCTGCTTGACCACCATAGACCCTGGTGAACCTCAGAGGGGTGACACTGCTCCAGAGCTGGAAGGCTCTTGCAATTGCTTCCTCTACATCAGCTTGCAGCATGTCTGGAGTGTAGTTCAAAATCCTGAGAAGAAAAGACAAAAGGAATTAAAAACAATCAGATGACATGTGAACTGGGGCACATGGTATCAAGGTCATATATTTTAATCAGTTGTTACAATTATTTATATGTCTCAAGTCGTTTATTTTCAAAACATTTTCTTACATAGCAGACCAAGATTTCAGTTTTCTTTCATGGCTTTTAGAAACCCTAACATATATACTCAGTTGTATTCCTTCTAGCCACTGAGTACGTTATTTAGTAGGCTACAAGCTATCTTATGTAAACTCCTTATTTTGGTATTCTCGTTACTATTTTGAAATCTGAATAGTTTCCACATTCCCTGTCATCCTGAATAGAGCTTTTATATGGAGAAATACAGAAATAAATAGTAAAGAATCTCTTGATATTACTTCTGCCTAGCATCCACAAAGCTTCCCGGTGGTGTGGAGGAAAATGTGCTTTAATGTACATTACCTATAGGTCACATCTTCTTTCTTCCACGTGGGGCTGTGTGGGAAAGTGCTGTATGAACGGATGTCTGGTATTCCACATCTAGGCTGCTTCATCATGTCCATTGTCTTCTGATTCAGCTCCCCAGTCACCTCTAGCCCAAAGAATGACTGCATCTCTCGTATTTTGTTAGCCATGTGGTTGAGGTCCTTTGTTTTAAACAGAGAATGTTTCTCTTCTTTAAAATCATAGAAGTTTTCAAGATATTTCTGATAAGGAAGAAAAAGCAACAGTTTAGAATATAAAACTTTCTTTTCAAATGTAGAGATCTGGTAATAAAATATTCTACATTGCCAATGCCTATGTTCATTTTCTCAGTAAATTATTTCAGCAATTCTCTCCATAGTCCTTACCTTAGCAAATTGCATATCTTCTTTTTCCTTTCCTGGAGCCACTGGGAAAGCAGAGGAGCATATAACATATAATAACTCAAGGAAAAGAAGGATATTTGTCTTCATCTTTGTCTCCCTGTCCTACCAGCCCTTGCTAGAAGACCTCTCAATCTCTTTTTCCTCTGTCTAAGACTCACCAGTGTTTCACTATTTATATCAGTGTTGTGCTTGCTAAAGTCAATAATGGCATGACTCAGCTTTTAACATCCTCTGATTTTCCACAGAAACACAGAAAACAAATTTGGGTTTAGAAGCAAGCAAACACATGACAGTTTACCTTGCCCAAAACCCTCTGATTTCGCAATCACATTATCAGACAGTATGTTGGTTTTTAGTTCATTCCTAAAGTGGTCTGGACAAAAACTACTCCATTTTTCAGAGGTGCTGAAGTGACTTGGCTCTTTGTGAGGGTCAACAATCTGTAATTCCTCATAGTACTTGAGAAGGGACATCCAGAAACTGCCTTCAGTTTTCTCAATGTGGCTTGCATGCAGGACCTCAACATGCCAGGAAAGAACCCCTTCCTTTAGCCCATCTTGTACCTGGTAATTTTAGATACATGGCCAATTATACAAAAAACTCATTTCTCTTTTCTTGAACCTGACATCCCAGTATTGTTACAGAACCATTATTTGTGCTGCTACCTGGCTCATTTAATCATGGATCTGTGGCCTCAGCCCCTTTCCCCTCACACCACTAAGTCTCAGTAGAGCACCCCAGATCATGTATCCTGGTCCGCATGGCCTATTAGCCAAGGGTGGTTTCACAACTAGAGAAGAAATGACAGAAATTGCCCTACAGAACTACAGGTTCCTTTGGGACAAAGGGTCTTCAGCAGAACCTTTTAGTGAATTTCTCCAACATCAGATGGGAGGTGATAAGGGTCTGTGCCACAGATTCCAAGTTTCCCAATTTGCCGAAAGTCCTACTTTCAGTTCCTATGTCCCTTTCTGAACATGGTGCACAGTATTTTACAGGGGGATTGCAGAACCACTGTCACTCGGATCTCTATTGACTGTCATTTCTGAGACATCTGTCCTTGGAAGCAGAATTCTCCTGTGTTGATGTAATACCCACATGCAAGTTCAAAAGGAGAAACACGAGCTAAAAATAATCCACTTCTTTTTGAACGTAGGAAAAAGAAGAAAAAAGGAACCACTTCTCAAGTGAGAAAAAACATATTGGAGACTTCATGAAAACAATCCTAGCACCACAGCAGCTGAGCTCTGCAGTCTGTAAGGTGGCCTGAGGAAAGGCATGGCCTGCTTCCAAAGGAAACTGGAGTTGAATAGCCTGGCTGGAGTCAGGTCACGTTGTGTGTGTGACCCAGGTCAGAGCCCAGGTCCCTGAGTGAAGTGGTACAAATGTTTATGTCTAAGGCTGCAGCAGGATGAGGGTGGCTTTGCCAACAGCCCGTTGCTGCTGTAACGGGGTCCTCCTGCTCCTCCCAGCCTGGCCAATACTCTTGCTGTTTTCCTGTGCCCTTCTGATACCAAGTGTGTCCTCAATAAACCAATTCAGAGGGCTGAAGCTGCAGGAAACAGTCCAGAAAAATAACCCTAACCCCACTAAAAATAGTTTGCTGCTGAAGTTAGCAAATGCACTGGCACCCTAAGGCAGGAGAGGAGCCTCTATGAAGGAAGGATGGGATATCACAGGGACGCAGGAAGGCACACAGACGGGAATACTGGGTAGCTAGGACTTCTCCTTTGGCAGCAACACGGTTTCTCTCTGCATCCCAAACTGCATTAGTAGAGTATGTTGTTTGTATTTACACATAGAAATCCAGACACAAAGCAGGGAAATTTTAAATACTGTGTTTACATCTCTGCATCTGGCAGCAGCAGCTTGCATATGGCACTTATCCTCTGCTTTTAGCTGGATGTTTTGTAAACACCCTCATTGCTCTGTCCAAGGGCAAAGCAGTCAGAGCAGGAGATGCAGCACACCCAGTTGGCAAAAATTTTAGTGAGCCTTTTGGATGTTTAGGAAGCTTTTCTTTTTCAGTGTCTTTTTCATGGCTGCCAACAGAGATGTTACAGCTCCAGCTGTTGGTTTCCCCTTCCAGATCCTGTTGCCTTCATTCTCGAGCTGACATTTATGGAGTGGCTGGTGAGTGCTGGGAGGAAGAGTTTACCTTGTGTTTGGCAGCACAAGTGATACAAATTCACTGTTGAGCAGTCTGCATTGCTCTGAGATGTGTGAAAGTGTGATACTTACATGTGGATCCAAGAGATGACTTGCCTTCTTATGCTGAACCCTAAGACAGCAGTCTTAGTGCCCAAACTAATGTGGGTATTCAGTCTTGGATTTAAGTGTTGCAGGATCAAAATAGGAGCTGTGTTGTGGCTTTAATCAGAAGTCTAAAGTGTTTGAAAATAACATTTCCAAGGGACACAGTGAAGATTTACTGGCAAAGACACAGCTCAAATTTGAATGGAGTGAGCTGATCTGATACTTCACCTGGCACTCTTGCCTCACCTATAAGGCAACTGGTTGATGACTTGTGCCTCAGGAGTGTCCAGAAACACTTAATCCTTGACAAGGCATGAAGCAGGTGAGATGCTTGTTTCATGCCGTGGTCCCATAGGTAGAGATGCTGCTATTCCCATCCTGGTCCTGGGAAGCTGATCCCCCCTGTGCCCTGAAGCCACTGCTGTCCTTCAGCTGAGTTGGAGACCATGCAGACGTCAGAGGTGACTTGCCAGCGTACGCAGCAGCAAAGCAGCCAGAATAGGGCCAGGAATACTGCTCATTTCTTCCCTCAGCTCGTCAGCACTCAGACTCATTCGTCCCATACTGCCAGCAGTTAACCACACACTCAGGGACAAGAATGGGTGCTTTCCCAGGAAGACCCCTGCAGTAGAACAGAGCATTTCACCAAAAGCCTGCCAACATCAAGGCTAATATTCCTCCACCAGAGAACTGTTTGTCCTCTGACAGAGTAATTTATATTATCCTGTGGGTTCTAGTCAAAGTGTTAGGGGTTTTAGTGTATTTGTCAAATCCTACCTGGGAATTTTGCCATTTCTTTTTTATTTTTACTATTGAGATTCCATCCAGAAATGTCATTCCAGCTCTGCTTGGCACTTTGACTTACAGAGAGAAGTGGAAGGATACTTAACATAGTCATGTAAACAATTGTCATTAACTCTATAAACAACAGCAAATTAACTCAAAGGAAGTTTGAACTAACTTAACACTCACATAAGCACGCTATGATTTCACCACCTAAGCTTTTTAGAAAGATCTGTAGGTGTCTTCTTTTCCACCTCCCCTTCACCCACGCTGTTTCTAAACTCTCCCTCTTTAACCTGTTTTTGCCTAAGATGCAGGATGTGTTATGAAGGCCTTGGACATGTCTGGACGTGGAAGAAATGGCTGGTTTCTTTCACTTGAACAGAATTGGGAGATAAATTCATACAAAGATGTTCTGGGACTTGAGGAACAACTGAACAGGAAAAGACACAGGCCTTTTACATTGTTATATGAGCTACACTTTAATAAATAACAGCTGGATCATAGCACATAAGTGGCTGGGGGAGATAGGCAAGCAGAAAATTTGTGACATGGAAGAAGGTAGGTCTGCTATTAAAAGACCCAGAAAAAACAGAGAAAATTTACTGAAAATGAAACTTTCTATCTCTTTATGCAAGACAGTATTTTGAGAGTATTGAAACTGAGCCTGAAACAGGTATTGACTTGAATTCCATGATTTTGCCTGTATATCCATACACTTCCATTTATCAGTGGAATCTCTTAATCCTGCTTTTCTAATATACAGCCTCTAATAGTAATAATATCAGTCACTTTTCTACTTCATCTAAGCAGTTTGTCCAGGTTCCATTGCAAACTGAGAAATAGCATATAGAGGTAGACTCAATAGCTGATCTTAATTAAACAGGAATTTAGAGATTTTTGATATCTGTATCCTTGAGTATTATCAGCAATAACAAAGCTGAAATCACTTCCGTACTTGTATTTTGTATATAAACAAGTTTCTTAAGCTGCATGTAATTTCCTCTTAGCAATGTCTGACTTGGTAGCTTAGAAGGCAGGTCATAGAATGATTGCAATCCATTGGTGTTATCCATCTGTGAACAAGAGGTGTGACAGAATCCAATGCCCAAGAACTCTGAGGTTAGCAGGAACTAAACTGGAATATGAAAGTTGGAAATAATGGCACCCTTATTTCATATGTGGCAATACATTGGGGTCATACTCTGAATTTGGACATGACCTGAGCAAAGGGCATGACAGGAAGCACTGTGGTTGTGATGCACAGTTAATTCACTGTTTCCTCTTTACCATTCTGGCCCCTATGAGATGCAGACTGTCACTGTCCAAATACACCAAACCATTGAGGTAACTGAAATGTGGGCAGGATCCTGCCTTTCCTTCTGAAAGGGAATTGCCAGTAAAATGTTGCGTGTCTCTCTCCTCCCATATGCAGTCTTTTATGGTTGAGGACTTGTGTGTTTCCTATTCTCTTATAAAGGATATGAATAAGCTCCCAGACCTCTGGTTGCTAGTTAAGGTGATGGTTTTTCAGACTCAAGAAGATTTACTGTAGTTTTTTGGTTGCGTAGAGCAGAAGTGCACAGAAGATAATTTCTGATGCGTAGCAGGTCATCCCATCACTTTAAAATTGCTTAAACAGTTGACTTTCTTGTGTCCATTAGCCATATTGTTAATATGTTACATGCTAATGTTATGTGAACTTGACTGCAATGCTTTGAGCTAAATATTAGGAAGAGATAGGGAACTTTGCCATGTAAAGAATCTTCTAACTTCTCTGTAATTCCTTTTGACATGGATTGGAAAAAGCTGACAGCTTTTAAAATTTGACTTGGAAGCTCTAAGATATTTAGGCAATGCACTATTGATACTTGAAACAAAAGACACTGTCATGACAAGCCTGAGTTGTCTGTCCAAAACAAGACATGAGCAAGTGAGGAAGCACTCTAGGAAACAGTCTGCCATCCTGCTCTCATATGTCATGGTCATAATTCGAAAATTATGTAATCAATTACTGGCAGCCATTTTATGTAGAGCTCTACATTGATGCTTAAATAGCTGCCAGTAGACCATGAGTACCAAACATAAACTTTACCTTCATTACTTATCTTCTTTATCTAGAGACCAATATAATTTGTGTAATCAATCCTTTCTTTATTTTGATGAATGAAATAAAGTGCCGAAACCCACCTTGGAGCCCTGCCTGCTCTGAGTAAACCTGCACCCACAAAGGTTTCATTTAGCAGAAGGATGACTTTGAACAGTGTGATGAAGAGGGAAATCTTTAGATGCTACCGTAAAGGACAAGTGTGTAATTTATCAGCTTTGTAATAAAATTGACAATTAAATATTTTAGCGATGTTCTAGGACATGAAGCCACAGAGCAGAGGGCAATTGCCAAACATAAGAAGCCAAAAGTATTTAATACATGTTGTATGTCTAAAAGATGAAAAATATTCATTTAGTTTAAACTCTTGTAACAAAAAAGTCTAGACAATATATCAAACCACTTCTTTATAGATGCTGACTAGTGAAGGTGCTATTGTGCATTTGTGGAAATGCTAAGCTAAAAGTAAGTAATTGGCTTTCTACATCTCCTTTTATTCCTGCATATCAAAGAATATTCTTATTTTGAATAACAAAAGTTCAAGTAATCAAAGATAACAGTGAACACATTAAAATACCTTGGAACATAATTCCAAATGTTACTTGAGTAAAAAAATTAAGATGCATTTTCATAAATATTGCAAGTATTAAATTAAAAATACATTTAATTTATACGAGAAAAAATTACCTTGAACATATGATTCTTGTAGTTAACAGAGAACCACTTGTGATCTCAGGACAAAGTACACATATGAAATTATTAATTAATATGTAACTTTCCAGCAGTATCTTCCTCCAGCTCTCCACTATGTGCCTGCACAGGGATTGCTGAATATCTAGCTGAGATATTCAACTGAATTCACGTTACCTGACCCAAGAGAGGCTGAACTGTAAAAGCTTTGTAACTTTAATTGCTAATGAAATCCAAGTGATCTGAGTGAAGTGAGTGAGGGAGGGATGGGCTCCGCTATAGAGCAGAGGAAGAGGCTTCTAGGCAGCAGTTTATCCAGCTGTCACTGCTGAGGATAGCACATGAGCCAAGCTTGGATGTGCCTTCATGAACATGGACACCGATTAAGTTTCAGATATTAAATTAAATTACTTTTTCGTACTCACAATGTTCTCAAGGAATTGGACTCTCACAACTTTATTGGAAATGAAGTGGCCTCCAGCTAATAGAAAAACACAAGGCAGGCTCATCAGGATGTTGCTTAACTTCAGTTTTGTAAGACTTGATCACAGTCTTTTCTCTCCAAAATGCCTTAGGATATTACTTCACATGCTAAAGACATGCTAAACTGTTCCCAGATTCAGGAGAAGTGCTTCAGGTGTATGTGAACAGAAGGAATTGCTGTGGGTTGTCATGGAGCTTGAGCAATGAAGTAATAGGCAGCTGTGTAATTCAGAATGACTGATTTTCCCCTAGATTGTGCATTTACAAGACACACAGGGCTTGTCAGCACATCTCCTCTGCCCTTACTGTAAACACTCCATCATAAACCCATTATAATTTCCAGATCATATGTGAGCTTCTTGCAGTGGAAGGCACCTCCTCCAGTGTATCCTATACTCCCTCAGTAGCTAGCTGGGGTAAACAGGGAGACTGACACCACATCTTTCACAGATGTGTTGGGCACCAAATCACACGGCTGTGCTCAACAGCAAAACCCTCAGCACCAACACACACACACGACTGGGCACACCATCAGCCCCCTCCCAGTCACCACCTACTGCCCACAGGTCAAAACTTGTTTTTCTCTTTTTTTCCAGCTACAACTATAATATTATTTATTTTCCCTGGGAAATTTTAGTTAGCTTTGCATGTATCTCAGTTTCCTCAGCCCCGTATACGGCAATTATCTTTCCCTATAGAGATTACATAATACACTTGTAGCTAAACTATAAAAAAACCCTCATATTACAATTGATTCTGAAGTCATCTTCTTCTGTTTCTAACCTCAAAAAGATTATTTTTACTGGCATAAACATTTTGCTATCTAGTAAGAGTTTCTTTTATCTATGCAATTTAGCAAATAGATATGTGCAACAAAAAAAAAGTTAGGAGATTCAGTTTAATTAATAGTAAAAATGTCAAAAGGCCACAGGGAATAGACTGTGGTTTTTTTAATATACTTAACAAAATTTTTTAAAAATAATTTACATTTCTTGAAGTGGTTACTGATTTTTGGACTTGCACTGCAAAATAGAGATTTAGAATTGCCCAAGGTGACACAAGATTATCCTTTCAAACACTGTAATTCTCAAAGGACCTACACTATAGGGAATTTTTGTAGTATCCAAATTTTATTTTGTCAGAACTGGGATGCTGTGTAAAATGGATCATTAGTTCACTTCTCTTACATTTGTGTCATACAGTCTCTCCTTATTCTACTTGAGAGCACAAATAATATTTGTGAAGCAATTAAAAAGGCGACAAAATAGACAGAAGTATTACCTATTCACAATAGATGGAGAAAGAATAAAGGGAATAATTTTTTTGTTGTCCAGGTATTATTAATGTTAGTTGAAGACATCCAGTGAAAGGAAAGCAGGAACATTTAAAACCTTGATTTCTTTTTAATCCGGAAACCTTCATTCTTTTGACATGTCAACATTTTTCAAAAGACAGGTGCATCTTCCCTTATAGTCCAGGAAAATGTAAAGGTGAGGAAAAAAAATATTTGTTTAAAAAACAGTTCATTCCAATACATCTGAAGTCAACTTCTAAGACAACATCTAGCAATTATTTCCATGGTTTATTTCTTCTGAAAAGAGATATTGTGTACAGTTTGTTCCCAAGTACTGCAAAGAAATGACTTCATGTCTCCTTTGATGATTATTTGAGAACATATTCACTTGCCATTGTAGGATAAAATTAAGAAAAGTATGATTGAACATGAAAGATTGTTCACTTTATGTAAAGTGAGAAAGAATCTGGTCTGAGTTTTCTTTGATGTTAATAGAGATTTTACCAATGGAAGAGTGAAAAAATCTTGTTACAATAAGGGGTCAAACATGGTTCAATTTGAATAAAAATCATAGTTGGTCAGAAAATGAAATAAATTACTGCCCTCTTGAGAAATTTCATAATATGTAATATGAGTTAATCATGAATAAGTGTTAAAAGTAATCATACACAATTCTTAAATTGTTAATAGAGAATTTTTCATTATTTCTCAAACATAATATGCTTGGCAACTCCTTGTTTTTCTTTCTACCAAAAACAAAATTTCCCTTTCCCTTAAAACTATATACTAGTCAAAACCACCCAAAATTTCCCACATGATGTTTTAGCTCTTCCAAACTTCTACACCACTTATTACTTCACATGTTCAGAAACCATTTCCTGCTCAAAGCAGACAAATAGAGGGAAAGGGCTTATTTAAAAAAGAAAAAAAATTAAACCACATTAAATTCAGAAGATGTTGAGTAGCACGAGCACTGAAAATACTAAATATAGTTTTTCCCCTGAACTTGGAAAATTTTGATATCTGTTTTACATAATTTTTTAATACTATCTAATTAAGGTATAAGATCCAATCAAATACATATTGCTTGTAACACATATTTTGAATTTAACATGAAAAGAAATTCCTTGATACACAGCATATAAAAGAGCAGTAACGTTCAGCTAAGTGCTCAGAAACAGAAATATGTAGTTTCTAACCTTACACTGGTGCCACAGCTGATGTACACATCCATCCATGCTCTTTACTTATGAACCTACCTCACATACAGAGCAACACAGCCAACATAAAGAGAGGCATAGAGATGGTGAAAGAATAAAGTTCAGAGCTCTGATGTTTCTCTCTCACAGTCTATTTTTCCTGTGCTTGGATCAGGAAAACATCCTTATTACTAAAGTATTATACTACAGATGAATAATCACTCTTAGGCACTCATGAAAGATTGAAACACAGTTTTTATCCAGAAGAAGTGAAAGTAATAATATTTGATGAAAACTACCTTGTAACCTCCAAACTGCAATAATCACATCTGTCAGAGCAGGAAAAGACCAACACTCAAAGCAGCACTTCTGATTTCATCTGTCACAGCTAATCAGGAAACTTAAGCACAACCTGTCTTTGTCCCTAAAGACAGATGGAGAGAAGGAGAGATGACAACTTCAGTGGCTGCTTATACACCTTGATTGTCCTGTCTACCCTAAACATTTCTTGAAAAAATTAGTAAGATTTCTGGGTGCACCCTTGACCTTGGAGGGGAGATAAATTACAGGAAAAAGGAAGGATATTCTTTCACTGAACTAGCAGAGCCTGGAGGAGGAAGAACCTGAAGGGAAGTCTTTGTACCTGCAGACAAACTGCTTTAGAGGACTGGAGTATATTGCTGTTGTGTCCTTATTGTGGAGTATATACTGGAGTATATTGGAGTTGTGTCCTTCGTTAGTATTAAGATCCCAGCACAATAAGCTTGAGGTTCTGTTGTACTTTTATCTATGTAAAGACAGGGATAGACTTTGTTGGTAGTGCAGCTCCCATTATTCTTAAGAGGTATCTGGGGAATATAATTTACTGAAATAACTCCTTTAAGGCAGAGTGAAACAACCCTTAGAGAGCTTCCTCTGTTTGTCCACTGACCATAAAAAGAGTTTTATAACAGTGACATAAGTCCTTCCATGGGAGACATTCCACATTTTTGTGCAGCTGTACAAGCAATTCTTTATTTTTTGTTTTAATAAAATAGATAGTGCCAAACCAGCTGGCTGTCATGTTAACCACTAACTCATTAGTGCAGGGAATTGGAAATACAGACAAGAGTGTGCTCTGCTCACAAGCAATTTGTAGATTCCTGTATGTATATATCTGATCAATTATAAATGACAGTGCTGGTACAAGAAGGATAATGAAAAAGGGGGGAAAAAAATCCTGTTTGCTATTACACAAAGAATAATGTGGAAA
>JAWWMU010000001.1:39851990-39866474 GCA_035048155.1 Cinnycerthia olivascens
TACAGACAAGAGTGTGCTCTGCTCACAAGCAATTTGTAGATTCCTGTACGTATATATCTGATCAATTATAAATGACAGTGCTGGTACAAGAAGGATAATGAAAAAAGGGGGGGAAAAAATCCTGTTTGCTATTACACAAAGAATAATGTGGAAAGTGCAATAGGATTTTCATCATCGTATAGCATCTTGTCTCCATGGCAGTAAAAGAAACATATCTAGTTAATTTTCCTGGAGAGGTTTTTTAGGAAAAAATTCTTCAGTGCAGACATTGCAGTACTTTAGTTGTGGAATTAAATAAAATGCATTGATATATCTCAGTGCCTGACAGCAGGCATTTCAGGAAAGGAGCATTTAACCTAAATTGTATCATTGAAATGATATTGAAATACCACTTTGACTCAGTAATTCATATCAATTTTCTTGAAGCTGATTCTTTTGTAAGAGCATTAAAATGATGCATGACTCAGGTTTTTACAACTTATTTAGCACAGTGAGTCAATTAGAAGTATCTGCTTGAGGCTCTGTTCTGGAGTAAAAATTTTTGGGGAGAATTTACATTTTGCTGAAGCAGTCATGTATGCACTTCCACACCCTGCAGAACTGATCTAGTGGGGACTGAACAAATGCCCAAGACACACAGGTTTGTGGGAATGAGGAAACACCAGTAGGGCAAGGGAATATTCTGAAAATTACACGTTTTAACAGGGCCTGGGCACTTATCCTTCCCAGGAAGTAGCTAAGGCAAATGGTTCAGGGAATTTCCTTGAGAGAAAATATTCACTGTATGTCTCCTTGAGTCTGGGGCACATGTGTGTTTTTAAATAGTGTCATTGGTGTCAGTTCAGGAGAGGCAGCACCACATGTGTGTCATGTAGGCAAATGCTCTGCACCCGCTGGAAACCTCCTGGGGACAACTACCCAGGTCAACAGAGTGTCACCCACTGGTCCTGGGAAGTACAGTGTGCCTTGTGCTCTCCTGTGGCTGAGCTTTTGTGCCCTCCCTGCTCCACAACGACCCCTTTTACTGGAGCTGTCAGCCGGGGTGCCTGGCTGTGCCCAGAGGCTCTGTCTGTAGTGTGGCACCTGGCACTGGGGATGGGCTGACCCCACAGTCAGACTCCTGCCACCCTGTCCCTGCCAGCTGAGTAGCCCCAGTGTAGCCTCTTCAGACAGTCACAGGTACCATTTGCCCCACAAGCCGTGGTAGCTGCCAAAGTTGGTAACTAACTGAAGTCATGCAAAGGCTCCTTCCTTCCTTTTCCCAGTGCTGTGCCAGAGCCCAGGCTCCTCAGTCCCCATCCCAGGAGCAGAGCCTGCCCGTGGAGCAGCTGCCACCCCGTACAGGGTCTCACTGCACTTGGCAGAGAAGCCACTGCCCTCACCTTCTTTCAGGCGCTGCCAGAACAGGGGAGATCAGCTGGAACCTACTGAGCTCTCACTTTAGAATGCTTAGCTGGTGGGTTAATCTGAATTCATCACTTGCACAATGCTGATCAGTCTGGGCTGTTTATTTTCTTTGTAATAGCAAAAGCTCTGTGAGAAAAGACAAAACTGAAAGAGGTGGAATCCAGTAACCCCTCAACAGAGATTTGCCTTGCCTCCATTTTCCTGTTATCAATAACAGCTAAAGTTTGGCTTATTTCTGTCTTTTCCCACGCTTCTACTCTATTTGTCCAAAAGCGTTATTGACCACAGAGGCTTCCTGAATCTTTCTGCATCAACTGTTTTTTATGTCTTCAAACATAGTTCGAAAACATTTGTACAATGAAGACTCACTTATTCAAACCAATTGTTTGCAAGTAAATAAATCACTTTATTTCCTTTCTGCCATTATATGTTATTTATTTTATATATTTTGCCAAATCCTTATTAATTTTTTTCCTCTTGCATAATGATCCTGAATTTTAACTCTGGATTTTTTTTGACTCAACTTGTCTTTAGTTTATGACTATAAACAGAGACACAGACATTAAAATGTTGAAAGCTTCCAAATATAGTAGATAGTATCTCAGAACAAGAATCCAAGGCCAAAGCTAACAATAACGACAGAACAAAAGTGTGAGTGGAACATAATTATTGATGTGTGCACATTGTGGGCCGATGTGAGAAACAAGAAAGGGATGACAAGCTAGCCTTAAGCATTGTGATGGAATAAAAACAAACAAGTCACTTCAAAAGAAAAGAAATTTATCTGGATCAAAATTATGTGCAGTTGAGTATCTGACTGAGATTCCTGTTTCGATTCTGATCATATAAGAGTTCTTTTAAAGAAATAAAAGCTATGAAAGTCATCTTTGGGAATGAAATTAATTTCCTTTAGTGTTGGATTTCTCCTTTTCAAAGATTGGCATACAGAGAATGTGATTCATCTCACCCTAAAGTGCACACTTAAAATACATTAAAAGAGGTTTATTTATGTTTCACTTGAAGGGCTCACCCTATCTTCCTAACAAAAACAGCTGTGAGGTCCAGACAGACCTTGTAATTACAGTCAAGATGATGATAAACAGTAATCAGTTCCCCCATTGTGAAGTATTTCTATTTTGGCTTCAATTTTGCTAAGTGGCTACTAATTGTTACTACTACTAGGTGACTACAATCGTGTCAGTCATTGACTGTCTAAGTCATAACATCTTGATTTTCATTAGGCAAAATCAATGAATTGATCTGAAATTAGCTGGAGTAAAATGTCCAGGTGCTTGAATGAGAGAGGATCTGAATTTTCTGAGGGTCCAAAGCTGAAAAGAAATGATGCCCCAAGGACAAAAACTTTGAAAAGTACTTCAACATACCAGAAAGCTAGTAAATTGATTTAAAAACAAAATTAAAAAGCAGGGTGTTATACGTAAAGTCAGAAACCTGGCTAAAGCTGAGACAAATCTTTTATAAATGTAGTGACTTCATAGATTTGTCTAGGTTAGGAGCACAGTCATCCAGTTTCCTAACTGCAAACAACGAGGAAAAACATATGCCTTCAGACAGAAGTTGAGATACTAGTGGTGTGGATCACTTTCTGTCTACCTATCTTCACTGACTAATGGGAATGAAGAATGGGAAGCAGAGGACAATTTTACATCTGGCTTAGCATTTCATTTAGAGGCTGTTACCTTGGTAAAAGTTAGACTATGTGGTAAGAAGCTGGTGTCCAGTCAAAGAAAATGTGACCACTCCCCCCCACAGCATCACAGGAGCATAACTGGCCTGCCCCAAAGGCTGACATGTGTCCAGCCCAGATGTAAGAAAGATCCCTCTTCTTAACACCATATTCAATAGGTCATGATGACTTCAGCACTCTGCTGCTGTGGCTCAGTCTTCAACCTGCACGAAAGCCGATACCTGAAGAAGTGAGCCATTGTTGAACAGTGGAGGTGATTAAGCAATTTGTACAGCTTCAGGGATGCCCCAGGATTAGGCAGAAAGAGAACAAGATTGCAAAATAAACAGATTCCCTTAGGTAATGTAAATCAGATTTAGCTTATGAATATGACTGAAGTGTGTTGTCCTTATTCAGAGCATTAATCTACCTTCAATAGTAGCCAAATCTTTCTACTTTCTATATGTATTTAGCCAGAAAATGGTTTTGCTTGGTTTCTGGTTTTGTCTCTATGATAAAGTTGAAATTTTTTTCATTTACATAACACAGGGTGCCAGTGTGACCAGCCATAAGGCATGAGGAAATGGAATGAAGCTGCATCAGGGCAAATTCAGATTGGACATTAGGAAAAGGTTTTTCACTGGAAAGCTGTAGGTCAGTGGAACAAGTTGCCCAGGGAAGTGATTATGGCACCCAGGCTGCCAAAGCTCTGGAAACTAATTGTGAAGCCACTGGGTTTTGCCTTCAGATCAATAAATAATTACTAAAACCAAACCCATTCTTTAACTAAAATAATTTTTACCTTTCCAAAAGAATTACTTTTTCTTTCACAATCAATCAGTTTTTCTTGAAAGATGCTTCACCTTAAGCTCAAATTCAAATAATGTGCAAGATGTCTCAGTCATTTGACTTTAAGTCAACCCTTGTCCAATGAATGCACATAATTTATTTAACTCAGAAGTGATTTCATGGATAGAAGTATTCTCTATTAATAAAGAAATAATAACTCCAGTGTTCTGCTTCTGTTATTTTTATTTCACAGTTAAGTATGAAAAAAGGAGTTTTACAATTTATCCTGCAGTTCTGTTCAACAAAATGTTTTCCTTCTTTTTGTTACATACCTAGCTTATTTTCTTCATTTTTCCTGGAACACTATGGAAACATCTCACCAGGTCTGCTGAAAAAGGCTTCATGCAAGTGCATGGTCTTTTCTGGGTTTTTACTTTCTCTTACTTCTCTGAAGGTTGTCCTGTACCTTCCTCCACTGATTAACTGTTTTGCAGTTGTTTTTTCAGAGAAGTGAGTCCCTTACATTCCATCATCTGCCATTATATATCACCACCTATTCACTGCCAGGTGATTTGGGGACAAGAATGTAACTGAGGAGTGTTTCATGAAGCCTCAGGTGCTTCTCAGTTATCTCCTCACCTGTAGGTATTTTCTGCTGGAAGATACTTGAATTCCTTTTGAAGCCATTGAAACTAAACAACATGAAAATTTTAAGGCATTGAGGGGTGAGCAAGGAATGAGATGCCTGATTTGTGTCATTTACGTGACAGCTGAGCCCAGAGGATCCAATCAGGATGGAAATTCTGCTTGCTTTCATGACATCCAAATACAGCTACTGCTACAGAATTCACATATCAGGGAAGGCACTAAAGCTTCTCTTTCAACAGTGATCCAAGCTATATTAATCTCCATTCAAGTCCTAGCAAGCATTATTTCCTGCTGCATGACATAACCCAGCCTGGTGCGTTTGTTCTTTTGCTGGGTGCAGAAAGGCCCTCCAGGTCTGTGCTATTTACTCCATGCCAGCTGAAGCAAGAATGCCTGACACAGCAAATGAGAAAGAGTTTGTGGCACCTGAGAGCTGAAACAAAATTAAATCCGTGCAATCTGCTCGATGGAAATATCTAGTGATTCAAAGTGAGGAAGCAGACTAGTCAGTGGGATCATGTTAGACAAGTACTACACCCACAAAATAAATCTGGGATAGTCCCAAGACAAAACCCAACAGTTACTTGTGATGATCTCCAGCATGAAAAATAATGAAAATACTGCCGAGCTGATAGAACAGAGCTACTTTCTCAAATCTGCACAGAAAAAAATTTTTTAATTTGAATGTATTTTAGCTATTTAAGTGACTTTGAAATGTAGTCTCAGATACCCCAGCAGTGTAACAATATTTTAATTTTTTGTTTTATAAGCTATGGGAATGACCACAATGACTCTACCTGTGAAGGTACATCTCTGGCATGATCATTAACACCACGTGGTGTTTGCTCTTTGTTCTCATTGTAATGGGAAGGAATAAAGACAACACAACATCCAAAGTTCCTTAGTTAATCTCACACATGGGGTTACACGGCTTTCCTTGGCCTTACTTGTGTTGAGTAGCAACAGAAGTCTTTTGCAGAAAGGTACATTATTTAGAACTGAACACCAAGTCCCAGTAAATCTCTCCTTTTGAGAAGGCAGGATCTGATAAACCTAACTAGCTCATGGAAAATATTTACTGTTTATACAAAAATAACTCATCCTTCATACTCTGAAATTTCAAACAGGAAGAGTTTGGCCTGACTCTGAAAACATTCAGGCTTGGAAAGCTTTTATTTCTCCACATCTGCCTAGGAGTTTGCTGCTTTCATAGCAAAAGTATAGACCATAATCTAAAAACTCAGTAACAAAGTGCTATAAGTATGAAAATTTGAAGATACAATGTCATGCCATTCAGTGAGACTTTCAAGAAAACCAGGGCATTTAAGCATCTTCCCTACATCTAGGCAAAGTGGTCTGGGAACAATTCCGGGCTCCCAGTTTTGGTTTCCTCAAGGAATCAGATGAAGAACAAACCATATTGCCATAGGAAGTAAACTGGGCAGCAAAGGACCCACTCCCCGTTTCCCCCATGAGTGGGATGCGTTATAGCATTGAGCTGCCCCACAGCCCAGGGCAGTCTGAGATGGTCACCTGTCCTTGCCTGTCTCTCCCCTTCACTTCTCTGCTCCCTGCAGGCTCACTTGGTGGTCCTTGTCTCTGTTTTGCCTTCTCCAACAAAAAGTGTGTCATCCAAATTTAGGGAAAAAAAATACACCATGAATTGTCTCTGATTCCTGCAGGCTGGAGCTCTGCTCATGGGCTATTGCAGTTTTACCTTCCAGCTCACTGTGTGCTACACCTCCCTGGAGGGTAAACTCTTTGGAGGAGGAATTGACTCATCCCAAACTGGAGTTACCAAGACTGCAATTCCCTGGTCCACAAGAAAGAGCATGTCTGTGCCAAAACACAATGCAGTTTACCTCGAGTTGCGTGGCCTCTAAAGCCTACCTCCGCTTCAGCCCTAACGTTTCAGAAGTAACAGTCCCTTTTGGTCATTCCCAGGACAAGTCACTAATGATACAATAATCACCCTATCATATAGCCTTGCAACTTCTGTCTTGGCTGTGCAGACACACAGTATGTTCTTTAGTCATCTAACACAGAGGAAGTGAGTCTAATTATGTCATAGGGATATTTTAAGAAATAGATATTTTACGTGCGCACTATTTTCAGTAACAAATTGCAATGCTAGAAATAATACTGAGACTTGTTTTGGTTGTATCATCTCATCAAAATTTAGTCTACCGTCTCTGGGCCTAAACACATCTGTGCCACCTACACAGCTGTGGTTGCTGTAAGGTGTGTTGGGGGGTGGTGATGCTGGAATTACAGCTTCATAATCTTGTAGTCACATCTATGAAGACGAGTGATTTAATCCACCCATGCATTTCAGCATTGGATCAAAGCTGTGGGTCTCACATATTTGTAGATGTTTACATTTCTTGCTCCGTTGAGTTTTGCTTTCATGTAAGGATAACAGCACTGGTGTTTACTGGGAGCAGCAACCTTCTCGTTTTTCCTGTTGCCACAGTTTGTTCCTATCCTATACCTCAAGGGTTGCATTCCAAACATTCATTAAATCTCTAGCCTGTTATAAAGTAGGTTATTTTCCCAGATCCTTTGCTTCCCAGAAGTGTATTTTCAGGCTGCATTTATTGCCTTCCAGCTGTTTATAAACTCGTTTTCTAAAACCTGGCATCATAAAATTTGCAGAGTAATCTGAGCAGGTAGTACCATGCAGTAAGATGCATCAGAGGAAGTAAAATAATTCCTATTTTCACAGAGTTCTCTGATTTTGTCTAAGACTAGTATCTATTACTTTATTCCTGAGTGGTTTTATTATAACAGGATGGCTGGGCTTCTTTGTGATTCAGTACTGGCTGTTGGTGTTGACGCATATTGAACTTGTAAATCTCTGACTTTCAGTAAACACAGAGAAGATGGTGAATTGCAGATCACTGAAGCAAATTGCTAATCACTGAAGCAATAATGATGGTGTCCTTGACTCCTGCTTATTTTCCTGTAATTTTGGGGCAATTTCTTAAATTTTTATTCCTGTGGCTTGTCTTTCCTTATTAGATAAAATCTCTGCTAACTGAGACTAAAATAAACCTATTATAACAACTAAAACCAATACATGTTTATAAAAAATAAGGCTATAAAATGTAGAGGAAGAGATTAATGATAATTCTAGGAACATAATGACTTGATCCCATCTGACCTGAATATTGTGTCTAGTTCTGGTCACAGTCTTACAAAGCAGATAGCAAGAAAAACGTTTGCCAAAACTGTCAGGAGAATTAAAAAATATTGCTCACATCAAAGGGCAAGAAATTGTAGCATCAGTTTTGAAGTTAAAACAAGTAAGAGCTCCACTAAAGATACATAAATAATCAACTTATAGAAAGTAGGTGCTCTTATTTACTGTTTCTTGATATAACAACCCACTCAGTGAGCAAGGACAATAGTTTAAAAATAGATCATAGGGGAGTAGCCTTTCATAACAAGCACAAAAGATCTGTTGATTTTACTGTATTATTTTAAATCTGAGATTCAGTTGCCAAAGTGGATATTAAGGAATGCCTGTATCTGTGCAAGAAAGAACTAAAGAAAAACAAAGAAAGCAATGAAAAATTCAGCAGCCCTTGAAATATCACAGGACAGGATCTCGTTTACTCCTTGTTTCCATTACGGTTAAAAAAGAATAGGACCATCTGAGACGGCCTGATTTGGACAGCTGGGTAATTCTGACATTCTGTGGCTGTAATGATTAGATTCAAGGAGAAATGTCACAGTTTAAACAGATGTCAATATAATGCAAGTCATTCCTTGGAGTGCCATGAATACAACAAGAGGAATCATAACAATTAATATTTCCAGTGTTTATTTAAGGCTGCATGCACAGCACTGGATTATTTAAGCCTGAAATTTCAACAAGCGTTTTCCTTCTGGACTTGATGCTTGTGCGGCCTCACAGAGGGAGAAGGAGCCCACATCCGATATTTATTTTGTGCATCAAGTGACTCAGTTTCAGAGAGTGTAACTCATACTCTAAGTCTCATGAACATAGCACAGAAAATTCCCGAATGCGAAGTTCTGAGCTGTGTGTTTCCTCCTTGACACTCAGCAGAAAACTGCCAAAGGGCTTTTTGCTGCTCTTTTTTTGAACTTCTTGGATGGTACCAGATCCAGGTGCTCTTCCAAAACATGTGTTTGTAGTATCTTCTCTGAAAAGACTATTAAATTTGAGACTGTTTATATGAGAGCAATTATTTTCTCAAGCAGTTTGCAAAGCAGCTGTTATCTGGACAATTATTCCCTGAACCAAAACCAAGTGAAGCCTATGTTAAGATTTCCGTTTTGTTTGAATCTTGATTCAGCTCCTAACAGGGTCTTATTGGTTATTTCTTTCTTAATATCCACACTTCAGATACTAATACTAATTATACAAAAACAGTAATTGGAAATAAGCTGATTCTCTCACTTGCTTTATATTTCCTACTACATCCTCATTCTCCTGTTATAGATCTCCATCTCCCTGTTGCAATGTCATTCACTATTTTCTACCACTGTAGATAGACCTGGGTACATTTCATTTTCTACACCATTTCAACAGAATTTTAGACAGGACATTTCTGCAGTACTTTTGAGAGTGTCATTTAATTTTTATTTCTCTTAATTTGAAATTGACCTCAGATGGAAATATGTTCTCATATACAAGAGAATCAGTGAATTAATGACCCTATTGGAGCTTCTTTCCCTGTATTTTGGTGCAGAATATCCACATTGGAACTACAAAAGTCTTCCCAAAGCATTTTCTCAAAAATGGTGTTCTAAGTTATTAGTGTTACAGACTCAAACTTTCCACAAGGAAGAGTCCTTGGGTGATTCCTGGAAACTTTAGCTGGATAGCCCAGCCATCAGCTAACTCTCTGATATAGACTACTTTGAGGCACAAACCAACCTTGTGTTTAGACTCTGCCAGAGTAATGAAAATGGTTTCCTTTATGGTTTTTGCCTGCAGGGTCTAATCTAATCAACAGAGACCAGCAGATCAGACTATGTAGCTAGGAAGAGAGCAAGCATTTTACCAAGCTCAGTTGTTCCAGCTGCTTGGCCACATCCTGGCTGCCCCTTGTTGAAACTGCACTCTATGGCACTGCACAGACCACTCTAATAGTCCTGGCTCACCTGTGCTGTTTGGGAGGCCTCAAATATGATGTTTTATCCCATGGGTCCTTGCAGCTTTCATGAACAAGTTTTTTCTGGCATTTGTCTCACCCTGTCTTCTCTGCACCACTGATGCCTTTTGACACCATTCATGCAGCTCTGCATGATTAATTTGCCATTATAACACCATATAGAAAAATAGCACATAATTTGGACCAGTGGTAAGATTAATATGTTAAGTTCTCCTGATTCACCTGAAAACAACCTGGAACCATTAATTTAATCATAGAACCGTAGAGTCATAGAACAGTTTGGGTTGGAAGGGACTTTCAAGATCATATATTTCCAATTCCCCCTGCCATGGGCAGGGACACTTGTATGGCACGTTATGCCTTGAGTGTTGGGATTTACCTGTTGTGGTTAATCTGTTATGTTATATGTGTGATAATCAAGTTGTGGTTATCTACCAAAGTCACCTAAATAATTTTGGTCCCTCTACCAACAGCACTGACTCCACCAGCCAAAGCTACAACTGCCATGTCCTTCCTGACTGCCTGTGCAGACCAGCAAGGGACACCAGCAAACAGCCCAGGAAAAACAGCCCCAGAACAGATCCCTCATCACAACTGCAGTGGCTTGCATGTGCTTCGTCCCTAATGCTCACTAGTTAGTGCAGGGTTGCTGCTACACAGCATTCCTGACAGTGCTTAAACTACTTACCCTTCTCAGGATGTGGCACAATGGGAGACATGGCTGAGGACACAGTCCAAGGTGAGTCTGAAAAGACTCAGCTATACTTGCTAGATAAACAGATAGAGGGAAGGACACCGGGAACTCCAGACCTTTCAGACATGGCTGATTCCCAACAGACTTTTTCAAGCTCTTCCTAGGATTACGGACTCTGAGGAAGGCTACACCATTGTTTTGTTTTTTGTGAAGAATATATTCAGACAACAAAAATCGTGCAGAAATAAAAAGAAATTTTTCTTACTTTCTTCCTAGGACGATAATCCCTTAATGATGAGATTACAGAGTGCTGTAAAAATTTCATTTGGGCTAAGAAAGCAATACTTGACTCTGGAAATGATCCACCTTTCACTTCTAAGAAGTGCAGAACAGGATCATGTAAGAACATGTAAGGTCCAGCAGAGACTACACAGTACGGATGTGACTATTCTGAGGACACTGCTCCATCAGGCTCCTCCTGCTCAGTGGTAGGACCCTTGTGTAGTCCAGTAAAAAGTCAAGACACAACATGGATGGCCCACTCCAACACACACAGAAATCCACCATCCTGTATTAATGTGTCAGTAGGAAATTTGTTATATGACATTTAAATAAGAAAGCTGCTTGCCTGCTGTCTGGTAAGAGTTTCCTTAGAGGAAAATGTTCTTTCATCCATTTTCTATGAGTAAAGGGGCAGGGGCAGAGCACACTCGCTGTAGCACAGCAGATGTGAGATAAGTATAGTGAGTGTCAGAGGTGGTCCTGGACAGCACTGGCTGGAAATTCAAACTGCAGTATGTAATCGAAAGGCTGTGACTAAAATGGACGTAGCAACCACATCCCCTGTGTTATGCAGGAAAGAGGATCACAGGCTAGAGGGAGTCTGTGGGCTTTGTACCCTCTGCATCATTTTATGGAGAACTACTGAGGAATTCCTTGGAAAGGTTTTTCATCAGAAGCAGCAGAACCATCAAACCCCAAAACTGGTATGGACTCGCAGGGTGTGCAGACATCCCGCTTTGTACAAACTCCGACCAAACATAACTGACAGAAGGTCTTGATCCCACATCACAAATAAGATTCCTGATTAGTGAGCCATCAGTATTTCCACAAAGTACTGTTTAATTGTGTATGTGTAAAGAGAAAACATCTCCAACAGGACAGATGAACAGACACTCACCAGAACAGAAGTGAATGCACAATTCTTTGACCTAGACTGAAGGCCGAGGTCTAGATCCTTGTTTAAGTCAATCTGGGAAAAAACTAAAAATATCAGTTCTACTCTCCAGACACAGTAAGAATCCATGAAGTGTTGCTATTTTCCCAGGCAGTTAGAACATGTCTATGTATGTGTGTGGGTAATTTTCTACTGAATGAGGTTAGACTAAGGGATTGCATTATGCCAAGGACAAGAGTATACTCTTTGAAGTGTATTGCATTGAATTCTGGAAAAGACTGATAGTGAATGGATCTAGAAGCTTCCTGAACATTATTACATCCTATTTTTTTAATCAGAGATCTGCATTTCAATAGAATAAATAATTAAATTATATTTATTACTGTCAGGGTTTCTTTATGCCTTCACATAATGTAAGAATTCACTGTAGTTATCTGCAGCTTCCTCAACCACAATCATATTTTTAATTCTGTGCAAAATCTCTAAGAAGCAAAGCTCTCACTGCCATCTAGTGTCTTCAGAGTAGGTTTCAGCTGATTAGCTAAGGAAAAAAACCATTGTAACTTTGAATTCCTTTTCAAGTTTCTCAGCTACTAGTAGATCTCATGTAGTTCATGGAAACTCTTACAGTGCTACCTAGTTTCTCACTTTGGAAAATTTAAATTATGTTTGCTCACATTTTTTCTTACCTGGAATATATATTTGCATCCTCTAAGTCCTAGTTGCTCAGGATCATCAGCACAGAAAACTCCCTGGGAAGAGTCTGACAGATTCCTTTTCTTGCCTTATCCTTTCTCCCTCTTCAAATGATCATTCCTAGCAGAGATCAACACAGATGTAAAAGATGCATTAATCAATAACTGTTCATGTACTAGTCACAGAATCACAGAATCAATCACAGAATCAAAGAATCAGAGAATCACAAAATCTGCTGAGTAGGAAGGAACCCACACAAGGATCAAGTCCAACTCCTGGCTCTGCATAGGATACCCCAAGAGTTACACCATGTGCCTAAGAGCATTGTCCAAATGCTCCTTGAACTCTATCAGGTAGTGTAGTGACCACTTTCTTGGGGAGCCTGTTCCAGTGCCAAACCACTCTTTGGGTGAAGAACCTTTTTCTAATATCCAATCTAAACCTCCCCGACAAAATTCTCTACTATTAGGTAGGGACTATTCTGTCCATTCCCTACTATTAGGTGGATTTGTGTAGTTCCACATAAAAAACTAGCAGCCTGTGGGAAGTTATTAGTTCTGCTTGAATTACATCCTGGGAGACAGCTGCTTCAGCCCCCTTGTGGTCCTTTCTTCACTCACATCTCAGGGAAACCAGTCAGTTCAGTCTCTGCCTCAGGAAGAAGACATTTCTTTTCAATTCTTGATGGCCTTGGGTGATATCCCATAGGGTCCTCAGTCACCCATGCAATGGTATTCTCTTGTGGTGGCAGTGGGTCCCAGGGCACAAGGTACTGTAGAGAGTTTTCCTTTCTGGCTGACAGCAGCAACAGGGTCCCTCTGGATCTGATCTCAGCTTTCCACTTCCACAGAACAATAAATTTTTTCCTTTTTTTTTTCTTTTTTTTTTCTCAACAAAAGGCCAGGAACTGTAAGCCTGGTACTTCTCTCAGCTGAGGTAGAGGTACCCACAGAACAGCTCCTGTCTCTTGCCAGGGATGTGGACACAGAAGCTGGAGCCGTGCTTGGACTCGTGCCAAAGGCTGCTTCCAGTCAGCCGAGCAGCTAACAGGAATCTGTCTGGATAGCAGCTGGATATGATCATGCTGAAGGCTTTTGAAGGTCCAGCTTTCAATGCAGTATGTTTATCCCCTGCCAAGTGCTCAATGTTAGCAGAAATTCACATAGATATGAAAGACATTCATTGAGGTCTCCTTGATGCCCTGTCCATGTTTGCACTCCCTTATCCAGTACAGCCCATGTCAGACTTCCGAAACTCAGAAGACTCAGACTCAACAACTAGCCATTATGGAAGATTCATTATTATTTTGATACAATTTTTCACCAAGTTTTTTTACTGAGGGCTAAGGTTATATGCCCAGAGCCTTATTTCACTGCCAAAGTAATTAAGTGAAACTTCAGCCCAGTATCAAACATTATTTTTTTCAGCACGCTCTGTCTGTCAAAAATTTTTATATGTAAATGAACCAAATTATGTTTTTTATGCTTAGAGAATTTTACCGACTTTTCCCCCAGCAGTTTTCTCAATATTTTATCATAAAACAGAACTTTAGTCCCTTTTAAATTTTTAATTTTGTAAATTTTTTTTTTCCAGTTCTGTTTCCATGCATTTCTTTTAAACATAATAAGGTCTGCAATTCATTAGTTCACAATTTTATGTTCAGAAGAGACCTCTTAATCTGTTAGGTTATCTCAACCAACCATCTATGTTGTATGAGCTACAGAATTAACTACCACTGGGTAAGCCTGGTCATTTATGTATGTTTAAAGATATTAATTGTTGGTGAGCTTTGCTTGGCAGGCCTGACTGATTGATTGACTTAGAGGTTGTTATTGAGAAGGTAGAACAGGACAATGTAGTTTTAATTGATTGCTAATATTTAACATTCAAACTAATGTATAACTGTTTTTCCCAGTATTTCTCAATAATTTCTTATTCTTTCTGTAATGATAAGGACTAATTTCAACTTAGTTTTTATTTTGCAGATTTGAGGGGTCTTTCTGTTTTTCACTCTTCTGTCTTCCTTTCCTCTTTTCTATAAAATTATTTTCTTGAAAGGATAAAAAATAAATCATATTTTTAAACAGAAGTGGAAATCTTAGTGAATAAAATGCACAGGTTATGGATCTTGATTTCTTTTGCCCAATAGCTCTGTATTGCTTTGGTGACAGGCAGCATAAAGAAATTTAATTTAAGTAATTTCACAACATAAATTTATTCCTCCAGTTTATTTAATATTATT
>JAWWMU010000001.1:39866574-39880076 GCA_035048155.1 Cinnycerthia olivascens
AATAATCACAGTCCCACATCATTTGCATTGAATAAAACAGAACAGAACAAAACAGAACAAAACAGAACAAAACAAAATATGACAATATACTGAAATGATATAGATATTAAAAGAGTGGCCAACATGAAAAAATATATTCTTTTCAATATTTTGTTTTGGATGTTCAGGTTCTCTTCTGGCACAGGCATAATCTCTATGTCACTTCAGTTAACACCAGCTGAAAACATCTGGGCTGTGACACCAGATCTATCATCATGCACGGTTTCAACCTGTTTGACTCTTGTTGCTACTTCCTTCTGGTTTCCCCAGTATCATATAGGCTTAGGATTTCTCCAGGGAGTACTTTCCCCATTTCCTGCTTTCCTGTCTGCTTTGGAATGACATCTCACTGCTTCTATACCTTCTCCTTGTTCTAAACATGGCATGGACACCTCCTTCCAGGAGGACATTCCCATTCAATACAGTCAATTACTTTTGAATTCCCAGTTGCTACTTGATATCACTTGCTCAGGAAGTCACCATGTAGTCCTCAGTCATTCATTAGACATCTGAATTCCCAGTATGTTAAAAGGAATTTCAAAAAGGAAAGAAGGATTAGTTTAAAAATATAAAGTTCCTGGGTTTACCAAGTCTATTTCTTGGGACATGCTAGGAGATCCTTGAAAGGTGCTAGATGTTCTCAGAATACTGGGAATTAGTAGTGTTTGTGAAAGTGTGTGATGTATCCAGCATCACTTCAACACTAGACAAACTTTAAATGGTGTAATGTGCCTTGAAATGATAATTATTTCTTTTCTCCTTTCCTATCCAGTAAAATCAATTCTAGACTGACAAGTAGCTGTATAAGTCCATATATACAGTGTACATTTGGTGGTTGGTAGCCTCGCACTAGTTCATAGAACCTTGCTGTCCTTTGGTAATCCTAAATGCCCACTTTATTAATATTCCCATGTGCTACAAGCTGCTCTGCAGCCTATGACATGACACTCAGCTGTAATTAGCACCAAAATAGGGAGTTAGTATGCAGGACACGGACAATTCTTTGACTCCAGATGCTATATTCAAACTGCAGTGGTCCATTGAAGAAGTAGAGGTAACCTAAGGAAAAAGAAAGTTAGAAAGAATTAACACTAAGAAATTGTGATGTTAAAAATTATCCTTAGAATAGTAATTATCTTTTTTCATTTTAAAAATGCAAATGTAAATTTTCATATTTACAATGTTGAGATAAATTTTCTAAAGATGCTCATTCCATTTGCAAGAGCTGGATCAGAGTTTTAAAATGATTGATATTCTTGTGTCAAATTCTTATTGCATTTGATCAGGAAAATACAGGGTTGACATTTTAATTTTTAAGACACTGATTCAGAAAACTTCCCTGAAAAGCTGGATAGGAATGGGCTCCATTTGTTACATTATAATACTTCTACATTAAACATGCCACTTTAGGTTCCCTAAGCAAGGAGCTGCTTTTTTGTCCAGAGCACAATTTAGACCAGAAGACTGATTCAGTCAAGAACAGAAGTGTTGACATGAAGAAACTAAAATTACAAATGCAGAATTTTCTACAAGACATTAATCTCAAGTTTTATGGGCAATTAATTGTAATAAAGTTTCATTATCAGATTATGTACCATTTCTTTCATAGACCGCATCCACTCTATCACCAATTCCTGCGAATTCTTCCTCTATCAGCCTGGGGTAGCCTGCTTCCATAACCTCTGCCTCTTCATCATAACTATATTAAACACAAAAGAAAAAAATCAGAGGATTTAAACAGCCTGAGAGTTTGCCCTGTGCCCTTTGTGTTTTAAAGTTACCCACACCCAAAGCAAGCCAGCAGTCTTTGGGTGCTTTCTGTCTAGTGCAATAGTAAAATGCAGGGGATAAACAGGGCACACCTCCACCAGAAGTGGAATAAACACAAAGGAAATAGAGCTATGTTTTCAGAACTGATCTATAAAGCATGTATTATATGGAGATTATTGTACCTGGATGTATTGGTACTGTGAATTTATCCTGAGATTGCTTGGCCCAATAATAGTGGGAAGGGATGGTAATGTCTTAATTATTCATGAGATCTTATTGTGAGCCCCAGTCATGGACAATAAAAAGGAGACATCCTAGGGTGGGACAGATTTCTTACTCACAGCACTGACACCATTTCATGTCTCACAAGCAACTCAAGGAAAGCAAGATGGGAAATTTGTCTATCAGGCATGACCATATTAGAAATTCTCTCAGATTAGAGCACTTCGTTCCATTTCCTTACACGCATTCAGCTTTTAAAATCTGTGCTCATATTTTTACAAAAACCTTGCATACACCTTTACAGCATGCTGCACACAGCTATTACACCAATGAAAACCACAGATCAGATTGGCCAAATGTCTGGTTTGAACTGAACTCCTGACCTTTCCACACATCTGGACAGGACATTGGGGACACCGAAACTGACCTGTCTCCAGCTTACCTCCAGTACTTATTTCCAGTAAAAAAGAGAGTCTTGCCAGTATCTTTAACATGGACAGCTGCATCTATTCTTTTCATTTCTTTTGGGAATCCCATTTCATATATCTTTTTAGGGAAGTCTTCAACTATGTCGTAGCCATTCAATGCCCAGACTTTCTTTCCTGAAAATACGAACAAAGTATGAGTGAGTCTTTTGTAAGGATTCAGCTTTGAGAGAAGAATAAAATGAGGAAACAGCAATCCCTATTTTCATATAACAAACAGACTCTTAGGTCACATAGTAGGTATTAGACTATTTGTACAATGATTCTGGGCATCCTAACTAAATTGCACATCTCCTAATTCACTGAAAATTTTATAGATATGCATGAGATGAAACTGTTTTTTGAGCAAAAAAGATAGGATGTTTTATTCTTCTATTGATTACATTTACATCACCTGTTGAGCTTGATTAAATATGTATAGTTTTCTGCCAACAACAAAACCAAAACTCACCTTTAAACATGAACACAAGATCTTTGATGGGATTTTCATAAGCTGCATCTATTTTATTTGGAAGCTCTGGCCAAAAGGACTTCAGTAACACCAGTTCGGCTTCCACCAGCTGAGGGTGCAGTCGCCAGAAAAACCTAGTTCAGAAAAGGAAGATATGTTTTATGTTTCTTGTCATACTGTAGAATAGTATTAACATCTTTGTTAATATCTATATATCTTTGATGTGCTATAGTTAAAATAAATTACTGATGAATTAATGGCTATCATATAATAGAATATAGAATAGACAGAGCCCTTCTTAGACCTTTCCTTTCCTCACAGTCATCAGCTGCAGATAATTTCTGTCACTCACACAGTGATCATCTCAAACAATAACAAATTTTAAGCTTCTTTCATTTAGAATAAGAGAAACACTGCTGTCCCATGTGATGCTCCTGAATGCAGTACAACTTCACCCAAATAAAACTTAGCAGATATATGCACGTTGAAGAAAGTCCCATGGATTTAAAAATATATACAAAAATGTCAGTCAGTCCCCAGCCATATTATGTTCACATCATATTACCTACTGGGCAATCAAGTGTGTACTTGCATTATAAATCCTGCCTAAAGAGATATATGTTGCAGCTTCTTAAGTGACATCTATATTGATTTGGGATCTTTTAAATATACATTTGCCCAAATCTTTAGTAAAAAACTGAAATAGTGTTTTTGCTTGCTCAGACTTTATCCAGTACCCACTACCCTTGACATGGAAGTGTCTTTACCTGTCCTTGAAGACCAGCATTTCTCCACGAAGCTCTGTTATTGCATCAAGTGATAATTCTACATCACATTTCTCTGGTGTTTTGGGATGTTTTGGGTTGGGATCTTTGTCTCCAGCACCTGGAATGATGTCATAGGATGTAAGCTTGACAATGTTAATTTTCTGTCTGCTGGTCATGATATTGAACAGAACATGGAAGATCCCCCAAGAGCATGATGAATACAAACTTAATGGTTAAAAAAATTTTACTGGGAAAATCTATTCTCGTGTTTCTCTAGCCAAATGCATTTATGAACTTTGCTGTTCAAGTGTGTTGCAAAGGTGTTAAATGAACTTGCTTTCTTTATCCCAAGTTTTGAAGGTCCCCAAAAACTTTATGCTTTTCATAATGAAACATGGATAGTTCTATTTCTACCTTTAGACTCTGTTTTACCCTCTCTTTCCATGCAGGTCAAAAAGTAGGACTGTGGCCCCCATCACCTGCCACTAAAGGAGACAGGTCAGTGACCAACTGTGCTTTGTAGCATTACTTAATAATTTTTTCCCTTTGAAATGCTAAATCTAAGCGTCTCCTGTTCCAGTGAATCATTCTTTATCAGTCACGACTGTTGTTATTGAACATCTGCAGCTCACAGTAACTGTACAGTGCATTTGCAGCAGACTATAATGATACAGGAGATAGATATTATATATTATACAGACTTACCATAGAGCTCTTGGATCCCTTGCACATCATCATCAGGAAGCACAAAACCAGTTTTTCCTGTGTATGTGTAGATTGGGAACATCAAAGCTCCAGGGTCTCTAGAGTGCTCGAGTCCCAGTGAATGACCAAATTCATGGGCAGCAACAAGAAACAAGTTATAGCCTGTAACAAACCACAGCAAAATAAATGTTCATCTCCTTGCATCACCATACTTGACACTGTGCTTTATGGGACAATGAATGAGACAACTGAATACATGGAAAAATTCTGCATAGTTCATAAAACCATGGAAGGGTTGGGGACCTTAAAGACCACCTAGTTCCAACCTCCTTGCCTCAAGCAGGGACACCTTCCACTAGATATAATTGCTTGTCATTTTTGAACTATGGTGGGTTTTGCATTAATAGGGGCCTAAGAGATCTAGTGTCTCATAGCTGGTGTTCAGCCTAACTCTTACATGACAGTGTTACTATGTAGGGAGATTTCGATTTCTTGGAGTTTCTTAGCAACACAGGAAAGCTCTAGGGTGAAGTCTTGGTCCTATTCAAATCAAGACCATTTTTTGTTGGGAATTCACCTGCAGTAGAGATTCCGTAATATTTTCAGTATTGCAGAAATTAGCATTAATGCCAGGAGGGCGACCTAATCCGGTGCTGGAAAAAATAGTGTTTTGTTCTATTAAACTCTGTCCTGAATAGGCAAGGTGATGAATTTTCAAATTAAATTCAAGTAGCCAATGTGCTGCTGAGGTATATTTGGTATAGGCTACAGTAAGGCAATTCCCATCAGTCTGTGATCAGAACTAGCTGCCCATAGTGAAATGACAAAATCTTGTTTGTGTAATTTTTTTTTTAATCATTTCACTTTGGAGAGTTACATCTCAAAATATATGCTAAATACATGTTAAACTTCCAATTATGACTGGAGGTTAAACTCAGTGTTCTATGTGTGAACAGTGAACATAATGATGAACAAACAGTAAATAGGCAAAACAAACTGTCTACAGATATCAAACAGGGATACATTTTCCATCTATCACCATTTCAAATAATCTCAGGAACTCCTGTTACCTTTAGAATCATCTGACCAAACTTCATCATCATCAAAATGAGCATCTCCTCCATAGTCTGGGCCTGGGGGAAAAGCGTGTGCCAGTAATCCAGAGGGTCCATCAAAAGGGTAAAAGTCACCATGTTCTATAAAACAAAGTTCAAAACAGTTCAATTAATTACTCCACCTTACAGATATAAGAATATAGTTTACTTATAAAATAAAAACAATCAGTTCTGTTTTACCTTTAGTGCCAAAAGAGATCATGATATCAGCTATACCACTTCGTATTCTGGTGAAGTTCAGTGGTGTCACATCAGACCAAACTTTAAATGCT
This sequence comes from Cinnycerthia olivascens, assembly GCA_035048155.1. NCBI lineage: Eukaryota > Metazoa > Chordata > Aves > Passeriformes > Certhiidae > Cinnycerthia > Cinnycerthia olivascens. The sequence goes on from JAWWMU010000001.1 coordinate 39,872,401, forward strand.
TTTTTAAAAGCTCTTTCTACTTCATTACGTCTCAGATCTGAAGTGTAATTCATAATTCTGTCAAACAGAATATCTTCAGTTAAATTGAGTGAATTGAAAAAACATGCAATGCACTTCTATCTGACTGTACACCTCATTAAAAGTTTTTGCTTTTGTCATATGATTTTATCACATAACAAGGAGCTTAGCAGCTGCATACAGTATTAAAAAAATAAACATTTTTATCGTCATTAAAATGATTCAGAGATTTCTGAAATTATCCAACAGCTTTTTGTAATTGATTTTCTATGCACCGGAAGATTTAGAAAGTGACAGATATATTCAGTATTAAGTAAAATCATTGAAGTAACTTCAAAATTTTTTATGAAATATAAAATATCTCATGATCATCACTTCCTGGAGGAGCAAAACATTACCCAAAGTGATTTTTATAGGCTACAATTGTCCATATTAAAGTAACATTTATCATTGGCCATGGAACTAAGGGATTTTAGTGATTTCATATATGGAATCTGCTAAATAAACTCAGTCTGTAGCTGTTGAAAGCCCCAGATATACACTCTTGCAGTATTAAAGGAGAAGGATCTACCCCGTGAGCTTTCAGCCCTTCACCTCCTAAGGACAATTTTTCTGAGGTGCAGGGGTTTGTCTGATCAAATGCAGAGATCTATGTCTGGGATGTGAGATGGAAGAGCCTGCTCTCACAGTCACAATAAACAGACTGGTTTGCACCTACACCTCTCTGTCCAGGACAAGATAGAAGAAAACACTAAACCAGGTCCAGACAGAGATAAGGAGTGACCCAGGGAAGTGCATGATCTCAGGCCCTCTCCCTCTTTCATTTGGCACTGTGGATGTGTCTTGAGTGTTCATGTGGAGGCCAAATGAGGAGTTGCTAGCTTACAGCACACCAGGTCTCCTTTTCCATGACAAAGTGCAATGGAAAAAATTCACGTTTACTTCCTTGAGCTGCAAAGTAGCCTGGGAACATCTTTCCAAAAGTAGGGCTGTAAGGGTTTTAAACTGCAAAATTAATTATGTTCAACTCAGATGCACCCTTCTCACATCAACTTCATGTACTGAGCACCCCATTGGACAATGGAAAATAGGTAATAATAATAATAACAATCAAAACACCAGGCATTTACCTGTACGTCAAATTCATTTTTGACCATTTGAGTTTTCTAGGGAAAAAGTTATATTCCCCCACATCTGGGACACCACATCTTGGTTTCTGCATCAGCTCATATGTTTCTTCATCTAGTTTGCCTGTCACCTCCAAGCCAAAAAAAGCTTGCATTTCCCGAAGTTTAGCTGCCACTGTGTTTCCACTCTTCCTCATTATGCCAGCAGGATTCGGACGGAGATCATAGTGAGTCCTGAGATAGCGCTAAAAAGAGGAAAAGGAGTAAGAAGCCTAATTTCCAAACAGTTGTAACTGCACAGCTTACTGTCATTGGAACATGCAAATGAATTATTTTATACTGTACCTCTGCAAACTGAAGGTCCTTTTCTGTGAATTCATGGCTGTCTTCAAGGGGAATAGGGATTGTCAGGCAAAATGACAATCCCAACAAGAAAAAGAAAACAGCTGCAAGTCCTGAGTGCATCATGTTGGATTTCTGAAGCCTGAAGGCCTGATGTTTTAGAGAGGAGCTACCTTTACTTTTATAGCCCCAACCCAGTGAGTCACCACTTAGGGACAAGTTAGAACTTCCTTGTTGCTGGAAGCAAACATGCTTCGATGGCTGGTTTGTTTCTCCTCCCCAACACTGCGGTTTAGGCACCCATTCTCCAGCTGAGGGCTCTGAAACTGTATCCTCATGTAAACATGAGGTCTCTGAATATTGACATAGTCTGCGGGAAGAAATGGGCAGAAGCAAACCACACTTTTTTGATTATTTTGCAGTAACTTCCACTGGCAGTAACTGGCAACAGAGCTGCAATAACTTACTTTTCTTTGCTAGAAGAACTGATTTTTTTACCATTTGATAAACAATAAAAATACATAAAAAGGGTCATAATTTTTAAAGTAAATTCAGCAACCTTTCAGTAGTTACACCAGTTCAACAGCAATTTTTATTGAAATAACATTATAGAATATACTATATGATACTACTTCTTTGTTTTTGTAATGAGCTATAACTCCATAGCATTAACAAAAATTTGACTTCAGAGATTCTTAAAGAGAATTTTTATCTATATTACAGGATACCTTACTGTCTGGAGTACTCAAAAACAGAAATGCTAAATATCAGGAAATAGTTAAGAACATTTAAAAGCATTTTTGTTAGTAATAAAGCAGCTCATGTAGAGTGACTAATCCATACAATTTATCTTCAAAAAACCTGAATTTAATTTACTTTCTGAGACAATGACAACCATAGATCAATGAGACAGCTAATTCTTTGAGAGAGGCAATCTACCAGCTACAGGTAGGCAATGGATCTGTGTGTCTAGAATAACCAAAAAATGTGGTTTTTTTCTTATGAGGTGGATAGTAGGACAAATCTTGCATTATGACAGACATGCTCATTACTATACCTCAAACATAAGGATTATTTTTATCTCCCCAGGATCATGACAATCTCAGCTCCTGGTATAACTTGTATCATACCATCTGCTGACAAGGGTCCAAGGGAAGATGCAGTTTCTGCTGCATTTGCCTTGCTCTTTCATGGATAGTTTCTTTTGCCTGTGTGGAAAACCTCAGGCAGATTTCTGGTAGACACTGGCACAGGCATCCTGGAATGCACTAGATCCTGCATGGATGCTCCCTTGTTGACAAAATAGGAAAAGGACAAAAAATCAGTGAAGCTGAACATGTAAAAGCTCTATTGATCAAACAATGACAGCCGTGTGTTTTATGAGGACAAACAGCAAAAGCAAATAAAGCTGAGAAGATTTTGTTATGTAGGCTATTTCTGCCTCTCTGCCCATCTCAGGCACTGCTAAATATGGTTACACCATTTAGGAACAGCCAGCATCTGTTAAACCAGTTTGTATATTCTCCTTTACATTGTCTGAGACTTTTACTCAGCAATGGTCATAAAGACTGTTGATTATTTATTCCACCTTCTTGAGAAATGTTCTTCCCTGAAGTGCTTCAGGACAAGCACTGAATCCATACTGCCAATACTCTCACTGCATTCCCACCAACATCTCTGTATTGGTATTTGCAGCATTGCTTTTATTAATGTTGGGTACTACTAAATTAGCAGATAAGCAGTGTTTACAGTGTGTTTTTCTTGCTTTGTGTGGAGCTTAGGAGCAGCAGTGCTGCCTTGTCGTGTTTTTTGTGGCTGTAAGGAATGCTTTCCTAGAGACCATGAAGCTGTAAATGCTACTGCTCTTCACAGCAGTACCAGATATAGCTCAGAAATCTATGAGCAAAATAAATAGCTTAAAAATCCACAGGTAACATTCTCATGAATTCCAAATTCTCTGAAATTAGGTTTCTTATACATAAAGAAGCACAATTTTATACCACCATTTGCGTCTCACTGCCCCTTACCAGATTTAGTTAAAAGATTTTTATTCTGTGTCAAGTCCTCATATGACTACTCTTTCTCAGCTCAGACATTTGCTTCTAGAACAGGAGAAATTAATTTCTTCACCAACTGTTACTGCAAAAATATGATCAGTTCATTACACTTGAGGAGAGGATGATCCCAAATTATTCCTTAGTGGTTTCAGGTTTACCTTAATAAACATAGGTCAGCTAACTGCCAATTAAAGGCAAACCCAAATATTCTGAGAAAATATTTGAATGATATAAATGTAGAACTGAAAAGAAATATTTAGCTTGGCTCAAGAGTAAAATTAAAGAACAGTGTTAGCCTACCCAGCAATGGTCCAAGGAGATGTGGAGCAGCACAATTCTTTAAAATGCTTAAGCTGCAGTAGAAAAAGTAGTAGTAATTATAATTGTCTTGCATGAAGAGAATGATATATTAGGCAGGGAAGAACAATTTTGCACTTTCTGGGATTTTTTTTCGCAAATGCTCTGAAGTCCTTTGAAGGTCAGTATGAAATCTCTGCCAAAAACTTTGCTTTTAGTACCTTCAGAGAGCTGTCCTGAGGCATTTCCAGGGAATATTTTAAAAATTGGGCAAAGTAATCACAGGAAAAAACTAGAAGAGGCAGCTTTTCTGAAAACAACTTCTCTTTGAGTAAGAAAAGATTAGTAAAACTGGATCTTTGCTACTGTAGGAGAATAAAATGAAATAAACAAGTGAAGAGAGAGTCCACTGTCGTGAACAGGTTCTGCGTGAGTAGAAAAACACACAAAGAGAAAGAAAAGCAGGGAGTCTGTAGCTATTTTGTCACATGGGGTAAATGAAAATGCTAAACCTGAAACTGGCTTCTGAAAGAGCCATGTGAGAGTGTGTTATGGATAAATTGTGTTTTCAGAACATTTGGTTAATTCCTTTGGGAGTCCTGGCAAAGTAAAAATACAGAATCCACAATGTTTCCTTACAAATTTTATTGCTATTTATACTACATCAGTGGCCAGAAGCCCATATTGAGGTATGGATTTTCATCTTCTGTAGACAAAGAGAAGAAAAAATGGTGAAAGGCCATGCAAGCAAGCAAACAAAAGGCTCAAAGCAAATGAGCTTTATACCTATATATATATATATACCTTCCTCAAACAAAGGAAGTTTTTGAAGTTGGCACTAATAAATGATAATGTCAAAGCCAGACAGTGTTGGGCATTCTAAGATGTAAAATCTATGGATCAGGTGATGCCACTGTTTAAGTCAGAAAATTAATTTGAAACTATGAAGAGAGGTATAAATGAAGGTAAAAACAGTCAGCAGTGGCTCATAGACCTTGTGCTGACCCCAGTGCAACCAAGCAAGCCTGGAAAGTTTTATTTTAAAAGCTCTGAAACCCACAAAACTGCTGAATAGAAAGATTTTGACAAACACTGCAAAATTTCTGCAGTTCTGTCATCTTGTGGGTGTGGGTAAAGTTAGCAGGACTGATGGTAATTTACACAGACACAGCAGAGACTGGAATAATCATGATGGTCTTCCTCCCCCCAAGGAAAAATGGAAAATGGGGATGGAGATGTGTCAAGAAGAAATGAAGTGCCTTAAAGCAGCATTTAGGTACTATTTATTTGAAAACAAGAATTGTGCCAACCATGTGATTCCAACACACATTTTGCTAACACAAATAATTGAAAGGTGTCCTGTTTTGATTTACAGTCTGTGTTTGGTGCCAAAAATAACAGTATATGGTGAACGTGGTGAATGATCAGTGACCCTGAAACAGCAGACACTTCACTTAAGAAAAATAAGCAAAAGTCAATGGTCCCATTTGTTAATGTTTCTTACCACAAGGCAGTTGTATTTCAAGTGAAACATTTCCAATGTCTGGGGCTGTGCCATCACATTTAGATGAGCTTCCTCTGGGAAAAAGGATGTTATTCTGAGGCCCATTGTGCAGATGGATATAGTCTCAGAGTAATTCCAAACACATAAAAATACTCTAACTCTGCCTCTCCAGGTGGGACTCCATCTCTGGGACCTGCTGCAAGAAGGGGAGCCAAGACAACTGAGTTGGGATGACAAGGGATGTTACAGCACCTGACTCCTTTTTATATTAAACAGCAGCATCTCTGCCATTTGCTGGCAAAAAGATGTAATTGAGGTTCAGAGGTGTTCAATATGGTCCACTGCCAGAAGCAAGAAACACATAAACATGTTTCCAAGTGACAATGACTCCTGTTTGAATGAAACCATACAGACCCTGTGGAGCAGAGGTGAAGGGCACCAGAGGCAGACTGCCTTTTTGTCTGCAGAACTAAATCTGAGCACCCTCCTGGGTACTGTGCCAAAAGTCTCATTATAATCAATGAAGTCAAAGCACTCTCTAATCCCTAGACAGTAGTTTAGTTCATTACAATGAGGTAGGCACCTTAGGGTTGTCTCAGCTGCCCACAGACAGATTTCTAACATTGCTTGAAGGACAGAGTGCTTTCATCTGTGCCGTGTCATATCTGACCATCTCCTGCAGATGCCTTGGGTGCCCCCTACATCTCAACTGGCATTAGATGCCTTTCTTTAGGCTCCTCTGCTGAGTCCCTCACAGCTGGGCTCTGCTGACTCTAGGGGAGCCACAGCTGCTTCACACAGAGATACTTCAGTCTGGGTGACCTGCTGTGGAGCTGAATTTCTCAATCATTTTCTGCTGATGCCTGAAGAAGCCAGGAGCTATGCCATTGCAGAGGTTTGTTGTGCTGCTGTGCAAGGTGGCAGCTCTGCAGCTGGTAGGCATTTGGGCAATATGCATTCCTCCCAGGACAGTGCTCCTGCTCACAGCTGCATCTGACCTGGGAGAAACAGGGACTCCTGCCTTATGCCCACAGCCAAACTGAAAGAGAGATAACGCCTCAAAGAGCTACAAATTTTCTTTGTCCAAACAGAGTGACTGCTCAGATCAAGTACAAAATATCTAGTTATCTCTATTGCTAGAAAACTGTAGGCATACCATGAGTTTATGAATTTGTGTCTAGCCAGTTTTGCTGCTCAGAGGAAGGAGCAAGTGAATATTACAATAAAAACTAAGGGAAAATGAAACTGCAGGAAAATAGATCCAAGGTAAAAACATCATTTTCTATTTTTTTTATACATCCATCTTCTTACACCTATTTTTTAATTCTTATATTTAAGATTCTACACAGTCTCAAAAATACATTTAAAGACTATCTTGGTGGCACTGTAGATTTCTGACACCCATAAGTAGGTCCTAGTACGTTTTGATGTATTTTATTTCTTGCATCAGCTCCAAAACACATATATTATATCCTTAAAGCATTTTTATTTTAGCTCTTCCATCATGGTAAAAAATGTTCTCTTCTTGTCAATTTACTTGTTTAAGTACTTTGCTGTAGCAACTTTAGCCTTAAAACTTAAGACCTTCACTATGAATGGATTCATAGATGTTCATAGAAACAATGTTAATTGCAGTTAATTGTAACTGCTAAAAAATCTGCATTAGGAAGGAAAATGTATTTAATGATTTAACTATTAAGCAATTCAACATTTCTTTTTAAAATTTTGAGGACTCAAGAGTTTGAATAAATTACCTGGAGGAAACAAAAATTTTGCATGCTAAATGTCTAAGTGGAGTTTCAATTTTAAATTTGTGGATTCTACACCTTCAGGAGGGACAAATGGCCCCTTCAGGGGTGTGAAATAAAAATTAATGCAATGTTCTCTGAAACTTCTAGGTTCAGAGTACTTACTACTTTTGAAAATTTGAGCTAGGAATCAAACAGAAACACTCAAGTCTTTTTGCTGCCTCCACAAGCTCTTCTCTCTGATGTATGTTAGCATATTTACTATTGATAATGAAGATTCATAATTTCTAATTTGAATTTCTGTTGGTCATGTCTCAAGAGCACTATATCTTCTCTTAAGTAATAACAAGCCATAGCTGTCTCCACTGGATCTAGACATATCAAACCAGTGCTGGCTGTAGTACCCAATACCATGAAGGTCTTTGTTTTTCCAGGTATTGTAAGAAGAAATGCAGCAGAGGAACAGGACAGGTTTGGTGTGGATTTCAAGAGTGGAGAGCAAGCTTCTCTTCAGCACCAGTGAAAAATATGAGAGTTGTGTCCATTGTTCATAAGAAATGTTCATATGTACTGAGTGAGATAC
>JAWWMU010000001.1:39880176-39907366 GCA_035048155.1 Cinnycerthia olivascens
TATGTACTGAGTGAGATACTACTTGACTTTTTCCAGAGGCATCAATCATTAAAGGTACAGCCTAATAGAAGTGAATTCCTGATTCTTTATATTACTCCAAGCCAATATCTATTGGAATTTCTACCTGAGTGCCTAAAAATTTCTTTTCAAGATCAGAGCCTGTAATATCTGCACAGATATAGAAATAATTCAGAATTATGTCACATGAATTAAAAAAGTTGCATTGACAATCTGAAAGACACAGCATCACAAGTCTTTTGGATAAGTGCTTGTCTTTCTTGGAAATGCATGGAAGTAAAGTTTACTGTAAATATTTGAATTGTAAGGAGTTTTGTGACTAAAACCATACATTTTAAAAACATTTACGAATGGAAGTGTAATGCTTAAAGACGTGGATTTTGCTTGTGAACCACATTCATGTTGTTTATACAGCTGGGCTTTTTTTGAAGCAGTTTCTCAACCCTATTGCAAAAGCTCTTGAGAGTAAGTGGGGCATAAACTGATGCATACAATTTTGTAGAAAGTACAACAAGCAAGTGGTAAGCTTAAAATTAAGGTTTGGATATCTGGTGAGAGATTACTAAAGGCGGATTCAAGGAAACTCCTGGTGCTATCCAGCAAAATGCATGTTTTCAACTACAAAGTGATGTGGCACAGAAATAAAGATCTAATTTTTTCCATTACAAAGAAATATAATAAAGAGGAGTTTCTACATTTAATCAAAAATATCACTTCCCTATTTGGATCAAATTCAGGGTAGGCCACCAAGATTATGAGGCTGGAGCACTTGCACTCTGAGGAGAGGCTGGATAGCTGGACCTCTTCTGTTCTACCTGGAGAAGAGAGCTGCAGGAGGACCTAAGAGCAGCTCCCAATGCCTGTGGTGAGGTTTCCTTAATACCAGTGACCAAATACGAAAGTTAGATATTTTGAAAATACATTAGTGAATATGCTTATGTGACACTTCAGACATACTCAAGTTCCATATATCACAGATTTTTGAGTGAGAATTAGTAAAAACCCAATAAACCAAGGCTCCAGATTTTTGTTGTCACTTGGAATCTTCAGAGACTTCTCATGTTCAAATTTATCAGTCAATACCTTCATGATATCAGTGAATTTTCAGTTACTGTGAAGTATTGCTCAGAAAGTGATCTAGAAAAATTAAACAGACAATATAGTTTGCAAATACAAATTAATGTGATTCATATTAATTTCTTAAAATAAGTATTTGCAATATTTTGAACATCTTATTAGCCTATCTAATTCTTTAACACTAACTCGCACACTAACACTGCTCCATATGAATGGTATGAACAGAGCCATTACTCCAAATTTCCTAATTTCTCTGCCATTCTCTGCCATTCTACCCTTTTCACCCTGGCCTCTGCTATATAAATGCCCTTCTGTATTCATTTTCAGAAGAAAATGACAGCTTCCATTCCTCTTTTCACAGGGTAGCTGTGGGATGGAATGACAACAAAAGAAAGGAATTTCTGAAGGGTTTCTGGTAAGTCATTAGAAATGAATTTTTTTATTGCACTATCTCTGATCTTATGTCAGCTGAAAAATTCCATTCATGTGTCCCCTAGCCTTGGCATTCAGCATTTTCATTTCTGTACTAACAGATAGCAAGAAGTGGCTTCTTTCACTTACTTTTTCCTCTTTCCTCATCAGGCAGCATGCTCTGATTCACTACAGTGATGAAGACCAATTCCTAGTAATTCAAACTGGTTAGTGGGGGTTGAAGGATTACAGAAAAATAAAATTATAAATATTATTGATTCAGAGAAGAAGACTTGCAAAAGCTGTGATGCTAGAAATGTTTGCTCATATTCAAGCTGCAAGGCTAAGTTCAATAGCTTTGATGTTACAGATCATGGTTGGAGATCATGGTTCAAACAGGGTTTCCTAGAGCCAGTTGCCCAAACCAAAAATGATCAGAAGGAAGGAGCACCTCTCCAGCAAAGAATGGAATCCACTGAACAGTGCACCATCAAATCAACCTCTCTCCAGTTTAGAGAGCAGAGCATTTTGGGAGCCCGTGTCAAAGGCTTTGCAGAAGCCCAGACAATTGACAACTGCAGCCCTTCCCTTGTCCCCTGCTGCAGCCACTCCACAGTAGAAGGCCATGGGTTGGTCAGGCAGGACTTGCCCTGAGTGAAGCTGTGCTGTCTGTCTCAAACCACTTCCATATCCTCAACTTGCCTTAGCTAGGAGGATCACACAAAATGCAAGCAATATTCATCTCATGTTCGAGAATTACTCTGTGATGGTTCATACTTGCAGATTCACAACCATTAAAAATTTCATTAAATTACACAGGGTTTAAATCAGAATAGATTCTATCCCTGATGATTTAAAAATGGTTGGAGCATCTTCTGCCTTCATTATCACTATATTGGCAAGGCCATGAGACAGCCAGGCCCAGGTCTTGGGAAAATTTCCAGCCCCATGCTCCTGAACCTTCAGCATCTTCGTTTGTTTATTCCACTTTTCTCTAGCCAGATGTGAAGTGGAATTTATTATATAAACAAATTAGGAGATATCTGTGCATAGTGGTGTCAGAATCTTTCAAGTTAGGAAAAATCTGGTGTTGTATGTGGCTTGGTTGCCTTAGCATCTAAAACGGAAATTCCTGCCTGAAAGTGAACCATAACAAATGTTCACTGAAAGTTTCACAGAGCTTATGTATTAAGTTGAGCTATTGCTTTATGTCCTTTCAATGCAAAACAATTTATAAAACCTGTTTGAAGTTGACAGAGAAAACTCTGGCTATGAAAAATACTTCTATTACTGTCAAATAATGAGATTATTAGAATGGTTAAAAATAAGGTTTGTGTATTCTTGTTTTTCTTTATTCCTGGATGAGGAAAGAGGAAAAATGAAGAAATACATTTTAGCTTTATTTAAAAAAGTAAAAAAAATATTATGAAATATTAAGATCTTCTCTGAAGGTTGCTTTGCTATAAATAACTACTTGAAACTATTCAAATAACTATGAATTCACTTTTTATCACTTATGTTTAGGAATCATCACATGTTTCCTAAACTCCTGACTTGCACCTGAACAAAAAGAATGAGTGTTGTTTCTATGCAGCATTAACCCAGTTGACTTCCAGAAACTGAAAGTCTTCAGATGGAAAAGGATGTTACAACATGACAGATCTACTTTTGGTTATTAGGGAATGTGACTAAGATAAAATTTTACATCCATGCACCTGACAAAGTAGGAACTGTTCATCCATACCCCAGATGAATGCCCTTGACCATGTAGGAAAGGGCTGAATCGGTTTCTCCTGCCTTGGTGTAAGAAAGGATCAAACTAGTTTTTAATCCTGCTTCACAGAGTATCTAATTCTTACAGCATAAAACTTTGATTGTACTATTAAGTACAATTACTTTCATTCAGTTTTGCTGAATTGCTTCAATTTCTCTATTTAACATACGAATGACTAAATGACCCATCTATCTCAGTATTCTGTCTCTTAGCAATAATTAAAGACAATACCAAGGGAGAACATGAGTTTGATGAGTTTTTGACTGATGCTGGATGTCTTCACAATCTTCTGTAAGAACAAATTCCAGACATTTACTTACTATTCTACAAGAGATGGTTTCATTTCTCTTTCTTAAATCAGACTCCTGAAAGCCTGATTCAATGCCCCATGCCTCTAATATTGTACAGTTTGGTCTATAGCAGCTTTACATTCAGCTTCTGATGTACCTTCATGATTTTACAAATCTTAGTTTCATGAAGTTTTTGATCTCCTCTTGTCTAAACTCCTAATTTGGTAGCTGGTCCTTCAATTTAATGATTGAAATTGACTTCTGAGTACTTTCTTCACTGTCATTACATCCTTTCTGAGATCTGGAGAACAGAACTGCACAAAGTTCTCAAGAATTGGACATGGGGAATTTTGATATAGTGGGTGGGAAAATTATGCTTCCCATCCTCCCTCTCTCAGCACTTATCCTGATGGCTTTGTTGACTTTTGCCTGCCACTGCACACTGAGACATTGATTTCTGAGTGAAGAGTTAGTCTTGTAGAGTTCACTCTTGCTTTTATGCAATAGGTTGTTTATGTTCCAAATCCAGAAGACAGAAAGAATGTGAGCTAACAACAGAATCAAGGTTGACATGATTACAGATTTTTGGTGGCAAAACAACTCTAGAAGTGCACACTGTCTTCTGACTTAATCAGAACATAAGGATTGTTTTACTTTATGGTGCATTTTTAGCTGCATTGCTTCATTATCATTTACAGGAAAAGAATAAATAGCAGGAAGAAAAGATCAATTTCCCATGCAAAGCTGACATGACCAAAAAACCCCATGCGGCTAAACAAACTGTAAGATAAATTATAGGATATATGATGTGCTATGCACCAGACAAATGTGTGTTTTTTTCTAAAACTGTGTGAATAACTGATGGTTTTATTCAGTCAGAATAAAAAAAAATGAAAAACCCCAGTGATTTCATGTGAAATATTTTGTGTTTATCTTTCTTGTCAGAAGGAAAACCCACCCATATTTCATGTTTCCTTAATGAGAGCTAAGGCTTAAACAAGCCCAGTTTAAAACCCATGGGTAGTAACTACAGTTATAAGATCCAGGGAAGTGATCACCTACTCTGCTTGGCACAGGTGTGACCACGTCTGGAGTGGTGTGTCCAGGTCTGGATTCTGTAGTGCCCAGAAGATGTGAGCAAGATGGTCAGGGGCTGGAGCACAGGGCATGAGAGGAAAGGAGGAGAAAGCTGGGTTTGTTCATGCTGGAGATCAGGAGGCAAAAGCAAAACCTTACTGATATCTTCAGGTACCTGACAAGAAAATGCAGAGAATGTGGCGGCAGACTTTCCTTGGATGTACACAGAGAAAAGACAGGAGGCAATGAAAACAAAATTGAATATTGAAAATTCCACTTGAGTGTTAGGAAAATTTGCTTTGTTGTAAGAGGTGTAAAATGTTTGAAAGGAATGAGTTTCGGTTCTTTGGAGATGCTCAGAATTCGTACAGTGAAATCCATAAATATCATGGTCTAATTAAATTTGAGGCAGTGGTAGCCTGTATGACCTCTCAAGGATCCTTCCAAACGAAATGAACCTATATTTCTGCATTTCTATGAATGATGGTTGATCCAGTAGATAATTGGAAAATCTTTCAGAAGGAACCTGAATATTTTATATCTGAGCTTCCTGAGAAACAACATTTGACACATTGCTCTTGTTTTGCTGGCTTTTGTCTAGGCTGGATCGTGTTTCTTCCCCCCAGTTCAGGTTTGTGAATATTATCAGATCCACTGAAATTGTATTTTGTTTTGAAAAAAAAAATTGTCTAAAATGTTTTTAAGTTCTAAATTTTCTCAGATTTTATAGTAGTGGGTCAACAATAAAATTCTAAAAACTAGTCTTCTAGCTTCTGATTGTTTCACAAGCATTAGATGATTAATCCTCATATTTATCTATTATTCAACTAAGCATTTTTATGCAGAGCATATAGTAAAATTGAGAAAGATTGGTCCCTAACTACAAAGTTATCTATCAGTTCCTTTTATTTCTGACAGTTTGCTAAGCATCTCACATTGGTCCTCAAATCCAGGTCAACGAAAATTCACTGGTAGTTTTATAACAGAGGATCCTAAAGCTATTATCCTAAAGTGAAATCCTCAATGAATATTAATTTACATACTAATAATATCAGCAAATTCACTAATGACAGTCATAGTCATAGTGCATGATGTTGAAATGAGGTTTGCAAATGAATTCTTCAATAAATACAACAAAGTCCACCGCTAACAGTCTCCCAATCCAATCTCCATGTAATCACAGTATGTTGGTATTTCAACTCCAAATAAATATTAACTTGACAACCCAAAATATACAAATGCCTTTGGTAGGTTTTTCCCTTTAAGTTCTATGCCAGGCTCTTTGTGGATTCATATGCTTAGCACATTCACTTAAGAAAAAAAAAGTCAAAGCAACTGGATAAAAAATTCTTGAAAGTGCCATCTACAAATGCTTAGTGAGAGGGCGAAGTGTTCAAAATGGGCTGCTCTTAATTCTTTCAGTCTGAAATGTACATATGTGGGTGAGCACCACGTATATGAGTGTTAGGAAATGACCGGGAACATAAAAGGAGTAGGTAGGTTGGCAAAGCCAGCCCGCTGTTGTTATTGTGCCCACTTTAACTTAAGACAATTGAAATTGTTCTGTGATTTGATAAGACTTGATTAATGGTTCTATGAGTTGCCTAAAACTATGACTCAAGTCTGAGCCTGAAACTCAGTCAGTATTTTTAGATTATTAAAAAATGGGGAGAAAATTGAGGCAGGGAACTCCTTTGTCTTGTTTACCTAAGGAATGAAGAGTAAGGTGTTTTTCACGGACTCTTGAAAGCAGCAGATTGTTCTGTGAGTCACTTGTGGATTTTCCACAACTACTATTAAACAATAACTAGAAGCATAACGACAAACAGTTTAATTGCTAAATGGCTTGCAGATTAAAGAGGGCTCAAATTAATATCTTCTAAATATTAATCCTTTCTCTTTAAAGCAACACAGAATTAAACTCTGTCCAAGCACAACAGTGTGTTGTCATTTTCTTGAAGACTTTAGCTGAATGATCCATTTGACATGATACTATTTTTTGTGTTCTTTTTTTGAAGTCTATGGTTGTAAACAGACACTGCTATGAACAACTTCTAAATTTTTTCAGAGTCAAAAAATGGTGTTAAAATGTCTGAAAGATATAGGTAATTTATTCACACTGTATTTTCAGACAATCTATGTTGGATGTATACGGTAAAATGCAACCAGCTTTCTCACTTTATCAGAATTGTTCCATAGTTCCAGGGCTCTGGTAAATTGATTTTTTTTTTGTTAAATAAAAGATGTGTTTTCTGACAGAATACTATGCAGACAGTAAGAGCAAAATTATATTTATACAGATATTTAGATACTCAGTTATTTAGACATTTATTCAGAACTATTTTCTGAAAAATACGGATCTCTCTCTATATCATCTGACTTGCCTATGCAGACGCTAAATATGTGTAATGGGGAAAATCCTGCTCAGTTTGCCCCAAATGCCTTTTATCTGGGAACATTCTGTTTAAAGTAATCATCTTCTGTTTCTCTTAATAGATTCTGTTCATTCAGCCAATTCATTATTGATAACAGAAGCTACAAAATACGTTAATAAGGGAATTCTTTGCTGATAGCAATGAAGCTGCAGAGATGTTGTTTCTCTGAGGAGGTGTTAAATACCAGGGGCTTTTTGTTAGATGTTTGAGTATTGTCTGACTCAGACTGAAACCAAACCAAAACAAACCATCACAAGGGGTAACATTACTGCCAGTCATCTTTATGGTGTAAGTGGTTAAATTCCAATGCAATGACCCCTGTCTTGATCAACAAGGGGCAGACTTCCAGAGGAACAACGTTGAGCCTGTACAGCTCAAGGCTGAATCCCAAACCTGAGATGGTAGAAGTGATACACATACTATTAGAATGGGCATGGCACAGAGGAGAATGAGTAATGTTCACAGTAATTATTTACTCCTACAGAACCTGAGTTAATGAAATTTTTGATAGTGGTATTGGAAAGAGAGGTCAGTCATGCATTCCTCTGAATAAAAGCCAATAACACAACAGTTATGAATAAAACAGTGATTACAGTCTTTATACTGTGACATCTGATTAAATGGTTAGTTGAGGGGACTTTCCTAAAATGTATTCATCTGCCTTCCACACCATATTTATAAACACAAGAAATTCCCTAATGCATAATGAAAGTTTTCAAGATTATCTCATTTTACATAAACTTGGATTTTAGACAGGCCTGGGGTCTGAAAAATATACAGAAGTGCAAAAATAAGAAAGACCATGTTTGCAAACTAGACAACATCTTATGATTTAGCCATTAAGAACACAGGCCATTCAGATTAAAGAGAGAAAAAAAGAAGATAACTCTGTACACTGTTCTTAAAGGGGCATAGATTCCAAAATTAATTAGTCTAATTAATTTGAGTGATTTGTTTGGATGATTGTCATGACACCAAGGGAGAAAGATTTGATGGAATTACTTCCTCCTGTGAAAGATTCTGCATGTTGTCCCAACTGCAGTCCCAGACTCAATCAGAGTTAATCAAGCAGCAGTTTTACTAGTCAATATATTTATTTTTTCCCAGAAAAAGAAAATACCGAAGAAAAACTGATTTCTGAGTTTAAACATTTTACTCACGTGTTCCTGGTTTCCCCTCTTCATTTCTCTTGAAGGATTAGCTCTTTTTATATGAAATTATGTACAAACCAGTTGTAAGCTGTAATTCACAGCAGATAAACACGTTAAAAATAACACTTTTTGAGAAAGATATGGCTCAAGAAATTTTGCTTCATTAGATTATCTGGAGGTAACTTCATAATTAACCATTTCTTGGTAGAAACACCTTCCTAAATAAACATAAATCTATTAATAGCAAAAGACAGTGTAATTTTGTTCCTTGTCTGAAGCCTCTATCAAGAACAATAAATAGCTTATAAGTGTGAAATTATTAAAATAAAGAGGGAACAAAGTGAGGGTACAAGGAAACTATGGCCAAAAATTTGGCTTAATATCTGTAATGCTAGGTGTCCTGGAGCTGGTGGTCTGTATTATATCAGGAAATGAATTTGATATAGAAGGTCCAGTAAACATAACACATGATTCATGTCTTGATACTGAACTCAAAACAGCTAAATATAAATAGAACAAGAAAAAAATATTTAATGAAGCAGCAGATCCTGATTTCCAATGTACCTTGAACTTGTTTTGTTTTGTCCTCAATTGGAATGACTTTTTGCATTCCAGTGAAGAAATGTTTATTGCCTATTACAAAATAGATATTTAAGAACATTGGATGTGAAAAACTCTGCATCTTACACGCAGCACTAGTCATCACAAATTAATGATAAAGAAAGGAAGTATACAAGTCACATTTATAGCAGCAGAGTTGCTGTTAGACACTACTTGGCAGTTCTACATTGTAAAACCAGAGATGTACTGGAGCATGAGTTATGAGGGATTGTAAATGTATGAGGTTCTCTCTCTCTCAGGATCTGTAGCTCATAAAGCTTGAAAACTTCAGAAATGCGGATTCAAGTTTAGCACGTAGGGCCCATGGTTAAAATCCAGGTGCATGAAATTGGATGCCCATTGAAAAACATTACTTATAAATGAAGAGATTTGAGCCATGTAAATACTGACATCAAGGATGAGCTTTTGTGGCCCAAGGGAATATAAAACTACTGAGGTGGAATGCTGTGCTCAGCCTGTGGTATCTGGGACACAAGTACAGGTTAATTATCCCATAGTGGTTTTTGGCTAATAGAATTGGACATTTTAAGCAAGTCTGAAGTTCTTGTCAGAGGTTGCAAACATTCCAGGACAGATCTTCATGGACATTTTACCAAATCAAGGGAACAATGTCTCAAACATCTGCTTGGTAGTACAGAAGCTGAAATGGGGTGGGGTTGAAAAAATGCATTAAATAGTAATAACATTGTCAATGTTTTAGAACCAATGTTATTAGGAATAATAGAGATTTCAAGTATTTTCATTCTCTATTCAAATAATTACCAGATTATTTAAAAATATATGCTGTATTTTCAGTTTCTGGGCTTGATTAATGATGGGTGTGCAGGACATTTAATTGTTCTAGATAAAACTTGCACATACTACTACCAATACTCATGTTGTTCTACATCAGTCATGAGCAGAAGCCCACAAAGAATTTAATACACTTGGCCTTAAAACTGGTGCCCCATCCATCTGAGTTACAGGACAAGGTCTTGGATGACTTCAATGTGTATCATATGAAAACTTGGAACTGAAAAAATGTGACAGTCTGAAATTGAAGGGAGATTTTTCAGAGTGACAAAATTCTACAGAGAATTACTCTCAACAGCTGCACAAGAGAAATTTTATTGACTAGCAAATAGTTTCCCTTCAGATCTGTACTTGCCTGTTGGACTTCAGTAGAAATATTTTTTGTACATATATGATCTTTTCATATCTCTCTGCTATAAGGAACCAACAAAGAATTATAAGATATATACATAATTTTTCCTGACCAACATTGTCTTTTTATCTTTAGTCTCCCACTTATAATTACAGTATTTGAAGTGAGATTGAGAACTATGTTTTCATATCTATCTTGGAAAAAGATAATGGGAAAAGAACAGATGATTTACAAACTCTTTTTTAGTCTGCTAAAATAAAAGACAATTATTCCATCAATCTTCTTTGTTTTTAATTCCACAAATTTATTTGTAGTAACTTCTTTGGAGTCCTATCAGGATAGAATCTTCCCCATCATATACCAAGGATTCATTTTTCTGGAACAAAAGGAAAGACAGTGAAAGTACTGAAAAAAAAGAGATATTAAGATTTTTAGGGCAAGTTATCTCCCAATGTCATTCCAGCAGCTGCTGCAAACAGCACCACTGTTGGTTTCCTCCTGCCTGTGGATGATTTTGTTATGTGCAGTTGTGGAGTGTGACAGGAAAGAGAAGCTATTTGTGGCTTTCCCATTAATTCAGTCCTCATTTTGGGAAGTAAGGAATCAGCAAACTTTATCTTGTTTTCATCAAGACCTAAGAAGGAAGGGAATGTTATTAGGCACTTTGGTAAATTCTTCCTTTATTCTAGCACTGTTTTTCCGCCTGAATTGCTACATTACTATTGGCAAAATTATGCAGGGTGAATTAAAATGATTGAGAAAGCCATCATCACTGAATGTCCCTGCCATCCCCCTATGCTGCACTCAGGAAATGGAAATTACAGTACTATTACCGTATCAGTTCTAAATAAAATGTTTGCCTTGAAATAATTCAGCCAGTTAAGTAAAAATAATTCATTTTCTGACAGAAGGAAGACTATTAGGCAGCTATGTAATCTTATCAGAAAATAAGGCTAAAGTTATGGCCAGTTGTATATGAGCAGCAAACTCAGCCCCAGAAGAAGAGGTTCGGAGCAGCTCAGCCCCCTTTGAGCCCAGCATGGGCTGGCAGAAGCTTCCAGAAGGTGCTGCTTTTGCTGGGCATGTCACAGGGAACCAGCCCAGAGCCTGAGCCAAACCACAGCTATAGAAATGGCTCGAATGGCTTCCAGACAGCCTGTGTGGAAGTCTGTGACCTACTTCTTGCAACCCTGCTGTGCACAAACATACCTCCCTGCCCCAGCTCTAGGGTAATTTCCAAGAATCATTTCTTGATACTGTTATCTTGATTTCCCCTTTTCTGTCCTCTCTCCTGCTGCCTAGCTTGAAGGTACCAGCTACGGTGGCCTCTCCCCAGCCCCGTTTTTTAATTTTCTCATAATTAAAAGTGAGATGAATATATGCATACCATTCATCCAAATTCACTAAGATATTCACACATTTCACTCCAAGGTACTTTCCCCACAAGAGCAAAAGCCTTTTTAAATTCCCCAGTTGCCCACAGCAGTTTGGAAGTCTTCCTTTATGGAAGGCCTCAGTGTTCTCCTTGTCACATCCAGAGGAGTGAGAGACAGCCCTATTCCTGGAAAGCCTGAGATGGAGAGAGAGAAACCAGGAAAGAGAAGAACAGTGCCAGAGCATGCAGCAAATCCCTGTGTTCTGACAGGCGTCTCCATCATGGTCACAGGGCAGGTAGGATGCTCTTGAGGGGTAGCTCAACAAGGGGAGCAGAAAAGAAGCTCGCCATCATTTTATTATTAAGATGTTGTACTAGAAGGAAATCAGTAAATACAGATTTCTGTACACCAAGCTTGTGGGCTTGATCCCTGGCTGGACCATTCACTTCAGGGTTGGACTTGAAGATCCTTATGGGTCCCTTCCCACTCAAAATATTCTATAATTCTGAGAGCAGGGAAAAAGACATGTATAATGAAAACATAAGCCCAAGAACACCAATTTTTCTTGTAAAGAACCTTGGAAAATTAACTAAACAAGGAAAATGAACTTCCCATGAAGTCTTTGTATGTTCTCTTTTATTTTATCTCTAGGGTGTTATTTTTCTCAGTTTTAATCTACTGTTGAATATGGATTGCTTTCTATAATCTCCTCGGGCATTCTCCAACCTTTTATGAGGATTTCTGCAACTTCTTCTGAGAGTATCATATTTTTGCTGAGACATCTACTTCTGTTTATGGTTTCTGAGCACAGTTTGTTTCTCATTAGCAGTATCTGGACTTCCAACTGGATTTCTGATTATGAATCTTACTAGAAAATTTACTTGAATAAATTAGTCATAAAAATTGCCTTGAAATGGCCTCACAGTCCCAAAATCACAGCTACAGTTAAGCCCTGCAGAATGTGGATCAACCTTTAGCAAAAGCTTAAACATCACCATGTGGAGGTGAAGATGCTGGACTGTGAAGTTTGGGGCTGGTGAAGCGTTGTGGTGATCTGGGCACATCTGTGCTGTGTACTGGTCAGAGCAGAGCCCCAGACACACCATTCCTGTCTGTTTAATGGAGCAGTGTGGCTCTCCTTCGTTTTCTGTGCTCTGTGGGAACAGCCTGTGGCTGCACAGTCAGTATCTCACAGGTACGGAATGGAGTGATGTTTTCTGGGCATACCTACAGGTATCTTGTACAGCAGAGCTGTGGATCCTGTTACGACTTACTTGGCAACCCTGAGGCTGTGTTGTACCTCTCCAAGGAATGATCTACTAGAATCTCTTCCCATATTCTTCCCTTTCTCACTTCTAACTGACAGCTCAAAATCTTGTCCCACTACCTTGCAGCAAGATAAATACCTAATC
This sequence comes from Cinnycerthia olivascens, assembly GCA_035048155.1. NCBI lineage: Eukaryota > Metazoa > Chordata > Aves > Passeriformes > Certhiidae > Cinnycerthia > Cinnycerthia olivascens. Next base: position 39,892,963 of record JAWWMU010000001.1, read on the forward strand.
TGTGTAGGGTAGGTAAAAACTCAGTTTGCATGCTGAGCTGGCAGAGGGGTGTGGATCAGAGATCTGACATCAGGTCCTGTAAGTCTTACTGCTAAGCATTGTGTAACAGCAGATTTTTGGGTAACAGCATTGGTTTCTAGTCCATTTAGTATGGGTGCTGTAATATAGACTTCTGAGTGGCCCTCACTGCTTTTTCCTGTTTTCCAAACAAAGGGGTTTTTTTCCTAGAAGCATGACTTTTGCCAAGAAGGGTAACCACAAAAATTGTTGTTTACATCAGAAATTCAGACGCACAGACAGCAAGACTCCCTCTTGTCAGGATAGAGAAGAGAAGGAGTTTGAGGCTCTGAGTTACCTTAGTGGGGAGGTTTGGGTTAGCGTGGGAAGAGTCAGCCACAAGGAACACAACACTAACACTGGTTTTGCTGCTGCCAGTAAGGACCACAGGGTGCCACAGAACAGAGCATTTTTTGACCTGCTTTTGTTGTTACAAACCAAGGTTTTAATGGAAAATATGCCTTCCTCTTCCAAATAAACTTTGCCCAGTTTGAGAATCCTATTTACTATAAACAGCAGCTGTAGCTGCTGGCAGTATTCTGAACTAATGACAAAGAAATCAACTTTGTGGAAAAGAGGAAAAACATGCCAACACACAAAGCATTAAAAGGCAGGAGGAAACTGAGTGTGCTTCTAAAATGTTCCTCAGATTTGTGTCATTTACTCTCCTGTTTAAGTTCTACAATACTGCTGTGGAGAAAGCAGGTTTGCACAAATACAGACAAATATCTTGTGGGTTCATAAGGGGCTGCCAGTGAGACCAGGAATTCCATGTATTTTTATTCAATATTTGTGCCAAAAGGTGGATGGAAGAATGGGGATTATGACAGCACATGTTACCACATGTGTTTATACATGTCCTAGGTGGCTTTCTTTGTTAAGGAACTTCAGCCTCTTTTTCTGACTTTTATTCTTGTGTCATCTGTTTATTTGCTCATTTTGTTTAGGGGTTTTGTTTGTTTGTGGTTTTTTATTTGCTTATTTTGGGTTTTTATTTTTTTGGATGTGCTTCTTTGCTGTTGAAGGTTCAGGGGCAATGTATAGTAAATACGTGAAGTGCTGCAGGGTTAGGCAAAACCATGAGCACATTTGTGTCTGAGCTTCCACACAACTATGCATAGATGAGCAGGCTACAGCAGCTGCTCCAACTACTTCTGGAACATGCTGTCTTTGTTTTTCAGTGATGGAACCCACAACATTAATGAGGCAGTATGTGATCTCTGGGAAATTACAGAATCATTGAGGCTGGAAAACACCTCCAAGATCATCAAGTCCAGCTTTTCACTGAACAACACTTTGTCAACCATGTATTCCTCAGCTGCTCCTCACAGGACTTGGTCTCTAGACCCTTCACCAGCTATACCAATAAATGGTGTCACATACCTAAGGAAAAAAAGCAATCATCAAGCAAGTTCTAATTTTACCTGTGACTGTATGTTTCAAAAATCAGTTATACCCAGTCAGATTCATAAAATGTGTGCATTCAGATGAGACTGAATGATCTAGATTCAGAGTACAGAGCTGTTGAACTGAAAGCAGGCCTGTTTTAGGTGATCTGAGTTAGTGGCAACATTCTGTCAATTACAGATGCTGAAAATTCCCTTATTTTGCAACTTATGAATATTCCCAATGGCATTTTGAAGGATGTCTTATGAAACAATGACTATGATTTATTGGATTTCTTGCATCTTTACCAGCCTAGATTGCTGTACCCCATCTCTAAGACCACAAGCTCTCACTTCAGGAACATGTGGTTACTTGTTGTGCCAGAATAAACTAATGACTGCATGAAATGGTTCCTCTCAGAAACTCCCAGTTATAATGAAACAAAGCCTTTTTGGATCCAGGACCCTTATATTTATAAAAACAGCTACTGCATTCTCTTTCCTGCCATGCTGAGGAGTACTTGCAAGTCAATTCTATTTAACAATTACTTCAGCAGTCTCTCAGTGTTCTATGGAAGCTGACAGTACTTAGTTTTCTTTTCTAATTATACAGAACTTACAGTATGGTTAACATACCATCAAGAAGTAGTAACACTTCATTTATGGATAAATATCTTAGCCCAGGTGGCAGACAAAATCCAAATATTTATAGAAATCTAAATAGTAACACTAACAATCTGATTTTGTCAGTGGTTTTGAGTAAAAAATACACCACTATTAATAATAGTAAATCTTTGGTCTTCTTAGGATTTCAGATTTCAGGATTTAATTAGCCCATCACGATACATAGATGCTGATTCAGAATTGTGAGATAATGAAGCTGACAGTCACAGTGCTGAGAGGAAGGATTGCTAAGGCACACAGTTTTGGGTTATAGCTTTGTCTTTTATCCTTTTGGTGTGTTTTATGATGAATACTGCATATTGGATATAATGTGTGTCCTATGATCAATCCTTAATTCATCTTCTTTAGGAACATAAGTACAAGAGGGAATGTTTTCTGCTAAGTTATCAATCTATAAAATTATTCAATAAATGAGAGTCATGCTGAACACTTAATTGCTTAGCAATGGGTATTGCAAATAGATTTTACCTAAACATTAGCTTATCTGGGCTGAAAACTTCTGTTGTATTGCTCTTTCCCTGGAACTCGATCTTATCACATACTTTTGAAGCAAGTTCATTCACTAAGTTTTGACCTAAGAATAATTGCAAAAAAAACATATTATGTGTTTATTGATGCCTTTAGAACTTCCCCATGTTTGTGTTATTAACTAAATCTTTTCTGCTTTGGGAAACCATCAATGGGAGCCCAGAAGGATCGTACATGTTCTATTTGAAGGATCCACTTCTTTGGCCATAAGCACTTCTAGATGGAAGAAAAGAATACTATTTTCTACTCAGCTGTTTCTGGAATTAGGTTGTAGTTGTTAGAGCTGCTTCAGTAGGAAGCAGCTCTACACTATGCCCACCTTGCTGCCTGACTGCCCTATCAGTTTCAGAGAGCCCTTGTACACTAACTTTAAACTTCCCACAGTCTTTATATATGACTTAGTTGTCTACTTTTAGAAGAATAATTGTCCCAGACAATTATGACTATAACAGAGAAAATATGGCTAGTACAATATGAAAATAGATTTTTTTAGACATTTATTCTTAATAAAATAAATGTTTTATTGGTAGGAACACAAATCAGTAAGTAGGTATAACAATTGTCTGACTTAGTAGCTAGCTATGTATGAAGACAGAATATATCAAGAATTGTAATCATAGAAATCAGACTTAAAAACACATTATTAAGTTTCCAGTGCCTTTTATTACCAGATCATTAGGATTTTTTAGAGTGATTTCTTTAGTTATAATTTATTTAGTTTCCTTGTGAATGTTATGAAGTAGATTCTATGACTCCTCTTGGGAGACTGTTTCTCAGTCAAACAAATACCACATTTGCAATAATTGGGCCAATATCTCTTAAAATAATTCAATTCTAATTGGTGGCTGTTAATAATAATCCAGAATGCTTCATTATATCTATTTCTGTACTTTATTTCTGGAATATTTATTCTCTATACTAAAGTTTTCAATCACCTAAACTCTTGTAAATGCATTGTTTTTTCTTAAGCCTCAAGCCTATACAAAAGCTGTATGTATTCCCAAGCTAAAATCTTTAGTGCACCAAATCTGTTCTATTATTCTCTCTATGTATGCTATCCAAACACTTTATAAACATTTACATACACATAAATTTAAAGTGTTTATATACCAAAGGTAGGAAAAGGGAATTATGCTCAAGAAAGACAACTTCAGGTTTAATTATCTGGAGGCCCTGTTCCCCAACTCCTGAACCCTGCTCAGTTCAGCCAGGTGTGAACTCACTGTCCATGCACAGAGACATCAGACGCTGAGGCATCACAACTGAGATTAAAATAAAGGCTCAGTTCCTTTTCCCCAGGTCTCTTTTCCTGTGTGCCAGTATCGTGCATCCCCACAGGACACTGGGCTGTGAGACTGCCCAGGTGGCACCAGGTCTGTGTGTTAAACTCCTCAGTGGCTTCCTGGGGCTGAGACACCACGTTTGCTTGTCTGCACCCTAATGCTGAGCTCCACCTCACTCTGCCATCCAGATATAAGTCAGTAGCTCTGCTTATTGTTTGGAAACTTCCCTGAATCACAAAAACTATGCAGTTTTCCTATCTGTTTCTTATTTCCATTAGGAATCACTTGCATATTCGTCACAAGATGCATAGCTCAGCTGTTGAATCAGCAGGGGAAAGAACTGTATTCCGTTTCCTTTGAAATTGTCTACTGCAGCAGGGTTTGGCCACTTAAATTCACAAGTCAGTATATTACAGAATGTTTTCTAAAACAATAAAATCTTTACACGTCATGCTGGCTCTGCTAGGGCTAAAGTAGCCAGATGATTGTTGACTATATTTTGATTATATTCTTTCAACAGAAAATCCATACGAAAAAGTGCAGGATGAAAGTCAACAGGAAAATGTGGCTGTATGGACAGGAACAGAATAGTGGTTTAACTGGCTGGTTAACTGAGTTAATGGTTCATTTCAGTCCCTATAGCAGCAGTGGCACATTGAACCTACTATATGTAGGTATACAATGACTGTGTGAAGTGTTCAAATCTCCAGATCTTTCAAAATTCTTATTTTATTGTAGCAGTTGGGGCAGAGTTCCACCAGAATCCTAGGAACTTTCTTATCAGCCTTTCCAAGTATTGGTATGAAGTAAATCCTACTTCTGTGGGAGAAGATGCTACTCTTTGCGTCCAGATAAGAGAGTATAAGTTTTGTTTCTTCTTATGCTGTCACCATTCAGTTGTAGGTTAAAAAGGGATATTGGCTTCCATTCTAAATCTTATTTTCAGCTTGGTCTTTTGTTTTTTGGTTTTTTGTTGTTTTTTTTTTTTTTAATATTAGGGACAGATCTGCAAGTGTTCAAGGACGTAGGTACCACAGTGCTTTGAGAAACCCCCACTCCTGTGCCCTGCTGTACCAAATACTTGGTGTCACAGGAGACTTTCTGCGGGCTTTCAGTCAAGGCTTTACACCTGAAAGAGCAAAAATGATCCAGAGATCACCTTGTCCATCTTCTTGAGTAACTCGGAGAAACCACAGAGCTGCCTTATCTGAGGAGCTTGATCAGCATGGGATGCTGTCGCCAGCTGCTGAGTTCCGTGTGCCAAAGGGGACAAGGCAGTGTCCCCTCCCCGAGCGGCAGCGGAGCTGCCCTGCACGGAGGGAGGGCCGCTCACAGGCCGGCTCCGCTCCCGCCGTCCCGTGTCCCTGTGTCGGGTACCGATGGCAGCTGGAATATCGATGGCAGCAGGCACTGGCATCGCTGGGGACACGGCCCCACCTCGCGGCGCTGCGCTGTCATGGTGCGGCTTTTCCAGGGAAACACGCGCGGCTTGGGAATGCCCGCGGCGCTTCAACGCTGCCCCGGCGAGCAGCATCTGCTCAGCGCCAGATCCTGCTCATGGGGAGCCAGCTAAAAAACGTCCTCCTCCAGAGCTGGAGTTGCAAGGCAAAGATCTATCGCAGTGCTGCCCAGAGGTTAAAAACAGGTAGCTTAATTTTGGTTGCTTCCATCCTAAAAAGGATCTCTCCCACTCACAGAAGCAAATGACGTGCACAAATGAAGAAATCATAAATAAAAGAAGAAAGGTATTAAGTTCACCATTTTCCAGCAGAAAATATTCAGCAAGAGCCCTTATAGTTTCAGTGCTTCCCAGTGGTTATAGACAATGTATGGCTATTTTTAATGCTTAAACAAGATTCTGGAGTTGTACAAGTTCACTAACTCCTCACTGCCATCTGGATTCTCTGGGACCTATGAAAGCGTTCCAGTTTGGACAATATTCTCAGGCACACAGTGTGATTCTTGGGGGTCCTCTTAAGGTCAGAAATTGGACAGGATAATCCTGATGGGCCCCTTCCAACTCAGAATATTCCATGACTCTGTGATTCATACAAAGGTTTAACACAGAAAATGGGCATGTACCATGGATAGATGAATTTACCTGGCTCTCAGCTGTCTTGATTACAAGAGGGATGGAATAGAAGACGAAAATTGGGACAGCAAAGAGGCACATACACTTGGTGGAAAAGAGCAGAACCTGGTAAGGTCAAAGTTTTGGTGGTACAGGATATTAATCAACTTCTTGAAATAAAACTATCAAATGGATATAAAATATTTCTATATTTGTTTAGACTTGCAACTACAGTAATTCTTAAAAGAACAATGAGAAACCCCTGATTTATAATCCAGGACAGGATAATGCTGAATAACAAATCACAGCGTGGTACTAATAGCAAATTGGCACATGTAACTGGGCTTTCTTAAAATAACAGTATTGTAACCAAGTTGTATACAGACATCATCCACTCCTGAAGTGAAAAAATTGGCAGCTACTCCAAGAAGAGTTAATAAAATTTTCCAGAACCCAAGTAGGTCAGGCCCACAGTACTACTGCATTCATAGATTCATGATTTTCTAAGACAGCGTGGGACTAATGTGGTTCCAGTTTATTTCTACATTACTTGCGCCACATGATATTATTTAGTGACTTCCGAGTCAGTGGTCAGTTTACAAAACAAGTAATAGAAAAGTATCATTCTTAGAGAAGATGTGCTTATGAGGTAATAAAGAATACATATTAGAAAATCAATAGAGCATGTCATTAAATTATATACATTCTATAGCATTATATACATTCTATAGCATTTGCTGTAGGAGTCTTCTTCCAAAATTTCCCAAGGAACCACAGCCTTCTGAGTTTTTTGGGCTTGCCTGTTACAGGACTGATGCGTTATAAACAATTCCCATTACATAACACTTATTCAAAACAAAGACTGATGAGTTACATCAGTGACATGTCAAGGCTGGGAAAAACATGAAATATTTGTCAGCAAACATCTCCATATGAGGTATGAATTTTAAAAGGGACTGCATTGCTTACTTAAAACATAACAAATAACTGATAACTTTTATGACCTTTCTGTCATCAAGTCCACTTCAGATGAGGTTATAAATATGACTTCCACTGGAACAAAAAGATGCAGAAATAGGGGGGAAATTCCTTCAGAACATATCCAAGACCTCAAGAACTAACACTTTCACTGCCTCTACCCTATGGCTGGAACAATAATGCTGGCTCAAACAGTCTATGCAGAAATGCTGATCTGCCTGGTCTGTGTTCAGTATGGTACAGTATATATTAAAAAATTCACTCTATAGAACCTCTCTCAGCCTCTACATCTTCTCACATTAATTGCACGGTTGGTTGTGCTTTGTGCACGTATTGCATTAACACATGTACAAATGGACATGAACAATATTGCCCCAAGTGTATTTCTTTATCTGTCATCACGGGTGTATCACTATGATAGCCTAAAGACAGCCTTTCAAGGTCCCTTTAGAAAACAGTATCTTAAAGTCTTAGTCCTACTGATAAGTCTCCGATACGGACTTTTTGGAGCATTTAGTAGGACTCTTGTTATTCTCCGCTCATTTCTCATTTTCCAAGGAGACAGCCCTGAAGACTGATGATCTCTGGTACCATTAAAAGATTCTGTGGACCAAAATTTATGTGTGGATTTAATTGCTAATGAAAGCAATCTCAATTTAAAAAAGAAATAGCCTTTTAAAAAGGAGATTGATGAGTGCTCACTGATTCTTTTCTGGTTATATTTATCTAAAAGTCAACTTGCTAAGCTGCACTGTTAAAACTCCAAATTCTCTCTCTCTGTTAAAACTGAATAAAACCTGTTGTATTTCAGTATTCCAAAATACGGCCCATTTTCCTTGAAGCCAAAAATAGAGAATAAGGAGATATTTATTTCTATTTTGGTCACAATTGTGGGTTGCATTGATGACAAACATAATAATGGCCCACTGGACAAGGCAACATAGTTCTATTAAACATAATTAATTTCATTTTTTAAAAAATAATTTTGAAATGACTGTTTGACATCAGTGCCACTGCTGAAAGCCTGAAATACTGTAACACATTTATAACACAGTCTGAGTTCAATTTTTTTGGTGGCATTTTTTTTAGCTTGCTCTAGCTAGAAACCATTTTTCCATATTCTTCCAAATACAAAATTATTCCTACTCCCTCTGCTCTCAGTCTCCTGCATTAGAGAACTTTGCTTGCCTATATCTCGCAGATTTTCAGAGTAAGGTTTAGTCATGCTACCTAAGTGAGAAACCACTACTTTCTTCTTGCTTTGTACTACTTTTTTTCCCCTTTGGATTCTTTATACAGAGAAAGACTAAGAAAAATTAGATGGAAGGTGTTATTTCAACAAAACAGAAAAATTTAACTTCAACAGTCAATAGTAACAGTCAAATTTAAATAGTTCCTTGAATGACCACAGATCCTTTATTGTCTTTTATTGAAACTAGGAAGAAAACCACAATTACAACTACACAAGCATGACTTCTCCAAGATGTTTACAAAACTCATTGACACACTACACACTGAAATATTATAACTTTAATTCACTGCACTTTATGAAGCTTATCTTCCAACTCCATTATTTTCCAATCAACTTATTCAGGAAAATGGTAACCAAAATAAAACTCTTATCTTTAAATCTAGCTTCTTGTCATTTAACTGTTCTGAAAATTTTCCTCAGGATTTTTCTATTCATGTACTGGAAAGATACACACTACAGAGAAAGGAAGCAGGGCAGGGAAGGACAGATTTCTTGGTTGTGGGTATAATTTCTACTTTGTCTACAAACTTGTGTTTGAATAAAATTTTAAATTTAGTTTTTTAGCATACTGCTAATTCACTAGAGTTTGGTCCTAAACATCAAACACTGGCAATGTTTGTACCGATAAAGAACATTTAGTAACAATAGCAAGCGCATCCCATTTGGGGGCAAGATGTACTTGCAGACATGTAAGATGTAAAGCTCTCCTCTGCTTGTTGAAAAGGCAAGCCAATAAACATGAATTCCTAGCCAAAATTACCCTTCCATTCTTAGATAAAATAATGTTGAATGGTGAGGAGGACTACTGAATAGTAGATACATGGGCAGCACTGATTGCAGCTATGCTGGAATACTGAATCCAAGTCCTTTTCTAGTTCTGAAGGCATGAAACTCATAGAAGTTTCAACTGGAGTTCACTGGTCTCATCTCCTGTGGACTCTGTTAGTGGGAAACATCCAGGCATTAAATGGTTTCCTCTTCCTAGCTGCCACTAGAACACAATAAGGAGTTTCATTGCTGCAACAGAGAAGTGACAGTTTTGGATATGTAGCTCTTAAAAGCAGGCCCTTTGTGGAGCAAGTTAAGCATCTGCATAAACAAACATCCAAAGCCTGAAAATCCAGACCAGGTAACTTTGTTTGCATAAAGCAGTATATCTGCCAAAAGCCAACTTTCTGTCTCAGAAACTGCCTGAAACTTCCTTCTACTTCCCTGTGCCTTACCGTGCTCTACTTCTAACTGTGAAGATGTGGCATAATGTCTTGTGGTAATCTTTATTTCTTATTGCTGTAGAACAGGAAGAAATACTGCCAACCTCACTTCTGTTTCAAGCTGTAACCCAAATGATGGACACAGATCTGGTCTGCAATCCAACCTAAAAGTCAGCACTTCCTCTGTCTTCCACCTGGAACTGCTCAGCAGCAAAAGTTTAGCAACTAGTGTGCACTAAAGACTGCACTATATCAAGGACAGCAGAAATTAACTTTAAAATACATACTAAAAGCTAAGACAGAAGGGCATTAAAATAAATGCTTGTTCAATCATTTGGAATCAAATTTCTCTAAAGAAGAAATCTTAAAATGTTTGGAGAACTGAGTCCCTGTTATTTACTTCCATTATTTACTTAATCAAAATACCTGATTGGAATAATCATCGGTGAATTCAACTATGTTAATACACATCAAATATTTGAGATAAAAAAAGGCAAAAGCCTTCAATAAACATATAAATTAAGCAAGACATGGGAATGAGGTGATTTTTCTCTCTGGCATTTGCTACCATCAAGACTATAACACAAGTTCTTTGTTTAATGATGTTTTTAATGAATACTGAGCAACTATAGATGATGTACTTAAATGGAAAATATATTTAATATTTCAATTATAGAAATAGTCTAGTTAAAAGATAAGCACTATACAAAGTAGGAGTACAGTACTAGTAGGAAAGTAGTATCATTAAGTTGGAACAAAAGTTTTATTAACAACACAGTACCCAGTACAATGAAATTAAAGCCTTCCATGCTAGTCCACTAGCTGTCCAACAAACTCTCAAATTGATAGGAAAATAATATTCTGTTATTAAATAAGGACTATGAACGTGTTCCCTGATGAACAGTGACCCTTTAGGAAAATAAAATGAGCATCAAAAAATAAAACAGCAAATTAAACTCTGCTTGGAAGCTTATTCCCTGCTTCAAACAGCTCCTAACACTCCAGATGCTTCCCCATGACTTCAGAAACCAGTGTTTCTCTATTGAGCAAAGAAGCATACTCACTATGTTACAAAATCATGTGAAGAAGCCCCACAAACTGCAACACACTACACCATTAAAGCCATAAACTATACATTTAAGAAATACACGTTGTAATGAACTTCAGTACAGCACAGACTCAGTTGTACAGTACAGGCACAGTAATATCCTTTGTGATTTAATACACGACCTAAAATCACAGCCCCATGAACAAATTAGAAATAAAGGAAAGTCAGAAACATTGGCAAAGGGTGGGCCTTGGCACATAAATATGGCAGTGGTTCACTGAAGTGTCAGTAATAATTACTGTCTTTCCATGAACACTGGCATCTTCAATTCTACAAAGACACTTTTCCACAGTAGAATATTCATTCTCTAAGCCAGTAATCACCATATCAAGTCAAAAAAAAACCCAACAAACCAACCTCAAACCATAACAAGTCAGTCACTGGGTCTGGAGTCAGCTTACTGAAGATTCAGGAATAAAATAGCATTTCACTACCAGAACTTTAAACAGGCTCCCTCCTAGGACAGAATCACTCAAAGGTAGCAAAAAACACCATCAAGGGTTGAATTGCATAGGACAGAAAGGTGACCAGCCACTTCCACAGCCCCAGAGAAGTACATATGATTTAGGAAAGCTGAGCAGAACAGAATCTCCTTTCTAATTCTCCTTACAGCTTCAAAATCTTCCTGGGAAGTTTCCACCACATTGAACGCTAGATGGGAACATTTATATATTTATTCTTATATATAACAATGTGTGTGCACATATAGAGCCTACACTGAACAGGGAGAGAGTATGCTCCTGGTTACACCAAGAGCCATGGAAATACAGGGGAAAAGGCAGGATATGAATATTTTATTTTGAAATATAATTAATATTCCTTCCCCTGTGTGCCATTAATATTTCCATTTCCCATCTTGGCAGAAGCATCGTGTCATGACCCATGCCCAGTCCTCAGAGCTCCAGCAGTGGCTTTTGCTTTGCATTGCCACTCAGTCCTGATGCAAACAAACCCTTAATATGCATGAGGGAATAAACCATTTCCTTTGTTTTGTAGATAGAACCACTATCTGTAACTATGACAAAGCATCTCCAATGCAAGTACCAGGTATGCAGAGAACATTTTTCATATAACAAGTGTTCCTCTTCCTACTGTTGTAATCTGAAAAAAATTAAAGCCATTACATTCCTCATGAATTAATGATTTTTTTCAGATGTGTCCTAACTGCCTGTGTTCAAACTGACATATATTGAGCAGTTTGATGGGAATGAAATATACAGCTGTTAATTATATTTCTTTGCAAGTTTTAATTATTGAGAGACATTACATCACACGATACTCATTCTTTTTTCATTACAAAAACTGATTTATCATTAACTGATTTTGAATGCTAAAATAATTTCACATTAAGTCTTTGATAGTTACGAAGCTAGATGCCACATCTACCATTTCACTTTAATTATTATAAAAGGCACAAAAAACCTTTCTGAAATATCCTAATATTTAAAAAAATAAAAAAGACTCACCTCAGTGCTATTGCCAGAAAAAAAATTAGCTAGCTAGCAGGTTTGTGTTCTAGCCCTTTAATTTACCACCATAAAATGAATAGTGAAAGTAAACAAAGTAATTCTGGAAACACCAAGGAAAAAATTAATTTGTATATTAGCTAGAATTGAAATCAACCAAAATTACCTTTATTTATAATCAGCACTAATTAATGATCAAGTTGACAAAAATACATATGTGGACAAACCCCTGAAACACAGAGTAATTTTTTTTAATTGTCATAATTAGGGAAGTTGTTTAATTTAAGAAGCTAAAGAACTTTATGTGTTGAAAGCAACTTTATCAATATGCAGTTTCTAGAGAAACAGGACACAACCATTACATTTTCATAACTTATAAAGTAGTAAGTCATTCAACAGAAACACACACTGGAACCAACTTGGATTAAAGAAATAGTATTTGGCTCATCAAGAGAAATATCTGTCCACTCTAAGGCCTATAAAACAAATTCAGTAACTTACATCTGTCATTGTTATTACGGTCACTATTCAGGGGAAAAAGTTAAGGAGACCCAGATATGTAGAACTTATTCTACTCCTATTAAATAGGACATAACCAGGAACAAGATTAAAGTTTAGAATCCAGATGATGTGACCTGCTGATTTAATTTTGGTGAGGCACCTGGCAGTGGCTTGAAATTAAAGTTAAGGTAACACAGGCTACATAACCTTGCAGTGCACGTTCAGGCTTTATGGCACTGAACATAGGTAGGCGCATTTTCTCACAGAGACAGAAAGAAACACAGGAAGAATGATAACAGAGATGGGTAAAAAAGAAACAAAATTCTTGCCATCACTTGTAGACATGAGATACCTGCTGTGTATATACCACTAAACTTCTACTGGCTCAGGAAGGCATCAAGAACTACACTGTCAAAAACAATATAAAGCAGAACAATGGAGGCAAAAAACAGGTGTTGCCTTAGGTCTGAGAGAGACTGAGGGAAGACTGTCCTGAGGCAGGTATGGTATCAGACCTCAACAACTAGCAAGTGTCAAGAGTGGAACAAGCTGCATCTGCAAGGAAAGCAGTATTATTAACTCAAACATATCACAAGATGTTGTCTTTGATACTTTCTGTAATGGGCTCTGAAAAGACCCTATGGAAGTGTACATTAGGAAACATCAAGTCCTTTCCTAAAACAGGCACAGGACCCAAGAGATAAAGTGAGGGAGAGTGAAGGGAGGCAGCTGGGGAAGACAGAAAAGCTCATTCCCTCTTCATTCACATGCACTGCAACAGGTTGTTGGAACTGTGTTCATTCAGTGAATAATTAATGAGAGTTAATTTCCAAGATCATGATGTGTTATCGGCACCTAACAACATGGGATATAATCAAGAATAGTGTTTGCTGCTACATGCAGTTGTGATGCAGCTCTATTTCCTACACCTACACACAGAAGCAAAGCTGTTCAGAAAGGTTAACTCAACAATGAGACTGATCCATCTTGCTGGAATTGTTACCTCAGTGATTTTATGAACAATTACACATACACAAAAACACATAAGGAAAAACTAAGAGGCAGCATGACAAAAAAAAAAAGTTTTCTGCCCTATTACATACCATTTCATTCATCACAACAAAGCTAAACCTGTACAAGTTTGTACATATTGCATTGAAAGAACTGTTTACTAGCTCAAAAAATGAAAATATCAGAAACATTAAATTTATGGTCCCTTTTGCAATTTTTGTGCAGTCAGCATCAATGTATCAGCACAAAGCTTTTGACAAGTACAAAAAAAACCCTGAACAAAGGCCACAGAGCCCACAGGGCCCTCATTTGGATACCCAAGACAGGTACCAGGCTGATGTCCCTGGTCATCCCAAAAGCCAAATTCAAAGTCTGCTATATAGAAAAGTGAAGTTATAGCCATTAGTAAAGAACTTAAGGATATAAGAAGCTAATTTAAACAGTAAAGATAAATTGGATCAAAACTACATATACAGTTAAAGACATAGGTAAACATACACAACTGTTTAACTCAAGATCACATTTTTACACAGGAGAAATACTACACTCTGATGTACCAGTATGGCTTTTTTCATGAATAGGTGGGTGTTTTCAGACTTTAAACTGAAAACTGTTAGTTGTCTAAGAAAACTAGAAGTGATTAATTATGTTAGGAAGAATTCATGTCAAGAAATGAAAGATGCCAAGAAATTAAAGTGAGATCAATGTGAAATTTATAGCATTAAGATAGACATCACTATGATTTAATTTTGGAAGATGTTTCACCTTCAATTTAACTTTTGTCATACTGTGGCAGCATATTTCGCCTGTGAACTTTCATCTTAGAACACTTAAAGATAAGGTATAACTGAAAAAAAAATTAGAAAATT
>JAWWMU010000001.1:39907428-39922482 GCA_035048155.1 Cinnycerthia olivascens
CTTGTGGACATGCACAAATTAAAAAAAAACCAACAAAACCAAGTTAACAGCTATTGGCACTCATCCACAAAAAGCTGTAAGATGACGTAATAAAACACAGATAGTAAACATGATTGCTTCACAATAAAAGTGTACAAGCCATTAATTCACATTGAAACAACACACCTGATTGCAGTTTTGAGAAAAAAATCATAACTTAAAATTCTATTTTATTCAAATTTGAAAAACTATTTCAACTAGTTTAAATACATTAATCCCCGAAGTTTTACAGTAACTGATGAATTTCAATCACTCACACAACCACACTGTAAATCCCTGAAACATGGATTTATTATAGGAATACTGATAAAACCTTAACAGATACAAATGATACATCACATAGTGTCTTACACCTTAATGGCAAGTCCTTGACCACCTCAGATTGGTAAGTGCATCGCTCTTACTTTTACACTCTAATATCATCCTCTAGGACCAAATTGTTTAAATTGAATTCACAACAGTTTGCAGTTATCTAAAAGAAATGATTTTTTTAAAATCAAGCTAAAAAAGCTTCTGACCAGTATTTTAAAACTTTTGGAAAGAGAACACTCTAGTGGGGACTAAACACAGTATGCAAGGAGAGTCATTGCAGTGAACTTGAAAGTCACTTCAGAATCAGCATCCCTGAAGAGATTTACTATGCAGCAGTACATCCCTTGACATAGTTATGTGGTGCATGTTTATGTGTGCATCTTAGGACCTTATTGTACCAGCAGGTCATAGGACTGTTGAAATTAATCTCATTCTGGCACAAGTTTTCTGTGGGGTAGGGCAATTCCCAAACGAAAGGCACTCTGTTATGAGTGAAATCAGAATGATCAGCAATGCAAATGGACAACTTGTAACATATTGAAGGGAAATGCTGCAGCTTACACGAGGTCTAAAATTAGGTACTTTCCGTAAAATAGGTTAAAAAATATTTAGAGCAGCTGTAGTGCACCTGTTTACATGCACACAGACATTAGCCATCGTACAAGCAGAGATATTCCAAGTATCTCAACAGTTGTTTTTTTTTTTTCCCCCCCTCTGGTGCTTTCTTAACTTGGGTGAAACTAAGCTTCTACACTTCAAGGTGACTCACAGAACAGCCCACAGCCAAGCACTGCACTGTGTCCTGCAGCCCACAGCAAGCAGATCGCCAGAGAAGTTGCAAGCGTGGTCCTCAGTAGTAGAACAGGAGCACAGGCAGACACCACGAGTTGGTACCCCTTATTTCTCTTCATTCCTTTTCTTTTTTTTCTAGTCTTCTTCTTAAAAAAAACCAAAACATCTTGGGAATACAGCTTTCCTTAAGGACAGCAAAACTCATGCTTGTCAGTCTGACTAAGGGATGTGCAAAACAGAAGTAATTTCCCTGAGGCAAAGATCTTCAAGTCATGCCTAGTTTACATTGTCTATTTTTATTTCACTTGTTGAAATATTTGGCATACTGAGGCCTTGATCACTGAGTCTCCCAGTATCATCACAGTCTGTATTATACACTTATATAATAAAGCAGACACTGCAAGTGCTTCATTCTCTCATTCTGGTTTGGTTTTTCACATTTACTGATTAAAATCCCTTTCCTTCTCAAAGTCGGCATTAGGTCTCCTGGGAAGGGAGGTAGAGTGAGAAACTTCTACTGTATTTAAAGGTTGTGAGGAATACTGAATGCCTAAAAGGGCAATTACAGTAGTTACTGGACTCAAAACACAGAGTAACAGGGTGACAATTAATATCCTGTTACATACAGTCTGTTACTTGGTTAAAAGTAATGATTAAATAGTTGCTTCTTGATTTACAAAATGAAAACCATCCAGAGAGGAAAAAAAGTCATGAGTGCCTCCATTCTAAAACACGTAAGAAGCAAAGCTTGAAACCAAGTCTTCCCAGTTTTCCCTTTTAAAATATAAATTGCACTTTTATACAAAGCAATCCAAAAAGCCTAAATAGCAGTAAAAATCTGAAGCTGCCTTGCTGTACCAAAGAGTATCTGTGTTCAGCATCTGAAGTACAGGCAACTGGTTTTCAGCCATTCTGCACATAGAACCATTTGCTTTACACCTTTCTGCTTTGAAAGGGCCTGCCATTAAATGCCACACCACACGGAATAAACAAAGAAATAAAAAACAATAGTAGAAGTTTAAGGCCTTTATCTCCACGAGGAGCTGAAAACTGTGGCACAACCCATGACCAATACTTAGTACCCAAATTAGCATACTCCCACCCAGGGCTTCCAAAAACAGCCATTCTTTCTAACATTTGCCACACAAGACAATCACACCAACAGCAAGCAACAGCGCCAATTAAGCATTTTTAAGGTCTTCAAAAATTCATAGCAAAGGGCACTTCTGAGAAAGATATCTTATAGATTCGGTTTTAAAAATAGACACCACACTCACATTCAAGGGACATCCTTCACTTTTAGGCCTTTGTCACAAATCTGAATCTTTATTGTTCTGAAATAAATGCTATAAACATAAGACTCAAAACAAGAACTCCAACTTTCAGTCTCAGAAGAGGTGTGGTTCAATGCCCATATCACACGTAACAAGAAAGTCTCCTTAAAAAGGAAAAAAAATTAAAGTCTTTCTTATGAATGAAAATGCAATCCTTTGTTTTTCTCATTACTTTGTGTACAGGCGGGCACCAAAAAAAACTTTTGCATTTTCTTTTGAATTCTTGCTATGACGCTTGACGAACTTTTTGCCATTCAACAAATTCATCCAGAAGTACAGGCCCTGCAAATGGACAAAACTTGGGAGTTATAACTGGCAACACCTTTCAAACACTTTCTTTTGAAGTATGAGGGTTAAAACTACTGGTCTAGGAACGATCCATGTCAATCCTATGGTAAAATACTCAGATTAGTTTAATCATTCCAATCCAATGATGATATAAAAAGGGCACAAAAAACACTACATGGAATTATGGAAACAGGAATTCCTGGTATCTGACAGGTGGAGTGAACTGAATGGAAAGCATAAAAAAAATCTTATAAATCTTGTCAATCACCACAACTAATTCCATCTTCCTAAAGTTTTTGAAATTGTGAATAATTAGAACATGGACCAGAATGGGACTCAGGCAATTCAGCCATGGCATGACTGACTACCAGCCAGATGGAGAGTGCAGCCTCAAGTACTGGCATGTAGGTAAAAATTGTTAAGCTAGAGTTTATTATATCTTAGTACAAAATGAGTTTGCTGTCTAAAATTCTACTTGCAAGTCTGCAGTTGCATGCAGCAAGCACCTTCACTAGAACCTCACTGAATATGAGCTGGCTCAAGTAAACCATCATACTATTGACATACTATAGCCCTGACACACAACTAAGAACAATTAATATCTGCAGCTTGAAGATGGATGGTTATCAGTGTTTTTCTACACAGTTATACCTTACAGTATTATTTCTGTTACAGAAATTTGTTTTATGCAATTTTAAAATTCTCTGCTAGTATTTGAATAAGCAAAACATTAAGAATACTTACATGCACCATCTTCATCGTAGTTGCTAAGATCTGCATGGACAGTCCTGCTGAACTCTAGTACATTGTACCACTGATCCTTGTTCATAACTCTATACTTCGATTGCTAGGAAAAGTAATTTCAAGAAATTAAAATTTCAAGCGGCATTTGGTACTCCTGCATCTCATTTATCTCTTTTTATCTTCAATGATTTCCTAATAAACAATTTAATGGGTAACAATGGCTATTACTTACTTGATTTTCCATTTTTAAAAATATTACACATGAACATATTTCATAGTTATGAAACTACATAAAATGATTCTTGGAAGATCAGAGCAGAATCAAATTTCCCAAAACCTGGAGATCAGTAAGTCACCACTCTAAGCTTCTAAAACTGGTGTATTTTTGCCTTGACCTGAAGCAGGGCATACCTAGCTCAGATATATTTCCAGAATGAACTGCTTAAAAAAAAAAAAAAAAAAAAGAAAAAAATCTTCTTTCTTCCACGGTACAATACATTATGATCATAAGGACATCTACTTTACAGTGTTAGTACTGTTTTGAAGCCAGGGAATAGTCTTGAGCTTAATGACTTCCACAACCTACACCCATCCACTTTAATCAGTCACTGGCAGCTGAGCTGACCAAAATCTTCCAGAGAGAGTCAGAGATCAAGGTACCTGCATGCTGTATCTGCACAAAGCAAACTTAAAATGCAGTGCAGATGCAGCTGAATAGACTAGTGGGACTGTACTATTTACTTTTAAATATATGTATGTTACACATTCCAAGATGGAATTTTAGTTGCCTTTGATAAGAAAAGGGGCTGGGGCACAGAGAGGAAGATAAGGATCTGTGATGCATACAAGAACACCACTGTTTCATAAGCAGGTTGAGCAAGGGAAAGGGAGCAATATGGGTACATTTGTGAGTAAAATAAACACAATAGTATCACAGAACAGTCCAATTACTATGCCAACATTCACAAAGTTAAGGAAACTTGTACCTCCAGGTATTGATAAAATACTGAAAACAGTGGCCAAGTTCTTCCGAGCAGAAGAGCTAACATGGACTTTGCAGTATCAATATCAAGACTTCGCTGGTCTTTTTCCTAAGGTTGAATAAAGAAAGCACAGAAACCAGTCAAGTACTTGTTAAATAAATAAAAGTAAGAACTTTCCTAACATTTCAGCAGTCTTACCCTTGCAAAATCAAAGGCGTATCTGTAGATATTCTTAAAGGATGAAATGTCATTCAACTGTGACCGTAAGAAGTCAAATTTACTCTGTAATTTTTCTGTACAGTCACACCTTAAAAAAAAAACAACAAACCAAAACCAAAACATTAGGAGTTCAAAACAACATTCAGGCAATGAAAAAATTGCCAACAAACATAAAAAATTAAAATCACCGAAATGCAATCATTAGATATACAGGACTAATACTGTGAAACTGACAAAGAATATTGAACATGCTCAACATTTGCAGCTTACTGAAACGATGAAAGCTGGCTTCTGTAAGCAAGTTTTTTGTTTTAAATATACCAGCAACGTAATATGAAGTGCATGCTTCACATCTCAAATAACAGTCTTTTAATTCCAAACTCTGCAATCTATATTCATACCCAGCAATATCTTATCTTCCAATCACTACAAACGTTTGAAGGAAACATTATTCAGTGTGTATTAAGGGGTAAAATCCAGCTGTAAATAATGGGAAAATACAAACCCTAAACACGCAGTTTTGAAGTGTATCTTTACAAATGAGCAGGCACTCTGCAAAACATACTGGTCTGCTCACGTTTTATGACTGATAAATGCAAGCTCTGATAAAACCTTAATCACCTGAATTAGTCAGTAGCTATTCAACTGAAAAATAAAACGCTGTATGAGAATGTACAGGTCCACTAGTCAACAGGATAAATCTTTGGCAAAAATAATCCCTTGGCAGAATGATCTCCTTGTACCTTATTCAGTAAGGAATTTTGTTTCCAAATAGAAAATGGGTCAGATTCACCAACAATGACAAATATGAATGCAATTTAACCTTGCTAATCCTCCAGAAAATACTCACTCAATAAAACAGTTATAATAGCACATTTTATTCTTATAAAAAAGCTGCCATGACTAAAAAAGAATAAATTAAAAAATCTACCTTGCCTCGTATCCTTCGTGAAGAAGCATACTTTCAGAAATGCAGCTGTACATAAATACTTCCTTTGGCCACGTGCCCCCCTTTTGGCAGCCTGCCTCTCAGAGAACACATCTGCACCTCTAACAGCTCCACATGGACTTGTCACACAGGCCCCCAGCAAGAGCCCTTTGGGGGTACTGCAGGTTGCTGAGATGCTGTGCTTTGATGCTGCACTTTGCCCACAGCTGATACTTCCTGCTCCTCAGATCTGCCAGCCTGCGTGTGCACAGCTGTCTGTCTGTCTCTCAGACTGTGGCAAGAGAAATTCCAACTGATGCAATCTTTTATTGTTTCTTGTCTCTAGCAGCATCTACCTAAAGCAGCACTGAGTCCTAGCCAACACTGGTGCTAAATAAATAAAACTATTAGCTAATTAGGCTACATACTCAGATGGTAACTAGTATATTCTGTGATAAACCATATAACAGATTGAAAAGAACTCTTGTTAAATGAGCTTTGGTAAATTCAACTAAAGATAAAATTACTTTTGTCTTCAGTCATCTAATTGGACTGTATTCTACTACTTAACCCTTAAAACAATACTATGCTATGCTAGAAAGACAATTATTTTTTATTCATATCTCTTCTATGTTCAAACCCCCATACTTCCAACAGAATGTTCTATGTGTTTGAGGACAAATCTACCTATTTCATCTACCTAAATGCTCAAATTTTTTGTGTATTAGTGACAATTGATTATTTTTGAAAAAGTTGTTATGAAAATGAGCAATTATTAAGTGTCAAGACTCCCAGACAGTTTATTTTCAGTGCATTTATAACCAAACAGCCAAGTGGATCATGCTCAGACCAGAACCATCCTCTGGATCCCAACACATGGACATGTCTCTGTTAAAGTTGTTTAGGGCATTTCTGTACCTAGTCAATGACTTTCCTCCCAAAAGGAGGCAAGGAGTTGTCAAACTCTTCTGTTATGGAGATACAGCTGCTTTTGTGGCTGCACCATAAAATACATGGCTGAGGTCACCCATACGTAGAATATTCTTCCTAATAACCAAAACTACCTTCTAATTAGCACAAGTGAATTAACATTAAACTCCTGTACAGACACTAGAAAAAGACAAGATTTCTCAAACTGTCTTTACTGAAAGATATCATTAAATAGTGTTAACTCAAGATCAACAAAACTAGACAGTAGCTTACTACATTCTCTTCTCATGCCTATGTCAGATTTTTAACAAAACTCAAATTAGCACCACAAAGTGGATGTATTTTAATTTCTGTTGAGGTAGAGAGATCATCTGAGGCACAGCTAACATGAACAAAGTGATGATTGATTAACTCCTACTCAGATATTCCAATGTTTTATATTTCATAGCTATTCACATATGCTTTTTTTAATTAAAAAGAAAAATCGGTAAGACGTATACAGACATTAAACCAAAAGCATTTAGTGTTAGTATATACTTTTCATCCTAAGGAGGTATTTAAAGCAGCTGAAATAAACTGCCAAGCAGAGGTACTTGATTCTCTCTGCTATGAAGAGAGCTTGCATATATATATATATATATATACACATGTATATGCATATGCACACACACACAAATATATGTGGCAGAATTCACTCTACCTACACAAGGTACTGGAAGCCTCCCAGCTTAAGGTGCTTAGGTCTCATAAGATGCTATTTGGGGCTCAATTCACCTTCATTTTGACAGTATCTATGTCACCAAACCTTTTACTTTAATCACCTCTAAACGGAAAACTTCACCAGTGTTATTACGAAACAACATGCTGAGAGAATGCCACTTCAAGACTCAGGCACCCAAATGCTGCCACCTAACTGTAGATCAGAGAGAGATGTCCTAAGCTACAGGTGCTGCCATTCATAGAGGACTAGCCAAGCAACACCCAAGAGGAACTCAAATGACCAGTCACTAGGTCTTAGGGCAAACTGGATACCTCCCTAGGCTCCACTACAATGACTGGATCTTCAAAGACTGCAATAAGAGTTTAAGAAATCCAGCTCTTGCATATAAATCAAACATTTAAGTATCTTACTATTGAGCTGAATTCCACACAATCCTGTTCATGCAATTACCTTGTGTGCCATTTCATGTATTTCGAAATAAGGATTCTATAACAGAAGTCTGACTAGAATACCCTCTGGGGTTTTAATGCATTTCAATCTCATTTCTTCATGCAAAAATTAAAAGAAAAAAAAATAAGCTGTGCAAGCATGCAGTAATATTTTACTGTTTTAAGTGTAAAATCCTTTTCCTTCAAACTTCTGTCAAACCTTTCAAGAGAAAATAGATAACCCCATTCCACATGGAGTCCCGTAATATGATCCTCCCTTCCTAGTAAGCAATAACAGCACAAGTCTACAGGTTTGTATTTTCTCTCATGATGGTTTAACCCTAGCCAGGAACTAAGAGCCACAGAGCCACTCGCTCACTACCAGCCAAAACCTGCACATATTTTTTAGCTAATGGATCTTGAGTTGTATTATGTGAGGGTCTCTGCTTCACCCAGTTGCTTAGCCAGCTTATTAGAGAACAGGGGAAGCAAAACATACACTTTAACTGCTTTAGGCTTAGGCAAGTGCTCTCACCAGAAGTCTGTTTCTATGAAAACGCACGGCAGCACCCTATTTTCAGTCTTAAACGCATTTAGACTATAGCATGACCAGCTCTGTTCTGAAAAGAATCAGAAGACTTCCAGTCACAGTAAATTATTAGAAACAAAGTCTAAAACATTGGCTCTGAACAGGTGTCTGATTTTATACATCTTTGTGCTTGCATTCTGTGAGATTGGCTAACTCTTGAAAGCTTATATTTGGGCATAAAAGTTAAGTACATCAGATTAAGTGACCAATACCCATTCATTGCATCTGAAAAATGATGCACCCAGCATTTAATCTCTCATCCTGAATTTCAGGCAATTTAATCATTCCAGCCCCTAATTTAATTTCTGGTGATAGTCATAAAATAATCAAGGCATCTACAAGAAGCCTGATTCCAAATCAACTAAGAGTTAGGAGAGTCAGTCCAGAGTCATTTATTCCATAGGTTTGAGTAACCAGAGGCTATCTGCCTGATACAATCTCCCAAACCAATCCAGAATTGACAGGGCAGGGGTAAAAATCAACCCCTCTTTCCCACTGTGCTCTAGCTGCAATAGTAGCTCCCTATTTGTAAAATTGAATGCAGTGTCATAACAAGACACCCTTAAAACACTAGAGTACCACAAGTAGTTACACAAAGAACAAACAAAAATTAGCAACTGAACTAAGCCTCACAAAAAGCTGATTACTTTAATGTAAGAAACAATCTCTTTAGCCAGGACATTAACTCCCCAAAAACTCAAACGCAAACAGGAAGAGCAAGAAGTCAATTTATAAATTGAAAAGGTGTTATTTAACCTAAGCATAAAGCATGCTTCTGACATGCTTCTAATACTAACAGCCAAAATTATTATCCATGCAGTCCTCATTTACAAAGCCCAGAAATCAGTAAAATCTTCTCAGAATATCAGTGCTGAGATATGCTTATGCGCATCTCCAGATCTACTTATTTATGTATGCCAACTAGAATGATATTTTAACATATTTTTGTAAGAAAGGGAAGCTACCAAAACCTGACTTAACTAGGTTTAGAAAAAAATTTAATCCTTTGAGTGAACTCATCAGATTAATTCTGCAGTTGTGGATTGAAGACTAAAAAGACCTAAAAGTCAGCTTTTTTGGTGTCTTATTTCCAACAGCCATGGAATACAGCAAGAATAGTTAAGTTATAGGTATAATTATAAAATTAGAACACTCTATTATATGTAAAACCACTCTTACTGTAATGAGGTCATTCCTTTTAACCATTCTTCCTTGGTAAAAAATCCCATGCTTTCAGCCTCTAGTTTCCAGGCTAAAACTAACATAATAATCTAGAGAAAACAAAATAAAAATAAGGGGAGGAAAAGGAGTTAGTACATAAGAAAAGACTGATTCACTAATGTCCAAGAATAAAACTCTAAAGCATTCAAACATTCTAGCAATTGTGGCACATGCTTGATCTTCATATTTGTTACCATTAAAAAATTCAGCTACATGTAATTCTCCCCTAATTTCAATTTTTGAAAATTACGTATTAGTATAATAAAACCCCCCAAGAAACCTCACACACCAGCCAAGTATAATTGAGGTATTCAGCTCAAATATCTTAAAGCAGCTCTTACAAGCAGGAAGATGAAAAACTCTTTGCTTAGTGGAATTAAGAATTTTACAAAGAACAACCTTATCTAATATTCTCTTAGGTGTTACTAGCACTATGAAAGAAACTTACATTTTCAGGTTCAACACCGATGTCTTCACAGAATTTTTCCATTCCTTCAGGGCCTACAACTTCATCAGGACCTTCAAAGCAAAACCACACCAGAGTGAAATCTAAGTAACACTCACTGCTCACAAGTGTTATGTACAATAATTAGGCTATATTGCACCCACAGTATTTCTAAAAAAACATTGAATTTCACTATTAAATAGCTTTTAAGCTAGAAGTATTCTATCAAGTGCAGCTGTGTAGGCATATACGTTATGTGCTGCACCAGAATGTTTGTGCTATGCACTGCCTCCCTAAGAGAGCAGATGAGCCATTTTAATTTTGTATCCCAGTTTTCAAAAGACTCCATTGAGCTTCCTATTGACACAGCTCCACTCCAGTAACTGTAGCAGTCAATTGTTTTAAGACACCCTCTGCTGAAGTTACTTTATGAAGAGCGTTCTCAGAAAAATGATTTTATTAACAATAAAAAAACGTAATTCTGTCTTAGCTACTATTACAGACATTCTTTTAATAGTGCTAACACTACGGGTTTACATTAACACAGAGGAGAGTGAATCTGCAAATAATGTAAGATTAGTTTAATGACACTGAGTAATATAAACAAAGGGATAAAAATAAATTGAAGAAATGCTGAGCAAGTTAGCCATATATAAAGCAGAAAAAGGTTTAGGACTGCAATGAAAACAGCTTGATTAGGACCACAACAGTTAGTGTAATGCTGTCATTTCTCCATTTTAACACAAGCCTCTAAAGTGCAGCAAAACAGCGCATTTAAAGAGTACATATGGACACCCTCTAGAGTGTTTTCTTCCTCTAGTCTCTCTCTGGTTTCAGTTATTTTAACTAAGCCTGTTCCAAAAATGACTCTGACTGGGCAGCCAACTATTATTAAAAGCCATGTCAACACAGTATTTTGATGTCTTGGATCATTACATTACCATTTAGTGAGTATGAACTCAAGTAAAAGGCAAAGGTTTCAGCTTTCAAAACAACATGCCATTTTACAACCTTTTGGCAAATTTTGCTACTTATAATAGGCAGATTCCTTGATGATACCTGCCTCCATTTTATCTGCAGCCAGTGTAAGCAGAAGCCTCTTTAAGAGTTTGGATAATGTGCTTTGAATAACTACTCATTGTGAGATAAGAACATTGTCAATAAAAACTATTGAGAATGGCTACTTCTACAGGAAAATAAAATGCAAATGACACTTGAGATCATGAACCCCTACCTCTTGAAAAATATTGCAAAGGACATTTTGCCTAGGTAAGCAAGGCCAAACAGTGTTAGACAGAAAATGCTAAAAGAAAAAAAAGCAAGTTATGAAGAGAAACACATACAAGGGTTCACTGGTAATGGAAAGTAAAAGCTAGAATCAATTTTTCTGGTCCAGAAATCATATGTACAACTCATACACATATATACACGTATGTGTGTAGTTTTATCTTTTAATGGAAAGGTTTTATCTCCTATTGTATACAATTTTACTGGAATTCTATCTCCTGCTGGAAATATGGCATTTTTTGATTACGGGTTAACTAAAAGTATAACTTCCTACATTCAGTTCTTGACTCAACAACAAGGACAAAATTTACAGACATTAATTCTGAAGAATATGGAAACACATTTATCACAAGAAAATTAAGTCTGGATAATTATTTCCCTAGAAAAGACTCCAGAAGAGTATGCCTCAAATCTAAAGCAGAAAGCAGATTACTATAAACAAGAGTAGTTCACTGGTATGAAAAGGAAAATATCAGTCCTGATAAATAAATCAATTGCTGGCAGATAAATCAACAGCTCTCTCCATACTAAGATCTGGTAATTAATGAGTTTTAACCACCAAGCAGTTATGATGGTGACTAGTAGTGACTAGACAAGAAATGTATAACAATTTAGAGACTGGGAACCATATAATTAGTAAATAAACAGCAATAGTGTAATAAATTCTGCAAAATAGACTGCATACTGCACACCTGTCCCATCAACCCAGGACAACACTGAAAGCAGCAACTTGGTGGCAATTGTGAGTTATTTGAAAGAGGCTACTTCAAATACTTTCGGAATGAGACATTTGTTATTTAGAAGATCAAAAATAGTACAAATTCTCAGATGAAAAAAAGTCTAAACTTCTATTACTTTGTTCTGCAAAACAGAAATCATGACCTATGTGATATGATTACAAAGAAGACACAAATAGGTAAGCACCAATCTGAATTGTCTCTCAATGTCCTGACTTCTACTTGACAATTTCAAAGCAAGAAGTAGAATCACTCAGTATATCCTGGTTCAACATTGTACTGCTCAACACCTGTTATTTAATTTTGAAGTTATAAAGCAGAGAGTAAAGAAAAATAAGTCAGAAAGAACAAATACCAAGAAGGTACTAGTAATAGTTATACTAATTCAAGTGCATGTTATAAGGAGGCAAATACGGACATATTTTTACGTCTATATCAGCATAAAAAAAGAAAAATGCAAGTAGTATTTGATGTATTGCTTTATTTAAAACAAAACCATATAGTTTTAAACATGAATGCATTGCATATTACCTGCATATTCATAAAACCAAGCCAGGCACTTTTTGCTTGAAAAATGTTCCTCTCCACTTATTACTTTACCAGATGCTTGTGATCTGCAGTAGCAAATAGAAACACAAGGATGAACAGTGTTATTTTAATGAGATAAGAAAAACAGGTAAAAATAAATTACACAACATTTATTACTAATCTATTTAAACTGTTTCACAAGGTCAATACACATTGAGTTTCACAGAATTTCATAAAAGGCAGCTGCCTGTCATCCTCAACTCCTGTTGGAACACAAAACTACCTTTAGATTACAGCCATGTCATAGCCCAAATTATTGCAGCTATTACGTTTGCTGAAATGCAAAAGTACTGTTATCTTATAGATAACAAGTCTTTAAACAAAAAAACCCACACAGATGGCTAAAATATCACTCCTCAGTAATTCAAATTCCTTATTGTCTACTTATATTTTATACATACAGGCATTTAATGTTAGGTCTCTAATAAGTAGCATGATCTTCAAGAGTGTTGAATATGCACAGATCCCATTAAGGTCAACAGAAGCTGCCGAGTTTGACATATTTAAAAGTCAGGCTATTTATATTTAACCATCCAAATCTGGGAAAAAATCTTGGTCAATTTGTTTACATTATACATGCAATTAAGAATCTGCAAATTCTACAGAAATTTGGTACGTATACCAGAATAGTAGTGTGCAATCTGTGGCAAGACTGAAAGTGCTCAGCACACACAGCTTCCCCCTATCATTGCCTTCATTATGTAACACACAACCTAGTTTGCCTAGGAAGAGAATTCTCTAATTCATCATTCATTAAAAGAATGCACAGAATTTCTTCCAGTAAAAACACTGACTACACAAAGGCATCTTCAGTCAGTAAGGAGCTGCTGCACCTTTTTAATGCATCTTCGTCTCAAATACAAATTACAGACTTTTAGAATAAGCTAAGGCTATTTCTAACGAGGTGAGAGCTAATCATGTGAGAGGATTTAAAATTATGCAGCTCCCACATTGCAATAAATTAAAATGTCAAGCAGGAGAAGAATAGTTCATTTCTGAGAGGGGTGAACAACTTTAACTCCCCATGCATTGTTTTTAGCTTCACTGTAAAAGAATGCAACACTCTAAGAAGAAGCCTTCTGTGCTGAAAGCTAGAATTAAAGGTGTCCTACAAACATTCATCCATCCATCCAACTGACATTAGGAACACAAGCCACCAGAAAGAGGCAGTCATATGGTATGCTATTGCTTATTGGCTTTATCCAGATTAACACAGATCTATTTGTAATCACTGATTTTACTAAAGAACATTACCAATAAATTGTTGTGTAAGGACATAATGCCAAAAATGCTTGAATGCTTGTGTATCTAACATTCTCTGATCACCTAGCATGAACTCTCACATCATAGTTTTTGCCCAACAACTGTAGAATTTTTTTTTTAGCTATGAAAACACTAAGTAAAAGAAATTAAGATCATAGAATTTCTGTTGACAGTGTTTCAGAAAGACAAACTGAAACTGAACACGTGCAAACCAGAGCTAAGACGAGCAAGGAAACTGAAAGCTGGTATTAGAAATCAGAATATCTTAGCTTTTTTAAGTATAAGAAATAAAGTATGAGAAAACAGAAGCGTTCTCTCTAAACATACTTTGAGGCAGAACCATGAGGGAGTAGAGTGGTATAGAGGATAATGCTGGCACAAAAACAGTTATTTATAAGCAGTGAATAAACTGACTGAAACTAGAAGGTCATCAATGACCACAGAAAATGAGCTCTGGAATAGTTACCCAAACTGAATAAGAGTTACCCATAACAAAATAAGAGCATGGGTACTTCTAAGCTCAAGCTCGGCCAACCTATGAGAAAGGCCATATGCCACAATTTTTTGCAACAGCCATTCCCATAGCGTCGATGTCGCAAGTCCTTTGTAACCTCGTGTCCTCAGGACGTGAGTGGTAACTACTGCTTTACTGGCATACTTAACAAGGTCTAATAGATGAAGCAGGCAGTTACTTCGGGGAAGCCACACTGACAGCTCCTGCTGCACCGCACTAATGGCTGGCTTATCATTCTAACAGCAACTTTTGGGTATCACGGCAAAAAGTGGTCTTTTTATAGTAGTTAATGAACAAGATGCTTCAGACTCCTGTATTTATTAGAGAAACCTTTCCTGCTCTTGTTTTCCAGTGTGCTGACCGATCCTTCCAATTCACTGCAAAAAAAAAAAAAAAAAAAAAAAAAAAAAAAAAAGAAAAAAAAAAACAAAAAAAAAAAGAAGAGGAAAAAAAAGAAAAAAAAAAAAAAAGGAAACGACGATTTAGCACATTCTGAGCACTGGCAACCTTAAAGTGAGGAGAGTCGCCTGCCCCAGGGAGATAGAACGAATATGGGGACGAATGCCAGAACCGGCTCTAGAGGTACAGCCAGAGGCAATGCCAGCCGGAAACGGGAGCCGTTCCGAGGCGCGACCACGCCGCCGCCGCAGCCGGCACGGCGAGCCCCGCACCTGCACCGGGACGTGCCCCCG
>JAWWMU010000001.1:39924854-39943011 GCA_035048155.1 Cinnycerthia olivascens
ATTACTGCTCAGCAACAACAATGTATCAGTGTGATATTAACATTATTCTCATACTAAACCCAAAATACAGCACTGTTCAGCTATTATGAAGAAAACTAACTCTCTCCATGCTGAAACGAGGACACTGTCCCCAGAATCCACAAAGACCATATGGTCAGCTGCTGATGGATTTGTTAGCAGGTTGTGCCCGTGTTGGTGCAGTTTTAGTGTGCTGTATGTTGTCTCTATGTGAGTGTAATGTGGCCTGGGGCATGGAGTTGGATGTATAATTTTTTTCCTGGGCAAGGCTACAGGCATGTGATCAGAAGGATTACATGGGCAATGTCCATGCAGGGAATAGGACCCAATGTGTAGCACATTGGCTGATACTTTACAAATCCAAAGTGGGTGTTTGTTCAAAGCACGCATTTCTCAAATTGTTGCATCCAGCTGTGAGCAAATCTTGAGGTTCATTGTGTGAAATGTCCTGCCTTGAGTCTTGTGTTCAGCAAGTGATTTCAGATTGCTGCCGTGGGATGTGATGTGCACTCAGTGTCACCATGTAGGGAGGGCATGGGGTGGTGCTAGCCACTCAGAGAGTACAGGCAAGGCTTGGGGCTTGACATGGGACCTGTGGTTCTGCAGTGAGACAAGGGACATGGTGGCTGTTATGTCAGTGGCTTCACGTAAGGAGACCTCAACAAGTGAAGTGTGGACCAGTAACTTTCATAACTCCTTCGTTAATCCTCTGTGAAGTCTAATGCATGCTATATTCAGGCAAGAATGAGCATATATGTGTACTAGTTTTTGGGGGTGCTGCTGAGCCACTGTCTAAAATATGCAAGCAGCTTTCAGCAACTGTGGAGGATCAGATGTGTATTGGTGCTACACACTCTCTACTTGTCTCAGTGAAGCTATGTCTGTAGGTGTTGGGCTAAAGACTTGATA
The DNA here is from genome assembly GCA_035048155.1 of Cinnycerthia olivascens. NCBI lineage: Eukaryota > Metazoa > Chordata > Aves > Passeriformes > Certhiidae > Cinnycerthia > Cinnycerthia olivascens. The sequence continues at coordinate 39,925,782 of JAWWMU010000001.1, forward strand.
AGAAAGTAAAACTGATGCTGTCCAGTAAAACTGAAAACTATTCTTATGACCCTTTGTTTCTTCTAACAGAAAAGTAGTACACCAATGTTTGCAATAGCACAGAATCTAGAATTTCACTTAGCATATATTTTTGCTATTAATTTATCAAGTGTTTAGTAAATTTTCCTGTACTATGAATTCTCTTCAACCACCAATAATTTCAGTAATTACTTTAGGGCAATTTTTGGAACTTTACCTGTAAGTTAGGCTGTGGATGGAACATTAGTCATGTTGCAATTTATGATTTTATTGATGAAGGAGCATGCCTGTCTCTGTTTTTGAGAAATCTATGAATAATGTTTTTACAAACTCGGGAAAACCATACCGAATACTTAGAACATATAGAAAAATATTCCCAATGGTTTATAGCATAAAAATACAATTAAAAAAATAGGCTTCATGCTTAGTTTCTCTAGGCACAAGACAGAATTTCTGTTTTGTCCAGAGAAAGTGGCAAGTTGAGTTTTCCAAATATAGTAAGAAATGATGATATTTATAGATATTATATGCTGTAAAAGGCTTTATGTATTTGATGTTGGAAGTCAGATTCCTATGGACTCTGAAATGTATCATAAAAATTTTAATTTTCTGTGCAAATCAAATACTACCAGAATTTTATCAGAGCTGAGAGGGAGTAGTATAGTATTTTATATTTTTTTCTTGATACAAATTGTTTGTGTAGATAGTGTGTGTAGTTTAGCAGTCAGTAACAGCTTTCTAAAAAAATCCTCTATTCTTGATTATTACAGATTGAAGCTACTGATTCAAAGAATAGTGTATTGGTGTTCTTTAAGCTGAGACCTGACGTAATTACTGAAGATAATCTTCACAGTAATATTCTTGTGTCATCTATGCTAGATTCACCAATCAACACCCTTTATCAAGCTGTTCGTCAAGTTTTTGCACCAGTATTACTGAAGGTGAGCAATATATTAGATTAAATGTTCTGTAGATTTATATTGAGACATTGGAATTCAGTAGGATGTTATCTGATTCTGAGTTAAATATTTTTATGTCATGAAACCAGAATATTTGAGGAGCTTAAGCAATGGGTGATAGTTATAATTTCTAAGTTAAAGAAAGTACTTAAACTCATATCAATAAGGATGAGAGGAAGACTCTGGTCATACATATGCCTGACAGGAAATATGGAATGCACTGACCATTGGTCGTTAAAGTGGAAAGACAGCTTACACACTTTAAGGGTGCCTTTATAAATATGACAGCTGAGTTTTGATTTTGTGATAAAAACGTTTTTTATAGTATTATTCTGAATTGTTAAATCAAAAGAATGAGATGCTCTTCCTCGACTTTAGGAAAAAAAAATGCTGCATTGTCCCACCATGTGGTTGGTACTTAATCTGAATTTTGTATTTTTTTAAAGATTAATGGGTAGAAAATAGTAATTGCTGTATCATGTGAGTCATAATTTTTGAAATTTTCATTACAGGATGAGAAGTGGAGTAGAACATTTGATCCCAAGCTCCAGAAACTTTTAAGTGAGCTTGAAGCTGGCTTGAGTACTGCTCTCAGAAGATCAGATCTCAGTTACACAGGAACAAAATTCAATGAAGATGATGTACGAGGTTTGTTTTGCAATTATCTTTCATAGTTAATTTTGAATTCAGAGTAAATGATTTATTTACAAGTTGTGTGTTTAGGTTTCCTAGTGGTTGCACAGTGTGAAATATAACTAGTTGTTGTTAGTAGAATGGAATTACTTATGATCATGCCAGAAGATCAGAGTTGATTTTCATACTGCATCTAGTCAGGATCAGAAATTAAAGGATATTTACATAACTATATGTAAAACTTTGCTTTAGAAAGTATGTTCTGACTGAACATATTTTATAAACATTCATTTATTTCATATGTAAATATTTTTTATTTTATTTGCAGCTATACTTACTCCATCAGATGAATTTCAGTTCTGGAGAGAATGTGCTCATCATGGAAATAAAGGATGTAGTAAAGAGAGAGCTTCATATTTTAGAGACCTATTTGAGGACATTGCAAAAGTATGTTTTATTTTGTGTGATTAGTGATATATTTCTAGACTTAGTAAAAAACACTCTTCCTATGAAATGTATGTCAGTATATGTACACTCTTTCCAAATACATGAATATATAACTATTTAGTTATTTTTTCCTAGGCAAAATTTTACTTTAAATGATATCCATGTAGTTTGTAGTGACACTGGTCAGCATAGGAATGCTGACATTTACTTGGGACTGGGTTTGATCATTGAATACTAGGAGCTGCTGTAGAAATACAGCTGTGTGCTACACTTTGTGAGCTTTGTGGGGATTGGCTCACAAGATGAAAAGGACACTCTTAATGTTGTTATGTAACACTTACAGCATCCACAAAGCACTTTCTTGAATAATGCTTCAGATAGCAATGAATACTTCACATGAATAAACTTACACAAATGCTTGGTTTTTTGAGAGGGTTGTGACATATTCTGTTATGCAGTAAACCTCAGGAAACTGCACCACTTGCCAGCTTCAGGAAAGTGTAAATGTTTCAACAATACTATTTGCAAAGTAAACATATTAAGGATCTTTTTTTTTTCCAGGATTATTACAACTTAGATACTCTCTCGTTGTTTGAAGTTGTGGATTTGGTGGAGGCTACCAAGGATACTCTTGATAGTGTGTGGAGACAAACAGAACATGATCCTTACCCGCAGTCTCGCATGCATAATCTCTTGGATGTGATAGGTAAATCTTTACACAGTCTTTATTAAATGAACAGTCAAGAAAAGTAAAATGATTCCTTGACCTTCTTCCTTGTAAAGGCTCCAGTAACAACCCGCAGCATGAAGGTACTTGCTTCTTGTAATTATCATCCATGAATATTATTTGCCTTCTAGTATGTGGTAATTCAGCCAATTCTGGTAGATGCCTTCACACATGCTTGGGAAGGTGATAGATAGCTAGAAGATGAAGTTGGATACCTTTCAGCCTGTGGGCTGGATTTGTCATGCTTGTATTTGACTCTCTGTCTTTCCCTCAGGAGAACATTTATTTACATGAACTCCCATTAAAGGCCAGTTCAGTCTGTGTGGAGGTGAGAGCAGGATGTGCAGAGGTTCCTCTCTCATTCTCTTTGACAGTAGCCTCATATTTGGGGACAGGCATAAGACTGTGAGTTTATGTGCTCCTGCCAGATGTGTCTGTGTGTGAGAGGAAGAGTTGTGGGGAGCAGCCAGATACAGCCATTGCTGCTGATAAAGACAGGTGCTTGTGTGTGGAATCCAAAATCCGAATCCATCAGCTTCACATATTGGACCAGCTTCTGTTTACCTTGGAGATATTCAAGAGATTTATTGAATCTGAAACAAAATAATCAGTTACTGATGCATTTGTGTGGTTTGAAATCAAGACACTACACTGTTTTTTTAAAAAATGTGATTGGAATGTGGTGTAGCTTTAAAGGAATTATTTTAAACAAGCAGAACATCTCTTTTTTTTAAAATACATTTCTGTCTTCCAGGTGGCTCACTAGGTAGATTTGTTCAGAGAAAATTAGCAGCTTTGAATTTGTGGGAGGATGCTTTTCACAGTGTTAAAGAAAATATACAGGCTGGCATCTTGGTTTGTGAACAGTGGGTGTCAGCTTGTGAATACCTAACTGGACAACTATGGCAACGTTACACTCTACATCCATGGAAAAATGAGAAATATTTCCCTGAGTTGATAGCCAAACTTGGCCAACGTCTTGATGAGGTAAAGATTTGAATTGCACACATTAGTTTTATTAGACACAGAATCAAACAGTATTGTTTCAAGTTAAAAAAAGGAATTAAAATACTTCCATAGTCTTTTCAGAGTCAGATAGTATTCTATAATCTGTTTGTCTGAGCATTTCAAAAGTTTCTTGTAAAAAGGAGAGAGATGTGTACTTGAAAATATAAATTTTATTTAAAAATACATTTGTTATATCAAGTACTTTTTTTCCCCTCATAGGTGTTAACTGTTAGAACACTGCATGAAAAACTTATGTTCTTTTTGCCAGCTGGAGAACAAAATTCTTTACGTCTTTCCCATGTGTTTGAACCCTTTGCTGGCCTAAATCCTGTACACTATAATCCTTACACAGAGGTATGGTGCTTATTTTCAATTTATTCACATTTTTTCTGTGTCTTTCTGCAATGTATATAGTCCTAAACTAACACACGAACTCATTATCTCTAGCCATTGTGGAAAGCAGCAGTCTCTCAGTATGAAAGAATTATTGCACCAGCGGAACAAAAAATAGCAAGCAAATTGAAGAAATTTATTTCAGAAATTCAAGACAGTCCACAACAGGTATGAGTAATTCTGTAGTCTGAAAACTTCACTGAAGATCAGGTTATTTAATTCCTAAATAATCAGGTTAGGGGATAGGAGTAAGTACTTAGAGCCAAAGATGACACTACTGGGTGGTGTCGGCCTGTGTTTAATTTTTTTTGTGAGAAAGTGATAACTTTTTAAAAACTTCATATTTCAGCTTCTTCAAATATTCCAGAAGCATAAGGAACTGATAAAGCACCCAAATATACGCAAAGAATTGCTTTTTGAAAGGGAAACATTGCTGGCAGCACTTCAAGCTTATGTCAAAGGTATTTAATTGCATTAGTTTTTTTGTGAATGCTAGGATTTTTTTTTGCTTCTAGAATTATGTCAGTTTTCCAAGTATATTTTTATAACTGCAATAATGATCTAAGGTTGTTCTATTAGATTTCTGGTCTAATGAATCTTTTGCACGTGTTAGACTATGAGACAGACTTTGAAGCTCGATGCCATGGTGTTCCTGGTGATGTTTGTGGACCGCTGTCAGGCAAGAACCTTTCTGAAGTTGTCAATAATATTGTATGGGTCCAGCAGCTGGAACTGAAGGTAACAGATTCTGTTACTGTTTACACATGATTTATCATGTAAAACATGGTATTTAACATTTCTGTGGGGAATTCCACTCAAAAAAATTCCCAAGTGTTACATAATCAAGGTTCCTTATCAGCCGTGCTGCTTGCTAAGTTGAATTTTATTAGCAGACCCAGAATGTAATATTTTTGTAGTAAACTGAACTGCCTCTTAAAAAAAAAAAAAAAAAGACCAAAATCTGTACACTAGGTATTTCTGTTAAATTTTACCCTCCAGTTTGCATTTTAAAATTGTACTTAGGATTCACACATTCCCAGATCTAAAATCCTAATTCTCGCTTGTTTTACTAACCTTTGTAGTGTATTCTTGAAAACAAAGAGTAGTAGAGCTTGTGCCTGCCAGGGAATTTACAGTAGTAAAAGTAAATGTACAACAATTCTGTTTTAATTTATCTTGTTTCTGTGAGCTTGTATTTACACTTTAGTGGGAAACTGAACATTTTTTGAGCAACATTGAGCAGTGAAAACCAAAATTATTTTTGTGAATATAAGTGCCTTCTACAATAACTATAGATTTGAATGAGAATAGAAGTTGGTTATTCTGGAGTAACTATTATCCTGGTTCAGCTGATGTATGTCAGTTTTGTCTGCTTTAGGCTGTGCTAAATTTTCTAATTGCTCTCAAATCTCCTCTGATTGTGTTGACTAGGATTTTAATTTGTCCACATGTAGATAAGAAATTCCATTTCAATTACTTTTGAGTATTGTCGTGGACCTTATGGGTACAACAGAAGACTTATGTAAGATCTGTATTTTTACAGAGAGTTAATTAAAGACCAAGTGGGATATCCTGGGGTATCTTAATAGGGATGGATGCCATTGTCAGTGTTGTCAGTGGACAGCTTATTCAAATCCAGTGTACTGTAAAGAGAATTCAGACATCTGGGACACAGTTCAGAATTCACTTTTTTTTTCTTCATCAGCTTTTGAATCCCACCGGGATGTTTTGTAATACTGATTTTTATTATGATTTTTCTTTTCTGATTGAATACTGGGAAGTTAAGCTTCTTTTCTTTGTTATTGTGTTTAAGGTCCATGATTCTATCAAGCTAGCAGAGGCTCTTCTGTCTGACTTACCCGGATTTCAAGCTTTTCATCAAAGTGCAGATTGTTTTCTGGAACAGTTAAAAGTATATGAACAAGAACAATTTGATGATTGGTCTAGGAATATCCAATCAGAATTATCAAATCCCAAATCAGGACTTTGGTAAATACACTCTTGTTTAAACAATGTTTATCAAATAATGAAATCTATAGTGTGGTGTAATTCATTAGAACGTGACAAAGAAAATAAAAGAAAACATTATGGATTAAGAATGAATGGAGAGAAAAAATAGAACAATTTATATTTTCATCATCCTACCAGTCTTCCTTGGTAAAATGAATTATGTATAGATTATTAATTACTAATTAATAGCTAATTTTGCAGATTAATAACTAACCTTGAAGTTTCTGTTAGCATCTGGAATGAAAGACGTTTGGTTTGCTTGTTGTTTTTACTTGTTACCCATTATAATCCTTATAGTGATAATGTGTAGAAACTAAATGAGAGTATAGCTGTGATATAAAGATAACACATGCAGAGTAACAAATCAATTGTTGTTCCCAAGAAATTCTGCAGTCTGCATAAGGTAGATGAAAGAAGAGTAAGCATATCGATTTAAGCTTCATGAATTTTTTTTCTCAAAATTATAAGATTTCTGTATGGGATACTAAAATATATTTTAACAATTTTTGTTTTAGTTGATTTGCCACATAGCTTCTGTCTTCAACTCTGAGTGTTACAAAATTCCTCTGAAAAGAATTTGTCCACAGTTTCAGAGGATACAGGAGTTGATACTTAAGTGAAAACTTTCATTTTAATGAAAATACTCAAATAAGTAAGAGCGATCTAATTTATAAGTACCATAAAATTTTGTTATTGTGACATTTTAAAAGATGTGAAGTAGCTAATTAAAAGAACAAGAAAAGAAGTAGCTCCCTACAATGGGGAATGCATTGGGTATGGGAACTAAAAAAGAGATGAGAAAAAAACCAAAGAAATGAGTAAGGCTGAAGTGTTTATGAAAGGTTGGTGGTAGAAGCATTACTAAAGTAGAAAAAATAAATGGAGTAAAGTCTGAAGATGGACTGATGTTCTTATTAGCATCTGGCTGAAAATACCAAAATACTCCATTGATGCAGGATCTGGTTCTTAGATTGGTTCCCTCATTATTAGATTAGGTTCCTAGATTGGTTCCCTCATTGTTCCCTCCTGCAGTGCAGGAGACTGGGTGGGGTAAGGCTCCTGCCTGAGAGACTATGATGGATAGAGTGTAATTTAGAATACTGTCTAGCTGTGAGTTGCATGTTAACTATTGTCACAAATCAAAAAGCTTTGAAAGCAAAAATGATAGGCAGTGTTAATTCTGTCTTGTCTTCATTGGCTTTGAATTAAAGGAAAGGTTACTGGAATAATTTCTGAGTAAATTAAAATTGTAATAAGCATAGGGAAACAAAATAGAATGACATCAAGCTGTTAAGAATAGTTTGTTGCATTATGGTAAAATGCACCTAAGAAATGATAAATATCAAATTATATTCAGTAATATGATTGATTTTGGTTCAGTATCCAGGCTAATAGCCCTGTGATGGAGTTGGATCCCATTTCTGGAGCATTAAACATACTTTACTCAGATCGTTTGGTGACTCTGCTAAGAGAAGTACGTCAGCTGTCAGCACTTGGGTTTGCTATACCAGCTAAAATACAGCATGTTGCAAACACTGCACAAAAGTTCTGCAAGCAGGCTGTCATCCTCAAGCAGGTATAAGATGATGCCATAACTTCCTGTTCTGACTTCCCAGCTTGAACTTTTCTACAGTGCTGTCTTTTCTGTCTGTGTGGTTAAGCTTTTCACTGTGCTTGACTGTATGAAAGTAACTTCTTTCTTGAACAAATTAGCAAAGCCCATAAAAGAAAACAAAAGTAAAGATACGCTTTGCAATTTCAGAATGTGTCTTCTTTTGAAATATAGTATGAAAGCCATGTGAAGTTAGTGTATAAATATACAAAAATAAGACAAGTATTTAGCTGATTACCTGGTTTTAAGATCAGTTTTTTGTAATTATGACTCAAGTGAATTGTCATAAAATGTAGCAACTTGTCCTCCCTATCGGTAGTTTTCAACTGAAAATATATTAATAGGTATTTTAATGGGAGCATGTGTGGAGTTTTTGGGGTTGGGTGGTATATTTTTCTGTTTGCACTCAGTGCCACATGTTTTTGTTTGGCTTATATTTCAATTCAATTTCACGTGAGGTGTCATTGATGTCTGAGATACCCCTACAGCTAAAAGGCAAAGATGACGTAAGACTTTTTATATTTTCTTTTAAATTTAACCTCTCCTTTTTTTACAGGTGGCACATTTCTATAATTCTATTGATCAACAAATGATTGAGAGTCAAAAGCCAATGATGTTACAATCTGCTCTGGCATTTGAACAGATAATTAAGGTGAAAGAATGCCCCTCTCTTTGTCCTTTTAATTTCAGTGGTATCTGTGTATATTCTGTGCTGCTTTTTATACGTTTATTGCATTGTAATAAAAAAAATTATTTCTTGATAAACAGGTGAAGTTGATTAACAATTATTAATGTCACGTTTTTGGTTTTGATCTGTGCAGAACAAAGACCAAGAGAGGCATTTAAGGTGTCCTCTCATCTTCAGATGTCTGCTTATGTTTCTGGAGCAGCAGTCTCAATGTCAGTTATCTATTTCAAGCTCTATTAGGAATCTGTCATTAATCCTTTTCCAGTGCACTGATGTAGCTGTAATGTTATGCCCCTACATGTCTGTGATTTGCCAGATTATTTTGTCTCTAGTGCAGCTAGGGAAAGGGAGATCCTCCATTTTTTTGCTAGGAATGCAACCATCTTTCTTATATTACCACTTCTGTATGCTAGCTGGTAGACTGTTTTGGTCATTAAATGTTACAAAGTTTGTGTTTTTTTAAAGCATTCAAAATCTGGTCCTGGAGGAAAAGCTCAAATAACATGGGATAATCCCAGAGAACTGGAGGCTTATATCCAAAAACTCCAAGCTGCTGCTGAACGGCTTTCCACTGAAAACAGAAAACTAAGAAAGTGGCACACAAACTTCATTCAAAAGGTATGTTTTCCAGATGAAATTGAAGTCATGTCTGTTATAGCATACCTTTACCTTTCTTTTGTTTACATGATGATGAGTATATTTAATATTCCTTAAAATTCTTTTAACAGGTCATATCACTTATGAATATTGATCTACTCCGGCAGCAGCAACGTTGGAAAGAGGGACTTCAGGAGCTCAGAACTGGGTTTGCCAGCCTCGAGTCACAGGCAGGGCTTGATTTTCCTACTGCAAACTGTGAACATTTGACTTTTCAACAGTAATCAAGATTTAAGACTCAAATATGGCATGATTGAATTAATTTTGATGAAGGATTTACTAGTTGTCTTAGGAAAACATCTGTGTTGGAATTAATGCCAGATGTGAGGTAAAATTGCAGACAAGGAGGATGGAGATAAATTTTTTTATGTCATACTAACAATGGGAGAACTTTTGGTCAGTGACAGGTGTTAGATGAGGAAATGTGAAAACCTTGGGTAATGTAGATCTAAGCCATTAATGCAAGGTAAAGTTGGTACAGATAATGAGTGCTCCACACACAGACTAAAACAAATGTATAAAATTTGGAATTAAAATGTGTTTCTGCCTGAAATAATGAGAAGAATGTATTTTTGTTTGTTCACTCACCAACTGACAACTTTTACAGTAGAATCATAGAATGGTTAAGGTTGGAAAAGACCCTTAATATCATTGAGTAAGATAAACATTTTGATTAAAAATAACATATTATCAAGGTACTTTGAGTTATTATTCAAGTCAGTTTTGTTTTTTCTGTAGCCTTCAGCAATCAAAAGACTATATTCTTAGATGGGTTTGTTGTTCTTTTATAATGCAAATGCAGATTGCTTTTGTTGGCATTTGCCAGTCAAATAAATGCAGTGTCTTTACAGTATTTTACTTCTAATTTTGTTTTCATTTTCTCAAGATAATATGAAAAATAATCTGGCTTGATTTCTTTTCAAGTTTAATTTGCAGATTTTTGTCTTTAAGTCAGTATATTTTGTGAAAAGAATCAAGATTTCTTATAGAATCTGTTTGAAAATTATTTTGATATTACACAGTTTTTAGATGGAATATGACTCAAAATGTATTCAGTCACTCTGTGCATTTTAAAGTAACCTTGAAAAACGTAGTAAATCAGTGAGTGATGAACATCAGTGAAGTTCTTATGTTGATCTGCCGCAGAGACTGTGTGATTTGGATATTTTTTTATTCCTACATTAATTTGAAATAAATGCAATAAATGCAATAACTGGTCACAAAATCAAAAACTCATATCTTGAGTTGGAAGGAGCCCACAAGGATCATCAAGTCCAACTCCCTGCTCCTCACAGAACTATCTAAAACTAAACAATGTGATTTAAGTGTGTTGTCCAGATGGTCCTTGAAATCTGACCAGCTTGGTGGTGTGACCCAGTCTGTTTCAGCTGTGTGATTACTGAATTTTACTAAGATCCTGGTCTTCAGATTTTATACTGTGTGTGCAGTTTCATCTTGTAATTATGGTTTGAGGAATAAAGTAAAACTAAACATTGTTGAATTTTAGGGTTTCAAATCGAGTGATATGAAAGCTTGGAGACTACACTGGAATCATCAACTTTACAAAGCTCTGGAGCATCAGTATCAAATGGGCTTGGAAGCACTCAATGAGAATTTACCAGAGATAATTATTGATCTAACATTCAAGTAAGATTTTTTTTTTTGCCTTAAAAGAAAATATTCAGGCACAGAATGCATTAAAATAGTTTTTCTGTTATTTGTTTCACTTTTTAGGCAAGGTCGCTTGCAATTCAGACCTCCTTTTGAAGAAGTACGAGCTAGATATTATAGAGAAATGAAGAGATTCATCTCTATTCCAAATCAGTTTAGGGGAGTAAGTGAGGCAGAAGATGAGTGTATATTCACTGTTATGACTGAAAGAAATGCAAATGGGTTTCTGACCGCTTTCAGTAAAGCAGAGGATTTGTTCAGAAGGCTGACAGATGTTTCTAATCAATTCAAGGTATTTTTTTCCTTAGATTTGTGTCATTTTATGCTTTGGACATTTTAGAAGTAGCTGAACAGTGATGTTTGTGCATTGTTCTTTTCTTCAAGGCATATAAGCAAAAACTTAGCCAGTCCATCCATGTTAAGCCAACCACTTAACCACATGCCTGTGTTGGAATATATGTATAGTTCCCTTTGAAAGTTCTGCATAATAGCTGATTTTTCAATCTTTCTGTTTTGAATATCCTTAAATGTGTGAACATGTCAAACCATTTTTTACGTCCTGATTTTTGCACTAAGAAAATCTACAGATAATTGAAGAAGCACAAAGGTTAAAAAGAATGTAACTTGAAAATATTGTTAAAGTATTTTAATGTTATTGAGAAACAGTTTTTTAATCTGGAAAATATTTCTTTTCCATGGAATAAAAAATAATGTTGGAAAGGAATGGGTCGTAATTGGCCAAGTAGATATGGAACCTTTGGTGAAGACACATCTTTCTAGCAAGCAGGACTGGGAAAAAAACTTTAAGGCATTAAAAGTGAGAGGGAAAGAAGCAGAGCGTCTTCCAAGGTATAGTGTAACTCTATTCTTTTGTTTGAATAATTTACTCTATCAGATATTTTAAAGGTAATAGTAAAATAGAGATGAAGATATAGATAGAATTTCAAGTGTTTTTAAAATGTTAATGTAGTTTTTAAATGTTTAGATTATAATTTTTCCTTTTTATTTTTAGATACTCTCTTTTGTCTATGCCACCTTCTCTGAAAGCTTTTAATTACTTCCTCTTAATATAATGGGAAACTTCCTCAGAATTCAGGGCTAATTCTGAAATGTTACAAAACATAATATTTTAAACAAGTCTTTTAGCTAAGTCCTGTACATGTGAAATACATATGGCAGTTAGGAACAGACATAGCGAATGCTTGTCATGAAGTAATTCCTGTATTGAAACATTTGATTACCTCTTGTAACTTACAGTTTAAAATATGCTAGGGTAGGCTTTTATTTATTTATTTATTTATTTTATTTTATTATTATATAGTCACATGAAATTATTGTACTGTATGGTTAGAGTTCTAAAGTCAAACTGGTAGGAATCATGTTTAGAACAAGGAAGATGTGCCATTTCATGCTGGAGAATGGACTGGTGGAACCTGCTGGCTAGTGATACTCTGAGTAGTAAAGATTTCCATGAGTTCATGGACAGACTGAGGTGAATAAAAGAGAAACTGGCTGATGTGCCTTATAGCCAGAAGCAGCATGTTGCTAAGAAATCCATGAGTTGAAAATACTAGTTTTGAGGGAGGCTAGTCAGGAAGTTATCAAATAAGGTAGACCTTTTTCTTAGTGTTCTTTAGGTATCTACTTATATTAGGTATGATATATTAGATATGGGGCCTTGAAATTACTCTCTGTGGCTTTTCTTCTGTTCTTACTGCTATTGAAGGCTGAATTAGTAAACTCTCAAGGAGGTTAGAAAATTAAAGGCATGAATATACAAATAATTGAAGTATTTTTCTTTCGAGTATGGTAATAGCCTTTCAGAATTTTATGGCATTGGTTATAGAGAATCAAGCCATTTTCTCGCTATCTGGAGAAACAGAGCATTGGACCTCAGTCCCTATAAAACGGAAAGTATTTATGCATAATTATTATTAATATTTCAATACTATGGGTAATTTTCCCAATAAGCTATGATTTTCATTTATAGAATTGTATGGGAAATTTTTTATTAAACTACAAAGTTAGGGTAAACTATAAATGTGAATAAATCTAGAGATACTAACATGTAAGTATGCTACTGAATATTTGCTGTCTTTTAATATCTTTCTTTTGAAGCACGATCAGAATAGATTGTTTAACTGTTAATTGCAACCCTGTGAAAACTGTAATTGATGATTTCATCCAGAAGCTGTACGACGTTCTAGTTGTCTCTTTGAGAAAATCTGTTCAAGGTAAGTAACTTCAATGAACAGCATTTTATTTTTGTTTTTTTCTGTTGTATTTGGGCACATTTGTGTTAATGTAAATACTCTTTTAAAGAAATACTTTCAGGCACCGTGAACTGCAGAAATCACAATGCAGAGAAAGTAATCTGCTACAGCTGTGTATTCCTCAACATTTCTTTTTCACTACAGACCTAACCTAGGACCCTTTGATGTCCATTGTGTATCTTCACTGTTCTCTTGTTTGGGCCACATCTGTTACAGGTGTAAAAGAATGCATATGAACATTGTTTTGCCTGTTTCTTATATCTGAAGGAAAATTTTGTTCCTTCAGAGAGCAAAATTTATTTAATGTTTGAGGGAGCAAAATTTCCTAGGTGTTTTAAAAAGGTTTCATAAAATACAATAAAAATGCTATTAGATTTTTCTTTTAGGAATTGAAATACTTCATGAAGAGTCTAAAATAATCTAGACTTACTCCATAGAATTGCTTGTCACTTAGATTGTCAAATCTGTTAAAACTGTGTTGAAGAATACAAAATATTGCCCTATTTTGGGTGGTCTGCCTATATCAGGAACAGCAGGACAAAATGGAATAAAGCGTGGATGATGAGGAATAACAGTGCTTTGTGCTTTAAGTCTAATGGTTGTCACAGGAAACATAGAGCAGGGATTGTGCAAGAAAGTGAATTATTTCTATAGCCTGAAAGGTGAATCTTTCCTGGAAGATTTCCTGGAGCTGTACAGCTCCTTGCTCAGTATCAAAAGAGGTTTACCTTGGTAGGTAAATACAACATTATAGCTTGTTCAGGCATTTGTGAGTCTTTTCAATACGTAAAGCAAGATGGTTTTAGTTAGTTAGCCTCTTTAGAAGACCCAAACCAAAACAAAAAGGTAGAAACCTAAAGACCCAAAAAGCAATTTTAACATCTCTTTTTATCTGTTTACCTAAAAAAACCTCAAACCTATATAGCCTTTGAAAGTATATAAATAAATGCCTCTCATGTTTAATGTTCAGAAGGGACTCTGACACTTATGGTCTAAATCATACCCTGAATGCAGTGGATCACATTTGAAAAGCTATGTGTAAACACAAATGTGCAGTTTTGATTCAGGTAGTAGACAAGATGGGAGTCTACAATTTTTAAACAAATACTCTGCATATTTGTTGACTAATGCTGTATCCTTGTGCATTTGTCTGACTCGGATGTTTAAAACTACAAATATTCTTTCCATGATAACTGTGTTTTCCATCTTTATGTAGCTCACCTCAGTGATGTTTCTACATTTCTCACTGATGCCATGGAAACACTAGTGATTAGGCCCCAGACTGTAGAGGAAATAGCAGAAGACAATTTAAAATATTTAAGCCTACATGAAGGAAAAGAAGGGGTAAGATACTATTTTGTTGTATCCAGAACAACAGCTGTAAAACTGTAATTACTTTCTGGTATGGAAACTTACATTTAATAATAACTAATAAAGATGATGCAAAGGTCACATAGGGTTGGGGCAGTAGTCCATGTAGCACTGTAATTTGTGTCTAGCAGTGGAGTGATTTACCTAGGGGAAAATATAAAGTCAGGATGGCATATTTGATACTTTTTACTTCTAACCTTCAACCTGAACCTTGTTGAGTTTTATGTGATTTCTGAGCATAAAATAACACTCAGTGGGTTTCTTTTCCATAGCCTTACCTTGTCTTCTCTTGAGAGCAAATACATGTTTGACATCCAAAATATGCTCTGGTAAAGTGTAGATCAATTACCCATTACATGAAAGATCCCTCTTTTTATTTTTTTTCCAACTGGCACCTATTAACTTCAATACCATTTATGTCTTATACTGCAAGAGATGAGGACCAAACAGTTCCTATTCTTCTTTTTCATGGCACATGGCTGTATTCCACAGCAATCTCTGTTGTAGATTGAAGAGCTTTAGTTAATCTAATCTTTTCTTGTGCATAAGCCCACTCATAACTTTGATCATGCTTTTTGATAAGTCGTTTCTTTCCATTTAATTTTTCTGTGTGACCAACAGATTTTTCTCAGTTTTTAAGATGTGAATAAACCATGGATTTATGTGGTAAAATAGTAATATTACGTCATTATCTTTTTGGTCTCTGTGATTCATAACATTTATTTTGCTTCCTACTCCTTAGATTAAGCTCACGTTTTGGTAAAACTAGCTGTCATAACCCCAGTATACTAGTCTGAAGTGCAGTTTTTATCTTAGGACTCAGCTTGTATATGTGAAATTTATTTTTTCACATTTATGTCACTTCATGGTTGTCTACTTGAATTTTACTTGTTGCCAGTATCATCAGTCGTTATTTCTGCTACATTCATTCTGCAGTTCTTCACAGATGAAGTATTTTAATGCCTGAAATAACACAGCTTCATCAGTAAACTTTATCATCTCACAGGCTGGTTTCCTCTTCTAGTTCTTTTATAAACACTTTGAGCAGTCCAGAACAGGTATCTACAGAACTCCATGGGCGATATTTTTTGATTGCAGGAACTAGCCATTTCCTCCTATTGCTGTTTTCTGTCTTTTTCCCAATTAATTATCTATGCAAGGACCTTTGTTCTTATGTCAAGGCTTCCAGTTTTCCTTAAATGCCTTAGATGAGGGTTTGTGTTAAAAGCTTTTTGGAAACCCAACTGGAATATATGATTTAACTTTCCTTCATCTGTACCCTTGCTGAAACCTTTAAAGAGCTCTGGTTCTACAAGATTGTGGAATTCTACAATACCCATATTGGCTCTTCCCAACTGGACAGTATTTATCCTTTGAAGGATTCAGTTCTGAATGAGTACATCTAAGTTTAGGTGTTGATGGGCAGGTGTTTGCAGTGCATGTGATGTTAATATACTCAGCAGAAGTCTGGTCCAGCTGTCCAAAAGTACAGTTCTAGAGTTACTGAGATACATTTCCAACATCCCCACAAGGCTGGCAAACATAACAGATAAGTTCTGGGAGGCTTTTACCTTTCTGTAGTTGCAGCTGGAGGCCATGCAAGTGCCATAGGACATCTGGGATGACCTGAAAAGTGTATTATTGAGGAACTGAATCAAGTCCCAGTAGTGTAGTCAGCTGGAGCCTGGGGCAATCCTTGTTGCCCAGGGGTAGGCACCTTGTGGCTCATCCTCCTGAGCTGATTTCTTAGCTCCACTGAGAGCTCAATGCAGTTATTGATGCATAGGTGTTTACTGTTAGAGGGATGTCCTGCATGTCAGAGAGCTCCATACAAGGCTCAAGGTAGATGAGACACAGGATGTAGAGAAAACTCCAAAATTTTGGGGTTGTGGCTGTAAGGCAGATGGGATAAAGTAGAGGATCTCAAGTAATGCTGGAAGCCTCTGTCATTGAAAGATTGAGATATTGGTTTCAATTGAGTTTTAGATGTCTGCTTAACGAGTCCATATACGGGTGTCTAATTTTAGCTTAATCTTTATGTTGCATACAGATTATTTGCTTGGCCCCTTACTCAGTAAGGATGGGTATAATTGTATTTTGTAGGAACTCTGGGAGAGTTATTGGATATTGAAGAGAATTACTCTGTAGTAATATTACCTGTTGTCTTTTCTTAATTTTTAAAGGAAAATTCATGACAGGACGTTTTGGTAAATGTATAGAACTGTATGTGTTTATCTCAGGTGATTCTTCTTACTTATATAGTTTAAAAGGGTTAGTTTGGCTTTTCTTTTAATTCTGTTGCTTCTTAATGTATGGGGAAAAAAGGATGGATTTTTTTCCCTGCATAATCAGGTGACAAAAACTAGTTCTCTTTTAGGTTATTTCTGTTTATTTGGAGTGTGTTTGTTCCTTCTTTTTGATTTTATTTTTTTTACCATTTTTAAAAAATTTTTTAATACCATATTTTTTGTCGATTAATCCGGTATGCAGCTAAGCACCACAGCTGGGTCACTTTCTGACACTGAAAGAGCCTCCTCTACCCTTAATGGGATAGGAGGAGAGGAAAGGAAGAGTAGAAATGAGACGCTTGATGGAGAAAGATCAAAATAGTTCAATAAATGAAGAAAGAGAGAAAGAAGTAAAAGGAAGTGAAGAGGGAAGGAAAGGAGAAAGGAGAGGAGATGAGGAGAGAGGAAAGGAAAGGAAAGGAAAGGAAAGGAAAGGAAAGGAAAGGAAAGGAAAGGAAAGGAAAGGAAAGGAAAG
>JAWWMU010000001.1:39943111-39955253 GCA_035048155.1 Cinnycerthia olivascens
GGAAAGGAAGGGAAAGGAAGGGGGCAATATTATATGGCATGGAATATCTCTGCCTGGCTGTGTCTCATGAGTTGAGATAAAGACAGTTTAGTTTTTAAAGGTATAACACTTATTTTTGAGCTTAACAGACGAATGGGGATACAATTTAGCATCAACCCAGGACATAGGTAAAGCAAAAGCCACCCAAAATCAAAGCAAACAAGGAATTAATTCATCACTTCCCATGGGCAGGAAGATGTTCAGCCATCTCCAGGAGAGCAGGGCTCCATCATGCATAACAGTGACTTGGGAAGACAAACATCTTTCTGGATACACCCTTCCTTCTTCTTTCCACAGCTTTCTATATTGAGCATGATGCCATATGGTGTGAAATGTCCCTTGGGTCAGCTGGGGTCAGCTGTCCTTGCTGTGTCTCCACCCAACTCCTTGTGCACCCTCAGCCTCCTCACTGGCGGGGTGGGAGCAGAAAAGACCTTGTCTGTGTGTAAATCCTGCTCAGCAGGATAAAACATCCCTGTGTGATCAACATCATTTTCATGACAAGTCCAAAACACAGCTCCATACCAGCTACTAAGAAAAATATTAACTACATCCCAGCCAAAGCCAGCAAACATACATGCAGATTCATCGAATTTTGTTGCTCTACTGCTGTTCTCCTATTTGACTGAGTTGATATCTGCAATATATAAAGTGGCACTTACCTCTTTCATAGTTGACATTCATTTCTGTATATTTCAAGTTAGGATCAAGGTTTAGAATTTCTCTAAATACCTCAGATACTATTTTTTTCAAATGTTTTAATATTATTCTGTAAGCAGTATTAAAAAAGCAGTTGTGTATAAACTTACTGTCTGTGCATACAGAATTGGCTATTCATATGTATTTGCTTTAGATGGACAGGATTTACTGAAGTTTTACATGCACACTTATTTTTGATCGTTCTAATTTTAGATTTTTCACCTGTTTCAAGAGGCTGAAGATAAAAACAAACTTCTGAGAACTGTGGCTGGTGCAGGTTTGGAAAGTATCAGTAACCTAAGAGCTACATGGGATAAATTTGAATTAATGATGGAAAGCCACCAGCTTATGGTTGCCGAACAGGTAGCAATGAAATTTTCCCTGAAAATGTTGAAATTATTTTGAATATAGTACTTCTTTCTTAGATTAAATCCATAAATATTGTCAGTTCAATAGTAACATGAGCATTATTGAGTTGAGGGAGAGACATTTAACATGAGCATTATTGAGTTGAGGGAGAGACATTTAAGGAAGGATACTTAGACTGGGGGGGGGGGATCTTTCATTGAAGTGATGCTGAAATAAATGTTGTAGTGTTGTAGTTCTGTCTCGAAACAACTTTCTGCTGACAGAAGTGGCTTAATAAATGCAGTGGTTAACAGAGGAAAAGAGGGTAGCAGTTTAAAGATAGGATTTTTATTTTTTTATCATGTTTTTAGTATTGAAGCTTTTTATTTTCTTTTCACTTAACTTTGCTAACCTATGCACCATCCTGTAATTCCAGTCCACAGGCTAACTAATTTGAACTACTAACTAATTAGAAATTCTACTGAAGATATCGATTTGCCATACAAATATAGCAATTTTTCTATGCGCTATGAGAGGCAAGCCTGAGTAGGTAGCATAGGCTGAATAACTAGGTCTCAAGTACTTGCATAATAAAAAAAGTAGTGTCCTCTTTAGAAGAAAAACAACACGAGGAGAATAACGTTGAACTATTTCTTGGGTATTATACAGGAAGTTTTTTGAGTTTGATTTTTGATCAAGTTGTTGTTATCAAGTTTTGAAGTTGATGCTTTGATTTTGATTGTAGTTATAGATACAAACCATTAAGGAGTGTAATTTTCCCTAATGCATTGCAGATGGAAATGATGAAAGGAAATGTGCTTTCGCGTATCAATATATATCTTCAAGACCTGGAAAAATTTAAAGCTCGCTGGGATCAGCTAAAGCCAAGTGATGATGTCATTGAAACAGGTGATCAGGATGTACTTGAGAAAAGTGCTCAGATGATAAAGGAAAAAAAAAAAGAATTTGATGAACTTAAAACTGTGAAAGAAAAACTCATGTATGTATGTTTATTTCCCTGTATATCTTACTCATTAATGTATTGATCTTTTGCAGCACTAGTATCTCAGAAAATGTTCACTAATTTATATCACAACAGATATTGTAAGTAATTTAATTTGTATTACATGTTTTCCATTAGCTTTTCAGGGTCCTTTTTGTTATTTTACCTAACATGAATTTCTTAAGCTAAGTTTTTCTGTGTGTTTTTTGGATAAATAAATTGAGAAGTCTCTTTAAGGTCTTGCAAAAGGAAGTTTGTTCACTAAAGGTTTAATTCTGACTTTTGGAATTCTCACTAAGAAAAGGTTTGGGATATTGGTCCAAAAAGAACCTCAATCCTCTTGTAACTTAAGTGGACAGGACCTTACCTCTCCCAGTAAGTGTCTATGCTCATTATTGCAGATCTTGAGGTTGAAGTTTTCTATTTAACTTCTTACCTTGGCATGTAAGTGATGGTAAATAAAATCACCATATTCTTTCTACCACCAGGAAGAAACAATCAATTCAAAATTATTTTGATTTTGAGGGTACAAATTAATTCACCTTTCTCATAAATAAAAAATAAATGAAATTTTATGGAAAATGATTGTATGGGAGAAGGTTGTTGTGTAAAAGAGTTATTGCTCATATTTCTTTATTATTTCTATTCAAGAAGGGGATTATAAGGAATTTGCAGTCAGCAGGAATATTCTTCAATAAAGGCTTTTTTTAAAAAAAGTATGATTTCTGTATGGTACCATTTCTTAATCCATTAAATTACAGTGGAATAATGTAATAAATAATGCAATGATCTTTTTATGCAGTGAAGAGTGCCATCATTTTAAACTGGAAGAGCCCGACTTATCATTGTCAGAAGTTGTAAGTCAGGATATTCAGAGTTGTGCAGAAGTCTGGGCACTGTATGAAGAGTTTTATCAAGGTTTTCAGGAAAAAGCCAAAGAAGACTGGATTACTTTTAGGTAACGTTTTGTTACTTTATTTTTACTGGACATTCAAATGTGGTTGTAGTACTGTGTTATTGTGACCTTTTATGTTTGATTTTCCTGCAGAAGTAAGATATACCTATTTGAAGAATTTTTGTTTAACTGGCATGACAGACTGAGGAAGATGGAAGAACATACTGTAATGACAGTGAAGTTGCAAAAAGAAGTGGACAAATATAAAGTAAGATGCTAATTACCCTGGAAATGTTCAAGGCCAGTGGGGTGGTGCTTTGAGCAACCTAGTGTAGTGGAAGGTGTCTCTGCCCCCCACAGCAGGAAGTTTGGAACCAGGTGATCTCTAAGGTCATTTTTAACCCAAATAATTCTGTGATTCTATGAATTTCAAAAATGTCTGTGAAACAAAAAATGTTTTTGGTATTACTGAGCAATGTACTCCATTCTATATCTCATTGCTCATTTCTTACAATAAAACCAGTTAATTTTTAACAAAATGTCTTCTGATAGTGTTTTGAACATTTCACTTACTTTTGGGAATCTTTAGTACTTTACAGTAAACAGAATGGTCATTACAGCTTACACAGACAGAGATTTACAATGAATTGTCTTCAGAATCCTACTCCCAAATTTTAAATTCAGGAACTGGAAAAATTGTCCCTCAGTTTAAGAATTTATATTCTATTTTTGTTTCAATAGCATGTCACTCTGTAATCAAAGAGATGCAACTTTCATAATGACTGGATGGATTTACATGTGCATTTTTTCTATAGATGATAATTCCACTCCTAAAATATGTAAGAGGAGAACATCTTTCTCCAGACCATTGGTTGGATCTCTTTCGTCTTCTGGGTCTTCCCCGAGGCACTACACTTGAGAGTTTGCTATTTGGAGATCTATTAAAAGTGACAGATGCCATTATAGAAAAAGCAATGGAACTTAAGGTATGAATAATTTTAAATACAGGATCTATAGTTTTTTTTATGGTTTATTTTTTGTGGTATATGTTGCTCCGTATCTTTAATACTATAGAATTTGCATTATATTTTTGAATGGAGAGTTTATTGCAAGCTCTGTAGTTTCATATGAGATCTATTCTTGCTTTTAAATAGGATTTGAATTGTCGAGCTCAAGGTGAAGTCACAATTAGAGAAGCATTACGTGAGCTTGAACTCTGGGGAGTTGGAGCTGTCTTTATGTTAACAGATTATGAAGATAGCCAAGGCAAGACTATCAGGCTTATTAAGGACTGGAAGGACACAGTCAACCAAGTTGGAGATCATCGCTGTCTTCTACAGTCTCTTAAGGACTCTCCATATTACAAAGGTTTTGAAGATAAAGTGTCCATCTGGGAAAAAAAGCTAGCTGACTTGGATGAGTACCTGCAGAATTTAAACCAAATTCAAAGGAAATGGGTCTATTTGGAACCAATATTTGGTCGTGGAGCTCTACCCAAAGAGCAAGCTCGTTTTAACAGAGTTGATGAAAACTTTAGGTTAGTATTTTGGAATGTGACTTACCTTTTGTAGTATATTTGACATGCAGTCTAGAACTTTCTGCATGGTAAAAATATGTGGAACAATAGATATATGTATGGAGAAGAAAGCCAGTGACAGGATTCAGAAAATATATAAGTGTGATGGTATATAATAAAGTATAATTATAATGTATAAAAATCTTTCCATTCAATGGGAAACGTGAAGAAACGAATCATGTGAAGCATCAAAGATTGTGGTGAGCAAGGAGGCAAACAAAAAATTTGTCGTAGCAGCAGAAATAGAAGGGATATAATTGTTTTTTCAAGAATCATGTTGAAGACTATCACTTTGTTCACTAAGAAGGTACACACAGAGTTTTGGGAGAAACAGATCGTTTATTTGTTCCAAACAAGTCAAAAGATGGAAAAGAGAGTAGGTTATAGAAATATGGAAAGATATGTACCATTATCTGTCTTGGCTTGAGTTGAAATGACTTAAATGGAAATAAAAGTCAAGAATTGAATTTTCTTGTTCTGAGTAGAGAAATTTCAGCAGGAAACCATTGTTCTTAAATTATATTGGAGAGACGTTGAAGTAAATTTGGAAGTGTTTCATTATTAGTATTGAACCCTAAAAGTTATATATCAACCATTTATATTACTTGCCTTTGTGTTTTTTTTTAACTTTATACATGTCAGATTTAAATTAAAATTGTAATGGATTTATGAATTATTTTTTGTTTCTGTCAAGATCCATCATGTCAGATATTAAGAGTGACAATAGGATAACATCGCTGAATGCCCAGGCAGGAATAAAAAATACCTTAACTACCATACTTGACCAGCTTCAGAGATGTCAGAAATCTCTGAATGAATTTTTGGAGGTACAGTAAACATTAATACATTTTTTATAAAGAAAGTCAATAAGCTTGGGTTTAAATTAACCAAATTGATTTATTCTGTTTTTATATAGGAAAAGCGCTCAGCATTTCCAAGATTCTATTTCGTTGGAGATGATGACTTACTAGAAATTTTAGGACAGTCGACAAATCCTCTGGTTATCCAGTCTCATCTTAAGAAACTTTTTGCTGGTAGTGTATTAATCTTTATTTGTGAAATTTACTTATTTGGAGATAGGCGTCTTCAAAGGCAAATAATATGTTGGAGTTCCTCTGTTTCCATGACTAGACACTTAGAAATTATTGTTTGATTTTGAGAATATTTAACTTTATTACTGTTTTCTGATTAATAGGCATTAATAGTGTGAGCTTTGATGAAGAATTTAAATATATAATTGCCATGAAGTCTGCAGAAGGAGAAACTGTGCCACTTAGAAATAAAGTTCTTCTATCAAATGATGTGGAGGTAAGAAAATCACATCCTAGTCTAGTTCAAACATCTTTGAAAAATTTATTTGTAATGTAATTTTGGAGTTTTTTCATCTCTTTGTCAGGTGTGGCTTAACAGTTTGGCTTCAGAGATGAAGGAGACCCTGAAAAAAATGTTAATTGACTGTGTTGATGCTGGAAAAAAATCACAAGGTTCAATTGATCCATCACTCTTTCCTTCCCAGGTAGTAGTTGATCCATTAATACCACTGTGTAGCCTTAGAATTACCAAATAAGTTATTTTCTTTAGTTCTATAAAGAGCTGTACATTTGGATTTGGAAGAAAATAACCCAAATCAAATCCATTTTACTTGTTTATCATATAGAGAAATTCTTTTAAAAATGTGCTCTTATTAAATTCCTTTTTAAACATATGGAATACTGAAGTCTTTTACATGGTAGTCTGACATACCATTTAATGTAAGAGACTTGCTGTATCAGATAACATTGCAAGTTTTGGCAAAATTTGCCAGGTTTAAGATGACTTTATTTGTTCTTAGGCTCATAGCAAATGTTTTGTTTAAAAGCTTTGTTTAAAAATTATACAATAAAATATTTTAAATATCAAACATAATAAGCAATTGCAAATTAATTGAAAAACTGGTTAGTTTTTTCATGTGTTTGCTATTTATAAAATATAATGTGAACTTTCTCTTCCAAAGATTCTTTCCTTGGCAGAACAAATTCTGTTCACTGAAGATGTTGAAAGTGCTATCAAAAACCATAATCTGCAACAATTAGAATTAGAACTCACGGCTAAACTGGACCATTATACTAGCATTGGTAGTAGCATAGAAGATACTGGGAGTACAGGTATAAAAATGATAATTAATATATAATTCTCTATTATGACTGTAATTGTGTAGTATTTTGCATTGTTTATTTAAACAGGAAATTATATAAGTCTATCTCAATTTGAGTTCACAAAGCTGAGTTACATGAAGTTACTCACTTATTACAGCCAAGATTAGAGTTCTCAATATTTCAAAGTAAACAAAAGAGATTTTATATATATTAGAAATTATCTTGGAGAATGTATGTATTTGGAGACCCCTTTTCTTAATTTTTTAATAATTTTCTATCTTTTAGCTTATGTATCTACTGTTTCACAGGAAGTGGGCAAACAGCAGTTGAGGTACATTATGTCAAGCCAGTACATTCTGTACAACTGTGTAGGTGATTATCTTTTTCTGTATTAGATGTACACATC
Source organism: Cinnycerthia olivascens (assembly GCA_035048155.1). Lineage (NCBI taxonomy): Eukaryota > Metazoa > Chordata > Aves > Passeriformes > Certhiidae > Cinnycerthia > Cinnycerthia olivascens. The sequence goes on from JAWWMU010000001.1 coordinate 39,950,213, forward strand.
TGCCTCTGAACTAATAATCTTTGAGTACCTTTGAGGCAAAATAAGCTAGTTATTCTCAAGACATGATTGTTCTGAATTTCACATAATCTGAATGGGTTAGAATAGTTAAGTCCCTGAGTGCTTTTTCCTCTTTTCATGAGAGGTGGAGTTTTTGAGTGACTACCTCAGATTAAAAAATTCTACACTGTAGGTTAGGTGAGATGGCTTTTATCTTAGGTATAAAAAGACTCAAGTTGTATGTAGTTGATAATCTTCCACCACATTTGTATAGCTGCTTACTACATTAAATTTTAGTTTACAATTTGTGAGCTGTAAACATCTGATACATTAATTAGAAGTAGGATTCATATCACCTTCCTCCAGAAGTCTGTAAGTATGGTTCTTTGTCTGAGCTCCCTTTCTGTGCTCTTTCTATAGCTGTTTGAGAAATTTCATTAGTTACAGAGGAGTGTTCATTTCATCTATTGTATAGTATATTACATTAATGTTTAGTTTGAAAAATAGATGGGGTTTTGGAGTGAGTTGTGATTCTTCGCACTTACTTTGCTTTAATTCCCATCATGGAATGGTATCGAAACACACAAACTGGATTTCTTTCAATGAAACTAAATGAATATGCTCTAAGAGTACACTTAATGCACCCAATCTGTTAATGAACTTCCACTCCACATCGCTATAATTATTCTGAGTAAAATTTCCAGAGTGCATGTAGTATGGTTTTCAGATGCTCAACATCACTCAGCAGGTTGGGCCACACTGATTGCTGAAGTGATCATAGCTATTAACACTCTTGGCATAAATTGCTCTGCAGAAAAGCCTCTCTCTCTCCTTTTTCCTCTCCTCCTGTGTCTCATCCTCTCCCTCTGTCTCACCCTCCCCTTCCCCCAACCGCCATGAAGAGGCAGATGAAATCTCTTCAAAACTACTAAAGTTACATGATTTACATTGTTTGTCAGGATCTTATTTTATGCTACTTGCTTTAGAAAATAAAAAAAAAGAACCTCTATATAATTCGAACAAGAGCTAAATAAAATCTACTGATAATAGAAAGCAGCACAAGGAGCTTGTGAATGGGTAATGTGTGTCTTCCTTGCTACACTGGTGTGATTTTTTTCTTTTGGTGTGATTGCAGAATCTGGAGTCCTCGAGCTCAAGCTTAAAGCTCTGATTCTTGATATCATTCATAACATTGATGTGGTGAAACAGCTGAATCAAGCTGAGGTTCACAGTGTTGAAGACTGGGCTTGGAAGAAGCAGCTGAGATTTTATATGAATGACCAAAGATGTTATGTTCAGATGGTAGATGCTGAACTCGAATATACTTATGAATATCAGGTGTGGTATTTTTATGTAGTGGCTTTTATATATGAGTCAAACACTTTCTCATTTCATACATAGTGCTGATTGTCTCCTAACTGTTGTCATTTTTCTAAATTTTGTTATACCCTTAACATGCTATTTCATAGAAATTATTAAAAGATAGGGTAATAATTTTCATTCTTGATGCTGATGGGATAAATATAAATTGTATCAAAGTAGCTGCATTATCATATAATATTTTCTAATATGCTTGCTTTTATATATCCGAATGCAGTTTCATCTGTAGTTGTGAAAAAATATGAACTATACATTGCCATTTGATATAAAACCTGGACAGCTTTGTAAACGAATTCATATTCTTAATGAGACAAAAATTTCGACTGTTGCTTTATATTATCAATTTAATTATGAATAAAATTAATGAAATTAAATTGTCAGTATTTTCAGTAGACAGATTGATCTGTCTACTGATCAATATAATTTGTTTTGTTTCTGCAGGGGATTTCCCCAAAACTCGTTTATACACCTTTGACAGATAAGTGTTACCTAACTCTTACTCAGGCCATGAAGATGGGCCTTGGAGGAAATCCCTATGGCCCAGCTGGAACTGGGAAGACAGAATCAGTAAAGGCCTTGGGTGGACTTCTTGGAAGACAAGTATTAGTCTTTAATTGTGATGAGGTGAATATGGTTTTGCTTAATTTAGGAAATGGGTATCTATGCCCATATTTAAAAAAGCAATATTATATTCCAGAAATAATATTAAATTTAAAACTAGATTTTATTATATAAATTATTGTTTATTATTATTATTAGTAGCAGTAGTAGTAGTAGTTGTAGTAGTTGTATTGAGGTTTTTAATGAAAATTTTTCTCATAATTTGTCAGTTACCATTAGAAATTTGCGGGTTTCTTAGTGGATGGGAGGACATTCTTTTATATTTTTTTGCTGCTTGAATTTTGACAACATTCTTTTTAATTTCAAGGGCATTGATGTGAAGTCAATGGGGCGCATATTTGTGGGCTTAGTGAAGTGTGGTGCCTGGGGCTGTTTTGATGAATTCAATAGACTCGAGGAAGCTGTATTGTCTGCAGTATCCATGCAGGTTCAGACAATTCAACATGCATTGAAGAAGCACAGTCCTGTATGTGAGATGCTTGGCAAAAAGGTACAGCAAAACTTAATTATCTTGTTCACATTGGCCACACTTAAAAACTGACTACTGTAACCAGACATAGTTCACCCAGCGTTTCTCAATACTGTTTCATCTGACAATATATCATTACAATGCACTTCTAATGCTAGGTCGAAATGGATCCTAATTCTGGAATTTTTATCACTCTGAATCCTGCTGGAAAAGGTTATGGAGGAAGACAAAAACTGCCTGATAACCTCAAGCAACTCTTCAGGCCAGTTGCTATGACTCATCCAGACAATGAACTCATTGCGGAAGTTATTTTGTATTCAGAAGGCTTTAAGGATGCTAAAATACTGGGTACAAAATTAGTGGCTATTTTTAATTTAGCAAGGTATGCTTTCACCACCCCACCTCTCCCCTTCTTAGTAAAGTTACCTTTCTAATTCTCTTCCCTTTTAGCTCTTAAATCTAAATGGTTTACCATGCAAATCTCTGCATAGATACTTCTAACTTATAAAGTTAAAATACTGCCACATATTGGGAGGTCGACATGTGAAAATAACTTGAATTCAGTTATAATTTCGAGAGAGCAAATTGCTGCTCCCCCAGTATCCCACTAAATATAAATGTGAGCATGTGAATGCTCACAAGTATTGTGTTGTATTGAACTCTTGAAATTGTTGAAATGCAAGTGACTCTTTGGTTAAAACGATGAGCATTACAGAGTACAAAGATCAGAAGTTATAGTGAATTCTGATAGGATCAATAATAAATATATGCTGAATATAACCCTTCTGAAAATTCCAGAGTGTCATTGCTGTATTTCTGAAGTGCATTTAAGATGACACTACCAATACACACCAGTTTCTCTTTTGACCAAAACCATATTTTTAAGTGTGTTCATTCACCAACACAGAATTTCAGATGCTGTCACCTAAAGCCTATTACAATATTGTTGTTTTTAAATTCAGGGAGCTTCTGACACCACAGCAGCACTATGATTGGGGTTTGCGAGCCCTGAAGACTGTTTTGAGAGGCTGTGGCAGTCTTCTTCATCAGCTGAAGAAAAGTGATGCAAAGCAGGAAGGTAAGATTTACCGTACCACACTTTTGATTCTTTAGGATCTTGTACAAATATAATTCACTCCAGCTTTCTTGTTCACTTGTGTTTTAAAAAGACATGGCTTGTATCTGTAGGCAATTTAGAAAAGAAGAAAATGTCTTTGAAAGCCCACCTTCACTAGGCGATCACAAAAGTTTTGTCATATTCTAGACTGAGCTTTTATATGATGATAGGAACAGATTACAGGAGTTCACTTGGGAATAATTTTAATTAATGATTTATTAATGATTCTCAAAGATTTGTTTTCACTTGTCTTAGGACAGGAAAGTTGATCCTCTGATGCTGTCAGTATTCATTAGTTATCAGATCATTTTGACTCTATTCAAGTTTTGCAGGAATTGTTACATGGCACTAGACTCAGATTGGAAGACAAATATAAGGATAGATAGGAATGATAGAAATATATTGGACTAGACTGAGTCACTGCATTTTTAAAAGATTTTCTGAGTTATTATTATTTAGGTGCTCAATGAGAGGGAATTAAAGAGTGTAGAATGGATAAGCATTTCACATCTTTAGGAGACAACTGAGCTGCTTCCTGTTTGGTTAACCAGCATATATCTGAAAGTTTACAAATTTTGACATAGCAAATGGTCTGCATCTGAGCAGCATCATAACCACCTCATATCTTTATAGAATGCATTTGCGGGCATATATTGTCCATAGGAAAGTATGCCTGACTACGCCTAGCTTCCAAGCAGAATGGTACATGAACGGGCAGTCTGGAATCTATGCTCCAGTTCTACTTTCAACATATGAGCAGTGTTGACACAGCTTAAACTGATCTGTTTTCTTTTTCTCTCCAGTTAGTGAAAGTCACATAGTGGTTCAAGCTTTGCGGCTGAACACCACATCAAAGCTTACATTTGCAGACTGCACACGTTTTGATGAGCTCGTTAAAGATGTATTCCCTGGCACTGATTCTAAAGATGTGGAATATGCTGAGTTAACTGCAGCTTTACAACAAGTCTTTGAAGAAGCAAACTTGGAAATTATAAGCACACAGGTAAACATCAGCTACAGCAACAAAACAGTGTTATTCTGAATTATATATAATTGATTAATATTATGTTCATTTAAGTAATTTCTATTTTCTTTTGAAAAATCTTTTATTAAAAAGTGAGAATAACTGATAGATTCTAATTACATATACACGAAAAATTAGATGTGTGTTTGAAGCATGGTAGATCAGTTATGTAATTGAAAGAAAAATAGTGCAATGAAAATCAAGATGTGAACATGTAACACAGTTTCATTCAGGCCAGGTGCAAATGCCATTGAATATTTTGGACAGTGAAAGAGTGAAATATGTGAATATTTGATTTTCACAAGCTGTTCTCTGCCTTGTTTTTATTTATTTATTTAGAACTGGCTGAAGTTTTGTGGCTGAAGATTTGTTAAATTCTCCTTAAAAATATGCCCAAAGATGTTGTTTTTGTAGTAATAATTTAGTGAAATGC
>JAWWMU010000001.1:39955353-39976036 GCA_035048155.1 Cinnycerthia olivascens
GTGAAATATGTGAATATTTGATTTTCACAAGCTGTTCTCTGCCTTGTTTTTATTTATTTATTTAGAACTGGCTGAAGATTTGTTAAATTCTCCTTAAAAATATGCCCAAAGATGTTGTTTTTGTAGTAATAATTTAGTGAAATGCTTCTAACATGTAAAATAAATTTCTTCATAGACTTTATTATCCTAATTTTAAATATATCTGCTAATATCTATTGTTTAAAAAAGAAAATCACAGGAAGTAAAGTAAATCTCAGAAATACTATAAAGGGACATGTTTGATTTAGCTTTACAGCTTCACATAGCCATTGTCCCTTTCATTGTCTAGATCAAGAAGGCTTTGGAGTTGTATGAGCAGCTGCGTCAGAGAATGGGTGTGGTTATCGTCGGCCCAAGCGGTGGAGGTAAATCAACGCTCTGGAGGATGCTGAAGGCAGCTCTTGGTAAGGCTGGCAGGGCAGTGAAGCTGTACACGGTGAACCCCAAGGCCATGCCTCGGCACCAGCTGCTGGGCCGCATTGACATGGACACGCGGGAATGGTCGGATGGAGTGCTTACCAACAGCGCTCGGCAAGTGGTGCGAGAGCCCCCAGGTATGCCGGGGCTTGTTTCACTGAGATTACTGCAACAGTTCGTTTTCAAGTGCTTCTTTATGCTGTGTTATTATTTGTGGATAGCATAAGGCAAGAAAAACTTCTGGTAGCAATTGTAGCCAAAAGCGTCGTACATTCTTTACAAATTTTGTGCTAAGAAAACAAAAACAGGCAGCAGAAGGTAAAGAATGTGGAATGTCTTTATAGAACTGTAGGTCATAATGAAGGAAGAATCTTAAATAGCATTAAGATAGCAAGGGGTGCTATTTTTGAACTGTTTCTCTTGGGTTTGATATTTTATTTTTGTGTCTGGAAATAGATATTACTTCATGGATAATTTGTGATGGTGATATTGATCCTGAATGGATTGAATCTTTGAATTCTGTGTTGGATGACAACAAATTGTTGACTATGCCCAGTGGAGAAAGAATTCAGTTTGGTTCAAATGTCAACTTTATATTTGAAACTCATGACCTTAGCTGTGCCTCTCCTGCTACAATATCTCGAATGGGAATGATCTTTCTGAGGTAAGCCATGATTTTACATACTTTTAAAGGAAGTATATTAAATGTATACTTACTATTCTTGAAAGATATTCTCAAGTGAAGGAAGCGGTTGGTTAGTTGCTTACATTTAGGAAGCCAGTCACTGGGGAAGTTACTTCAGGTTGCATTTCCCTTTTGTGGTGTTTGTTATAAACTTTTGACTGAAATACCTCAGATTTTTTCTAAAAGTCCTTGTGAAATCTTTACCAGAGAGCCCAAATATTGGTTAGAAATTGTAAAAGTATTTTACCAGATTTTTTTTTATTTTTGTTGTTCTTTTCAGACAGTCTATTTAAAGACATTGGTGTCTTGTATTTATCTGAATCTTGTTTTGTTTCTACTTAGTGATGAAGATACAGATCTTAATGCTCTAATAAGGTCTTGGATAAGAAGTCAACCTGAAGAATGCAGATATAACCTTGAAAATTGGATTGGGGACTATTTTGAAAAGGCTTTAAACTGGGTTATAAAGAAGGTTAGTAAATGAATACTTAATCAGATTTCAGCTTCTGTTAGGTGTGATCCATTTTTCTAGTTTAGCACACAATAGATAATTCAGATTAATTTTTTAACTGTGATTAAAAAAAATTATTGATAGAATTTTTTATTTTTGATAGAATAAAAGAATTGCAGAATATCCTGAGGTGGAAGGGACCCACAGTGATCACTGAAGTCCAATTCCTGGCCCTGCACAGGACCACCTCAAGAATAAAACCATGCACCTGCAAGCATTGTCCAAACCCTTGTACTCTGGCAGGCTTGGTGCTGTGACCATGTTAATGGTGCTTCCCAGTCTCCTCTTCTGGAGGAGTTGGATTTGCATTGATCAAGTAGCTTATGTGCTGAAAATATTTTTTTAGGAGACTTCCCCACTGCTGTGGCCAGTGTGCTTGTGTTAAAGAGATGTGCATTATCTCCTCCTGGGGAACATACATGGTCCTGTTGTGTTCTTCTAATTACTTTTCCTTTTAGTTTTTTTAACTATGGCATTTTTTAGACTTTTAAATTATCAAAGGAAAAAACATGGCATTGTTCCTGAGGCTGCAAATTCCCTTCGGTGCCGAAGAGCAAAATCCATTAAAAAAACTGGTAGAAAGAAAGATTTCCAGTGTGTGGTTATGTTTATTCCTTACAGATTCTCAAAATCTGTGAGAAAAGATCTGATTTCTTATCCTAAATTACGTGAACTCATAGTCTGGAATTAAAATCTCCAAATCAATGCTTAGAAATAATTTAATGTCAAGTGAATTTTCTAGAAAAATAGTAGTGTTGGGATCTTTCCTCATTTGTGTAAATGTCAAAAAGCAATGAGTAATAATAGCATGCTAGCAACACATCACATTTATATTGAGGAATATATTTAAATCTTCTACAACTTTCAATTTACAGAATGACTTTGTAGTGGAAACAAGTTTAGTTGGAACTGTGATGAATGGACTGTCTCATCTTCATGGAAGTACTGATCGTGGACAGTTTATTATTAACTTGTTACATGGTCTTGGGGGCAATCTCAACATGAAGTCACGACAAGAATTTGCAAAAGAGGTAATCTCTGTACTCTAGTTTGATTTTGATTTATCTGCTATCTGTAGGGAAATAGATGAGAAGTGAAAGAATATTTTATGTGTCACTGATACATTGCATCCATCCCAGATAGCAATCCTTTGGTCCTGCCAAGACCAAAGACCTCAGAGACAGTGAGTACAGACAGCCTTTGTCTATACTGCTTAGTGCAAGGACCCACTGTAGCAGACTGTGTATATATATATTGTATATGTAATTCAGATTTATTTTTGTGGGTTTTTTTTTTGTTCTGAGTACTTGAAATAGTAACAGGACTTTACATCTCATCAGGGAGATATTCTTAGGTATTCTTCTTATTAGGGTGCCTAATATAAAAAGAAATTTAAAGCTTTTCAAAGTACAATTTAATTTCTTTATATTATGAAAAGTGAAAGAGTATTATATTACTGTTTAGTTAAGGACTTGATCATAAAGCCATATGCATGATATGATTGAATTTTCAAAGGCAGCCTCAAACTATCAAATCAAAGAGTTATATGTTTAATTTACGTAAGTATTCTTTGAACATTTTTTAGTCTAGCTTGAAATGGTAGATCTTCTTGTTAGGAGTATGGATTTAACTGAAGCTTTATTTTAATTTTTTTTAAAGATCTTCAGCTGGGCACAAGAGTCTCCTCCTGATCCAAGGAAGCCCCTGGACACATACTATGACACTGACACTGGAGAGCTAATGCTGTATCAGCTGAAAAAACCTGAAAATCTAACAGCTGATGACTTCAGTAATCTCCAAACACTTCCTGTCATCCAAACCCCTGACATGCAGAGAGGTTTAGATTACTTTAGACCATGGCTAGATGTTAATAATAAGCAGCCATTTATTCTCGTGGGTCCTGAAGGATGCGGAAAGGGGTAAAAAATAGTTCCTACTTTATGTAAAGTATACTTCTAGTTGTTTGACAGAACAAGTAATTTTTTTTTTATAATACTTTTATCATATGACTTTCTGATAGAATATGACTTGTTTAGGCCATTAATTAAACAAACCTTGTGACGTGGCAAATAAGTAAATTCTTATGAAGTCCTACGGGGACGGTTCAGACTGTCACTATGAATCTAAGGCATCTGAATGTGGCTTTTAGATATGAAGTAGGATCTTTGGAAAACCTTCTATCATGGAGCAGCAGCTTAGAGGCACATGAGGTCCAGTTTCATTTCAAGAGGCTCTGGATGCCTTGTGCAGGCAGCTCAGTTTAGCACATCCTGTTGCCTTTATTAGATTCCTTATTTAGATGTTATAGGTCACCACAATCAAGGTGTTAATTTAGCTGTTTGTTTTGTGTAGCTGTATGCGCTACACTTTCACTGAATTTTGTGAATGGAAGATGTTGCAATTTTAAAGGCAAGAATGTAGAATTCAGCAAACCTCATGCTCCACCTATTCCATTAATATAGGATTTTAATTCCAGTAATATATGCATTTTAATTCAAAAACTGTAAAATATCTTTGGATACACAGCATTTTAATTTATTTATGCCTGTATGTATGTACATGTCTGGTTTTCTAGGATGCTGCTTCACTATGCGTTTTCTCAGCTCCGCTCCACTCAGATCGCTACTGTTCACTGCAGTGCACAGACTACTTCTCAACATCTTCTGCAGAAGTTGAGTCAAACTTGCATTGTAATCAGCACAAACACTGGACGAGTGTACAGACCAAAGGACTGTGAAAGGCTTGTGTTGTACTTAAAAGACATCAATCTACCCAAACCTGATAAATGGGGAACAAGCACTCTCGTGGCTTTTCTGCAGCAGGTAAACACTTACGTCTGTTATTTATAGAGAGGCTCAAGTATACTGACTATAATTCAGTGTATATGGTAAAAATCTACATTGATTCATTTCAGTGTTAAAATCCTGTACCCTGTATTAGCATTAGTTTTGTTTGTGCTTTAAAAGACTATGTAGTTGTCAGCCAGAAATAAGATACCATTTTAATTTGGCTGATATTTATAAATAAATAAAGACAGTGCTTGTCTCAGTGAGTTACAGTGCAGTAGACATACAAATGACAAGAAGATTGCCAGGAGCAGTTAGCATGGATTCACCAGGGGCAAGTCATGCTTGGTGAGGGGAAGAGAGTGAATATAGTCTACCTGGACTTCACAAAGACCATTGATGCTATCTCCCAAAAGATCCTAACAAGAAAAGCTGTTGATACAGGCTGCATAAGCAGATAGTGATGTGGGTTGAAAGCTGAAAAGCCAGGCCCAGAGGGTGATCGTCAGTGGTACAGAGTCTGCTTGGAAGCCATGATCTGTTTTAATATCTTCATAAATGATCAGAGCAATGGAATCCTGCAAATCTGCAGATGTCAAAATCGTGAGGCACCTCAGGCAATTAAGAAAGCAGAAATAATGGTATACTTCTCACTATCTTATTATGTTTTATTTTGTATGATACTCTGTTGACTTTCCTTTAATGAAGTATTTATTTATTTGTTAAAGGTTCTTACATATCAAGGATTTTACGATGAAAATCTGGAATGGGTTGGTTTAGAAAACATCCAAATTGTGGCTTCCATGTCAGCTGGAGGAACATTGGGAAGACATAAACTTACCTCCAGATTTACTTCTATTGTTCGTCTCTGTGCAATTGAGTAAGTAAATGTAAATTCATCTAACTTTCAGAATTCAGATTCAGCCTCTCTTTATAAGAACCTCTTGTCAATTTAGTCTTTACAAAGATGTGGATGTTCTAGTCTTCATCTTTTCTCACAGTTTGTGATTGTCAGATTTGGTGCTATTTGGTGCTCCTTGGCAGCAGAGTCCAGCTAAGAGGAATCTACAGCTGCATGTTGGTAGTGAAGCGTTTGAAATACGTTTCCTGTTGGATATTTTTATTAAAAAGTTAGAGAAATTGAAGTTTATTTATTTATTTTTAAGTTTGACCATATCAACAGATGTATTCAGACAATTTCTGAGGATGGCCTAAAGCAATAAAATTATAATTTTGCTTGGCTGCTGGATGGAAATGCTATTCCATGAAATTTCTCAGCAATTGTGTATATCAGTTTAACTCAGTTTTAATGAAATAGAAAAAGTCCATAATGATTGAGTTTTTTCCCTTTTTAGCTATCCAGAAAGAGAACAACTACAAACTATTTATAGTGCCTACTTGGAACCTGTACTACAGAAAAATCTAAAGAATCACCCTATTTGGGGTTCCTTACCAAAAATACACCAGCTAGCAGGATCTATGGTTCAGATCTATGAACAGGTATGGAAACCTTTTTTGTTTCTTCAAGGAGATGGAGAAGTCAAGTATTTTATTACAAATAATTAGCTTTTGATACTAACAAGTGAGTAAAAAGGTTTATCAGTGTTAAAATCTAAGTTTATATCTTTTTAATAAAGTTGGTATCAATTTTGGAGCTTCTTACTTTCACAGACTCCTAGGTATTAGAAGCGAGCAGAGTAAGCAGTAAGTGCTCTTGCTTTCCCATAGATTTGTTTTAGGATTTTGGCACACATCTTAAGACTTGTATACTTTCAGTTCCTGATTTATAAAATGTAGATAGTAGTGTTTTCCATCTTAATGGTTGAGGAGACAGTGCAACAGATGATTGTGTGCCCAGTTGGTGTGGATGCTGATATGAACACAGAAGGGGATATGAGGGTGGAGTCCTTTATAAACATCAAGGACTACCTATTAAAATTGTACATTGCTAGAAGCAGGTGTTTAGAACTGGACATGAGTTCATTTAAGCCTTCCACTTGAAAATTTTTGAACTTCTATCTAGCAAAATGCTTAACTACTTGCTTTTCTTAATCAGTACATAGCCTTACTGGGGAGGACACTGTGTGGTGCTTGCTACAGAATGTGTGAATGTCCCCATTCAGGCAGAAGCATAATACAGACTTGATCCTTTGAATACAGTGTGGGTTTAGTCACTGGCTGGCATGCACCTCTTAGCAGGAGTTTCATATGACTTTACCAATGTATTCCAAGAAATATGAGTTTGTCTGAGTACACTGCAATCAAATAACTGATGAAAGTACTTATTCTTTGAATTAAAGATGTAGTTGTAAATTCAAATATCCTTTCTGGGAGAAGAATAAGTATGAAGTATTTTGTAGTGAGAAAACATTACTAATTAAGGTAGGTTTTAGTGAGAAAATGTTAATAATTTGGGTAGGTTTTTATTACATTTCAGTATTGTCTTTGTCTGTCATATTTGGTATTGTTTTAAAAAATTAGGTATTTTGTCTAATAATACTGCACTAGTAGTCCTAGGTGAGATGTGCAGTTGTTTCCATCAAAAATGGTGCAGAAAAAATGTTCTGAGAAAATCTTTTGTGGTCAGAAAACCACAAAAAAAGGTTTAAACAAGGAGTGCATTCATAAAATATCTAAATGTTCACCAACTACAAAACTAATCTGTCTGATACCTTAGAAAAAGTGCTTTATGTTTTACAATACCACTTTTTTTCCTTAACTCCCATTTTTAGGTACGAGCAAAATTCACGGTTGATGATCACAGTCATTACCTTTTTACACCATGTATTCTTACTCAGTGGGTTCTTGGTTTATTCAGATATAATTTGGAAGGTGGTAAGTCACTTACTTGGTTTTCATTAATAAAGTAGTTCTAAAATGGCCTAGATTATTACTGAAGTCAGTCTTACTGTTGGCTCCACATCGCTCTTTTTAAACTGAGCTCTCTGTAACTCAGTAGAGGGAAAAAAATGCCTGACAGTTCATTCCATAACATAAGGGTAATAAACAAGTTTTAAAAAATCCGATGATGTTTTAAAGTATGTGTGGGAGCTATTTATGGTTTAAGGGAAGTTAATAGATTGGGACTGCATTCTTACTATGGGAGCTTGAACTGTGCTCCCTACTGTTTTGTTCTGTGGGGTTTCTTGTGTTTTGTGTTGGGATTTTTTTGAGCATGTGTGTTGTTTTCTGAATTCCCAGAGTCTTACCTCTCATGCTTGTCCTGCTATACCTGGTTGTATAAATCTGGTTTTTATGCATACTTCATAGGCTGCTTTCTTACCCTGTTTTTGTTTCTGAAATTGATATACTACATCATGAGCAATTAGTTTTTATGTTTTAGTTCTTACATTGGTTAGAAGGTTGCATAGAGGGATGCTTAAAGAGAATAAAAGTGACAAGAATGCTGTGCTCCCTTTCCAATTATTTTCTGAGCTCATGAGATGATAAATGCAGCTTGAATGATGTCAGAAAAGCTGAACTGACAATCAATGAATGGGTAATCCCAGCGCATTTAAGGACTTCTTAGTTGTATCTAATGTTGACATATGCATGTGCTTTTCCAGTGATGAACAACAAGGCTTGTTATTTACTCACCTTCCTTTTATTTTTGTGAGGAATATTTAAGATTTGGAGTCTCTAGTGACATTGTCTAGTACAGACTGTTTTGGGGTATTCTTATTTTAGTATTTGTTATCAGTCTTTCTCTTATTTAAAAATGTCTTCTGGATTTTCTTGGTTTCATTGCCTGGAAAACTGACTTTTAATTTTAACTTTGTGTGCAACACCTTGTTCATTTTTGTTAGAAGCTGGCACTTGTTTAAATAGAGAGAACTTGTTTTAATGGAATATACTTCATTTTATCTTGCAATGATCCATAAAGAAATTGTTAAAAAAACATTTCATAATGTTTACTTTTTCTCTTATTTCTTCCTTACGGATGCTTTCCTGCTGGTATGTAATTTCTCTTGCTCATTTTCAATTTCATATTTTAAAGTGGAACTTTGAAAATTCATTATAAATGTATAAAATTAATTATCTCCTTAAATTTTGTAGGTTCATTGATACAAACTGAAGACTTTGTATTGGAAGTTCTTGCTTATGAAGCACGTCGCTTGTTCCGTGACAGAATTGTTGGCATGAAAGAACTTCAAATATTTGATAACATTTTGACCAAAGTGTTTCAAGGAGATTGGGGCTCAGATGTTCTGGACAATATGGCAGGTAAGCCATTTGAAGCATACCACACAAACTTGAAATAATTCTTTAGGAAGTGCCAGGTCAAGTTAGATAGCATATGAGTTGAACACCTAAAGTTTCAAATGTTTCCTTTTTTTTCCAGATACCTTTTATGTAACTTGGGGAGCTTCTCAAGAGGCATTCATCACACCAGGCCAGGCACTACCACCACATGGGAGGCCACTTGGCAGACTAAACTCAGCAGACCTGAAAGATGTTATCCAAAAAGTGAGACATGATTAAAGAATATACACAGCAAGGGTTCACAGCAATGACAGTTTTGGCAAAGAGTAACATGCAAGCAGCCAGGTTTATGGTGGGGGCTGCCTCTTGTTCAAAGAATCACCTTTTCATTTGGTGAAGCAAGGGGAGGCTTGTGATGTTTTGTGGCAGGCAGTAGGAAGTATCATGTAGCAAGGTTTGTTAATGAAAGAATATCAGTTGAATTTGCTGCTGATTTACAATGGTTTGATGAACCAACATTTTGAGAAACATTTGTGTCCGTATGTATCTGTGTATTGTTAGAGTACCTAAGTGTTTCATTAAATGATTATTTTTGAATTTGCAATATGGTAACATAATTTTTGTTTGAAGAAATGCTGGAGATTTGGCATGCTTTTAAGCAGTAAAGTACAAAAAGTGAGCTTGATGGGGAAATGCAAGCATTTTAACTCTTCAATGCTATCTGATTTTTAGGATGAGAATTTTGAGACTGTCACTCTTAGTCATAGTGTTTGATGGACTGCTCTTGCAGATGGGAATCTCCTCCCTCTCAAGTGCCAACTTGTGATGCACTTCCCAATACACTCCATGGGAAATGATGAAATTCAATAGCCTCAGTAAACAGGGAGTTTTTTGATTTTGGATTTTTTTTTTCTGACTGCATGGTTATGTTTGGCTTCAAAGATGAGGATTTAATTAGTATAACGAGGTCATAATTTAATCATAGGATCTGTTGTTGTGTGTGTTTCACCAGGAACTTCCATAATCTGCAATTATGCAGTAATTAGGTGCCTAAAACACTGTCCTGAGTTATTAATTAATCTGTAGTCAGAGGCGCAGCTCAGCTTTGTTCTGGTCCATTATTCAATTTTAATTAGTTCAGTGGTACATTCCTACTTCAATATATCAAAGACTTCCAGGATGTTCTGGTGCTGGGCATAGTGTGATACATTCATTATTGATATATTTATTACTTATAAAGGATATATGAAGTATCTAAATTCTGTCACAAGAATAGTTTTTTCAGAATGAAGACCAGTACTGTCTCTTAAGTTTTTAAGCCATTCTTTTCTAAATATTTTATTGTTGGATATTTTCATATCTCACTGCTTTTATTTATTATTAGTGATCAGATTCTTTTTTTTTTTTTTTTTTTTTTTTGAATAGGGTATAATTCATTATGGACGGGACAAAAAGGAGATCGATATTTTACTGTTCCATGAAGTCCTGAGTTATATGTCCAAAGTGGACAGGGTGCTGAGTTTTCCTGGAGGATGCCTCCTTTTGGCAGGACGCAGTGGTGTAGGTCGTCGGACAGTTACCTCTTTAGTCAGTTATATGCATGGAGCTGTTCTAATTACTCCCAAAATTTCCAGGGGTTACCAGCTGAAGCAGTTCAAAAGTGATCTTAAATATGTAAGTTGCTCAGGTTTTTCTATTTTGTAATGCTGTGGGTGTATGTTAAAGAAAAAAGAAAAAAAGAATGTGGGAATTTTGAAGGACAGAAAAGGTTGTGTAAAAGAGATATTTTAAGTTAAAGAAAAATGACAGTCTAAATGAAACAAGTAATTTTTTAGTTCTCACTCTATATGTTTATACTGCACTTTGCAGTAATTGACTGAAACTACACTTTTTCAAATACCAGAGCTCTTTTTGATTGTTGTAGAACTTAAAAATATGAAGTTTATAAGAATATTGGAAAGGCTTTTTCGTGTATATATTTCCATGTTTGTATATGCTTTTATTGTCTGTTTCTACTGTGGTGTGCCAGTTAATAGTAGTTGAATCAAATAAAATTTTAGTGATTGATGAAAGTGTTCATATTATTTAAAACCAGTTGCAAGCTTTGAATCAATAGTTTCTCATTACGTCCAGCAATGCTAAAGAAAATTCTAGATCTATAGGCACATGAAAATGATACAATTCTATCGAGTCATATACATAAATATACTCTATGATAGACTGTTTTAATTATTTTTCCTTACTAAGTTGTATATCTAGGTAAACTGTTCTTTATATCTGATATCTCTTTTAACTGAATCACCTGGAAATCTTTTGTAAATATATAATAGTGTAGACTCTTTGAAGAAAGTATGTACTTAATATACAGTCGAGGAAAGATTATGATCCTTGTCAGTCCCTTCTAACTCAGAATATTGTATGATTATCGTTCTCTTCTGAACAATACACTGAGATTTAAATGTCTTCCCTGCTTCTAGGTGATGGAACTTGCAGGCATTGAAGCACAGCAGGTGGTGTTGCTGCTCGAAGACTATCAGTTTGTTCATTCCACTTTCCTGGAGATGGTCAACAGTTTGCTGTCCTCAGGTGAGTCAGGTCCAAAGACATTATGGTACTGCTTTTACCATGCAGACTCAGCTCAACGAGTCAGAATTAGATGATGTTTTCTAGCTTTATGTCTCTAACAGAAGGTTTAGTTAGCTTTCTATGCTGTTTTATACTTGTATGTAAGAACCTGACTCAAGGTTCGCTTAGTTAATTTACCCTATAGTACAGGAGCTTTCAGATCCTTTAATTCATTTCAAAGGAGTTTTTTATAACAGTGTAATAGCGAAATGAAAATGTATTCTACTCTACAGCTTCCCTTTTATAATAAAACTCAAAATTCAAAAGTTTCTAGTGCTTTACTAGATTGTATAGACTGAGTCCTTTAATTAAATAGTCCCCAGCAAAGCTCACTTTTCTGAAGGTAGTGAGATGATAAATAACAAAACGGACTTTATTTTACTATCCAGCTTTGTTCCTGGATCAAAGAGAGAATCATTGAAAGACGGAGTCAAAGTTGCTAAATGATTTTTTTGGAACTGCAGTAGTTCAAGAGCTGATTAATAAGAGGACAAGGTTTTCCTGTCTCTCAGGTGTTACTCCAAATCTATTTACAGTATCAGATTTTCATCATCCAGTGTTAAAACTTTATGTCTGGGGATCTAGATGACTACTCACTTTCCTGTTCCTGTGTCCTGGTGTATGAAAGTTTGGTTTGATTTGTTTTGTATGCAGTACAGGGTTACTGTCTTTGAGTAGATTTAAAAGAGCTTTTTTCAAAAACATTTCAGCAACATAAACAAAGTAGACTGTTAAATGGAATCATTGTAATTTGTTTTTTTTCTTTTCATGATATCATGAAAATAATGATTAAGTACATGGGGTAATACTCAAGAAAGTATAGATGAATACTATAAAATCTGAATTCTCCATACAGAGAATTCAAGGGAAATCTTCAGAGCAATTTTAAGAATTATAGTGTATTTTATATGACTTAAATTCATTCCTGAAATAGGAGAAGTTCCTGGGCTGTATAAAATAGAAGAATTAGAACCATTGCTATCTCCTCTGAAGGATCAAGCTTCGCAAGATGGATTTACAGGACCAATTTTCAACTATTTCACGTACCGTATGTCAATGGAGTTAAAATTTGAAGTTTAAAAAGTGATATAATAATAGACAGATAACTTCTAAAGTGGTCTTTTTATTGTGGGCAGTTTTAACTTCTGATTAGTTATTAAATAGCAGGAAGGAATAATATTTGTGATATTTGAAGGCACAGTATCCTCAGCTTAAAATTTATTTTTCTGCCTGAAATTTTGTATTGATGGATGTTCTACAAATGTTATGAAATCTACTGTTGAAGGTAATTAGAAAAGGAAGAAAGCTTTTTTCCCCCATTAGTTTCTGGTTTGTATAACTTTTATATATATCTAGTAAGATATATAGAGATTTCTTCTATATGTCAATTATTCCAAGAAATCACTTTGGGTTCTGAGTAATTATAAGCAAGTTTACAGATAGGTTTCTTAATTATTTGTGTTTCTTCTTTGGCCCAATGAGAAGATGAACTTGTTTAGAAATAAATCACAGAATATGACTGAAAGAATGCAGTCTCAGCAGCTGGCCATGGAACTACTTGTAATCGGTTCTATTGGTCTACATGAATTAGAGTGGGAGCTAGTGCTTTCTACTTAAATACTGTCAGCTCTTCAGAACTAAAAAATGCACTGCAGTATACATAACGAGAATTCATCATGCTAAATAAGGTTCTAGTTATAAACATTCCTGTCCTAGTGTGATTTGATGTTATGGGCTCTTTTTTTCAGAAATTACCTTGTGATAAGTATTTGAAAAAAAGCAAATTATGTTGTATTTGCAATAAATATAACGTCATTTAGTCAGATTGTTATGTACTAAAAATTGTTACATTTTCTTAGGGATCCAACAAAATCTGCATGTTGTCTTGATCATGGATTCTACCAATTTAAATTTCACAATAAACTGTGAAAGCAATCCAGCACTATATAAGAAATGTCAGGTTTTATGGATGGAAACCTGGTCAGAAGACAGTATGAAAAAGGTAAATTGCATTAATTGTGATTTATTTAAATTAGTATCTCTAAATATAACTGAGCTCTGATGAATAAGGTCAAGATATTTAAAGTTGTGAGGGAATAATTATCACTATACTTATTTAATCCCTTTGTACACTCTTCTAAAAATGGAAAATTCTGGAGAACAATTAAGTATTGTTAGCGTTGTTATTTTACCGGTAACATTATGTTTTGTTCTCTCTGTGGGCTGACTGAACAGCATGCTGACTACTATGACTCTGATCAAACACAGCATTTAAGAACAAAATACAGACTACAAGCAGAATGTTAAACCCAACTATATTTTGTGTGGCAAGGTTTTGGTGTTGGCCTGCAGGGGTGACTTCTGTGAGAGGCTGCCAGAAGCTTCCCCCCATGTCAGGTGGACTTAGTGCCAGCTGGCTCCAAGAAGGATGTGCTGCTGGCCAAGGCTGAGGCCAACAGCAGTGGTGGCAGTGCCTCTGGGATAACGTTTAACAAGTGGGAAGAATTTACTGTACAGAGCAACTGCAGCCTGAGAGAGGAGTGAGAAAACATGAGAGAGACAGCCCTGCAGATTCCAGGGTCAGTGCAGAGAGGGGCTGGAGGTGCTCCAGATGCCAGAGCAGAGATTCCCCTGCAGCCCCTGGTGCAGCCCATGGTGAGGCAGCTGTGCCCCTGCAGCCCATGGAAGTCCTCATGGAGCACAGATCCCCCTGCAGCCCATGGAGAGCCCCATACTGAAGCAAGGAGAAGCACCTGAAGAAATCTGTGACCCCATGTGACCCCGTGCACATGTATGCATGTGATTGTCACACAGAGCAGCACAAACAGAACCCCTAAGCACTAACATAAACAGCACTGTCCTGTTCCCCTCTCTGAGTGATCCAGTGAAGGTCAATTAGTGGGTAATATGTACATGGGCAGAGTGTGGATTAAGCCTGTCTTATTTCCTCTTTAATTCCATATACTTTTAAAGCTTCTACATTTGTGTTATTGTTAGATCCCCTGTGAATTAGTTGCTCCTTCTTACAGCCAGGAAAATATCTTCCACTTGAGATAATAGGAAGTCATCAGTGACATTGAAAGGCAGAATTTATCTTTCTAATGCTAAAAATATTCTGTAGATTCCTTATTCTGACTATGTGTATAGTTTTCAGTCTTTTTAAAAGAAAAACTAGATTAAAGGTTTGTGGAGTTTTTTTTAAAATTTTACTCAAATTGTCATTGTTTGTAATTTTCATGCAAAAAATTATGAAATTATGTGGTTTTTTTTAGATACCTGAAATGCTTCTGTGTGATTCAGATGAACAAGAAAAGACTGGAAAAATACATAAAGAAATTAAGAAAAAACATTCAGGTAATATTTAGGTAGATTTACTTGTTATTATTCTTGTTATTAAACATTTGATCCCATGTCGGGCATAGAGATAATAACATTGATATTTTGAGTATGTGTTTTCTAGCATATTCCTAGGCTTTGGTGTTGTTCACATGGCAGACATTCTGCACAAGGGAGCCTGGAACATGCATCCTGGCTGATCAAATGCAGTTTCTTCTGTCACAAACAGTCACTGTGCATATTCAATTTTATAAGTTGATTTAGCTGTATCTTGTCTTGGTCAGTGTCTTCCTTCTGTGTGGATGTTATTTCACAACCTGAAAATTTGATGTTTTGAGAGTTTTTCAGTCTATATATTTCATTATTCTTTCACAGATCTTCATTTTACTTTATCAATTTCAAAAACTACTTTCTTGTAAGTAATACCCCTTTTTCAGAATAATTTGTTTTTGTCATAAGACTTTAAATAAGTCATGTTAAAAATAGTGTGTCAAACATAATCTAAGAGACACTCACTTGCAAAATACTACTTTTAGCCACTTCCTATGCAAGTAGCACTTAGAGGTCATGGAACTAACAGAATATAAGATGGTAAGTGGATCACTTAGAGTTTCTTGTTTTCTATTGCTTTTTAATAGGCCAGTAAGAATAATGGCCAAAAATAGTATATCCCTCTTTATCCTAGATCATGGTAATTAATCTGGGTCACAATACTTATTATAGGCATTAATTTATATGTAGATATGCTTTAGCAATTCTTTTTCTTTTGTAGGGTAATGCAGTTTATTTTACAGTATCTTTGGGCTTCTTTTGAGAAACTATTCAACAAACTGAATGGCAGGAAAACCTTTTAGTTTACCTGTCATGAGAGATAAGGGAGAAGACAAAAACACATGGGCTTTATTTCTAAAACAGTCCAAGTATTTTAAAATTCAATTTTTGTAGAAGTAATTTCTTATATGATTAGCCCTCAGTAGTCTGCAATTACTTTTGCTGACTTTTCCAAACATCATACAATTTCACTGTATTTATTTCTGAGAAACAGGCGTTTCAAATATACTTCCATGTTATTTACTTGAGAGTTCTTTAACAAAAGTATAGTTCTTGTATAGAGAGTTCTTTTAAAAAAGTATAGTCCTTGTGCTATTTTAAATATTTATAATTAATATCTTGAAAAGCAAGCATATTGTGTTGCTTTTCTTAGTTATTTTAATGTGAGATAAAATTCAGTATAATTTTTTCTGTGTAACAAATGATGTTGTACAGGTGATTCTGATTTTCTGAAGTCATTTTTGGCAATCCATGAATCCTGTAAAATATATGGAGCAACACCTAGCAGGTATATGACATTCCTTCGTGTATACAGTACCATCAATAACAGTAAAAGAAGAGAGCTAATAAAAAGGCAGAACCACTTGCAGGTATGTGTTTAAAACACTTAACATATGGCTGTTTAATATATTGTTGTGTTAGGAAATGTCTCTTCTATTAATGAGCTGTAGCTGCTAGCGTGGTTATGTGATGTGTCCTCTATTGGCAAATGCTCATGCTGTGGTTTTGGGAGAGAAATAGTATCAATCTTAATGTCCTTCTCTGCTTAAGTGCCTGAAAAAGTGACAAGTGGTTTTCTTGTTTTCATTAATACTTTTCCACAAAAACCTATCAGACTGGGCATGTTTTCTTGGAAGAGTAAAATATACTCAAAAGCACTTAAAATTTTTTCACTCGTGTATTTGACTTGTGTTGCTAAAAACCCATCAACTTTCCATCAATGTAAGTCCTGCCTCTGCTTCCATAAATGTTCCCTTTGTAGCTGTGTATTCCATCCCTTTCTGTATATCTTGACAGCAACTTCCTGCTTTGTGTGATTTTCACTTCTCATTCTACAAACAGCTGTGTCCTCATGGTGCTCTTATGTAGCTTTGACCAAGATTCCCTGTGTTGTGATTTTTCTTTCCTTTCGTGATCTGGAATTGATTTTGAATTCCTTTGGCAAGGAATTGATTTTGAATTCATTTGGCCAGTCATAGCCCAAATACAGTTCTTCTCACAGGTGTTGCTTTATTCCTGTGCAATACCATCCTTATTTTTGAAAACCATTTGTATCTTTCTAGTCACACCTACTTTTCTTTCCCCAGTATATTTTGGAAATGTCTGTATGGTTCTTTAGGACAACTTTTATCTTTACCTTTCTCCCATCCCTTTCAGCTCATTTTCTCAGTAACCCTAGGTGCTGTTCAGAGCCACATATTCAAATCTTTATTTTTTTCCTAAAACACTTGTCAAAACAAAATTACTTCCTTTCCTTGTATTCTACTTTGTTTATATTCTGCTGGCTGACATTTTTCCATCACTGTAATATGCAATTTAGCAAGATTTCCATTTGTAAGGATAGAAATTGGTTTTTTTGATTGATTTAGAAAGCAACTAGGGTTTGTTTGTGACAAACAATCATTTACTTGTTAAAAGCTATGGTTAAACAAAGGGACTAATTTGCAGGAAAATTAGAGATGTGTATCCTAAATCAAAATATCTTCCAGGTAATTTTTTTTTCAAAGATATCTTGAAATATTAATATTATATAATTAGCATAAAGTAAACAATGTAGAACATGTGAATAAAGAAAATAGTTAATCTTAAGTATAATTGAAACTTTATTTTATATATATAACTATGTTATTTAGAGAGTGTACAAATATGTAGAAATCAGATAATCTATTTTTCCATTCTGTTTAATTTTTGTTTATTTGCTTTTAGGGGAGATATAGTTACATTGAGTTAACATCAGTTAACTGAAAAGCTATTGAATTACTGGGAAAAAGATTATGTGCTAGTTGTTCTTCCATTAAAAATTTAATATTTTGAGATTTTTTTAAACTTCTGGATATAGTAATAGATCTTAGAGCAACACATCGAGAACTGCCAGATCTAATTTTTAGGTTAAACAATATCAAGAAAATTTGAAAATTAATTAAAAAAAAAAGAAAATTTATCTACATTATTCTTAGTTTGTCAATACTATTTGTAGCAAACTTTCATTTAAACTCACTTAAAATTTCTCACTAAATATCTGCTTCCTATAAACTTTTATAGGCAGGTGTTTCAAAGCTGAATGAAGCTAAAGCCCTGGTAGATGAACTGAACAGGAAAGCTGGAGAACAAAGCATTTTACTCAAAACAAAGCAGGATGAAGCTGATGCTGCTCTTCAAGAAATTACAGTTTCTATGCAGGTAGTGTATGCAATCACATCAAAAGTAGGGGGAAGAAAAAGAAAAAAAAGCTGCTTTTCTGTCTTTGGTATTTGTAACTGCGAATGTTTTTGTATTCTTTTCAATCATTACAAAACCTGATGCATTTACTAGAATTTGGCTAAGGGAAGGGGTGAACCTAGAGACTTGAATAAAGTTGCAACAGGTCAGAGGATTATGTAATTTAAGTCAGGTTAGAACTGATTGAGTAGGAAGAGATCAGTGCAAGTTTTGTACCTGAGTAGTGTTCACTGTTGTAGTTTAGTCTGTCTGAAAAGTTTTCCTAGAACTTTATAAATCCAAACTGATCGGTTTTATGTTTATCCCAGATAGGAAATTTCAACCAAATACTTACAAGTAGCACTATTTTAATTAACAAATACCAGGAATTAAATTTGTGAACTATTAGAAAGTATGTATTTCATGAGGTCTGGTTCTCAGAAGTTAACCTCAGAGAAGGTTAGATAATATCTCTATATTCATCACTCTGAATTTTTATTCTTCAGCTCAGAGGTAGACCTTTTTTCAGATTTCTGTAATTTTCTTTAGTATTGTTTTCTCAGTCAAGTAAAATAATTATGTAGACAATAAGTCTCTACATTGATACTGCCTGGAATTATAAATGTAGGATAAGCTGTAATGAGTCTGCTGTCACTGCACTGGATTTTTTTTATTACTGGTTTAATCTGGTCAGTCTGAAGCTCGATGTCAAAGACATTAATTCTCTGTATGCAGTAGAGTTAATGCCTGGTCTTTCAAACCATTTGTTTCACAGTGCTTTAAAGGTGCATTATTTCCCAGCTTTGTAAGTCTCTTCCTCTTTGCAGGTACTTTTTAGTACTTTTAGGCTCTATCTGTCTGTAGTGCATGGATTTGAATAATGATGATTGGCTTGGTGTGTTGATGATTTCAGTGTTAAATATGCATCTGTTGTTGTCCAGTAGAGTTATGGGTATGTGGGTAGGACATATTCCACTGTAGGAGAAAATCGAAGAATAGGCCAAAAGCAGTGAAATACGATGGCCCCACTGACATCAGACAAATTACAGTGGAAGTCTGATTATTTAGATTAGCATAAAGTATAGGTGCCCTCTAACATTTTAATGTCACTTCAAATGATCTAGCTTATATAACAAAGAGAGCTAAAATACATACAGACTCTTTTAATCTCCTTTCAGAGAACAGCTTTTGACCTACAACTGAATGTTAAGGTTTTCTTATTCAGAGCGATCATTTGGTACATGTTCATTTGCATGAAATGTCTAATCTAGTTTTATGTAGCTAATGTTTTATGGATTTGAATGTAATCTTCAATAACATGCTGATCTGTAGCTTGGGTTAAGTGCTCAGAGGATTATTATTATTTTAAGATTTTCTCTGCTTTTAATGCATCTGTTACCTTATGCTACAACTTCAACTCAGCTTGACAATTGCTGGTGATGATAATGTGTTATATACTGGAAAAACACAAACTCTGGGCTTCGTTGTCTTGTACCTTTTAGGTAATCTGAGCCTAGAAAATTAGTATTTTATTTTATACATTTATCCTCAATAGATAAAAGATATGTAAGGTCTTTTCTACTATAGTTTTATATACTAGGTATTAATTGTTGTACTGAAGTGTTTAGTATTCCTGGAGCTGGCTAATAGCTCCTATCTGCCTGTAGACACTGGTAGGCACAGTACAAATCCAGAAAAAAAATGTAAACCCAAACAATATACATACAGCTTACAATATACATGTAGGGTATAAGACAGTTATCCTTACAGACGGATTGGTACAAAATTACAAGTAAAGAAACCATACCATGATTAGTAATTCTAGGCTAATAAGCTGTAGTTCCAATACTTTTATGAACTGCTTTTATGTTGCTTTTATGAACATGATAGAAAAAGAGTGTTTTAATGGTGTTGTGGAAGAAATTGAAATAGCAATGGGATCAGGACAAAGACAATGACAGAAAAATAGTGCTTTCAAATGTAATAAAAATGTTACAGAGGCTGTCGCTCTTATGCTTTTAGAGGAAGGCTGACATCTGATAAGGAATGGAAAATCAGAAGCAAGGGGAAAAAAGTCATAATGAGCCTCAAAGATAGTGGTACAGGTCTGGTCTGTGGTAAAGAAAGGGAAGGACACATGGTAAAAGCAAATTATGCTTATTCCATATAGTTTATTTACTGAGGCAGCCTGCCTAATATCAAATAGACTCAGCTGTTTTATTGTAATGAGTATTGTGCCAATTATTATAATGAAGACTAAAAGAAGTAAGAGACCTAAGGGAATAAAATCTGTGTAAATTTGCAAACTAAAGGAATTCTTTATTTTTTCAGAGTGCTAGTGAGCAAAAAGCAGAAATGGAAAAAATAAAACAACGAATAGCAGAGGAGGCTGCAGAAATAGAACAAAGAAAAAGAAAAATTGAGGATGAACTGAAAGAAGTTCAGGTAAGAGCTGATAAGGAAAAGTAATGTTTTGCAGTCTGATTTTATCTGACTTATGTCCTGCTGTGTAAAATGGTTTTGCAGAATTTATCCCTGCTATTCTTAACATTTTACTCTAAATTATTTTGATAGCAAAGCTTTTATGTATTAGAAAACAGTATTCCATGTGGCAAATAGAGATTTTCATTCTGGCATTTGTGTTCTGTTATGCAGTAATTATAGACAGAGTTTTCAAGGCAAATCTTGCCTTCACCTGCTATTTCTATGCTGCTCTGCTCTACAGCTGAGTTCTGCTGATTTTATATAATATTTTTCAATTTCTCATATCTTATATAGACCAACTACATTACTTTGACAAGATGAAGCTGGTAATATAGGGCTTGGTACTCT
>JAWWMU010000001.1:39976136-39987418 GCA_035048155.1 Cinnycerthia olivascens
GCTGAGTTCTGCTGATTTTATATAATATTTTTCAGTTTCTCTTATCTTATATAGACCAACTACATTACTTTGACAAGATATGAAGCTGGTAATATAGGGCTTGGTACTCTCAACTGAATGGAAATAGTTTAGTGAGAGATAATTTATGGTTATTACTAAATCCTGAAAAGTGTATATCCTAATGATGTTACAGTAAAGTGCTTATTCAAGAGATTTTACATCTGTTCTTTGGGAGGTATGTGTGTTCAGTCATTGCTTTTCATCTATTTTTCATACCATGCATTTAAAGTTTATACTAAAGACTAAGAGAACAGTACAACAACTTAATTTTTTTCCTTTTAAATATCATGGATACCGAGGGATTATATCCTTGTGTTGAAAGTGACATAGGTCTACAGGATTAGACCCATTCTGTGGTTTTTGATAAATGTGAAGAATGTGCAAGGTGTGCACAGTTTTTAATGATAATCTGTAGCTTACTTTTGTTTCCTGACCAATTTATTGTTTTTTTGATAAAGGTGAAGGATTTGTTTAGTTACTGGAAATAGAAAGCTTTTGTGACCTGTGTGGATGTTTACAGAGAGATCCCCAGTCATGCCTATATATAGTAGTTAGTATCATTATTAAAAGATACCTGTCATCAGGTAATCACAATGTCAGGATTATATTGCACTGTTTTATATGGAAGGATGCTTATTATCACTTAGTAAATATATAGTGATTTTTTTAGTAACTTGTAAACATAAATTTGCATCAATGGTAGTTTCTTAGGTAATAAAGTATTTAAAAAGAACAAGAAGTTGTATGAAAACTGGAGTGGAAAATGTTCGGTTTCTCTTATCCTCATCTCTCTTTTTAATGTGTTTTCATGTTTTAAGCCATTGGTTAATGAGGCTAAATTAGCTGTTGGAAATATAAAGCCAGAGGCTTTGTTGGAAATCCGGTCGCTACGGATGCCTCCTGACATAATCAGAGACATTCTAGAGGGAGTTCTGCGGCTGATGGGGATTTTTGATACATCATGGGTGAGCATGAAGAGGTGAGAATTTTATTTAACCTTTAAAATTAAACATTAATTTACAATATAAACTACTTTCTATTGTATTCAGGAATCTTGTGCTCAGAATTCCTTGGTTTCATATGGAAGTAACCTTTTTAACATTTGTTTCTTCTTCACTTTTTACAGTTTCTTGGCCAAAAGAAGTGTAAGGGAGGACATAGGATCGTTTGATGCCTGTAATATTTCAAAAGAAATACGAGAGAGTGTTGAAGAACTTCTTTCTAAAAACAGAGCATCTTTTGATCCAAAGGTAATTCCTGATTGCATTACATAAAATGAAAAAAAAGACCAAAAGACATGATTGCCTGGTTTGCCAGCATAATTTTTAGGATGAAGTTAAGTTAGAGAAAAAGTGATGAATTCTGCTTGCAGAATAGATATCGTGTAGATAGATAAAGGTGTAGCAGAGATTACTCTGTTGCATACTGCCTTCTAAAGTGAAAATTTGGTTGGTGAGTGAGAAGGGGTGGGGTAAGAAGTCATTATGGAGTGATTTTTCTACTGCAATAAAGTAAAACTCAGAGCAAGGAATTGTAACTGGCTCCTTTGGTGTTGTTACAGTAAGAGTCTAATAAATCATTCATTGATTTAAATCTTGTTAATTTCAATTTAGCTTCATAGTTGTAAAAATACCCATTGTGGTTTTTTACATGGATTCATGGCCTTCAATATAATCTTAGTAACAATTTAAAAGATTAGTTCATTAGAAGAGTTGGCTTATTTGCATATTTAAGCTGGTAACTAGAAAATCTGTTGCGGTTACTTATCCTGTATTTATCTCTTCTATATTATACTTCAAGGACTTCCTTGTAACAACTTCTCTTGTACTGAATTTTTCAGAATGCTAAACGAGCCAGTGCTGCAGCTGCTCCATTAGCAGCTTGGGTGAATGCCAACATCCAGTATTCCCATGTCCTAGAGCGAATACAGCCTCTGGAGAAAGAAAAGGCTGGCTTGGAAGCGTAAGTTAGACTCTATTACAAAATCAGTGTTTTTAATTCCAACGGTGGTGGGTGAAACTGAAGCTACCTAGAAGGAATCTGGGTATGAGGAAAGACTTTACTTGAGGGTGACAGAGCACTGGAGCCAGCTGCCAGAGAGGTTGTGGAGTCTCCTCCTCTGATATTAAAATTGTGCCTGGACATGATCCTACTTTAGTAGGGACCTTGGACTAGATGATCTCCAGAGGTAATTTCCAACCCTAACCATTCCGTGACTCTGTGTGAATTGAAGTTTATTAAAAACAAAAAATAAAACCTCATCCAGAGGTAATAAAACGTACATGCTGACGCAGAAAAAGTAAGTATGCAATAATTTCTTTTTCCTGGAAGCTATTCCTGTCTCAGTTGAATACTGTCAGGGAGAAATTAGCATCACAGGTATGCTTAAAATGTATTTTCTCAGTGAAACCTATGCTGTTTTATGAGATACACGGTTCCTCTTTTTCAGTCATGTACCAAGCATTTTCAGTTTCTCCTTAGGATCAGAAAGATAAGACATTGTCCTGTGGCCATCCATAATCTGAGGAATCTGTTCTGATTGTTTTTCCGGCTCGTAAAATTCTGTATTAGAAGAATTTCTTCTGATCTTTAGGAATGGGGTGTTTGGTTTCCATTTTAAAAACTATGTAATGAGAAGTACTCAGAACTCTTACATGTGAAAATACATATTTCAATATAAAACAGAACAGTGAACATTTTTGAACTATCTCTGTATAAATTACTTTCCTGTTATATTTACTTCTTTTTTTTTTTTTCCCTTGGGTCCATAGTCTTAAAATAAATGTTACATTTTTATAGTAATCTCAAGAAAACTGAAGACAGAAAACAGAAGTTAGAGGATCTTCTGAACTCTGTTGGTCAAAAAGTATTTGAACTGAAAGACAAGTAAGTTGGGTTTGTTTATTTCAAGATCCAAATAAAAACCATTGATTTTACAGTAAGAATAATGAATTTTATCTAAGGAAATACAGCATCCTGTACTGTGAAATTTTTATGTCAGAATTAGAGATGCTTAGGCTATCTGTGCTCTTAGTGAAGATTACAGTTCATCTCCTTGATCAGATGAAATAAATGCTCCTTAAAAGTACCTGCATCTCACTACTGACTTTTTTGGCAGCCTTTATTGTAGGCATTGTAGATGTCAAAGGTAAACTGTGTTTATCACCTTCTGAATCACAGAGGACTTGAATGACTCCTTAGGACTTTGGAAACATTCCTGTACAAAACTTATACTGATCATAACTGATCATAACATAATAGACAGTTCTGTTTCTTTTAGGCTGACCTACTTTTCTGACAGTTAGCTAGTTAGCTATCTACTTTTTTCTTAGCCTCTCATCAAGTACATGACTCACAGAGGCATAAAAATAGATCTGGTAAACGTTTAGACTTTCTCCAAATTCTCTTTAATCCAAGTTTTTTCGTTTGATCTTCTTATTATGTTCTTAGTATAGGAGATACTTTGCAACCTGATATACGTACATGTTGCTAAGAGTCATATTTTGTAGTCTGCAAAAAAAAAAAGATAATTATTGAATTCTTGTACGTCAACTATACAGTGATTTCTTAGATTAAATACTGTATATTAGAGTTAGACATTAATTTATATACCATATATTATTTATTTATAAAGGAATATAAAAACACATTACTTTGAATAGGTGGAATAAATATATTAATTATTTTAAATATTAATAAAAATAATGAGGTATTGAACAGTATGAAATAACACCTAAACCATGCCTGGTTTTTGGATGTTCTTACTTCATATTAGTTTACAAAGTAGACTACTCTGAATTGGAGTCATCCATGTGAATTAGTAATACTCTTTTTTAACCATTTAATGGATAAAATTTACCTAATAGTTAGAAGTGTATTGTATGGCATTGAGCCTGCTGTTGTCCTGACTAGGTGCAGAACAAAACTTTACACAATCACTAAAATTGATAGGCTGTTTAAGTAGAAGAAAGAATGATTTTCAGACATTATAGTTTGTATTTGAAATCCATTTTTAAATCTCACCTGTTCATCCATCTCAATTTTGGTAGTTAAAAATCTAAGAAGCTCATCTTCCAATTAGAAGCAGAAGGTATTAAAAAAAAAGCTACTGCAGTTGTGCTCCTTGTTAACAATAAGGGAGGCATTCATTACAAATTCAATCAATTAAATTTCCTTGAAAATAACTGTTTTGTAAGTTTAGTAGTTCATGATAGCAAATACGAAGAGTATTTGTTTTACAGGTTCCAGAATAGAACAACAGAAGCAGCAAAACTTGAAGCAGAACTAAGTAAAGCTCAGAAAACATTGAAAGCTGCAGAGGTACTGATAAATCAACTCGATAGGGAGCACAAAAGATGGAGCGCTCAGGTTAGTGAAAATTCTCATAAGTACATCTTAAAGCTGATAATTTGAAAAGATAGTTTTTGCACTTCTTGGAGAATGTGAGTTACTGCCATTCTGCATGTCACCCTGTGCACATTCTTTGATTTCTCATGAGAAAATAAAGCTTGCCTTTTTTCTGAAACTTCTTTTTGCTTCACCATATTTACAACCTTTACCCAACGTGTAAAAATCCCCCAGTATTTAATAGAAGACATATAAAATTCTGTGCTAGTTTTCAGTCCCAAGAATGTAATTGTTACGATGGCTAAACATGTCAGCAGTTGGACTCTCCAGCCTGAGATACAGCCAAAAAGGACAGATTTTAAACAACTACAGTCTTAAAATGTATCACCTTCATGGCATTTGTGTTGTAAATGTGCATTTAGGTATACACAGAACGTTATGCTTTTAAAGTCTTCACTTAAACGCTTGAAACTTTGCTGCTGCTGAAGTAGGCAAGGTAAGCATGCCTTATTTGCTCAAATGATGTATTTGAGAGAAACTGACAAGTCTTTGGAGACACAGGCTCTTCTACAGTCTCAAACAAAAAGGAAAATCTGAAGATACATATAAGCTGAAAATAGCTATCACCTCCAGAAAGCCCTAAGTAATTTTCATGGGTATCTTAAGTCAGAAGAACTCTTCATGCAGAGATGTATGATTCTGTGTCTTCACAGATACAAAAAAAAAGCCTCAACAATTGGACTAAAGGCCTGCAGTTTGGAGAACCAAAGTTAAGGTTAGATGAATCCTTCTTGTAGGTTGACCACCATGTTGGAAAATATTGGAAGGTTTCCCTCTGAAAGTAGCTTTACAGCTTTTCCATCTGCTATAGAAAGGATTCGATATATTTGAACCCCAGCATTTAAATGCTTCTAAAAGTGATTACTCACAGTTTTTCATCTTGGTACATTAGAAAATTCAGACTATCTATTAATGGTATGCTGTAGACTAAACTGGCAGATAGATTAGTTAGGAACTCATCCCATAATGAAGACAGTAAAAAGGCAGTATTTCTCTCCCTTTAAGTAAGGAGGAAGCTATAAAAAGTTGCTTTTATTTTGTATATCAGCATTTATTTTTAATGTCAATTTGATTAAAGTAAAAGTGACAGGACTTTGAAACCAATTATGGCAGTCACATATGTTGATACAATGTATTTGTCTTCAAAATACTGGAATGTTTCAAAACAGTTGATTTAGTGCAGATAAATTATTTGAAGATATATGATGAGTTTATTTTATCATGTAAATGTGCAGTGAATAACAGTAAGCATAATAATTGCATATAATATTTATTGTTTGTATACATATTGTAAGTTATACTTACAGCCTGACTCTGACTAGGATCGCAAATTTATCTTTCTTACTATAATACCATTTATCCATTTGCTTATAAGTTGAACTGTTCATCAAATTCATGGGTTTTTATCAGCTACATTCTCAGAAATATCTGTGCATGCTCTAGCCCAGAGCTGAAAGGAATTTTTCCCATAACTCCCATGTGTCTTAGCTAGGTATAGATACCTGAAATGCAAGAGAAACTGTCTCAACTGTATTACCAATGGCAGGCAAACTTAATTCTGACATTTTAGTAACTAATGAAACCTATTAATGCAGTTTTTGTTTGCAAAACACGTGTACATTCTGTCCTTCTTATTTTGAAGGTGTCAGAGATAACAGATGACCTGGCTACGCTGCCTAAAAGAGCTCAGTTAGCAGCTGCATTTATTACATATCTTTCTGCTGCTCCTGAGGACCAGAGGAAAAACAGCTTGGATGAATGGACCAAATCAGCAGGCCTTGAAAGTAATTTCTTGTGTGTGTGTTTGTCAGTGTCTGCATGCAAGTAATTAAGCTTGATTGAGGAAGTGAGAAATGCCAGTGAGTTTTAATGAGCAGTCTCAATTGTCATTGTACTTCCAAATGAGAGGGGACATTTTCTTACTCAATCAATATTTCTACTTACCAACAGGCAGTTTCTTACAATCATTCTATAAAATTATTAAGATTATAAATATATATAAATAATTATATCTTTGCAGTCCTTTCTTGAAAAGTTTACAAGAATGAATGTGTTAACATTAACTGTTGTAAATTTGCCAGTGCATTCTGAATGCTTCTGCCTTTTCAGTCATCATTTTTATCTGTGTGTTAGCAAAACGATAAAATATTTCTATGACATCAGCTTATTAATAATAAGTTCAATAACAGCAATAAAGTAATAGATTAAAGACAAATGTACAGTCTATTAACAGACAAAGTCTCTGCTTTGTATAGGCTAGTAAATACTTCTAAATTGTGCAAACTCTAAATGATGACAGAAACTTACCCTTTCATTTGTCAGGGTTTGATTTACGGCGATTCCTGTGTACAGAAAGTGAGGAGTTAGTTTGGAAAAGTGAAGGTTTACCTTCAGATGACCTTTCAATAGAAAATGCTCTTGTCATCTTGCAGGTAAGTTTGCTTTTTTTTCTTGTCTTGGAAGTATTTAAATTTCTACAAATTTCAGTAACATGGCAACTTGAACTATTTAATTTGTGTTTTTATTGGCATCACAGAGCACAAATGCACACAGAAATAAATACTTATGTAACAATGGATATTTTGTAGCAAAAGGGAAAAAATGTTAAAGAAAAGACATGTTTTCATTTTCACTCCTTCTGTTTTATTCCATATCAGTCTATTCAGGCTTAAAGTGTAACTAGTCATTAATTTACAACCAATATAACCAGTGGAAGATTATGTCCTATATGTGTTCACTTTGGCCTATAATTTCTATTACTTTTTTTCACAGATAAAGGAAAAGGCTAGATACCTTTCAAGACCTATATATATATTTATATATATGTATGTCTATATATATGTATATACCTATTTAATAATACTGGAGAAAAGGAAAAGATTCAATTTTATCTTATATATAGATATATATGATGCATAATATATGATTATGTATGTAATATTCTGGTCATTTATTAGATCTACTAACAAATTTTTAATGGCATGAAGAGAATCTGCATTTACTACAGGTGGTTTGCTTAGGTGATTTATGATTTAAATTAGTTACTGACTTTTTTTTAATTTATTTTGCTTTATCATCCTTTTAGTAGATCTATATATTCTTTTCTCAGTTTGTTTGCAAAAATTTTCAATAAACACTGTCTTGTACCATTAAAGCTACTTATAGGCTACAATAAAACCTTATTTTCATCTTTTTCATTAGTTGAATAGATTGAGCTTTCAAAAATCTCACCGTGTGTAAAGAGCTTTTTGAAGCACTCAATCACGTCAAATACTTTTCCTTGTGTACATACTTATAAAGCTGAAATTAGACATGGTATTTTACCAGTGTGATCTATAGTACAGATCTCAGCCTTTTGTGCTGATTATCTTTTGATGCTTGAGTACTCATCATGTTCCTCTGTCTTTCAGTTAGAGATCTGTGTAGCTACTTAGTTTGAAATACTAGAACTTCATCTAAGAAAAGCCCCAGACTTGAAAATGCCTTTCTATCAGACTGAACCAGAGAATTGTGGAAAATACGTGTTTAAACTGTCAGCAAGTTTGCTGACACAAAACTGGGAGACATGGCTGATACACCAAGATGACCTGATGGCTGGAGCACATCTGCTGTGAGGATAGGCTGAGAGAGCTGGGGTTGTACAGCCTCGAGAAGAGGAGGCTCTGGGGACATCTCAGTGTGGCCTTTCAGTACTTTAAGAGGACTTAGAGAAAAGAGGGAGAAAAAGTCTTTATATGGGCAGATAGTAAGAGAAGAAGGAAGAATGGTAATAAACTAAATGAGAAGAGATTTATGTTAGATGTTAGGAAAAAATTCTTTACTTAAAGTGTAGTGAGACACTGGCACAGGTTGTCCAGGAAAGCTGTGGATGCCCCATCCCTGGAAGTGCTCAAAGTCAGGTTGGATGGGACCACGGGCAACCTCATCTGGTGAGTAGAATCCCTGCCCTTGGCAGGGCTGTTGGAACTAGATGATATTTAAGAGATTTTCCAATCCAAGCCATTCTATGACTGAGTCTGTGGTATGGAAGAAGGTAAAGTTGAGGCCCAGAGGGTCCTTGACAGACTGGAGAAATGTGCTGACAGGAACTTGATGAAGTTCAGGAAGGGGAATTACACAGTCTTGCACCTGGGTAGTAACAACCCCATGTACCAATGTGTGCTGAGGACCAGCCAGTTGCAAAGCAGATTTGCAGAAAAGGACCTGGTGGTCCTAGTGGACACCAGGTAGTTGATGAGACAGATATGAGCCCTTGGCAAGGAGAAGGCCAATGGTATCCTGGACAGCTTTAGGCAAAGTATTGGCAGCAGGTATTGGTAGAGCGAGGTGATCCCTCCCCTTCATTCAGCACTGGTGAGGCCATGCCTGGAATCCTGTGTCCAGTTCTGTGATCCTCAGCACAAGAGAGACATGCACATACTGTATCGAGTTGAGTGTGGCTTTGTGCCTGCAAAATACTTGTATTCATGATTCTTTCTAAAATGCATTGTGGTCCAAACCCAGAGGTGTTGTACCTTTACCCACCAGAGGAAGAAAAAGGAAAAGTAATAATTCTTCTAAGTTTAAAAGCAGTTGTGAGTAACAAAAACTGTAGATTCTCATTGAATAGAGACTCCTGTTTTTAAGAGAAGCTGAAGAACTGCCTAACTTCAGCAGGACAAACATCTGAGAATTTTAGATTTGGGTACTCTCTTCTTTTTTTTATCTCTTCTTTTAAAGAAGAGATAAAATGAAAGACATAAATTTCCTAGTCTGTTATTGTTTCTCTAAGCAGCTTGCTAATTAAAAAAGATTTTAAAATATTTATTCCATTAGTTTTGGGAAATAAAAAGATTCCAATTTTATTCTTAAAATAGATTTTAGTAAATATATTTGTTTTTTTTTTCCCCTAGAGTAAAGTTTGCCCATTTTTGATAGACCCTTCTTTTCGGGCTACTGAATGGTTGAAGACACATTTAAAGGAGTCACGTTTGGAAGTTATTAACCAACAGGTGCAGTATTTACTCTTGATCTTTTCTGCTTGAGCTTTCTCTGTTTCCAGATTTTGCAAAGTAGTTTTTAAAGGTGTATGATAGCATTCACCAAAAACTGGTTTATATTCTGTGAAGCATACAATTCCTCACAGAGTTCTAGGTTATTTAAAATTGGAGGTTCAACATCTGGTATTATTTCTGCAAGTTTGCCTCTTTGTGCTGCTGTCTCTGAGAATGTCATATTCCCTGCTGAGAGGAAGATAGAAAAGATTTTCAAATAGAGAGGTCTTTTGTATAGTTGGTTGCAGTTCACTGTATTTCAGGACTATATACACTTCATTCCCTATGACTGTTGTGTTGTATTATCTGCACTGGAAAGAGTACATTTGATTTTAGTTTGAGATTAAGGTACCTGAAATTCATTGTGTGCCTGTAACTGTTTACCTGAGTAGCTAGATGTGGCTCAGTTGCACACACAGAGGCAGGCTTCTGATGGTCCTCAGGAATCCCTTATTGAACCCCACCTGGCCTCAAAATATTGCTTCGACAGCGTGTAGGTCTTCCACAGATCCCTGCTGGCTCTGTGGAACCCTTGTGGATACTGTCTGATGGTAGTAGATAACATATCTTTGGTAACTGATTGTTTGTCCTGCTGGCTGATTTGTCTGATTCCCTTTTAGCCTCTGTTGTCTATATTGTCCAGGATCTCTATTTGACTAATGATTGTCATAAGCACCACCAGCATATTTAAACACCTGTTTGCAACAAAAGACTGCATGTAGACCTCTAAATAATGTAAATCCTGCGCTTGGTTCAATTTTGGGACATAGCTACTACATTAAAATTTGAGATATGAGACCTGACTAGGACTTCCAGGTACACCTGCCAGAAATGACAGTGAACCTGTTCTCTTCTGATGCAGCACTTGAAGATCTAGGCATGTTAAATAGATTTTCTTGATCAGTAGGTCAAGTTTATTTAAACTAAACATTTGTGGCTAGACCCTGAAATATTGTATGCCTCTAATAGGATTTTTCATCTATATTACTGATTTTTAGATTTGGACTCTTTGGTGTAATGCCTTCCTACTCGTTCTGGAGTGTTTGCATTTTTCAAAAAAAGCATGAATCAAAGGAATGTATTTTTGTTTATCCAGGATACCAACTTCCTAACTGCTCTTGAACTGGCGGTGAGATTTGGGAAGACACTTATTATACAGGAAATGGATGGAGTGGAACCTGTACTTTACCCATTGCTAAGAAAAGATCTTATTGCTCAAGGTAAACCACCAAGATCTTTGCAAATGCTTGCTCAAAACTTTTGTGGTTTAGATCTATTTATATAAAACTTGATTTTTCTGAAAACATGAATATTGTGTATTTTTTCCTCTATAGTATTAACCTGCTACTAACACTTCAGTGCATGAAATATGTTGGAGATGTATTCTTATTTAGTAAGTGGAAAAATATTGAAAAGTATAAATTTTTTTTTAATTGAAGTTAAAACAATGTGTTTTTATAGACTCTTAAAAATTTAAATTTTAAGTTCATTTCTAGTGATGATTTCAAACACATAGTTTTAATTGAAAACTTGGGCCTTAAATAATCCAGAAGTTACTCAACCATTAGTGCAGTTAGAAATCAAAGGTTTAGAATGTTGGTGTTCCTGCTTCTTTAGCATTTTTCCAAACCTAAAGAAGACACACAGGTCTGTTCCTGATGTGCCTTTGGAAAGGAAATGGTCATAGGGATCAGCAAAATGGTATAATTTGGTGAAAGAAGTCCCTTAACCAGAAAAACAAAAAAATACATTGTTTAGATTTTGCAATATAGTATCTCTGTT
>JAWWMU010000001.1:39987518-40030810 GCA_035048155.1 Cinnycerthia olivascens
AATTTGGTGAAAGAAGTCCCTTAACCAGAAAAACAAAAAAATACATTGTTTAGATTTTGCAATATAGTATCTCTGTTTTGGACAGATAATGTGTTCTACCTAACTGTTTGTATCACTGCTTTAGACTTAGTTGTTTTAAATTTATTTTTTTAATATGAAAGATTGTGTTAAAAGTTTAGCAAAAAGTCATCATTATGGAAGTATCTTGGCATGAATTTTGTTGAATTATGTTACATATTTTTAAATTACATCAAGGGAACTTGATGAATTAAAAAATACAGGAATGTGTGTTTTAAGTACTTTCTAAATTACAGTAACTAAAATAGATTTACATTATCCTTTGTAATTGTATTTCTGCCTCAAGTGGTAATTCCTCAGCATGTACCATGACCTATGCATGTAATTTACTGTATGAACTATGGGTACTGAAAATAGCTGAAGACTCTTTTTTTACCATCATTTCATCTACTATTGAGATCTAATAATGTGTGAGGTAGCAATAATTCTTCAAATGTGAGTACATGCTAAAAATAAATGCAAATACCATAGGATTCATATATACATTTATTAGCAATATAAGAAAAATCTGTTTAGGGAAAAGAAAGTGTTATCCTAAATCAATCTTCCATTACAGATGCACTTGCTTGTTTATTCTCATTAAAAGAATGGCACCAAAGTGGTGATTTCAGGGATCTGTGGAGGGTTAGGTAGAACACTGTAACAATTTTTTTTTGCCCCTCTAGCTTCTGCTGAATTTTGGAGAGCTAATTAGATACAGTATGAAAGATGACACTGTCTGCAGACCTGTGGAGAAAGCAGATTAAATTCAAATATACTAGTTTGTTCAGGAAAATTGCTCATAACACTCAGACATCCTCTTTTGCTTTTAAATGAGCTATGTTAATGCCAGGTCTGTGCAGGTCCAAACTAAAGAGCTGTTGTTGGAAAAGGAAGAATGGGTCACTATTTGAATCTTTTCCATCACTTTCTAAGCAAGCATATGCTCCTTATTTTTGTCAAAATGTGGGTGTGGGGACCTGTCTGCATTATTTTGGTTGTTATGACTGTACATCTCTTCATTACTTGGAATAAAATGTTAAGAAAAAATGTGAACGTGTATACTGCAGTAAATTCAGCTTTGTACAGCTTCCATTTTTGGTTTGACATTTTTACAACATAGTCTTAAAATTTATTCTGATCTTGGGCATAGAAGCAAAATTGGTATGTGATTTTCATCTCGACCAGTGTTTTAGCAAGAGATTTATATTTCTGATCTGCACTCAGTGCTAAAAATAGAGAAGCACCTAAGAATGCCATCTTGGAAAGTTTTCCGCAATGGAAATTTTCACTTTTCTACTTATAATTCTGCTCTTATTTGTCTTTCAGTATCAGGAGGCAAAATCTTACTCTAATCATGTCATTGTCTGAGTCTATTATTTTCTAACCTTGCTAGAATGGAAACCTGTTATGGAAGGGTGGGGGCTGTACACATAGTTTTAATCTGTAATAGGCATATTGAGAAATATTAGGAATATAAACAGACTGAAACCATGACATCAGTTGTTTATTAAAACATTTCTTTCATAATATGATTAAATTAAATATATTTATAATAGTACAAATCTATGGGATATTTTTGATGGAATATTTTTCTTTCATTCTACTGTCTAGATATTCCATAATTTTTATTTTCATTGACTTTCTCTAGTTATAGAGAAATATAGTTATTGTAGAAAATAGTATCCTAATAGAATTATGATTATACAGCAACATCAACCTTCTACAAATAAATATAACCGATCCAGAGATGAAATCTAATGGATTTGGGTGAGGAAATACTGAACCATCTTAGTTAGCCCGTGTATAATTATGGCTAGTATAGAGTGGTGGATCAATGTTTAAATGTAAAAGAATATGTTTAAATGATGACAAAATTCTTACATGTAAGTGGGATTCTCGAGGTCATCTTCTGTGGTATTTTGTCTCCTAGTCATGGTCTGAAGATTTCAAGAAGCTCTTAGCATTACTTTTACTTCAAGTATATTTTTGTCCTTTATGCTTTGTGTTCTGGATAAGGATACTTAAACTACTCAGGTGTATTAAATGTTCTTACTATGTAATTTCCTATATTATTGTTATGTTGCTACTTTTCTGTTTCTACCAATGCAGATTAGGATGTGTTCTTTAAAATTTTTGAATTTAGATTTTTTTTCCAATTAATTTATAAATACACACTGTAAAATATATTTACATCCATTGATTTTAAAGTATTACACGAATACCATTGTTTTCAGATAATTTTAGAATGTTCCAATCAGAACACATATGTGAGTATAACATTTGCTTGTTATTTACAGGACCCCGTTATGCTGTCCAAATAGGTGAAAAAATGATAGATTATAATGAAGAGTTCCGTCTTTTTCTATCAACAAGGAACCCAAATCCCTTCATTCCACCTGATGCTTCTTCTATTGTTACAGAAGTAAACTTTACCACCACAGCAAGTGGCTTAAGAGGACAGGTAGGCATTTAGAATAAAACCAGTGTATGTATAGTGAACATGCATAGCTACTTCCAGCATCTGGAATAAGCCCTATGGTGCAGTTTGCATTAATGGTTATGGAGGTATTTTCAGGTTCACAAATATAAATAGTAAATTTTTTATGCACTTTGGAAGGAGTGAGTCCAGTAGAGAAAATGAAAATGTTCTCATTGACTTCAGTTGCAACAGATTAATTGCTAAACCTTTGCTTTGTGTTCAGGATGCATTTATGGTACCATGGAAACATTTCTGTTATAGCTCTCCAGTGTCTTACTTAGAGAGTAATGCTGGTATCAAGATACTTTGTGTACAGAAAAAATGTAGTGAAACCAAAACACTCTGTATTTTATTTCCTTTAAAATGCTAGTAGCTTTTGAGTTTTCTTTATAAAGTCTGTGAATCGAAATGTAACATACAAATGTAGGAAAGAAAAAAAAAAGAAGAGAGATCAATTAAGGTAAGAAAATCTCCTATTTGGTGTGAGACAAGTTTTTGTACACTAACAAGAGGCTTAGAATGGGATGTAGATAATATGTTGATAAGTAAGGTATAATTCAAAATGTGAAGCATAGATAGCCATATGGATTTCCTCCTTCCTCTGGAGATACAGAATTGGCATCATACAATGTATCCATGAAAACTGACCACTCTTGAAGAGGAAATGCAGAAAAAAAAAACCCAACATTTTTTTTGTTTTCTTTCTTTGTTTTTAGCTATTGGCTTTAACAATTCAGCATGAAAAGCCTGATCTGGAAGAGCAGAAGACAAAGCTGTTGCAACAGGAAGAAGATAAGAAGATACAGTTAGCTAAACTTGAGGATTCTCTTTTGGAGGTAAAACAAATTTGCCTCTTTAATACCTGTTAGACCAATAAGATGATAATCACATTATTGTGTGTTTGAATGAAGATGCTGGAAGTGTTGAAACAATGAGCCATCAAGATTATTGATTAGAAAAAATAGAGGCATTATTTGCCTGGACCTGTTGGAAGATTGGAGTAGATAAGAAAGTACATCTGTTATGAAACCGTAGTATTTCAATACATTAAGCACTTTCATAGTTAAATTTATGAATTTGGTGAGCTAGATTTAGGCTAATTTAGGTTGATTAGAAATTAAATTAATTTTAACACACCTAGAAGAGAAAACTTTATTAAAAGCTATACTATTTCCTTTTGAAATTAAGAGTTTTAAAGAAAGCCACATTTTCAAGCCTGTGAATCAAGTCAAATGACTCTTTTTCAAGTTGAGAAATGACCCTGTGTTGTGAAAAAAATGAAAAACTCCCACTGTAAAATGGAAAGACTGCTGAGAGAAAGATTAAAAATTTTAAACCTCCACAATTGTTTCCTATTAGCAATGATCTGTAATATTCTTTACAGTTAACATTTTCTATCTTGCATTTAAAGTTAATGTTCTCAATTTTCAGTTCATCTTTTTATTTTATTGTAAGTACTTATGCTCAGAAACAGCTGTTCACCTCTATAGAAAAAGGTAGCTTCCAAGGAAGGACTGTTTTATTTTTTGTGTCTTGCCATGGATTTCACATAAATTGTACTTCACGCTTATAAGAATGGATCCTTGAATCCTATCTTTCTCAAAGGTCAAAGACGCAGGGAGATTGACCTAGTGCCCTGAACCCCTCAGTCTGTAGCTAAGTCACAGAATTTTGCAGTATTGAGTGCAATGGATTAGCATAAAGTAATAGTTTTTGCAGATTAGACTGGCTGTTTATTACACTGGCCCACAAGAGAGCTGGAGAGGGACTTATTACAAGGACATGCAGTGGCAGGACAAGGGAGGAATGGCTTTTAAACTGCAGAGGTAGGTTTAGGTTAGATATTACAAGGAAATTCTCTGCTGTGAGGGAGGTAAGGCACCAGTTCCTCTGGGAACAGGTTCTCCAGAGAACTTGCAGGTGCCTCATCCGTGGAAGTGTTCAAGGCCAGTTTGGATGGAGCTTTGAGCAACCTTATGTAGTGAGTGGCAGGGGGGTTGAAACATCAT
The DNA here is from genome assembly GCA_035048155.1 of Cinnycerthia olivascens. Lineage (NCBI taxonomy): Eukaryota > Metazoa > Chordata > Aves > Passeriformes > Certhiidae > Cinnycerthia > Cinnycerthia olivascens. The sequence goes on from JAWWMU010000001.1 coordinate 39,992,067, forward strand.
CCAACCCAAACCATTTTATGATTCTGTTCTGTGATTCTGTGATTAATATTTCAGTTTTAGAATTTTGCACATAATTATTTGATGTGATTTGTATTTCCATATTTGTTGTCCCTATTGAACTCTCTATTAATTCTTAAATAATGATCAGCCCTTTTCTAAAACTCTGACGGCGCAGATTTCTCTTACAGGAAGAGGGAAACTTGCTCTCTAATAAAATTCCATATCTAGATTTGACCACCTTATTTTAACACCTTATTGTCTACCAAAAACAGCAAAACAAATTTCACATTAGATCTTTTTGTGGGATCTTGGAACTCAAAAATCTTTTTAATTCGTCCAATCTGAATTATCAAGTACAAAACTTAAAGAAGTTGATGCCTAAGATATCTGCAATAAAAAGCATCTGAGTAGTAGCAGCAAGATTGATTTCAATTTTGGAGTTCTTTTTAGCAAGTTACCCTGAAATCAGGATAGTCCTTGACCTTGAAGAAAGAATCCTAAGACTCAGTGGAAACTGGCAGGTGGTACTGGACTTAATCAACAAAGAAGTCAATGTTGGATGAGGTGTAGCTAAATTTGAGTTAATCTTAAAGTAACATTGCCATACTATCTGAAGTACTGTACTGATTTCCTTCGAAAAGCCGTAAAGACATAGGTGCTGTCTTATAGCTCACAGTATGATTCCTCATGGATGAATTGGACTATTTGAGAAAGCAGGTGATCTTGTCCTAAATTTGTTTTGGGTAGAGAAGTAAGTGCATTCTACCACTCCAGCTGGTGAATCTCTGCCTCCAAATATTCTAAAATGCTGTGCTAGGTGGTTGTTCAGAACTGATTTGACTGACAAGCAGCCAATTTTCTGTCTGACTAAAATAAGTATATTGATTTGTATTTACTGAATGTTAGTAAAAAACCGTAGATATAAGTGAACTATTCAAGCTTTTCCCACTTCTTAGAAGTGAAATTAATTGCTTAATTTAATGAGGAGGACTCAGGAAAAATGTGAGGCAATCTCAAGGATTTTGAAGTGATCTTTGATTATGAAACTTAAATTGTTGTAATGTGAATATTCATCTTAGTTGGAAATGAGAACTAGATTGTATAGGAGATATTGGAATGCTTTTGAAGGAAAATGAATTTATGAATGACTAAGTACAGTAATTTGTTACAAGCAGCCAACTTCAGGTTAAATGGAAAGTTAAACACAAGAAAGAAGTACCCTAATCTGTATTTACCATGGGGATTTTAGTGCCTAAGGCTCTGATCATAGAAATTATTCTTAAAAGCCTGCTGATAACCTTTATTACAGAATTTGGCAGACTCGATTTTTCGTATACGTTCTTAAGCTGTATTTTCCATACTTTAAAAAATGTCTCAGCTTTTGGAGCAACCACCAATTTTCTAGAACTCTAGAGATGCATTCAATTATTCAGAAATACATACAGATCAGAAAGATAGCTTCCAAAATGTTTACTGTACAGGATTTTTTTTTAATGTAACATGGATGACTTTCTTTTTTCCAGACACTTGCCACATCACAAGGCAATATACTAGAAAATAAGGATCTGATTGAATCTTTGAATCAAACTAAAGCAAGTAGTGCACTCATCCAAGAATCACTGGCTGAATCTTTCAGACTTCAGAGTTTCCTTGATAAGGTAGAAGAATATTTTAATCTTTAAAGTACTATTTTTCTTCTGCTAAAAATACTCATCTTTTTTCTAGGCAAGAGACATACATCCACAGGGTTATAAGATGAGTAAGATATTAAATTAGTTCTTTTTGTGTAAATGGTATTTGGGATATGCAAGTACATGCAGTATTTTCAGTAATTAAAATGCTTTGTTTTGGATGTGCTGAATAGTTACACAATTTAAAACCTGCCAGTTTGAATGAAAGGAATTTTGTCAAGTTATGGGTTTTGACTTTATTTTTGCCATCTGCTATTGCAAACATTATAGTTCATGTGGATTTTTTTGCTTAAATTGCCCCTTGTGTATTGGAAAAGTTTGGATCATTGGTGATGCTATTTGTCTGACATCCTCTTTGTGTGACAGATTAGAGAGTTTTCTTCTGTGTTCTATTTATTTAGTTTAAAAATTCCTTTTGAGTTTTGGGATGTGTTCTGTGGTGGAAAAAGACCTTAGTACCCTAGGGATTAATTTCTAACATGTTCTTCATAATTTAAAGAATTTTTTGCTAAAAATATTTTCTTCCAGTTTTGAAGTTTCAATGCAGTGTTGAAGTCTGGAGTGCTGACCCCCTCAATTTAAAGGCTTGGAAAGGATTAGTTTTTCCAAAGCAGTGGGAGTCATAGGAACATTTTCTGGGTGGGATGAATAAATGTTTGTGCAAAAATCAGTAGGTGGCAGTAATGCACCTGGTATTTTTATGCGTGTGTTGTTTTTCTCCACAGGAGAGGGACGCCTATCTCCCTTTGGCTGAGAGTGCTAGCAAAATGTACTTCATTATCTCTGACTTGTCCAAAATTAATAACATGTACCGCTTTAGTTTGGCGGCGTTCCTGCGGCTTTTCCAAAGGGCTCTGCAAAGCGAGCAGGTATTTGCTCTTCTCCTGCAGCTGCTAATGCTGCAGAGGAATCCATCTGCTTTGATTCTTAAAATTTATTAGTCACTCTGGACATTTTTTAAAAAAAAGCTTAGAATAACTGATGATGAAGTGTATAATAAGCAGGGATGCTGACCTGTTATGCTTTAGATGTTCAGAATACAGACACGTGGACCTCTAAATTCCATGTTGTATATAAATCATGGAATTTGTCGACCATCTGAAGGCAAAGTAATTCTGTGATTTCAGGCTTGTTCTTTGTTTACAGTGAATTAGGCAAACAAAGGCTGATTATAACTTTACTGAAGGCTTTATTTAAATAAATTAATGATCTAAAATGCTAATAAAGCTAATTTTATCAACAAGGGGTAGAATAAGAAATAACCTGTATTTCTACATGGTTCATTTACCCGAAGGGAGATCATAACTTTATCTACTTTTTTAGAGTCTGTAAGCATGCCTTCAGCCTGTTCTGTTTAAAATGTAATGTTTATTCTTCTGTGTTCTTAGGCCAGTATGTTCTTATTGAAGCAAAGAATGGATTTAGCTCTTGTCTTCTCAATCTTTAGATCTAAATACCCATACTGAGTAATAGTGCATTTTCTTTTTTACTAAGCATCTCCAAAATTCTTCGTATTTCTCTTTGTTTCTACTTAGAAAGTCATTCACCAACCTTTCATCATGTTTCCTTTATTCTGGCATCTGTGATCACAACTCTTCTTCAGCTCCAGTCATTACCAGGAACACAGTTCTGACTATGTGAACTGGCTCTCTTTGAAGTTCCTTTTCTTTTACACAACATGATGTTTTAACTCCTTGTTCTTACTCTCACACTCCTTCATAATATTTTTTCTTCCTGCCTATAATGTTACCTACTTAAAGCTCAGCTTCTGGTTTTGCCTTTGTTGCTTGCTTTCTTTTCTCCTTCTGCTCTATAGAATTCTTCATGCCAAGTGATGTATTGGACATGGGAAATGTATTAGGCAAATCAGTTGCCCAACTGCCTTTCTTAAACTCATCTCTTCAAATTCCAGCATTGTAGAAAGGATCTCATACTTCCTGTAACACACTCCCTACCCCCTGGTCCCTTTCTTCTTTTGTCTTTTCTTTCAAAATTTTTCCACTTAGAATTAGTCTTCCAATCTATGAGCTTTGAAGGACAGCGTACACTTATTATTTTCTACAATGTTCATTTCAGTTGGACCAAACTTGACCAGAAGTTTAATAACTTCACTTAAGATTGACATATTTGTTTAGTAGTATTAAATATAGCAATTCAACAAATAAACAATTTTTTATCAAGTGAAAACTATGAGATTTCAATTATATTAATGTTAGGAAAAGAAAATGTACTCTCATTCTCAGTGTATGTCACCTTAATACACAAAGTTGTATCATGTTCATAGTCAAAATATTCAATGCCAAAATAATTATTTCTTAATACTTCAGCATGAATTTCCTATTTAATCATTGATAGCTGCAGATGAATTGTTTTTTGAACTAGTGTCAAATAGAGTTTACTACAGATTACAGATTGCTTGTGTTGTTTTGCTGAAATTTACAAACTACATGAAAACTTTTTTACTCCCACAGGAATTTTTGAAATCTGAAATTTCTTTTTTAGGATTCAGCTAATACTGAGGAAAGAATCAAGTTTCTTGCTGGCTCATTGAAACATATGGTGTATGAATACGTTTGTCGTTGTTTGTTTAAGGTAAGATTGCATTTTTTCTGGCTTCTGTACAGTGCACTGGGTTTAAAAGTATTCTTTCAGCAGCTGACATGTGATCTACTTCAAATAAGAAGTATTGGGTAATAGGTGCAAAACATTACGCTAACAATAATTAGCATCGTAAATATGGACTTAAACCTCTCTGCCTCATTCTGGCTGCAGAGTCAGTCATGGGCTTTGCAGTCTTCTCAACACTTGTTTTGCATTCACTCTTACTTCTTGCATTCCTAAATGCAAGGAATTTCGTGTGATTATTTGGGAGTCTTTTGTATTTTGGTTTGGGTTTTTTTAAAAAGAAACGAAAGTGGGTTTGTTAGGTTGATGTTTAGACTTGGTTATCTTAAAGTTCTCTTCCAACCTAGATGATTCTGTTTCTAAGAGTCCTACATTGTGATATTCTCCTTTTTCTTTTCACGACCTGTCCCAAATGTCTACCTACCTGCTACCTTGTTTGTTTCTGTCTGTTCCTTGTTCTTCCTCCAAAAAATGTTCTTAGTGTATTTCTTCCTTATTTGAATCAGGTGTCTTTTCATTTCTTACTTTCTTTCTGAAAACCTAGGGAAGCTATGTTTTTCAGTTTTAATTTTTACTTTCACATGACACTGTCATAACAAGAGGTGTTTGTTTCACAGTACCAGATTGGAGAAAGCATAGTAGGTCTTCATATATGGTTTGAGCAGTACAAATCACACAAGTCTGTAGTTTGATCTGGAAATGAAAAATGAAAATGGAGAGACCTTGAAAATTTTACACCACCTCCTACCCCTGTCCCCCAGTCTAGCAATGCTGTATTGAGGATTAGCAATTCTTTTTAAGGGGTTTTGTTTGTCAAAGTCCAAGTGGATTCTCATGAAATAGTCTCATAATAATTAATGTTTGTCTTTGAAGTCATGAGTATATGAAGCCTTCCTCTAAATCATTACATCTTTTGGATATGGAAGGCAGCAATTTTTATATGTAAGAAAAGAGTAGAGAGTTCAAATGCAAGGCAGAGAAGAGATTTCTAGTGGGTAAGATTTTAGGTGTGATGAGACTGGAGTTTAGAATATACTGAAAATGTGTTACTGTGCAGCTTTAAACCAATGGTCCATCCAGTTTACTATTGTGTTCTAGTAATGGAGAGAACAAATTAACTCTTCACACCATCAGCAATTCACTGCTAATTCTTCCTTTTATCCGTGAAAATTTTTAAAGACTGCTGTGGCACTGAGGCTTTACTAGTGTCTTTATAAATGGTGTAGCTGATATGAGTTCATACTCTTCGAAGCATGTTAGAACCAAGAAGAATGATTTTGTCTGTCTGTGTTATTATTTATGTGTACATAGGCTTCATGAATGAAGTGGTACCAAGAAATTTACCTCAGCACTTCAACTGGCCCATCTTTCCTTTTTAATTTGTCAAAGCAGGTTTGGTCTGGGCCACTTAGTGTTCTTCCAAACAATTCTTGTTCAAATTTTGGATACTAGATCATCCAGGCAGGATCCTAATATGCAGTTGTGATATGGATTTGCTTGCAGACCTTGTCTGAGAAGATGAAACATTTAAATGGTGTAGTTTGCTCTCAATGTCATAAGATGCTCATGTTTATCAATAAAATGAGAACTTCAGTGCCTTGAAAACTTGATGCTAATTCCTAGTAGGGGCCTCTTTGCCCTCCACTCCATAGCCCACTTTGAGTTAGTTTTTGTCTCTAACTTGCGAAGGTATATAGCAATTTTGCATTAGGGTATATGCCACTAAGTCATTACTATGGAGTTGGAGGTGTTTTTTTAAAGAAATGTTACTTATAAAAAAGAACCAGAAATATGACTTTCTCTAAGAATAAAAATATATTTTTACTGCTTTTATTTCAGGCTGATCAGCTAATGTTTGCTCTACATTTTGTACGAGGAATGCACCCTGAGCTTTTTCAAGAGAATGTAAGTGCTGAAGAAGAAAGTCCACAAGTATTTTACTCAAACTTAATATCAAGAGTAAATAAGTAGATAAAAAGTTTTTGTCAGTAAGTGTAGGACTTAGCTGTAGTTGTCTGTAGTGTAGTCAGATTAATCCTATAAAGTCTGGCTGCAGTGAAACAGTATGCATAATTGACTTGATACAATTGCTTAAACATGGCTGATTATCCTGAGTCAAGACACATTTAATTATCTAAAGTACCTCCACGGAATGGAGAGACAAAACTATGGCTTTATGTATGAGAAGCTGGAGACCAGAAGGGAAATCAAATGATGTAGATGTCAGTTCAATAGAGGAGAGTCCATTATAGAGGTAAAGGTAAAAATGAGATAATATATTTGAAGGAAGTAATGGAACTTGATTATATGAAAGATGTGAGCTTAAGGTTCAAGGTTCGAAAACAGTTGGTTGGAACCTTCCGATGAAGAATTAGTTTCATTTTAGACATATGGATTGACAAAGTGAAATCCTGGTCTTCCAGCAATGATGTGACCCCATAAAAAAAACTCATTAGCAGAAGTATATCCTGACTGCTCTTCATTACCCAAAGTTCCCTATTTCATGTTTATTATTTTGTTTGAGCTTCTGAAAATACCTTGCTTTATCTTGCTTGAGTTTCATGAAGGCAGCAAGGTGTGAACAGTTTTCTGACTAAATTAAATCCTGGCTTCTTAATTGTTTTTAAAGTACCTATGTTTTGGTTTCTGTGGTTTACCATACATTTCCATCAGCTATTAGAGCTCTTAGACAGTTTAATCCAGGTTATATATAATGCATATTTCTACAGTATCTGAATACTCAAGAGAGAAAACAGGCAAATAATATCAATAATATTTTTACTTCTCTGAAAGGTAGTAGTTATTTTAATTAAATTGTTAAGATGAGAGTGCTTGTACAAAATATTTAGTGAAGAAAATGAAGCTGAAGTGGTTATTCTTTAAAAATTATTTATTCTAAAGCTTTTAATGTGATGAGACTAGGAGTTGCTTAATATGCTGCTAGAGAATTTAGTATTCTTAATCTCTGTCCCAAAAGAATTAAACCTTCTGCACTTCAATATATCTTTCCATAGCCATATGAAATTTATACTACAACTTCAAAAATATACTATAGAATGCTTTGGTTCTCAGTGACATGCTCTTTCTGAATCAATATGTATAGATTTTTTCTGAGGTAGCTTTATATTCTCTATATATTGTACTTGTTTTTTTCATAACAATATTGCACAAACGAAAAAATACTCCATGCATTTTTGTGTGCACAAGCATTTTCTTTGTAATTGGGAGATGAGCATCAGTTTGTTACTGAAAATGGGGGTTGTTTCGAGACTCAGTGAGACTGATGGATGCAAAATCTATACTGGGGTTCTTATCAACAGTATTACTCTTAGTCTATTGACTTTTATATTTCTAATGTTACTATTGTCTAATAAAAAAATCTTTATCATAGAATATGATACTAATTATAAAAATGTCAGTACTTATGAAGAATTTTTGTTCTCTTTCTTGCAACCTCCAAATACAGGATTATGTAATTTCTAGTGGTTTTGAATTCTTGTCTAATCTGTCTTGAAACTATTTAAAATTGTCTTTCTGGATAGATATAAGTTGTCTAAAAGTTTTAATCATACATAAATTCAATCGTGCTTTCTATGGACTGCTGATGCCCCCCACCAGGAAGGATGTGTGTCCTTGCCAGCCACATGTGTTGCTTTCTCTCAGTCTGTAGATGGGCAGTGAGGGTGCCGGGAAAGTATAGAACTTCCCCTTTGCTTCTTTTTCTTATAAAGCACTGCAGCCACTTAGCTTGCATTCTGCAAAAGGAATTCCATTCTGGTAGCATCACCTAGTGTTTAAAAAATGTCTTGGAAGTCTTTCAGAAGCTAATTTATCTTCCTGCTCTGCCTACTTGCTGCTACATATTAATCTTTGTTCTTAAAGATGTCTCGTGACTTATCCGAGTTGTTCATTTTTCCCCCCCAGGAATGGGAGACTTTTACAGGTGTGATCATTGGAGACACCATCAGAAAATCGGTAAGCTACAGTTATTTTCATATTTTGAAATAAGGAACATTTACTTTAATTCTGAAAAGTTAAAGTTACATTCTTACTATGTTGCTTAATTAATTGTATTTATCCATCAAAGAGTAACTTTTCACATAGTAATATGAAGATACAAATTTATTAAAAATTTTTGAACGTGACAAGTAGTTTTCTAATTTGAATAACTTTTTGCCTTTGTTATGTGTTTTCTTTTACTTTTCTGTTAGAGCTGTGGCCAAATTACCAGTGCAGGGAAGTGATGTTTTGCCCTTTGTATGAAAAACCATTTCCATGATTGCAAATATATGCAATGGAGTTGTTTTTTGAAGTCAGTTTCTCAGAGTGCCTATGCAGATAGCCAATCATTTGTGCCGCTTGTTTTTAGTAAAAAATTACTTAGAATTGAGTGTGTCATAAGGATACTCTAAATGGTGAAGTATTTTCAGGCTCAAGTAGTTAAGCAAGTGTTGACATTAACATCATGTCTCATATTTAAATTCGTAGCTTTTTTGTTATGCCATTTATGAGCTTAGCAAAAGACCACAGAAAAATTGCTGTTGTGAATGTTTTTATTGAAAAACATGGTTTTCACAACCCTATTACTGAATATAGTGTTTCATAAAAATTTGTGTAGCTTACATGTGTGATGTAACTTGCTTCCATAAGGATTCACAAAGAAGTGCTCGTGACCAGATTCCCTCTTGGATAGAACAGGACCGAGTCTGGGCAGTAGCATCTTTGAAGGTATACATCTTGTGGTCTATTGAATTTAAATTTAAAGAACTTTGGTTTTGGCAGATGCTTGAATACTCAGATATGTATTTGTTAGATCAAAAGATTTTGTTATTTTAAACCGTTTATTCTATCTTTCAAAAACAATGGCTTAATATATAGTCATATATATATAAAAAAACCAAAGGTGTTCTTTGTTTTTATTTTAGTATCATTTTTCTGAGCCTTTTTTCATAAACATTTCTACCCCATCTAGCAATGAATTTCAATGCAAGTGAACCTGTTATCTTACTGAGATAAGAAAATACTGTAAATCTATCCAAATCCTACAATTTTATCTATAGGAAGATAGAAGAAAAATTGCAAACAATATTTAGTTTAGATTTCGCTCATGTAATGACTTTCACAAATCACTTCATATTGTGTTAAAAACCATAAACTGTTAATTCAGAAATTAATATTCTTATCAGATTTCTCTGTACAAAGCTTCTTTAGAAGTGTTTCAGAGTTTGTGATAGCTCAGATTGAATGAAAAGAAAAATTCTTTTTCTTGCATTGGTTCCTCCTACTGCAGTCAATGTTGAAGTCCTCTGATCCTGAAGAGACCTAAAGGAAAATACTAGTTCTGGAATTCTGTCTTAGCCTCTTTTCTTCCTGCATGTAGCTCAGCAGCAAGAAAAAAAGCCTTGACTGGTTTTTGACAAGGACCTCTTTTTCTAGACCCGGAGTTCACTATTTAATTTCTCTTCAACCAAGAATCAGGAACAATCACAATAATCGTGTGGCAAGCTTAATAGTTACAGGTTTAAACAAACAAACAGAAATTAAGTAACTGAGTGAATCAGTAGCATGCACTGATAGCAAACCATTACTGGTAGCAGATAGCAGCTCATCATTACAGGAACGGACTTACAGGTAAAGCCCAAAGTTTAAAATCAAAGAACCTTAAGATTTAACACCAAAATTATAGTGCAAATATAGATTTTAGTCTTTCTAAGGAATAGGTAAACAAGTGGTTAATTTTAAAATGTACTCTTTACTTCTGTAAAACCAAGGATAAAATTGTATTTTGTGATTTGCACAGTAGTGGTCATAGTGATATTTGGAAATAAATTAAAATATACAATGTTCAAATGGCTATTCTTCTTTACAGTTAAATCTGCACTATTTGTTTTGTAGGTTTCTCTGCCAGGTCTCTATCAGACACTTTGCTTTGAAGATGAAAGTCTGTGGCGCACTTTTTCTCAGAGCTCTGTGTGTGAACAAGAATTTCCATCTCCTGTTACAAAAAGCATTTCCTTGTTTCAGCAGGTAATCTTTCTGTTTGTAATATTAATTATGAGTTCTGCAGTGAAAGTAAATTTTACATCCAGACCTGATTAAATTATAAGCAGTGACTGTATTTACACTGTCTTACAGTTTAACTAATTTTTTGATCTGAGAATTATATATTTTTTTATTATAGTGCTTACTATTTCTCTGTTATCTGAGTCTTTTTAGTGTTGATATATTATCTGCAGATGAGTATACCCTCTAAAGTAACAAGTTCTTTAGAAATATACACAATTTCATGACTAGGTATTAAACTTCTTTCATGGTTACTTTGTTACTGCTGGATGTGTCAGCTTGTTGAGCAACTTACTTCACCACTGAATGTGCAGACTCACATTATCTGACACAAAATGCAGTAGCAGCCTCTGCTTCTTTAGAACAGAAGTCATGAAAAATGACTTCTGAAAACCTAATGATAAAGAATGCACCAAGAACATGGGAAAGGCAAGTTCCTTCCCCAGCCTAAGGCTCCTTTTCTACTGGAAGAGGAAAATATAATCACTTTTGTGTTTATGGAAAAAAAGATGCTATTACTTGATTGCAAATGATGTTGTGATTTTTCTTTTGAAGTTACTTTACATGAAAACATCCAGAGAAGGGATGGGGTATTAGACAATGTAGTTTCATGATGATTGGCTCTTAGCCACTGTCTATTTGGAGTTTTTTGTGGAGGAGGACAATTTCTTAAAAAACATGCATGGAATTTAGGAAGAAACTATTTTGGAAAGGAATTTGTATGAATCATACTTGATTCAATGAAATGCTGAAGAGCACTTCTTATGTGTGCAGTGTGTTGTCAGAAAATGTCTGCATTTATAGGAAAGTAAATCTGAAACGAACAGTCCATCTTGTTTCTTGTACAGAAAGTATTAAGAATGTTTCTGTTTATGAGATATATTGAAACTACATTGTTAGACTGATGTGGCACTCATAAATTATTTTGAACTGAAACCAGAAATATTACTGTTCCAATTAGGACATTGCTGCATATATATGTGCATAGAATTTAGATACTAGTGTAAGGTTAAGTGTGCTTTCTGTCCTTCTAACTACTTACATAGCTACTTTTCTTCTAAACATTGTAGAAAAGTTTGTAGCTTACAAGTAGACCTTAGGTATAGATCTATCTTCAGATTCTATTGATAGAACAAGCTACTTACAAAAGGACAATTAAGTAGATTATGTTGGAAAGGAATGATCAGGTAGCTCTATATATTAAGAGAAAATAACTTTGTTCAGAGGAGAAATTCAAAATAGTCATCCTGCTTAGAAGAGTCTTGCATTTTAAATTGTCACTATATAATTTTATCTCCCTTGAATTTATTTTATTTTAAGGTACTTGTGGTCCAGGCTGTCAGACCAGACAGACTACAGAGTGCCATGGCTCTTTTTGCATGTAAAACCCTAGGTATGTTAATTTTTCACCAAGGTATTTCTGCACAACAATTAAATAGCTTTTTGTCCTATGTTTCTCTTTTATTTTACAGTGCTTATGGAATCTCCAAGTTTTAGCATATGAAAATATGCTGTAAATAGGTTTGCTGATTTTGTTCTTGTAAAATATTCTTAAAAGTACTTTTAAAATGGTTTGGTTTATTCTGCACAGTGATTGAAAATATAATAAAAAAGATCTATCAAATTATTTTAATTAATTTTTGAACACTGGAGTAATTAAGAAAGGAAGATAACTGAATTTCTCTAAGTTCTACACTGCAGCACTCTCCTTAAGACTCAGGTTTTCCATAAATATTATTTTATGTCATTCACCATTTAAAGACCGTTAGGTTTGAGATTTTATAAACTGAGTCTGAAAAGATTATTTAATTAATATTCATTTTTGTCCTACTCTTGGTCTGTAGTACTTTTTACTGTCTGTTTAAAAATACAGATTTAGAGTAGTTCAATGCTATGGTTGTCTATTTCTTCTAGTCACTCAGCTTCCTGTCTCAAGTCTATTATACCGAAAGTTTGAAACCTGTATGCCAAACAATCTTAATATTGCAGTACAGCACACAAAAACCTTCCTTCGGTTCTTAACTGTTTTGATTGTCTCATTGGGGTGGACTCTCTAAGTTTTAAAAGTCACTTTATCTTACTGCCTTATGCTGTCTGTGGACATTATTTGTTGCTCAAAATTGGCCCCATATCTGCCATCAAGGAAAGCAGAATACCCTTGACTCCATGTGGATTTTCAAAACCAAACATCAACAAATCATCCACAGATTTTTCATGCATATCAGTGACATCAGCAAAATCCTGACTAGGACTTTCTAACTAATAAAAGATATGCTTGTATGAGTATTTTTTCTTGTTTTTTTTCTACCATGTCTTTTTCAGTGTCCTTGCCCTGAAACAACTTAAACAGACTGTTCCACATAGTTCTAAAGGAAGCCATTAGTTTCCACTCTCGTTTGGCTGCTTTCCTGTGAGAGAAAATGAATTACAAAAGAGCTGTAGACTTTTTTTTTCTCACCTTTTGCCTATATTTTGAAATTCATGGATGAAGAGGGAGTAAAATAATTTCTTTTAAAGATAAAGTTCATAAAAATTTTCTACAAATATATTTTGTAACACGTAAAGCATGCTTATTTCTCATATGCTATACATGCTTTACTTGCTATACAGAAATGCACCATGTTAACAGCCTTTCAGTACTTAAAGTGATCCACAAGAAAACTGAGGGTGGACTTTCTTCAAGAGCATGTAGTAATAGGACAAGGGGGAATGACTTCAAACTGAAAAAGAGTAGATTTAGATTAGATATTAGGATGAAATTCTTTCCTTTGAGGGTAGTGAGGCACTGGAACAGATTGCCCAGAGAAATTGTGGATGCCCCATCCCTGGATGTGTTCAAGGCCAGGCTTGATAGGGCTCTGAGCAGCTTGGTCTAGTGGAAGGTGTTGGAATGAGATGATCCTTGTGGTCCCAATACAAACCATTCCATGTTTCTATGGTACAAATTATATAGTATTGTTCTATGTGCAACATACAGTAGCTCAAGTCTAAAGACAGACTGTGTCCTCAAGGAAATGTGTATTGCATCTTTTAGTAGTTGTGGCGTAGATGTCACTGGTTTGGGCTCTTCTGTCTTACTGTACATTGTGATTTCCTATTGCATCCAATGCTTCACTTGTTAAATGCTGGTCTAAATATGCATGAAAATATGTGGTTTTGTATCATTAGTTTATGATACACTTACACATGTATCTTTGGGCTCATGTATAAATACCTTGCCTATACTAGGTCAACATTCTAGACACTTAAGTTGTATATTAAAACTAATAATAGATGTAAGTAACCATAGTACTAAGAACTGTGTAAGTCAAATAATTAAGGCTCTCAGGGAAGTAAGGAGGCAAATTCTGCATGTGAACACACACCGTGCAATTAGTTTTAGCAAATAGCATAGCTTCTTCCACTCCTCTCTTTTTGTATGTTTTCCTGAAGACTACACTCTAAATAAAGACAGCAATTTGTCAAGTTGGAAATCCAGAAATACTTTTCTTCTCAATATGGGGTGCCTTATACCTACTTGCATGTTGTAAGGATTTTTTCTTAATTTTAAAACCAGTTTTATGGTGTCTACTGAACAGAATTTTTGACAGCCAGATGAACTCTAAAGTGGATAATGAAACACTCCATCATATGTAGTCACTTTATTTCTGTAATAATTCTAATTCTAATTATAGGAATAAAAGAATTATCTCCATCACCTCTGAATATGAAACGTCTGTATAAAGAGACGCTGGAATTTGAGCCCATCTTGATAATAATTTCTCCTGGTGCTGATCCTTCTCAAGAATTACAGGAACTTGCCAGTGTTGAAAGAAATACAGAGTGCTACCATCAGGTCAGTCTTAGATGTGATTAAAAACCACAACGTGGAAAAAATTTTGCTGTAGTTAAATCCCACCTGTCTTGACAGTAACTTCTCATTCCATTGGCAAAATGGGCTGGAGAAGAGGCACACAATCAATCATGCTCACAGAAGCAGAATCCAAACAAGAAGTATTCCTCCAGTGTTGAGAAAGAAAAAATGGGAAAATGGATGGGAAAGAATAAAAGAGGCTGAGAATTGTTATACATGCTACAGTGTTACCTTTTTTAGTGTGGAGTAATTGAAACAAGCAAAACCCACTAAAAACTAGACTTCATAGTTTCCTCTGCTTATAGGATTGGCACATTTTTTTCTTCAACAGAAAACATAAATCGGGAGTTCAGTGTTTGTGAATACCTAGGTATTTTGTGAAATTCTGTATAAAATATTTTGAGAAATTTTACATCCTTGAAGGTTTCGAAGAATCCACGGGGCAAAGCCCTTAGCTCTTGATTTGATCTTTCTTACCTGGCCCTGCTTTGAGCAGGAGATTGGACTAGATACCCTCCAGGATTCATTCCAATCAAATTATTATATGAATCAATAAACAGTATATACAAATATGCTTTGTAACTTTATGGAAAATATTATTTCCTTCTGTCATTTGACATGTTAAGGGGAGGGAAGTTGTTATCTAGCTGATCACTGGTTAGCATAGAAATGGAAAATGTCAAGTTTAATGTTTGTTTTAAATAGTCCTTGAAATTATTCCCTTCCTGGAACATAAACTGATATAATTTATTTTTCCCATCAAACTGTAAATATTTAGATCCTACTGCCATTTTATCTAGCTGTGAATATTGCAGAACACATATTTCTTACTCTGGAACATGGATTTTCATGTTTATCACTAAATATCCTTTACATGTTGGGCTTTCAAAATGTAGCATAGTATGGTATTCAATTAAGGATCAGGACTCAAAGCTAAATCATCTGGAAGTTGTTATACTTATGAGAAATTTTTTTGTTATTTTTTCCTATACTTTCTCATGTAATTTGGATAGAATATAAAAGGTAGAATTTTCTTCTCTGTTGATTTATTTCTCACATGAGATAAAGAACAGAGTGCTAAATTTGTGCTGTCTGCTACTATATTGATGGTGACTTTCAGTTGTTTTCTTTTGGCTGTTTTCATTATTTTAAGATATTATGCTGAGTTCTACTTAGTCAGAGAATCATAATGCCAAGACAAGACTTTTTATATTGGCTAAGACCTCTTTATTTTCAACTTATTTGGTTCAGGATTTTTTGTTATGTATATCTTCCAAATTCTCATGTAAGGTAGGACTAGTATGCGAAGAAAGTGAAAAAACTAATATGTAAAAAGTGAAGAAAGGATTATATGTTAAACTAGTCATATATCCCAGCTGAAAAGAGAATAGCCTCAGTTTTTCTCTTGTCTTAATATAAAACTGAGTATTTCTTTTCAAAGGAAGTACTCCTAACTTCCAGTCAAAAGAAACTTAGTTCTCATTTATCTCTTATATTTGCAGTTTTGCAGTAATGTAGTTTAGTCATTGATATTTAAATTTCCTTTTGACTTCCCAGGGAAGTCACTGTCACCAAGCGATGTATGGTTTTTTCCATTAAAATACTAGCCAATGTTGTTTGTACAGAAACTGGCTAGATAAGTTGCAAAGAAAATCTTATTTCCCTTAATCTTTTCCCTACTTTAGTAACCTATCACATTAGAGGAAATTCTGGTTATCTTTAGCACTCTTTTTTTTTAATGTATGTATCCTAACTTGAAAACACAATTTTGTATTTAATTAATAAGTGAGGTATGAGAGATTCTTGATACAACTTTGTGTGCCATTTCAGATTGCCATGGGCCAGGGCCAAGCTGACCTGGCTATTCAAACTTTAAGAGAGTGTGCTCAGAATGGAGAATGGCTCTGTTTGAAGAATCTGCATCTCGTTACATCTTGGCTTCCTGTATTGGAGAAGGTGAGGGCAAATAGAGATGATGATACAGGAAACCAGACAAAATTAGTATGCAACATTTCTGAAGCATTTCAGGCATTTCCATGGTGATGTTTAAAATTTCAGTTTACAAATATGCTTTTGTGGTTTTCTCAGTCATGAGTAAGGGCGAACTGTTTCAGATCTAAGCAGCTCCCTTCTTTGTGTGAGTACTTTAATTTTCATACAATGTAGAGTATTTCTACCACAGTGAGTGAGAAAATGCTCCAGTTAGGACTTCTGCTATTTTATGGGGTACTACCCGTATTTTTTCATGAACTATCAATCTGTGCGTGCTTGAGTCTAAATTTTCCCCCTTAGCTCTAGAACTTTCTTTTTAGTAGTTCTTATTTTCTTTTTTTTTGAAGTACAGACTCAGGCTGAGTCACTTGGAGGTTTTTGCTAAATTGAAATTAAAAGTTTCATACTTTATAGAAACACAGACTTATGGCATATAAAATCACTAACTTACTAACTAAAATTGATTTTATATTATATGCTTTTCATATACATCACCATGAGATCCTCAAAAGAAAGTCAGAAGAAAATCATGGCATTCCTTCAACAGGAATTACTACAGTCTTAATTTTCCTGTTTTCAATGATTTTTGTAAAGCGTAGTCCATGGCTGAGTTTGGAGTCTGTCATCTGTCTAGCAGTAAACATGTGGCATATACCTTCAGCATTCCTATCATCCTTTCTGAAAAAAACCAAAGGCAAAGCAAGATAACACTGATATGTGTCATGTAGTCTGAACAAGACAGTCAACAGTAATGAAATGTTTGTAAGCTCCTGGCTGAATACAAAATTTCAGGTCTCGTAAGTATTAAAATATGGATATGTGTCAGGAGGGTCTTATTCTTTCCACAGGAACATAATTCTGAATGTGTTAAACTTCTTGTTGAGCTTAATATAGACTAAGATTTGCTGATGTTTGACTCTGCACATCCCCTTGCCTGTTTTGCATACCATTAGCAAGTGTGAGGCTATGTAATTCTTACATTTGAACATCCTCTTAAGAGACTGCTGCATATTCATAAGTCACTTCCATCCGGTTACAGAAATTCAGTTCTCACAGTCTTTGAATGTGGACCCAAGTGAACCACAGTGAGGTAGATTGAAAACGGGCCCAGTTGTGTTACTCAAAGCATTACTTTCAGCATCAAAAACTCCAATCATCAGTGTTGTGCTCTAGGCATTGGTACTGTGGCCAACATTGTTTTACATCCTAATTAATGAGGTGAATAATGGAACAAAGTACATCCTCAGCAAGCAGAGATGATAAAAAACCAGAGGGAAATGATTGATGTAACAGATGAGTGTACTTTCATTCAAAAGGACCTTGATAGAATGGAGAAGTAGGCTGACAAGAACCTTGTGAAGTTCAGCAAAGGGAAATGGCAAGTGCTTCCCATGAGAAGCAGTAACTCCAGCCACTCAAACAGTCTGGGGACAAACTGGCTGAAAAGCAGCTTGGCAGAAAACATCTGAGTGGGTGAGAAGGGACCATGAGCCAGCAAAGTGACTTTTCAGCAAAGACCACTGGCATCCCGTGCTGTTTTAGGCAAAGTGTTGCCAGCAGATGAAGGGAGATCACGCTTCCCCTCTACTCAGCACAGGTGAGACACACCTGGAGTTCTGTGTTCACTTGGCTAGCCAATGCAAGAGGGACATGGACATACTGGAACCAGTTCAGTAAAGGGCTGCAAAGGTGATGAAGGAACTGGAACTTGTATCCTACAAAGAGAAACTGAGAAAACTGGATCTGTTCAGCCTGGGAAAGAGAAGCCTCAGAGTGTATCTTAGTATTTTGTGTATTGGCTGATGGGAAAGAGTAAAGGAGACTGAGTCAGACCCTTTTCAGTGGTGTCCCATGACAGGACAAGAGGCCATGGGCACAAACTACAATTCAGGAAATACTATTTAAATATATGATAAAACTTATTTTAATGTAAGTGTGGCCAAACACTGGAACAGGTTGCCCAGAGAAGGTGCAGAGTCTCCATCCTGTACTGCTGGCTGCAGGTCTGGGCAACTTGTTAACAGAGGTGGACTAGGCAGTCTCTGGTGGTTTCTTCCAAGCTTCACAATTCCATTATACTATGTACCAGTTATAGTTGTCATTTTGCTTACATAGCTGAATAAGGAATGGTTTTTCAAAACAAAATGATAATAATTATGCTCTAGAGATTATCAGAATGAATGGCTTGTGAGAAAATCTTTTGAAAGGTTTCTGAGCTATGTTTCCTCCAGCACACATACGCAAAACTGTTGACTTTGTTCCGAAAGGACTTGTCAGGCAAATTTGGTGTCTTTGATGACAAATGTGTGGGTTTCATCTGAGCGTAAAGCACCAGCAGTGTGTTTCCATATATTCAATAATTATATATTTTTGTGAAGGCTTTATACTTGAAATAACTTTTGACAGTATTTCTCTTAGAACTCAATTTTCCAATCTTCAGTTTTCTGTGAATCATGAGACATGAAGGGTTCATACAACAAACACTTGAAGAAAAAGAAATTAATATAGCTATACTGGTGTTGAAAGTCATTGAGATCTCTTATTGATATGCAGCCCACATTGCAAACCTTCATCACTTTTGATGTAGCCTTCTGGTGTTATTGTACTTAAAAGAAGTAAAGAATTGCTCTATATTTTTATGTCCTAAATCTAAGAGAAAGGTGCAAATATTATGACACAGCTAGGATGAACTTCAAATTTGAGCACAGCAATGATATAGAATGTGTGGAGGCAAAACATTTTGAACTATAACCTTATGTATATAAGCAACTGTCTTTTTTTTAGATAAACCAAACTTTCTAATCCAGGATATTATAATTTTGTAAATACTGTTGTATGTATAAAAAACTCCAATCACCTCAAAGCCTATTTCAATACATCTTTTTAATAGGAATTGAATACGTTGCATCCTCAACCAAACTTTCGTCTTTGGCTCACTACGGAAGCTCATCCAAAATTTACTCCGATTTTGCTTCAATCAAGTCTGAAAATAACTTATGAAGTAAGATCTGTTTGGAAAGCTTTTATTAGATTCTTACATTGAATAAACCTTGATGTATAACAAACTGTATATTTAGAGTAACTGTTTTTACCTTATATTTCAACATTATGTAATACAAAAAATACAGTGCGTTTACCTTGAAAGATGATTTTTTTCTAGATTCTTTATCCAATTGAAAGTACGAACTGAAAATAAGTATACATAGGAGAAGCAGTTATTCTGTTTTGTGCTCCAAATTCTTTTATGCATTTAATCAGTTTTTCTTAAAAATCTGCACATGTGTTACATGGCTGGAAAACAAAGAATTTCTCCTTGATGAATATCCTCATCGAAGATCACTGAATCCCACGTTTTCTTCCTTATTTTCCTTTTTGGCCCTGTAACTTTAAATTCACTGGACTCTTTCAACAAAAATGGCTCTCCTCCCATATAGCAGAACATACAGTTAAAAGCCTTAACTCAAAATTGAGAGCTTTGCATTTGAAATGGCTCAGCTTAAGGAATAACTGGGACCATGTTCCTCCAACTGATTGGAAAGTAGACTAATCATGAATGCACTTAAGCAGTAATGTCCAAAATGGAAGTCATTAGTTGGAGTGCTCCTAGGTCTTCCATTCGTAGTGGAGTGTGAAGATTTTGCCTGCAGCTAATCCACGAAACTTTGACCTTTTAAAGTCCAATGTTGCTGACTTTCAGGGAACTGAAATAGTTATGCTTTTACATTGACTGCAGATACTTTAAAGTTTTTGCAGTATCTTCTTCCTTACATTGAAATCTTCAATGGTACAGAAACTGCAGGACTATGTTACTCATTCCACTGTCTTTGGAATAATTGGAACTTTGCATAAATGCAATATTCTAAATTTGTTTCCTTTCCAATTGCAGTAAATATTTGGTTACCATGAAAGAACAATGATAGGCAACGACTTGTCAAATGGTATTTGATTATTATGTGATTGTTGATTGTTCCGATGTATGTAGAATGTAACCAATGAAGATACAGATATCAAAAAAAAAAGTTAATTTACTTCAGTATTTTGCAATTATTTGTCAGAATCAACAATGGTAATCTTACACTAAGCCATTTTTCAGAAGAAAGAAAGGATAATGAACATTTTCAGAAACACAAAATTGTAATCTAAATATCTTTAAAATTTATGTTTGCCTTCAGACTTGAAAATGATTTGAGAATGGCTGAGTATCCAGTTGTTTTTACTTTTAAGCACTGTAATTTTGGTTACTGCCTACACCTTAAATGCAGTCATTTCTGGTGGTTGTGAACATTACCTATCACTAAATCTGAGAACTGGCATTTTATCATACATATATACCATATTTATATGCTGGCAAACAGAGTATGGGGATGGCATAAGACAATTTGACATTCATCACATCACAGAAGTAATTGGTAGTTGAAAAAAAAAAAGTTCTTTTCATTGAAAACAATTCAATTTACTTCGTGCTGAGGTATTTTCATAGAGTACTATGCTTTCACTAAGCTCTTTTAGTGTAGTACAGCCCTATAAGTTGGTCCTGGTTACCATTTCCTTCTCTATAGAATCATTCTGTTTTTAGGCCATTTATTACATCATTATTATTTTATGCCAAATATTTTTTTCCTGTTAAATTTTATTCTATTAAGTACTGTTAGTCATTTCCTTAAGTTACAAATTCCCAGTTATAATCTAAGAAAATAGCCCATTAAAATACCAGGTTTTCTGTCTAGAACAGTGTTTTTCCTTCCAATACAGGCACCTCCTGGCCTCAAAAAAAATCTGTTGCGAACTTATGAATCTTGGACACCAGAGCAAATCAACAAAAAGGGAAATTTGTCTAGAGCACATTCTCTCTTTTGTCTAGCATGGTTTCATGCTGTATGCCAAGAAAGAAGAAATTATATCCCTCAGGTAATATTTTATTTGCCATCTTTTAAAAAACTTGCCCCATTTATTATCTTTTATACTTGGAAATATTTTTCAACATATATATGTTGAGTCATGCTCAGAAATGAGAAAAACTTGGATATTTCTGGTGCCTGCCTTTATTGTCTCTGAATTCATTGCAAAATTAGATCCTGGTAACCTCAGTTCCTGTCCCTCTGAAAATTACTTCTGCCTGCACAGGGCTATTTTGTGCTTCATGTACCAAGAGATACTGCTACAGAAGTGTGGAAGAGATTCTGTGAATTTTGTTTGCTTGGGACAGGCAAAAATATTACAGAAACACAATTGAATGGAAGACATGAGGAAAGAGACACTGGAGGGAAGGAAGGAGATGATGACATTGTCTACACTTTCTTCATACAAGCTCCTTCAAGGAGAAGGAAGAACAAGGGAAATCATTAATTTCTTGCGAGGATTATAATGATTTTCAAAGATGCGTTTTTTTCCTAGCTAAAATTTTGATTAAATTGAACAGTTTTTCTGGCTGAAAGAAGCTTAAATTAAACAAACCAGTAAAACCCACCAAACAGCAAACTACTTTATGTCTTTTTTATTTTATTCTGCTTAGACTAGATATGAAATTACTCTCTTATCTGAAGGATTTGTTCTGGCATATTCTGGAATGTTTGAGAGTTTTTTTGCTAGTTTTGGCTTGGTGATTTTTTAAGGTTGTTTGCCTTTTGCAGAAACAGGCTTTTGAATATTGTGTTCAAGAAGTACAATAAATGAAAATATTTAAAGTATTAAACTGACACATGAATTTTCCTTTGTTCTTGTTCAAATTCATGTTCATTTGGCACCAGTTTTTCAAGTAGCACAAGATAGGATTGGTGTTTTCTTTAATTTCACTGCACAAATGTGCAGACAGTGATGGGTTTATATTTCAAGATTGCCAGTTTCTAACGTTGGTGGACTGTAGTTAATCTCGGGTAGAAGCTCTTGTATTTTATAATGAATTTTGAGTTGTTTTGGGTTCACATAGATCTGTCCAAAAACCCCAACGTGGATACTGTTAGGAGCATCTTTCCAGAATATGACCTTCAGGGTGGCTGGCTGATAGTTTTTTGTGATCTGTGGAGCAGCTGCAGTCTTGACCTCAGGCTGTATTCATGTCACTGACCATGTGCATGTTGCTGACACATTTGCATTTCTCATCGTGAATCATATGCACTGTTGCTGGGATATCATCCATATGCAAAGTGCACCATGAAAAGATAAAGCAGCAGGACATACCTTTGAGATCTGGATCTCCTAAATGATTTGTCATATATCAGTATTTATTTGTACTTATCCATTTGCACTGAAAGCTTTTTGTGAGAATTACATACACAGTATGCATTCCTGCAACATAAAGGCTAATACCTTAAGGACAAAAAGGAGGCAAAAAATGCAAATGATTAAAATATGCATATGGTGGTCAGCATTTTTATGGTAATAGTAGCAGTAATTGATAATTATTTTCATCAGACAAGAAGTGACATAAATTAAGGAGTAAAGTGATGACAGTATATTAAAGGCTATAGTTGAAGAATGAGTCCTATTTGTGAAAATACTGTCTGTACACTGAAACAAAAAAAGGCCCTCAGAAATAAAAAATTGTAATTCAATGCATGCTCTAGTTGCAGATGTCAGCAAGTTTTTGTTGAAGTAAATATTGATAGGAAATAAAATAACTTTGTTTATATTTTTCATACTCAGTGAATTCTGGTTTTTGTAAGTATATGAAATTAAATGCACTGTTACAACTAACTTTTTTTATACTACCTCTATTGAATGTTTCAAAAAATACACTTAAGAGAACACAGGTTGTTTCTTTTTTTCATTAAGTATTATACAGCATTCAGTAACCACATGATGCTGGTATTTTACTTCATGATCATCATTATGTGTCTAATTAAATTCTTTGGATTTCTTTTCATGGCAGGGTTGGACCAAGTTTTATGAATTTTCTTTGTCTGATCTCCGTGCTGGTTTTGACATTATTGATAGACTCTTTGAGGGTAAGTAATTTCTTAAGGAAAATCCCATTAGTAGGGCATTGCATGAAGAGCTTTATCTTTTTGTAACTTTCATATAAAAGTGGAGATGCTGTAGAGCTCATCATCAGTAAGCAAAACTAGAAAAACAGGGTGAATCATAAATTGATTTTTGTGTGATTGGATAAGCCAATAATTCTTGGTGCCCAGGGAGTATGCCGCTCAGCTTCTTGAGTCCAGGGGAAAAATAAGGAAATACAGGGCTGCCTGTAAGATGAAATCTTGTGTCTCCATTCCTTCCCAGTGTGAGTTCCCCTAAATATTGAATAAATGAATTGAATATGAAAGAATTCTTCATATAGAAACTCATATTAGATAGACCCCACTTCATTGTTCTGTTAACCAGTGCAGGAATTTCTAATATTAGTTAATGTGGTAAAGGTAATTTTTTTTAACTCCTTGCATTTTGTACAATTTCAATGTAAAGTTAGGAACTAATATGTAGAGATAATTTACTATCATTGACTTAAATGGGATTTGTGGATGGTTAATACTTCTGAAATTAGACCTTAGTTGTGCTGTCTTGAACCACATGGCGAGGTAAAGAGATTGAATCTTTAACTGTCAATGATAATCATTAATTATTACTCTGAAAATATCTTTTCTTATGAAAGATTGAAGCATTAGGAAACAACAGTTACCACCAGTAAAGCCCCACTGAAAGTAATTGCCACTTCCCTCTTTCAAGGGATTTTAGGGAGTACCCTTCTGATCAAGCTTTCACCTGCCCCTGGAAGCTGTAGGATACAAGTAGATCATTGTCCCGTGTCGTTATTTTGGGAAACTATAATAGAGTTGAGGAAAAATGAGTTATTTTGAACTTGTGGGATATAGCTGGGTCAGAGTAATCTAATGCAACATCAATCTGACCAGGAAATTATTATTAACATGCTTAAATTTATGTGCTATGTTGTATAATTCATAATGATTTGCAAATTATCTATCCTGGAACTCTTTGTGTTTGAAATATGACATTTCCAGTAGTCTTACCTATTTGGAGCATGATCTGCTTTTGGTTTAATCAGTCAGTTTATATTATGAGATCAGATGATACTGTGGTAGAAAATATTGCATAAAATTTTATTTATGACAAAGGAGCACAAAAATTAAAGTTTTAATAGCATAATTTCTGGAATGCATCTAACCATTTAGTTCAAAAAGCACTTCAAGTCTAAAGCAAAATTTCTAATAATTCATTTGCAACACACTAGGTGTTCGTTTCTTCAATGACAAATATTTACAAACTCTTCAAGTTTTCTGCTGCTTTTACTATTTGGTCATATGGAAGAACAATTAAAAATTAATTATTTGATGTGTTCATCTTTTTTTATTACCCTGAGGTACTGCAGTGACAAGAAGAAATGCTTATAATGTAATACTATTCAGTGGTACAAAACTAATGCTAATTAATTAATTCATAGGTTCTAAAGATTTTCAGTGGGAATTTGTTCATGGCTTGTTTGAAAATGCAATTTATGGAGGCCGTGTAGATAATTACTTTGATATGAGGGTTCTTCGGTCCTACTTGGAGCAGCTTTTCAATTCACGAATCATTGGCAGTTTCAATGCCAGAGGCAAGAAGATGAGCACTTTCCCATGTTCCATCTCTTTACCAAATTCCTGCAGTATTTTGGTAGGTATATGTCTTCTATCACCTAATAAATAATTTATTTTCAAGAATTATTCTTGAAATAGTTCCACAAGGAAAACCAAAGTTACGATCCAAAGGATACCTCTATTTCTTCAGAAAATGATCTCTTCTGTGTGGAGCATTAACTCTGTCATTTCACTGTTCTTTTTTATGGTATCTGGTTGGACTGTGGTGCAGAGCAGCCTAGCTTTGAAGAGTTGAGTAAAAGAGATTGAGTTAATTTATGACAAAGATATAATTATGTTTTTATATAATTAGTATATTAACATAACAGTAGTTTTTTAAAGACTTCTAAATATTCCTAGAACTCCTGGATGAAACAGGAAAATCTGAATATACCTTCTTGTTTCCAAAATATATCAACATCCTGACAATCTGTTGACATGTTGCCATTAAGGGTATATGACATTTTATTTGGTGATAAATATGGTTTCTGATTCTCCTTCAGTATTTCTTTAGTGTAAAAGAGAGGGAATTCAACAGTCTAAACAACTGATCTCTCCCTGTCCTTTTACAATATAATTATTGTTGTTACTGTGATTAAGATTCAGTTGCATTCTAACGGAGGACTCCATACTAGACCTCTAATATGAGCAGATATAAATAGTATTATCTCAGTTAAAGTAAATTTTTGTGAGTTGGCATTCTTTACCTGAATTTTGGCTGCTCAGTTTTGGTTTGGGGGTTTTTTTTTATTACTTTATTATGACCATTATTTTTTATTTATGACCGTTATTTTTTGTTTTCTATAGATGGGCTGAGTTAATATCATAAAAACAGAACCAGACCAGGCTGGTCTCTGTTCTTGTAGATTATATGGTCAACTAGATGAATCTTTTTTTCTAGCCTGCACTGCATTTAATCTCTTGATATGATTATGTGTGTAAAAATTTATAGTTCTGTGTCTTCAAGTAGTATTTCCTCAGTGTTTGGTGTAGAGTTCTGCTGTTGTTGCCTCTGAAGTGAAATTCTGTGTTAAAGTGAATTGTGCATGTTCAGCACATGCTCCTGCAAGCAAAGACAAAATGCACGTGGCACATATGAAACAGCGTGCAGCCAGACTTTCAGACAGTAAATATTTTTGCCTTTAAATCACAGTAAAAGAGATGTCCAACACCATTTTTCTACCTTAGTCTGCAAGGCCTCTGTCTGTTTTGTGCAAGAGAGCATGGCTAGTAACTATTACACTGTAACCACTGTCGATGCTATTCTGCATCTCCAGTGATTATGCAAACCTATTTTTACCTAAACTGTATCACTTTCTTTGAGTGAATATTTTCATAGATTTAAATAGAAATGAGTGTTCATAGTTTTATAAATATGTATTATACTCTTATTAGAATTCCAAATGCCAAAGTATTTTTTTCTCTGTATTGTCAGTAATTTTACCTTTAAGTTTTCAACATAAGTATTGTACCTACTTTTCAGGGACAGTCTTGGCATATTTTTGTTTTCATTTAATAGCATCACTATAATCAGAATTTCTTTTTGCTCTTTTAGAGTGGAAATGTTACATAAAAAAAGATCGTTTCTGATAAATAAAATGAAGAAATGTATAAATAAGATTACCATAATATGTCATGTCTTATATACTTGTTTTAATCTTTGTGTTGTGCTGTGCACTTAATGAAATTCTTCTTAGCATATACTGTTAATTTTCGTGAGTGGAATAAAAAGTTCCCTCTGCTATGTCTGTTCTTTTCTTCTTATGCAGGATTATCGTAATATTATTGAAAGCCTTCCAGAAGATGATAAACCTGACTTTTTTGGCCTGCCAGCCAATATTGCTCGTTCATCACAGCGTATCATCAGTTCCCAGGTAAAGTTAGCATTTTTCATTGACCTCTGAATCTTTTCTGCAGCCATTATAAGCTGAAGAACCCAACCACCTGTTCATAAATGCAGTTTCCATAAGAAAGCCAGAGTAAATTGATGGGGTTTTTTATGTTGACTTTTATCTGTAGAATATTTCAATATAATAACATTTAATCTTTAATTACAAGAGTATTCGTTTAGAACTTAAATAAACAGATAATTATTAAGAAAGTTTCCAATAGTATAATTCAGTTCATGTTGAAGAGTGGTATGATAGTTTTACACATGGAATATGGGTAAGATTTTAAGCTTTTGCTGAAATAGAAATTATGAATTTTCCCAAAAATCCCAGAATTCTTCCAGTTAGTCAAAAAATTCCATTCTGATTAGAAATGGGATTTTTTTAAGTGAAGTCTGGAGGAGAGCACACAATTACCGTATAAGTGCAGTTAAACAGTACAAAAATTTAAAATTTTCATTAGTATAGTTTATTTGACTGGTAAATTAGTTGTGTCAGATAATGTGAAAATTGATGGATTAGTGAATCTTAAATCAGAGCTGTGAAGTGAATTGGTCTGGATATCAAGGCTCTCTGTAATTTTGTGCCCAGCCCTGGTGTGCTGTCTTATGTACGGACAAGTTGTAGAGGGGAAAAAATTAAATCATAGAATCAGAGATTGGAAGAAACTAGAGTGATCATCTGGTCCAACCTTTCTTGGCAAAATCAGTTGGAATTTCCCTATAACTGGAATTTCCTATGAATTCAAGAATAAGAATTACAGTTTTTAAAAAACTGTAATTGTTTGCTCACAGTCACTTAAAAAGGGCTGCAAGCAGAAATTTTCCATTGGTGTAAGACTACTGAAAAAAAACGCCAAAAAACACTTGTGTATTGCATTTGTTGCCTATCAAATATAGTACTGGTAAATTTGTTTAAATATTTTTGTTCACTTAAATCCATAGCTGTATTGTCAAACTATCTGTGGTTTCTTTACAACATGAAAACATAAAGATATGTAAAGACAAATCAGTGGGATGAAGGTGCATAAGGTAATAGGATAAACTCAAGAATTTGTCTATTAAAAAGCTAATACATGACTCCGAGAGTCAACGTAGCTCTCTTTGATTTTGTCTTAAAATCGTTTACATAAACATCCATTTAGATGCGTATCTTTATCTCAGATTCACTGTAGACTGCTGATTATTTTTCTTATTTCAGCTGTGCTTGCATAACTGGGTAAAACCTGCAGTTGTTAAAAATGCTAATATTTGGAAATCAGAATAGACTCAGAGTTCTGGTGTGAAGGGAAATAGATAATGAGTGCATTTACATGTAAACTCACACTCTGCTGAACTGGTCTGCCATAACATTGATTATAAGCTATAAGCTATGGTTATAATCTTGAAAATGTGAGATTGCTCTAGTTACAGTTCTGTGAGATACTTTTTTTTGTCATATGAAATATTTACTCATCCTTCCAATAGTATTTTGCAGAATTTCTTTAAGTCTTAGACAATTTAAGTAACAGCAAGATTTTCCTTAAACTGTGGTTCTCCCTCCCTGTGAATCCTACTCCATTTCCATCAGTTTGGCAGCTGTTTTAGATCTATAGGTGATCCCATGGTTCACAACTTGAAATTCAATGGTTGTTTTTTAACAGGAGTGTTTCTCAGAAATCAGTAACCAAGCTAAAGCAAAGAAAAGCTGAATGAACAAAGGTAGTCAGAAATCAGTTGCTACCAGCTCAGCCATTTCTCTAGCATCAGAAAGGTGAAATGTAACATCATGAACACTACTTCACTGATTTTCTAGACTTCCTATGAATATTATTAATTTTTCATGCCTAGAAGCGATAGTTTGTGTTGCTGCAGCAACACACTCTAATAGAAATAGGCTGCAGCACAGTGCAGCATTTTGAAGTCATGCAGATATCTCTTCTTTAAGCTCTGGATTGCTAGTGTTTGGGTAAACCTAAAACATCAATAAAAAGAAATGGTCTTTTTACAGAAATTTTACAAATGTTGACTATATTCACAGATTCTTATCAGCAGACAACTTTTCTAATTTAAAAGCTGAATATTGCTACCAGTATTATTTTTACATTGGCAATTACTAATTGATTTATTTGAAATTATGTCTTGCAATGTTCTGTAGTATAATTCAGAGAGTATTACTATTGAATGCATACTGGTAAAATCCTTCTTTTAAAAAATTTTTACTTAAAATACATGTTATTTTTAGAAATATGACTTGACTTTTTTTTCTGAATCATGTGCTTAGTTTTTCTAAGTAGGTAAAGATAAGTAAATTTTTAGAGCCTGGATTTCTAGAGTTCACTGTGTTTCTTCGTTTCTGCCTCACCTGATGGTAGAACAAGCCTTTGACACATTTCTTATGTTGAATATGGTCATGAATAATCTCACATCTCTTGCTATGTTCTCTTTGCAGAACAGTGCATTAAAATAGAAAAACCTCCACTGACAGTGCAGCTGCAGGAGTCAGTATATGTCATCCTACCTGTTTTACACCAGTAGAGATTTTCTGTACTGCAATTCAATTTCCTCATACTCAACAACAGTCCTCACCACTTAGTTACAGTCATGCTCCTTTCTCCTCATCTGATAAACGCTGTATTTTGCCTGCATATTGGCCCATATTTAGGTGGTCCATTCTCCCAGTCTAAGTTATAACCAATGATTAGAACAATCAGAATACGTGGAGGTTTGCTTTAGGCTTCCTGTGCAATGAGAAGAATCTGTAATTTAGATATCGCTCCAGTGATCTTATTCCTTTTGGTGCCAGTGAACTCATCTCTTATTCTTAGTTCTGTGCTTTTATGAATTCTTGTCAACAAATCTCATCCTTCATTATAATGGCAATAGAACTATACATAAGTGTCATTATCAAAATAAAATTTATCATATGTGATAAACGGAATTTTGACAGACCTGCATATCTATTTTTAAACCTTGGAAAAGCAATAAGAACTAACCTGTTCTGTGCAGGATTTACCATACCTACAACTAATATGACTTATTGCCAGTAACCACCCTAGGAGGATGAAATGAAAATGCAGAGGCATTGTTTTGTCTCCCTTCTTTGCACAGCAGACATATTCACTGCAGTCGCTCTAGGGAGTGTAGCATGTTTTGGGTGATCCCAACAAATCCTGCCAAATGCAAATGACTGCAGCCTGTAGTAGCTATATATGATCACTCAACTGCATAATCTAAACATTCTTCAATAATACAGTAAATTATTTTGAGAAAAAAGACAAGAAGTAACTGGCATGTTGTGCAAGATTCTTCAGATATGACTACCAGTGATAATGAAAATAGCTAGCACGTGGTTTGCTCATTGCTAGTTTCTGTATACAATGCTATGTTTAATAATTCTAATAATATCTTGACTCAGGAATTCATCATTCTTTTACACATTATAATGCTTCACAGAGAGTATCATATGAGACAAGTTAAGTCTCAGTAAGATTGAAGAATAAATTGTTTTTGATATTTTCATAAATGAATGACTACTCTCTCGCATTTTCATGCAAAGATAAAGGACAGTTCAGTCTCTCTATACTTGGACAGTACTTGTTTTCTTTTATGTCCACCATCCCAATGATGGCAGAAGTGGAAGGCAAATCTGTGGACTTGCAGTAACTTTTTATGACCTCCTGATGTTGATTGTGCACACATAATTGAAACTTGCTTTTTAAAGTTCATGGGGTAATGTCTCAAGTGAGTGGGACCCTGTGCTGGAGCAGGGAAAGAGAGTGAGGACACAGAGACAATGTGTGATGAGCTGTCCACAGCCCTCATTCTCTATTGCTCTGCACTACTCAGATTGGAGGAGGTAGGGATTTCTGGAATGAAGTTGAGCCCAGGAAGAAATGAGAGATGGTGAGAAGATGTTTGAAGATTAATTTCTCATTATCCTAATCTGATTTGATTCGCAATAAATTAAATTAATTTCCACAATTCAAGTCTGTTTTGCCAGTGATGGTAACTGGTGAGTGATCTCTCCCTGTCCTTAGCTTGACCTGTGAACCTTCCCTTACATTTTCTTTTCCCTGTCCAGCTGGGAAGAGGGATATTAGAACAGCTTTGGTGGGCACCAGGTGGCCAGCCAAGGTCAGCCCAATACATCTTCAAAATGCTTAAGGACGTCATAGATGTAAAATAGTCCTTTGGGACTGTAGCTTCCCACCAAATTTTGAAAGAAATACTACAAAAATTATTTATTTGTTGATTTTATATATGAATTAAAAATTTTGAGCTCTGAATACTTATACCCTAAATATTAACTGGATTCCAGTTCACTTCAACTGAGCTTGATGAAAGTATTTCTCCTTCTATATTTTGTCCTTTGTAAATGTACTTGCTTTTCAACTAGGCCAGTGATACTCTGCAGTTTAGGTAATTCAGATTTTGCAACAAAATTACTTACTTTAAGAATCTTTTTCATACTAATTTTATAGTCTCAAATAGAATCCAAATCTGTCTATTGTTTCTAGTGACAGGGTAGAGGATATGAGGAAATCTGTTTTTCTCAGATTTATTTTTTAAAATTTTCCTTCTTGGTAGAAGTCACAAACTTCCCTTTTTATTTACCAGAACAGACATATTTTTTTAGTCACTACGCATTGGCAGTGAAACTAATATAATAGAAAAAATATTTTCTAAGGGTGATAATCATCTAACAAAGCTTTATATTTGTCAGAGTTAGGTGCCTAATCTAATGGTTATCTAGGATCCCTGTGTAGTGCAATCCAGCTCCAAGATACCATATTTGTACCTGCCATGGAGTGAATTATGTGGATGTGTGAAATCCTGTTTCCTTCACTGATATTATCTTCAGCTAGTATTTTAATATTTCTTAAAATACCTCCTGTGTTAACACCAAGTCTTTTATTTAGATGTTATTCTGACATTTCCCACAAGTAGATGGTATTTTAAAAGCAGATATCATGGAATTAGAATTTGTCTTTGAAATACACAGAGGAGTTCTGTCAGATTTTTAGTTCAGCTCTTAGGGGATATTTTGTTTAAATCCTGCTAGAAAAGACTTGTGATGTGTTTATTGATTCAGGCCACTTCATATTCTCCTGACTGATATTGGAATAATTTCTAATGAGTTTGTTTTTCTTTTAAATGTTTTAAGTACTGTGATAGAAAAATATGGTAAGCCAAATTCAAAACCCATTGAAATGAAAACAAAGAAACCCCAGTGTAATACCTCTCAACTGGCTTCAATCATATGAATATTACCCACCTCTTCTAATCATCCATTTTATTTTTTGTTACTATGTAAAGACAGGCAGCTACAGGGAATAATTTGTGCCAATCTTAGATAGGCATCTAAAATAAAGGAGTGAATCACCTTTTGGAATTACCTATTTCTTTCCATTGAACTTTGAGTCAAGCTTTGTAATAAAGTCAACAGCATTTCTAAAACTCATATAATGAACATTTTAATGAGCATTTGAGAGATTAAAGAAAATAGCTGTAACTGTGAGGTTGTTGCTTACTCAGAATACAGGAGGGTTTCTTCTTCTTCTGAAAACTGGACTGTTTGAAAAATTAGATTTTTATTAGAACAGGATTTTGAAAATAGTTGGCTTTGCCATTTCCACATTGTGCATTGTAACAATGTAAATATAGTTGTCACATTTGCATTTCATATCTAAGTATTCAATTTCAAATTGAAGAGTTCAGGAGCAGGAAGTAAAATTTCAAGCATCCTAAAGTATGCAAGATACAGTGCTTGTCTCAAAGACAAAAAAAGCGATTTTCTTAATTAGTAGACATATTTTTTTTTGCTTGTTTTATTTTTCCGGGCAGTGAAAGAGTGAAAGATCAACATATTTCAGATTTCATTTATTTGTTACCAGTTTGATTTTATTCAAATGTTAAAGCCTGTGAATGGTTCCCAGCATTAGGCATCCTAAGGCAAGGCTGTCATTCACATTAATGGAAGAGAGTGTGCTTGTGAGACTGACCTTGTGGGCCTTGCACTGTCTGCCAGCGTGCTGAGAGTGCACTCGGTCTCCTGGCTGAGATCATTGGTGGAGATACAAAACAGAATTGGCCACACTGCTGAGCATCAGGAGTGCCACTGGTGACTGGCCAGCAGCTGGGATGGAGTCCCTGTTAGTGTAAGAATGTGTTCATATTCTTTGCATGTTTATTTCCCCTGTTTATCATCTGCTCCTTTGGTTCTTACACCATGCACGGAACAGGCTTTGGGTACCATGCCTCGCTTGTGTTCTCTTGCATTTGGCCAGTGCCCCATGTTGTCTTTGAACTTTTTCATATGTGTTGAAACCCATTTCAGCCCAAATTGTTTCCTGCTGGTCTTATCTCCAGCTGAGCTTTGGCTTTTCTAATTTCATCTTGAATTGCCCAAGCAGTTCTTTCACTGTCCTTGATTTTTCTTCTTATTTCTTCCTTTTTTTTTTTTTTTTTTGTCTTTCAATCCACAGAGATACTCCATGCTTACTCAGTCATTTTGCTAGAAATCCTGGCCTTTCTGCACAATGAGGGGACTTGTTCTGAAGCTCATTCAAAAACAGTCTTTTATTCCCTTTTTTAATCAACTGAAATTAATGTGCTGTCCACTCTCCTGCCTCAAATTTTCCCTCTCCTTACTATACTGTATCATATTTTCCCTCTCCCTTATGGCAAATCAACCAGTGTCTTATTTCCATAAGTCCAAAATCCTAATTCTGCAGTTTACTTCATGGCTATCCTCAAAATATATATAAATATAAATATAAATAATTTCTGCCTGCATTTGCAATGTGGACTGTTAACCAGCACTTCAGAAATTTCCTTCAGTGAAGTTATCATTAATAATACAGCTTTTTCACATATATTTTGAAATACAGAGATGCAGAGTTGCAAATAATAGTATTTAGAGGGCTTCTGTGACTAAAAGGTAAGTCTTAATTTAAGATTTTGTAAGCTATAATTCCCATGAAAAATTTGTTGATGTAGTTCTTTGACATAGTATTACGCTTGATTATTCTTATTCTCAGTAAAAAATCTCATCTTGCAGCTCACTGCTGTAAATATAAATTTGTTTTTGTTCAGAACTCCAATGCACAGTATTATAGAGTATTTAAAAATGCCTAGGAATGATCTGTGTCTGTATTCATACTTATTTTCATGTGGGAGGAGTGACTGATACCCCAGAGGGCTGTGCTGATGTTCAGTGAGACCTGGGCAGGCTTGAGAGTGGAGCAGAGGGAAAGCTAATGCAGTTCAGCAAGGGCAAGTGCAGAGTCTGCACCTGGGGAGGAATGACCCCAGGCAGCAGCACAGGCTGGGGTGATCTGCAGGAAAGCAGCTCTGCAGAGAAGGACCTGGGGGTCCTGGGGACAACTAGCTGTCCCTGAGCCAGCAGTGTCCCTGAGCCAGCAGTGTCCCTGATCCAGCAGTGTCCCCGTGGCCAAGAAGGCCAGTGGGATTCTGGCCTGCATTAGGACAGTGCCAGCAGGTTGAGGGGGGTGATCCTGTCCCTCTGCCCAGCCCTAGTGAGGCACATCTGGAGTGCTGTGTCCAGCTCTGGGCTCCCCAGTACAAGAAAAATGAGGAGCTACTGGAGAGGGCTCAGGGGAGAACTATGATGACTGGGGGACTGGGGAATCTGTCTTACAAGGAAAGGCTGAGAGAGTTAGGTCTGTTTCAGCTGGAGAAGGGACAACTGGGGGATCAATGTTTACAGATATCTTAAGGGTGAGCATCAGGAGCATGGGGCCAGACTCTCTTCAGTTGTGCACAGTGACAGGACAGGGGGCAGTGGTCACAAACTGAACCACAGAGTGTTCCATCTGAGGAAAAACTTCTTAATATAACGATGACAGAAAACTGGAACAGATTGCCAGAGAGGGTGTGGTTGAATATCTCCTCTTCTGGAGGTACTGGAAAACCTGTCTGGAGGTGGAGCTGTGTGACCTGCTCTGGGTGAACCTGCTTTGGCAGGGGGTTGGACTAGATGATCTCTAGAGGTCCCTTCCAACTCCAGCCATTCTGTCATTCTGTGATTCATACCATGACATTTCATATTCATCACGAATGGCAGCTGAATCATTTGAAAACTTGAGAGATTGTTCTAGCAGAAACTTGACAGAGAGAATTAATATTCACATGTTACATCAGCATGACTTAAGAAAATTATGGTATCTGAACAATGTCAAGTTTACAAAATCAGGCAAAAAGCATGTTGCCAAATTGAATACTCCACAGGAATTAATACAAGCACAGAAATCTCACCCTGAATCATTCTTTTATAGATGGGATTGCTTAAAGAGAAACAATTTAACAATATCCATCAGAGATCAAAAGGAACAGCTGATTGAACCTTAGTGTAGCTACTAAATACAGTATTTATTTAAAATAAACACTCTTGTTCTTCTGTCTGTAATTGAAAATGATACATTTTGTAGAAAAATATTTACCTTTTTATAACTGTTTTTTATTATGTGATGGATATTTCTCAAGTTAATATTAAACTAATAATGAAGAACAGTGTAGAGCAATCTAGTAAAGTAGGCAAGGTACAAACCAGGGTCAGGAAAAATGAAGCAAATTTTGTCTCATTAAATGTAATTGCAATGATCTCACTGACTTCAGTAAAACAGCATTTTATCATTTACTTAGTTTCTGATGTGCTCTTATTTTTGGCAAGTTACTGACTGATTCTGTACCTCTTCCTACTATTCCTGGGATATACTTTTACTTAGATTAAAACTGCTCTCTGTCTTACTAAAACTGTGATCAGATATGTGGTTCCAGTGCTGCCTTTTGCCTTGTTTCTGAGAACAACAGAGACAGAAGGTGTAGGGTAGGGTGTGTGAGGACACTGGCAGCTCTTAAATTGCTGGATCATGCTTGAGTTTGTACACCAAATCACAGTTGTTATTACCCAAGTCAGATAAAGAAAAGGTTGGGTATGTCCACCCAATCTTGCAGTCAGATATCTGACTGCAGTATTTCTACTGTATATAGAGTAGATGGGCTGTGGTGTGTGGTTATTTTTCAAGGTGAAGATGTAATGATAGCTGTGGCTTCTTGAGTGTTTGTCAACAGACACAATTTTCTCTTTCACAATCCAACTCAACAGGAGCATGAATTTTGTGCTTACTGTTCAGCTGTAATTCTAATTATGCCACATAGAGTAATATGTGTATAATTTTAATTATTGAAAAGCAATTTATATTATTCTTGAAATTCTTATTTTATTACTATAGATTCCAGATGAACATAAGTTTATTTTCTTAAAATAATTTAGCATTTATATAACCTCTCAATTGTTCAGAGCATTTAATTACTGACATTTATTACATCCCACATCACAAATACATGACTAAAAGTCTCTAGTAGAAATTGATGAGTAATATCAACCTGTATTTATTACCCTGCAACTGAGAGATCTGTGTACTTAAAAGGAATTTTTGAAATATGGAGAGTATTTTGAATACACCTGTGGTGATGCATGAAAGAAATGTGCTGTGCCATTAATGGAGTGGAAGCCACAGTACTGTGCTCTAACAAAAATAGCTAGAAAACATCTCTTTACCAATTTAGTGAATCAATGTAATGCTTCGAATAACCTTATTAATTCTCATAGGACTGGTGCTGTCTATATGAAAATATATTGGTGATGCTCTGCATATAAGAAGTTGGTTCTCTTCTAAAAACAGGCTGACATTTTCCAGACTCCTTAAATTTTGTCAGGAATTTTGCCACCTCTTCTGGCATTCCTTTTATCTTCATGGTCTCCAGGTGATGAGTATCCTGTGGACCACTATGAAGTAAAACTCTTAGTTATTCTTTAGGAGAAGGTTCAGCTAGGGCTTGTGCTGTCCATCTACAGCACACTGCTGGCTTCCTTCCTTCTTCCCCTGCTCTACAGAGGGTCTTCCTGTTGTCAAAGGTATACAATACATGATCCACTTCTGTGTGAAGGAAGATAAAGGTATGGTCAATGCCTTTGCCACGCTGACTTTGTATTTGATTGAGAAGGTATGTATCTCTGTATAGAGTCCAGCCCTGCTTCAGATCCTTAATGAGTTTCAAATACAGCTTTGGGGTGCCCTTGATGGAACAAGAAAAGAGCAAGCACAGACCTACACTGTCCCTTACTGATCCACATGCAGTAGGAATGGTTTGCTTACAAGTGCCATTACAGTACCTTCATCCTCACAGCATCCATGGATCCTGTTCTTGCAGAGAGGGTGAGGGACACAATCAGGGACTGAAAGACAGGTTTCAATGCAGCTCAGTCTTAGGTTACTTTCTGAGCAATGAGGGAACAGCAGCCAAGCTGTGAGAAGCAGTATGGAAGCACATAGTTCTGTCAAAAGGCACATCACGCAGAAACCTGCTCCCTCTTGTGACACGGTAAAGACACAGTTGCATTGCACTGGGTTGGTGTTTCACAATATTTACCAAAGTAATTAAGCCATAACATCATATTTTAGTTTGAGCTGTAAAGTCTTATAAAACAAAAAATGTCTCCTTAAACAGCTGTGTGAAGGGATATATTGATTCATTCAGAGAAAGGGAGCATAGAAGTGGTTTCTGTGCTAAGACTACATCTTTTTAAAACTGGTAGATGGCAGTAGAGTATCTGCTTTGACATCTGTAGTAGATTTACTGAGAGGACTGCTAGATTTTTGTACAAAAATAAAAATTCTTTTTTATATGTTCCATAATCTTGAAAAAAAATACCAGTTATCTGACTAGCAAATCTTTCCAGCTTTGCATTCTTAGAACAGTAATCATATTAAGTTCAGAAATGATTGATCAGAGATTTTTTTTTAACTCACTGGCAGAATTTCACAAGATATTTTTGACTGTATTCCTTACCTCTTTTTTAAGTCTTAACACTGTGTATAAAATTTGATTTGATTCTGAAGAAGTACAAGACAGTTGTAAGTCTGTGTTTTATGTATTATATTTGTGAAATAGCATTTTCTGCAGTAGTTGTGCATGACTGAAGGCAAGACTTTTTCTTCATCTTCTCCATGCGTAAAGAACAGAAATAGATTTTGTGTTCCTAGAAATCTGTCTTGTCTAAGTTTCAGAGAAGGAAAAGTTAAAATCTTGACATTTCCTCATTTTTATTTTTTCCATGAATTGTAATTTTCAGGTAAAATGGCTTTTAGTAGTTCCATAGGAAGTCGTGTGGGAACATTAATTGTCTTTATAGCTTTGCATTTTGTTCATTATCTCTCATAATTTCTCTAGATGTATGTGTTTTCTACTCTAAAGTGCTGGTGAATATCATAGCAGCATATGCCTGTAGATGTGCACAAAAATATGCAATAGATAACAAAGCTGAGATGCACAAGTAATTTAGTAACTAGGTAAATAAATATTGACATTCTTAGTTTGACCACTCCACCTTTCTTAATATATGCAATTTTTATTTTTCTGTGCTGATAACTCAGAAAAAAACATGCAGTGCATGAATTTCTCACTAAGAATAGAGAAAGTACTTGGTAGCAGTTTCTGTAGACTGTTCATCAGTACTAGATGCATTGTTCACAAATAAATTGCTCTATTGAATTTTTGGCATAAATACTGTTATGATTAGTTAACCTTACTTAAAAGAGAGAGATTCTATAAAGAATTGTGATTCTGAATAATTTTTGTGCCCCTCTTTAAACAGACCATTATTGGTGATTGCTTTTATATTTTTACTACCTCTTTTTCTATCCCTCTCATCTTTTTAATGAAGGTGCTGTTTTCCTGCTTAATGATAGATTTTTTAAATTCTTCTCATTATTCAGAATATTCACATTTGCATTTGGTGTGAGCTAGCACAACATATAAGAGCTTTTAGTGTATAATATATAAAAAAAGAATACATTGCAATAACAAAGAACAATCTTCTTAAATACAGATTCCTAATCATATTCCCTTTGTCATCTGAACCAAGGTCTCCTTCCTTCTAGGTTCTTACCCAGTCTCTTATGTTCATTCCTGTCCCGTTGCTTTGGTTTTCATATGACCCCTAGAAATCTATTCCTGATAATCCTTTTTCTTTTAAATCCAGTTTCCCT
>JAWWMU010000001.1:40036649-40052211 GCA_035048155.1 Cinnycerthia olivascens
TTTTTCAGGCTGTAGAAGGTACCTTTATTGTGTCACTTGGCTGTTTTTCTTTGCTGCATAATTGCCTCTTGCCTAAGAGCACAAGTACCCTTGACAGTTCTTAATTGTGCCCTTTCTCACTGGCCATTGCGTGGCCATCAGGTTGTTGGTTAAAGTTCTCAGGCCTCTCTTTTCAAGCTGTGCTCATACTTTCAAGACCTTTGCCGTTATCCCATGCTATCCCAAGCATCACATTGTAGCAGGAGACACCTGGTACTGAATTCCACTTCACACAGCAAGCTCTCCTAACAGGCTGATAACACATCTAGAAGGCCGGTACTGGAACCCTGCGCAGTAAGCGTAAGACCTGGATAGCATGACCTATTCCTACCAAAAGCAATTTAATTTTTTACAGAATCCCTGGGTACAAAAATTTTGCATATTGTTTGCAAGGATCCTCTCCTCTGAAACAGGCTGAGAGAGTTGGAGTTGTTTGCTGGGAGAAGAGAAGACATTGGGGTGACCTTATTGTGGCCTTCCAATCAGAGAGCTGGAGAGGGCTGTTTTACAAGGGTGCGTAGGGACAGGGCAAAGGGGAATGACTTCAAACTGAAAGAGGGTAGGACTAGGTTAGATATTAGGAAATTCTTTCATGAGAGGGTGGTGAGACTCTGGCACAGGTTTCCTGGAGAACTAGTGGATACTCCATCCCTGAAATATTCAAAACCAGGTTAAATAGGTCTTTGAACAGACTGGTCTATAGAAGGTATCCCTGCCTGTGTAGGAGGTTTGGAACTAGGTTATCTTTAAGGTCCCTTTCAACCCAAACCATTCAAAGATTCTGTATTATCTTGAAGTTTCTTTGATTTTTCTAAAGGTTTTATGCTCTTAGCAGATAATGAAATTAATCTTTTGAATATATCCTTTACAATAGGATGGCTTCTGACCTTTTATAAGATCGGTTTTTTTTTTTGTGTGGGGGACATTTCCTTGAGTGTTTAAAAAAATTTAAATGATAATACTCTTTATCAAAATTAGTTTTCATGGTCTGTTCAACCGGTAATTGCTTCAAGCTTTGAAAAGGCCTAGGCATCTTTAATGTTTCACATTGCATACAGTTCTACATTCTCATTCTAGATTGATAGTCCAATAAAGGCATCATCTTTGTTTTCAGAAGTTTTAAAGACCTGGAAATTGGACTGAAGGAGATAGTTGAACTACTGCTTAAGTTAACAATCATAAATTATTTTATTTATGCATGAATGGGCTGAGAATATGAAACTAAAACAGTTTCCCAGATACAAAGAAGTAAAATTTAAAAAAAGTATTCCTGAAGTCTGTAAAACAAAAAATTTTTCCAGAGGCAAAAAGACACTCAGAAGTTTGTTAATATGTGGACAAAGATTAAGTTGTTTGAAATATTTTTATTCCCATGTTTATTATGTAAGTCAAGGATTAATTAAAAAAGGATTATCTTGAATACCTTGAAAACAGTTGTTGTACATCTGTGTACTGACAATTTTGAAATTCAACAAAATTTACCACTTGACGTAGGTATGTCCAGTAGAATTTATATCTCAATGATTGATCATAGTCTCTTATTTTTGTCTCCACACTTTTAATGAAACTCCAAAGCCAACTAAACCTGATCCACACAGAAGCGCTGGCAGGAAGTGGTAAGGAAAAGTAATGAGGAATTCTCTGCAGCTGGGAGGAGGATGCTCCCCTTTTCTGACCTCATCAGTTGTTCAGGGTGTTTTGCTGCCTTCCAGGGGCTCTGCTGTGGGACTTGGTGGAAAGACTGCTGGGACTTGTCTGGCCTTCAGACTGCAACCCCTTGGAGCTCTTCCACCTAGACTCCAGTCAACCTCCAGGGGTAGTGTGGAGCATATGAAGCTCCAAGGGGTCAGATTCCTGGATGGAGACTGGATACAGGTCTGGGCAATCTGCTGTGGCTTTGAGCACCTGACAATCTCCAGAGGTTCCTTCCAACCTCAGCATGTGGTTCTGTGAATAAGAGTAATTTTGTTCAGTTTCCAGAGCCTATCACATTCTTTGTGGCCAAACAGCAAAAATGGCAGATATACTTTGGAAATTTTAGCTTTTTTCGTTTTGGACATTTCAAAATGGGAAATAACTCATTACTACATAACTGCATTAATATGGTAGTGAGGACTTACTTGTTACTTTTTCAGAAATATTTCTGGTAATTTGCAGGGCTTCATTGTCTTCTCTCACACCATACATGATGCAAAGCCCTGTTAAATGTTGCTACCAATTATTCAGATATCCTGAAATTGTTGAACTGGAAAGTTTATTATTCTTTATCTATCCATAAGAATAGAATCATGGCTGTTTCCTCTCCTTCATCCACTGATAATTAGTCTAGCCAGAATTCAGACTCTGAAATTTTTAATTGAATTTTACTTTAAATAAAATAGATACTAAAAATGTGCTTCAAATCAGTGTGCATCTGTGTTGAAATTACACAAGCAAACTTCTTTTTTTTATTGAGTCATTCTGAACTAATGCAGAATATCTTAACATATCACTTATATTAGCCTCATTTGAGAGCATATATGTTAATTCTTGCCATTGAAAACATCC
The DNA here is from genome assembly GCA_035048155.1 of Cinnycerthia olivascens. NCBI lineage: Eukaryota > Metazoa > Chordata > Aves > Passeriformes > Certhiidae > Cinnycerthia > Cinnycerthia olivascens. Next base: position 40,039,236 of record JAWWMU010000001.1, read on the forward strand.
TTTTAGTGAATACTGTCTTAAAACTGCTTTTACAGTATTTCATAGCATGATTTAATAACAGCTTGACACTTACCAAATTAATTAAACTCTCATGAACCTGCCATTTAGTTAGAAAAAACCATTTACTCCCATGCTCAGTATTAGCTTGCATGAAAGGCTTGCTGATCTATAAAGTCTTCACTGAGTAAGTTGTCAAATGTTACACAAATTTTAAAAAACCTTCCTTAATGTGGAAGGGTGGTGCACTGCAGATTGTCGGCATGGGCTCTGCCCTTGAGTTAATCAGTTAATTCAACCAGTCTCTGAATGGTCCTGGGATCCATTCTCTTCCCACACAGCCTCCTGCCCTGACAGGCTGTGGCTTAGGATCTGTATGAGCATTTATTGTCACATAACTGGATCAGCTGGAAGTCACTGTCCTGTGGAACTTGGGAATCACCCATCATAGAATAGTTGTGAGAGATGCACCAATATATGAGGACACAGGGGGAGTGCATTAATGTTTCATCATGCCCCAGTGGCTCTCTCTCATGAGAAGAGAGAGAGAGAGGAATCAGTGCTGTATTTTTGTTGTAAGGCAGTTGCATTTCCTGCCTTGTTTCAAAAACCCTCTATCAGCTCTATGAAAGTTAGAATGCCCACCCATAAAAATTTCAGCAGCAACTCCTTCAAAGTTGTTAACTGAATGTATAATTATGAATTATGTGTTCTGTATCTTTTGCTATGTCTGTGAATTGTAAGTAATTATTTTCATGAAATTGCATAATGTTGCTAGAAAATTGTAGAAGTAGTTTCGAAAATTAATGAGTTGTTGCTCTTTTATCTAAACGGTTGTAGAATTATAGAATCACAGAATATCCTGAATTGCTATGGAACCACAAGCATCATTGAAGTCCAACTCCTGGCACTGTACAGAACAGTCCCAAAAATCGCACCATGTTCCTGGTACCTCATTAGCTACCTCAGCTTTAAAAAAACAACAGGGTCTTTTCCATGAAGGAAAATCAGTGAAACACAAATATAGGGTCATTCTTTATTTTATTTTCAACAATGAAAAGCATGTGAAAAACAGTGAGATCTAAATCTCAATATCTAAAAAAATAGGCAGAGAGACTCAAAGGAGGAAGCAAAATAGGTACATCAAAAGGATAATGGACTTTTCTAAAACCTATCACCATCACCACCAAAATTGCATTTTGAATCAAATGATGAACTAGTAATGGTATATGAGTTTATTTTCATTGTATCTGTTACATTTCTGAGGAGGCAGTTTTCAGAACATACTGGTGTTTGCAAAAATTTGAGTTTAAGAAGGTTACAAAGTAAAGCTCTGGCACAGTTTAGGTGAGACTTTATGAAGTCTTATACTAAGCAACAGATAGAGAATTGGAAGAGGGAAAATGATCAGTCTCAAAATATACCTGATTAATATTGGTACCAAATGCAATATTTAATATTAAAGAATAGAATCTACCTTCAGTTTCTTATGATTAGGAAAAGCACTCAGTACTTCGGCAGTTCTTCGTCTCAATTCCCAAGCAGGTCATGAGCATGCACGTATTTTAAAAGTTGATGTGAGTTACATACATAATGGATTTTAAGAGAATGTAATAGGACATTAAATGTATAAGCTGATACTGATAGTCATGTTTAATTTTCCTATGGAAATGACAGATGGGTTGTTTCAACAAATTCTCAGGGGAAAGCATTAGAAAGAGTGGTGAAATGAATCTGCAATTCATAGGAGACTCTTATGTAAAGGCTGATACTGAGGAACTTAGAGGATTTCTCTTTCAATAAGCTTTTGTGAATTAAGAGAGTGTCAAAGTTTGAGCAAAGCCTCCAAGGTGCAATGTCTTGTGTTTTTCTTTTATTTTGGGCAATTAAACACCTCAGTAGGAAATTATCAGCTAGTTTATGCTAGTTTTGTATTACCGTTTACTTATACTCAGCAAATTATGGTCTCAGAAAAAATGATGTGAAACTGGTGCTGTGATTTCTGTATGCATGCAAAGAAAAAATGCAAAGCATAACAATTTTAAATGCTGTATACTTCGGCACTTTGATCAGTAACTTTGTTGTATACTTTTTTAACAATGTTGGAAGACTTTATCCATCATTTTTCTGTTGGTCAGTCATAAGCCAAAGTATTGCTCATTCATTTAGCTTCTTTCATATTTTAGCTTGGTAACTGAGTGCAGTATGAGCTTGAAATTAAAAATGTAAAAGTACAGACAAATGCATAGTGCCTGGGAAAAATTATAGAAGTAAATATCCTGCGTGTTCTGAAAAGGAAGATGCCATGTGACAATTTAAAAATTTATTTAACCTGAAAAATAATCAAAACTTGTTCTTTTAGGATGACATATCTCAGAGAAAGTAAAATCTGATTTTAAATTACTAAAAATTGTAATAGCAAAACATTTTAGGCTCGGGTTTACTTTTCACAATTATACCTTATAGAATTTTCCAAAAAGTATTTAATTCTATAACTGGAGTTTATTGCAACATCTTGCCACATTACAGGTTGGCAGTTTCCAAACACATGAAAAAATATATTTATGTAATAAGTTGCATATGAAATAAGATTTGTAATACTGCACCATCTCCTGAGATTTTTGAATAAATTTGGATTTTCAGTGGCTTTAATGGAAGGGAACTAAGTAGTAAAACTGGCAATGTGACAGCAGCAGTACCTCTCAGAGTCTGAGTTACTCAAGATTTGCACATAAAATTATATTTATTTTGTATTTATTGTATTTAATTCAATTCCACATTGAACTATTCTCACAAAGCAAGAACTGGCAGCACAGTTTACAGTATCCAGTAAGATTTTGTTGTGCTGAGTACACCACTGCTTTTTATATTAACACAAATAATAAAAGCAGTGATTCAGCTAAGTGAAGAGTTTTCAGCAATTCAAGTACTTCTGAAGTAACTGGTTAAGCAGACTTGTCTCAGAAGAGTGGTGCCTTTATTGAACGTGTCACAGATAGTACTTAAAGTATCACTATACTTTTAATCCAGCATCAGAAAAGGGATGATTGTGCTACTACCTCAAAGCTAACAAGGTCACATGAAGTACTATGAATTAACCAAATAATATCTTGTACAACATCACAATTTCCCTGATTTTATTAACTGAATATTACATGTTCTTTTGTAGAATTCTAACCTGATCCATCAGAAGGTGTCTCCTCCTGCTGAGCAGGAAGGATCTCCAATCTTATCGTTCATTACTCTGGAACAATTCAATGCCATTCGCCTTGTGCAGAGTGTCCATCAGTCACTTGCTTCTTTAAGTAAAGTCATCAGAGGTACCTCACTACTGAGTTCTGAAGTACAAACACTGGCAAGTGCTCTGTTAAACCAGAAGGTAAGTCATTTTGTAATGAATGTACATTATAATAAGCATTGAAAAAACCCAAGGAAACTGAACTAATACACATTTTCATGTTCTAATTTTTTTTATTGATACAAACTCTAAAATGTAATTCTTTTAAGATAGGAACTCTAAAACAAAACCATTTTTTTTCTGGAAAATTTTTCTGAAGTTTTTGCAGAATCTTCTGAATGTATTACTCTCTTATCAAGCTTTCTCTTAAAGACAAATACAATAAGGTTAAGAAGTTGTGGAATACTATTTCAATTTCAAATACCAAATCTTGCTATATAAGTCAAATATATTAGCCAATAGAATATGTAAATCTGTCCCTTTACTTAGTTTTTACATTTTCTTAAAGTTGTAATAAAAGTTCTCTTTGCATTTATTTGGAGTACTGCCATACCTCACCAGACAAGCTGTGCTGATCATACCAACCTATATCTCACTATATTCTTGATATACAAGAAAAGCAGTCAAAATTTATATGTGTAATTTCTCCATGTTTTTTGGACATGTCTATAAAATGGTACAATTAGTGACAGCAAGTTTGCATGCTCTATCATTAATATCTAGATAATTGAGTTAAAAGATAGTCAAACATTGAGGTGACATGGAACTCTGGTTTTGTTCACCTCCAGCAACTGATAAATTCTGTGGATGCTAATGCATAGATACTGAGATTACTTCTGCAATGAACAATAATTCCTATTAACATCCTGTTTATCTTCATGTGAAGAACAAGGACTGTTGTAAAGATTGTTATGCATTTATTGATCTATCAAATTCTATTCAAAACAAAAATGAAATTTGTTGTCTTTTCAGACTCACAAGACAACATTTGTTAGCAAAATTGCTGTACAGTTAGAATAGATTACGTTTTCTTGTTAGCAATCTCATTGCTTTTTAAAACATCTTTTGATATGTGGTAGAAACTGGCACTAAGTCCAGGTCATAAGTGAATGGAAATGATACATGTAATGGCCATTCCTTAATTCTTACAGTCATATTTCTTGTTACTGAGCAAGAGAGCATGGCTTGCTTGTGTGCTTAAGCTGCACGCTTCTACTGGAACTGGCAGGAGCTGTGAAGCTGATCACTGCTGCAAGAAGTCCCTCAAAAATTCTATGCATTTTAACCTCTCACAGACATCAGTTCAGTGCTTCTGATGTATTGACCAGTGCTTCTGTCATTTCATCTGCTTACTTACCCACCTTCCTTGTCATGGATCACTTCACTGGATTGTGACCTTATAGCAATTTTTTCAGTAGCCTTTCAGAGAGGCTAATGCCCTGTTCTTGGCATGGCAGCTAAACCTCGCTATATTTATCCTCCTGAAGTGATTTTCTTCATGTATTTTCTATACACTCTTCTTGTTTAGTGTTTTCCTGTGTTTTGTAGCCAAGGATTATTTTTCAAAAGCTATATTTTAAGCCCACTAAGATTGTAGTTCTTTTAAGATTATAGCACTTGAAGAAAGTGCTGGATTACTAACTGAAATATAAAATTCAATAAATGTATGACTTACAAAGATTTTTACAATGCCCTGTGTTTGTGTAAAATTGATATGTTATTCCCATACTAGCCACTGTGAAGAAAATTAACTCCACCCCAGCCAAAAAGAGCATAAGCACATCTGAGATACACTTACATAAAGCTATTTCTTTAAAGTAATTTAGAGTGATATATTAGCAACATTAGGCAAATGCCTTGTAAGTGATAATTTGATGAGCTGCCTGTAAATGCATATCTAATAGAAGAGGCTGCAAAAATGCAAGATTTCAAATAAAAAACTAAGTTTCAAAAGATCCTAATGGGAAAAAACCCCATGCAGTTAACTCTGCTTTATTAATTGTCTTGTATATATTCTAGTTTATTGAATTAATTTTTAATTAGTATCCTTGAATCTAGTTGTGTTCTGGTTTTTATCTATAAAACATAAACACAGTATTTACTTTGAAAGATACCTTTTTTACAAACTTCTAGGACCAGATTTTGAATACCTGTTCAATTCATATGCTGTTAGAATGGGAACTCCCTGGAAAATGCAGTTGTAAATATTAAACAGTATAAACTGTTTACTCTGCTCAGCATCTTCAGTAGTATGCAATATTCCACAGGTACTGATTTACATTAATTCTCTTTCTCATAAGTAAGAGCATCTTGCAGTCACTTTCAGTGTGCTTTAGATTTCTGTGGAGTACATAAAATTAGCGTTTCCATCTTTATTTTATATGCAAGAAGTTGAACAGATGCCCTTTTAAGCCTTTCTTTTTGAAATCAATGAGAAATTTATATGGGGAAGTCTTGCAGGACTTTTTTTCTCAGATGTTGCTCTACAAAAGCTGTAAGGTGATGAGAAAATAATCATGCAGAAGAATTGTACCAGATTCTCTTCACCACAGAGCCACACAACTGCATTTTTAAGTCTGAGGAGGCTGCAGCAAAGGACTGGGAAACTGGCTGCAGTTGAAAGATGACGTTGTGACTTCCCAAGAAATAATGCCCTTAGGCCTTTTGGAAATGTTTGTGGAACCAACTGATGTTTCCTTATTGAATTGCAGAGGTTCTTGCAAGTTCTCCATCAACACTGTGTCTGGGTCACAAAAAGAATTAGCAGGAATACAACCTTTCTGTTTGTGCTTGTATGTTCTTGATCATTATATTACTAGTGTTGCCTTTTCTTTGTAGATATATTTGCTCTTAGATTTGATCTTAGATCTGAGATTATTTATTTTCATTCAAGATGCCAACTTAAAATGTAATGACGATAGATATGAAATTGATACTTTCAGTAAATATATTTTTATTTCAGTGTCCTGCCACATGGCAAAGCAAGTGGGAAGGGCCAGAAGATCCTTTGCAATATCTTAGAAGTCTTGTAGCTCGAGCACTTGCTATACAGGTAATTTTAAAGAGTCTTTTACCTCAGTGTGCTGGTATTCAGTGACGCAGTGTATTATGTAAATTCCACTACAGTAGACTTTTACAAACACAGGTCCCAAAGAGTTTTAGATGTGTGAAAAGGTATATAAAAAGATCTATAAAAAGGTATATCTAAAGATCAAGGAATAATGTGATAATATTGTTAGTTACTTCAAAATAGGTTTGCATCTTAGTGATTAGTCTTTATGGTGAACCGTGGGGGAAAAGGACTTTTTTTTAGCCAGATGAAAAGTCAAAACACACTTTTTAGTCTACTAGAGAGATGCCTATCAAGACGTAAGTGAAGCATTTCTAATAAGAGTAATGTAGAAATACATAGATGTCTAGTCTTGGAAGAAAGCAGTGAAAAAATCTGCATTTACAAGAGGCTATAAGAGAAGGTGCAGAGCCTGACAACAGCTCTGTCTATCCACAGTCAGACAGTAAAGGAGTTAATTTTTAGTTAAGGTAAATCTATATATACTTTGATCGATAGAAGTGGTGTATTTAAGATAATACACAGACAAATAATTTATCTAAATTAATTAGTACTTAAGGAAACAGATTCCTTATCTATGTTGCATACATAGAGAGAAAACTCTGAGAACCTGCAAGAGAGGAAGCCTACTTTAGAAAGGACAGATCTCTGTTACCTCCAGGCAATTAATAGAAAGCTCTTGGTTTTGATCTTGATTAACACATCTTGTCCAATGTGATGCCAGGATTTTCATCAACATTTATGGTGACTGTCAGATTCAGAAGATTTGAGGGCCATGTGTCCTCTAGGTATTACTTTTTCTAAAGAAACTGTCAAACAAATGTTTCCAAAGTATTAATAAGACTCTTGTTATACAAACAATTTCTTTTGGCTAATACTTATTTTTTCTTTACCCTTCCTGCAAAAAAGGTTTAAAGTATAAAGCATAAAGCAGGAAAAAATACAAATATGTATATCAACAAGTGATAATGTATGTCCAAATGTTACTTGGTCACATAACTGGAGTTGAACTTAGTTCCATCTCTCTTTTTACTGACTATTATAACCTTTAGTATTAAAAAAAGCATCATTTGTGATGAGTCAGTGTGTTTGTAAGCTTCAGGAGTATTTTACTGTTTGCAACTTCTACTTTCATTTGGTTGTGACCAAACTGCATGCAATTTTTCCTTACTTATATGATTTATTTTTAATGGAAGCCTGAGATTAGAGTTTGAACTTCTGAGTGGGGTGCACCTCCCATACAAAGTTATAATGCAGAGGTAACAAGATGAAATTAGTGTTAATAGTAATAGATGAATTTCAGCTTCACATTTCCCAAAAGTTTTTATTTCCATATATTACTCCAGTCAGCTATTGACTAATGTGCTGAATTATATTTGCTGCATTACCATGATTGTAATCTTTCTTTCTCATTGCTCAAAGTACTGACAAAATGGTACATTTGGATTAGTCATTTTTATGAAAGTTATTATGAAGGAATCATTTACAGTTTTTTTGAATTATTTATTGTAAGAGAGAGAAATATTATTAAGGCATAGCTTTACAGGAGATACTTGACTGTGTCAAATTAATGTTAAATTTTTATTAGTGATAACAGCTGCTGGTTATCTCGTTTTATTTCTTTAATGTCATCTCTGTTATATGGTTGTGTTTGGAGCAATTCTTAATAATACAGTATCAGTCTGTTTTGCATCTCATGCTTCTAGTCAAATCACATCTGAAATACAATTTCTGTATTTCTATATGGTATATTATTAGAAAAATGTTGATTATTTCTAATTACGCATTTAGATTGAGTCATCTTTTTCTTTAAATATGATTCCAAATCTTGATTGTGCCCATTACACCTTCCTGATTAGTCTTGATCATTTTTTAATTAACTTTTCTTTTTTGTGACTTTTCATTATTGCTTTTATAAATGTAATTAATCAGTAGTTAATTCTAGGTTTAGTATTCAGAAATTCAATAAAGGCTTCAATAACAATATCTCATAACTCTGAAAATTATCTTTTGATTTATATTTCAATAAATGCCATATTTTGGATTAGTTTAGTTTTATATGACCAACTTTATAAGCATTATTTTATAGTTACTCTTGTGTCCCTCTGTTTCATTGACTGAGATATTGACTTTATTGTTTGAGACAGGTTTGATTTAGGAATTTTTAGACAAAACAGAAAGATCATTGAAAGATCAAAGTTGTACTGAAGGATTACATTTACTAAGGATGGAGTAAGTCTCTACCTAGGTTATTATTTAAAGGCTGCCTTGTCAAGAGGTTTGCTGCCAGTGAAGAAAACAATAAAAGCAACTGCAACAAGCCTTTAATGGGGATGGAGAGAAGACAAAATATAGGCCAGATGGTAAAATATTTATATCAGAATTTATAGAAGTGTAAAGATGTTCTGAGAGCATTACACAACAGCAGGCAGAAAAACAACAGGTGTTGCATGTTTTAAGTCTGAGTTCTCTCACTAAGAAGAAAATAAAAAAAGCCTGCCTATTGAAATTGCGAAGAAATTTGCATATGCAGAATGCAGTAGAGGTGTGTATTGCTGTGTACTGTGTTATGAGGACAGACCTGATGAAAATCGGTGATTTCTTCCCAGGTAAAAATTCTGATATTTGGATGGTAACTTTTGCTTTAAATTGAAACAAAACTTATATATTGAACATTCTTTTAAGATGGAGTTCTGAGTACTTTCAATTAGCAGTGCTGACACTGAACTTTATAATACTGCGTTGCAGCTTGTCTGTCTACAGTGATATATTTGCTACCAACATTAGGATATGAAATGTATGAATCATCAGTGATCATTGTGTAAGTTTTAATTCTCGGTCCTTATACTGTCAGTTTCCTCATGATGGCACCCTAAATATTTTCTGCGGTTTCCCTCTCCTGTGGTTCATGATCATAGCTCAGCTATAATACACATCAGTGTATCATGGTATTAGGTGCAACCCAGTCTCTAGATGAGTGTCTTCTCCTGGCTGTGGATATCAGCAGGAGGGAGAGAGGACACTCAGAACTGCAGCTATTAAGAGGCAAAACAGCAGCCCAGGCAGATGTCAGCTGAACAGCAACCTTAAAAAATGGTTTCAGGTCAACAAATTGGAAACTGATTTTTGTTTCCACAAGAACTAAGTAAAGAGCCTAATTTCACCTTTTCAAAAAAGACCTCCAAACCCTTCTTATTCCAAAAAGACCTTGTATTTTATTCTTTTGGACTCAGCTGGTTTTATGTTATTTACAAAACAATTCTGCTTTGGATGACTGTTTGGTTAGAGAGCTGCTGAAAGTCTTGCAGTGTACATTCTAACCTTAGAATCATAAGCACCAGTTTCAGAGTTCTAATCAAGGAAATGTTTATGAATACTGAAAGATTTTAGTTTTCATCATTTATGAAAAGTTTCATTGAAATTGTGCATTTATCTATAAAGTACTCCTAGTATATAAAGAAATTAAATTTCATATTTTTTTCAAGAGATTTATATTTGTCTTCTGAGATGCTATTCTCTTGTCCCTTCCCATCCTGAGTAAAATCTAAGTAAAATCTATTTAACTTCAATACCAATTTGATCACCTAGTATGAGACTTTTACTATTTTAATGGTCTTTTACTATTTAAGGAGGATTAACCTTGTTCCTATTTTGGAACCCTATTCCTCTCTTTCAGCATTTAGGTCCCCAGAAAGGTGGATCAGACGCTCAGGGTATATGTGGTTTGAACTCTTGGAAATTGCCTGCTGAATATACTATAAAAACTTCCATGAGTAGGAAACCCAGGATTTCTCATTCACACCCCAGGCATCTAGGCAGATATATTAAATTTTCATTCACTGATAACAGGCAGAAAGGCTGCTCTTAGAAAACCAAGGGAATGAAGTTCTCTCAATTTTCACCAGGTTAAAGAACTCATTATAATAAGTCTTGTACTAATCCAGAATAGTCACGCTCAGTCCCACTGTTCATCCACTTGGGCACTCCATAATAAGGCCTACCCTAGTCCAAGTCATCACACTTAGTTTCCAGAGTATTTTCTAATACTTTGCCTTAACAGAGTTTGCAGCAGGGACAATAGTTCAATGGTTTGTCTTTTACAGTTTTAGGAGAGGCTGATTCAGATGGATTAGTTTGGCTGGTTCCCCACCTTGTCATTGTTCCTCTAATGGCTCTCTATTTGAACAGCTGTTACCTAGGTATCTGTACAGTGCAGAGTACTCCAGATTTAGTATTCTAATATCAAAGCACAAAAAATCATAAAAGTAATGTGTTTTAAATCCACCCATTCCATTACTTTAGTTCAAATTTCCATATTATTCTGAAGAATTAGCATTTTTCTGCTGCTTTTCTTGGCTTCTCCTCTTTAGCTGTCATGAATATCAAAACAAAAATACAACTACTGCCTAACATTATCTGCTAAGGAACTGATCCTCAATTGACTCCCTCAGTTCTCATCATGTTGCAGCATGATTTCACTTCGTTCCAAATTTATCAGGCAGGACATGTCTTTTAAGACCTTATATCTAATTGATAGCTGCTTGGTAAAAATTGGAAATTTGCAAGTACTAATAAAAAATGTTTTGTTTGTCTCTAATGGGCAAATTTGAAGCTCTTAGCAGCTGTTTTATCGTGTTCCTTCTAATCGCTGCTTAGATTGCAATGATGAAGTAATGGCTGATATAGAGCAGTAGTGCTTTTTAAAGATGCACCATCCAAACAAGGGACCAAACAGAATGTGAGATTAAAGTTTTGGACTTGGATGAGTAATAGGAGTTGTCCACTGAAATAAGATCTAATATCCAAGGAAATTAAAGCAGAAACTGAAGCATTTTTAGTGCTCTTACAGAAAGCTATGTTCATGCATTGATAGTTTCCCCTCCAGGCCCTTCACCATATTTGCAGCCCTCCTTGAGACACTATCTAATAACATAATATCTTTCATATATTGTGATGACCAAAACTAAACATAACTTATTTTTTAGTGAAATGTTTGTTTTCCTCTAAATACAGTGGATTTTGACACTAAATCTGCAAACTATGCCATTTCAAAGGTAAATAATTTTGGTTGCAAATGAGCAAGACTTATGCCAAATTTTAGAAAAATATTCTGCCTTTTGCACAAAAAACAGTTGCACAAAAAACTGGAAAAACAGTTTTTAAAAGCAGCCTTGGAAAATGGAAAATATCACTATGTGCATTTCTTTTTGTTTCATTGTGAGCTGTTGAAGCTTATTCCCAGTGAGTGTTAGGTGCTCTGTTTAACTGAGGCATCCACAAGTTATGGGCTTTTTAATAAACATCAGGCTTAACTGTTGAGAAAAGTAATCTCTTTCAACAGAATTCAATGGCTGTTCATTAAACTCTTGAAATTCTAAGCATGTTTTGTGAGAATGGCTGTTCTGTTGAAATTATGAAATACTACCTCGTAACCAGAAGTTTGAGCAGCACCCCTTATTGTACCACTAACCAATTATTCAGCTCTTTGATTATAAAATATTTATTGCAGAAGATAATTACTCATAAAAAGATTTTTGTAAGTGTTGAATAAAAGAAGACAAACCCAGGTCGTTGTCTCTACAAGACATTGTGTCTCTGAGAAAATACCATATTTTAAAGAAAATTATCTTTTTTTCCTAACCTAGTTTTAAATTAGAAAAAACTAGATACAGTATTCTGTAATTCTTCTATGGATGCAAGATAAAATTTATATACTTAGTAAATAACAAAAAGCTGTACTAAATATTATATAAGATATAAAGCTGTAATTGATATCCTTTATTTAAACTAATAAAATAATCATCATTCATTGATTTTTCTCTTTAAACTACAAGATAGATTTTCACAATACAGGAAGAAATCAGAGATGATGCAATGATAAAATATTAATCAATTTTATGCATTTAATCTGTCAAAATTAAAAGTGTAGATTGCTCAGTTTCTAATAACGTGTTTTTCACTGTATCTCCTTTATCATGGACAGAGCTGTCTGCAAAAGAGAAAGCACAGTAAAATGGATAGTCTTGTCTGACAAAAGCTCAGGCAAAAAAGGTTAATTTTAGTACAAGTGGTAGAAAACGATGTTATTATCATTCACATATGAAAATGAGTCTCTAGGTTATTCTGTCAGAGACTGGTAATTTTAAATTCCATCCATTAATAAATGAGAAGGCTGCAGCACATGCTTATGCACCAATTTGTAGGTTCATCCCATCAATCTGCTTTGCTTTTTCTTGACAACTTAGAATCAGAGAGAGGTTTGGTTTGGAAGGGACCTTAAAGACCATCTCATTCTAACCCCCTGGCACAGGCAGAGACACATTCCACTAGACCAGGTTGCTCAGACCCGCATCCAGCCTGGCCTTGAACACTTCCAGGGATGGAGCATCCACAGCTTCTTTGGGAAACCTGTTCAAATACCTCATCTGCCCTCACAGGAAAAAATTTCCTCCCTAATATCTAATCTAAAGCTACCCTCTTTCAGTCTGAAGCCATTCCCCCTTGTCCTGTCACTACATGCCCTAAATAGTCTCTCTCCACCTTTATTGTAGGGTTCCCATCAGCTGCTAGAAGGTTGCAGTTAGGTTTCCCTGAAGCCTTCTCTTTTCCAGGCTGAACAATCCCAGCTCTCTCAGCCTTTCCTCGCAGGAGAGGTTCCCCATCCCTCTGAT
>JAWWMU010000001.1:40056955-40079336 GCA_035048155.1 Cinnycerthia olivascens
GAAAGGAAAGGAAAGGAAAGGAAAGGAAAGGAAAGGAAAGGAAAGGAAAGGAAAGGAAAGGAAAGGAAAGGAAGAGGAAAAATTTTAAATCAAACATAAACTCCAAATTAAAGTACTGTGTTATTTATTACTTGTAAGTATGGGCCAACACCTAATCATGCACCTGAAATACTGCAGTATTCAGACTTTCATTTAATAAAGGATAACTACCTCAAGAATAATGGCTGAAGGATTTCACATACAAACAATTACCACAAGGGAGAAAGTTGTATACCAGTTGTTTCTCAAAACCCTAGGCATTATCCTGCCCGGGCTCAATGACTGCAAAAATCCCTCCGTTTCTTTGAGCAATAATACTGTCAGTCCTGCTGGTGTTTACCACTGGATGCCTGCACTTAGGAGCACACCTGTAGAACAGCTGCTGCATTGTGAAGAGAATGCGACTGTAGCATAACTGCTTGTTTGACCTTTGCTCAGTCTAAACTCCAGTCAACTGAGAAATTACTCCCCTAGCAGTGCTAGTCACCATCGTTTGCTCTCAGACTTAGCCAAAGTTCTGCACTTTTTTTCCTCAGTAATGTGGAAAACTTCTAAAACTAGTAGAAAAACAAATTTATACTGTATGGTTCCTGGCTATGCATGTATATAACACTGAATGCAATTTTCCATCTAGGCACAAAAATGAAATCTCTTCTGTGGTGATTTATATGATTTTCTTTTTTAGTATAAGGTCTCTTAGGATACCACAGCAAAAGAAAAATGCAGTAGAAGAATCTACATTTGGAATTAATTAAAACTGGTGAAGGAAGAGTACTTCATTTTAAAGGAGTTCTGTGATCCTAAAGCTGTGTAAATAATAATGTGAAAATCTGGCAGCCTCTTTATTCCTTCCACAGTTCAGTGAGGTGCTCAGTTTGATTTGGGATTATAGATGATACGGAAGACTTCTCTCTGAAAATGGAATAGATGTTTACTGGATGTTAAGATGCAGGAAAAAGTATTATTTGAACCACCTAAGACATGCTAATAGACTTGCTTTTGTAACAGGAAAAAAAAAAGAAAAGAAAATGTTCTTATTACAGCAAACAGAACCCCACATTAATAGAAGAGTTGAGATTTCCTGCCAGGAATTGCTTTGCAAGCATTTTGAGTATCACTGATAAGTTTTGGTATTACATTTATAATCATAATTTTCTAAATTTATCTATCACAGATAGTTAAATTTATAGCAAAATTGTAATAAATATTCAGAAAATATTGAAATAATGAAATTTTGAAATAAACAGTTAGAAAGAAGAGTGAATGATAGATTTTTTTTTTTTTTAGATTTTGGAATAAATGTATTTGCAGGGTTAGGATATTTGGGCTCGTAGACCACATTGTTGGTATAATAGTTAAATAAGAGTTGGTGATGGAAGAAATCCCTTCAGAGTGAAATGCTGCATGGCCATCCAAGATGAATAAGAAGTTGAGCAACTTTTCATCCCTTTGACAAATGCAGCCAATACATGTTTCTATCAGAGTTGGGATGGGGGAGGGATGCTGTCTGTTACAGGATTTCTCCCTTTCAAGAAACATCACTTCAATCTTTCTACAGCTTAGCTTAAACTTCCTTCCCATCAACTCCTGGTCTCTTCCAGCTTTATGGCAGTGGCAGTGGTACTACCAGTGACAAATGATCTGTTAATAGAGTGATGTTGTCTTTTGAGACTGTAGCATTTCCCTAATAGGCTGTCATGTGGTCTTATATGACTAAAATAAGCATAAGGGTATTTTTTATAATTGTGTTGTAAAATATATTTGATTGCATCTAAAATTATTTGCATAAATGGATGTAAGTGGGCTACATATTCAGCTTTATATGGAGCTGTACAGTCCATTACAATTTTACTTTTGTGATCTAATGAAAGTTTTTGTTATTGTATATATCCTAGTGCTACTTAACTATATGAGTTCAAAATTAATATCACCCATACTGGTCTTCTAATTGGGTGGAATATAAACATCTGTGTTCCTGACTGTTTCTCGTTAGCAGTTACATTTAAAGTTTATTTGATGACACCAGTAGAATGATTATATTAAATACAAGTTGAAATTATGTCTACTTTTATTACACAAAACAATTTACAGAACCTCTCCTAACCAAAATACAGTTACTGCTATAGGATAAAAGAAATTAAAGTCATAAGTTATATAAAGTCATTAAAAGAATCATGCAGACAAGAGTCATTAACTGTGTGCATTTACCTAATGAAAATGGAAAGCAAAAATCTCTGAACTGATTCATGATCATTTGGGTTGAAGGCTCATAATCAGGGATGTGACAGATTAAAAAAAAAAAACTGATTAAAGGCTTGAACATGGAAGAAACATTATAGAGATGTGTGTGACATACTGCCAAAATAAAATAAAACTTACTGAGTGATATCTACTTGCATTTTCTATGATTTTGTCACTTCCGAAATGGTTCTGTGGAATTACTCATCTGTCAGCAGTTCAAATAATACAATAAAGTACTTTTTAAACCTGATATGGGTGCTTGGGAGGTGCATTATGTGATGAGAGTGTAACTTCCAAGATTTTTTATTTAGTGATTACATCAATTTTATAATTTCCTGGGAACTGATATTTAGAAAGGAGTAGGGCTTGTTTTTCTCTGTTTAGTGATAGCATGTGGAATCTTACTCTCTGATTAGTTTCTGTCTTAGTATTTGTAGAATCACAAATGGTTTCATTTGGAAGGTACTTTAAATATCTTCTGGTTCTAACCCCCCTGCCATGGGCAGGGACACCTTCCACTAGACCAGGTTGCTCAGAGCCCCATCCAGCCTGGCCTTGAAGACTTAATCTCTCTGTGGAGAGCGCACTTGTAGGGTGAGTTATGCAGAGACTTCAGGTTCATACTGCAGTGCCATAGCAAGGGCACTGACTATGTCATATCAATAAATTGTACCAAAGAGATGCATGGTAAAAGTTTCAGAAGAGGATTTTGAGCATGGACTGTTGCATAACCAGTCTGCTGCCTAAATAACTTGTCTGAAGAGAGCAAAGTCTTTGTCTGAGATCGTTAATGTCTTGAGGATCAAACTGAGACTGCATTTCTTAGGATGTGTGGTTTATAAAGATCGCGAGGTGCAATGCATGTCTCTTTTCTCGTGCTGGCACGCAAGGTGTTGCATTGGTGGGAAATTCCGAACTTGCAGCTCCTAACAGGCTTCACAGCTGCCTGTAAGAAAGAGTGGAAGAAGGTTGAGACGCGTGCTCTGTAAGGAAAATTACAGACAGTTGTTCCCCTCACCTTTATTAGATTCACTTATTGCCAAGTGTAACAGAGGCCAGTTTTTTATCTTATAATCAATCCTGTGAATTCACATCTCAAACTAATATACTAAAAGTGGCAGCATCAGCTTAGTAGTAGGAAATATTTTAAAAAAATCTGTTGGCAAAAAACTCATTAAAAACTGTTACTGCAGATTGA
Source organism: Cinnycerthia olivascens (assembly GCA_035048155.1). Lineage (NCBI taxonomy): Eukaryota > Metazoa > Chordata > Aves > Passeriformes > Certhiidae > Cinnycerthia > Cinnycerthia olivascens. The sequence goes on from JAWWMU010000001.1 coordinate 40,060,434, forward strand.
AAATCAAGTGTTTCTTCATTGTAATATGCCATTTATACAAGAAAATGATCTTAAAGCATACCTAAAAGGAATGCAGTTATTTTCCTGAACTTATTAAAGCAAAGACAGAAATGGCACCTATTTTGATGGAAAACATAAACTCCCCAGTTAGTAAAGGTGAAATAGGGTTTCAACAATGATAAAATTGTTGAAATTACAATTTTCACTGTACAATGATAACTTTTCACTGTACAAAGTAAGCTACAATGAATAAAGAATGAAACATGAGTTCACTTAGAATGGGTGAGTCATGTTACACATAAACTACTGGTTTTCTTTATATTTTCAAGGGGTACTCTTTTTTCTTTTCTCTTTTACCAGTTTGAAGTAATTGAAATTAATCTTTGGGGTTACAGTATGTTTACACAAACATTTTTCATTAATCATAATAATTGACTTACCCACATCAACTAAAAATGTTGAAAAATTAAGTAATAATTTCAGTTCTTTCAGGATTCATTTTTTAATTTATTTTTTTATTCTCTCTTTTAGAATTGGGTAGAAAAAGCAGAGAAACAGAAACTGTTGTCAGACACCCTTGACCTTTCTGAGCTGTTTCATCCAGACACATTTCTCAATGCTTTACGCCAGGAGACTGCGAGGTGAGGGGAAAGTAATGTTCCTATTTGTGCTAATGTGCCATTGTTCCTTATGTATGAGGATGGTTATTTCATTTTCAGGACACAGATCCGAAAAGTTGTGTCAATTGCTGTCATCAGTCATCTTATTTTTTGCCTTGAAGTAAAATAGCTGTTACGTGTTTAAATGCTGATTGTTTTTTGGTTGGTTTTTTTTTTTCAGTTGGAGATGTATTTTTCTTCAAAGTAAGACTTAGTGTGATATGGTACACATTGAAAATACATTTGGTTTAGTTTTGTGTTTGATATCCTGTTGTTACACATCTGTAAGATTTACTTTATGTGTGTTTCCATTGCAGAGTAATGAGGTGTTCCGTGGACAGTCTTAAATTTACAGCTTCATGGAAAGGGCGAATACAGGAAGGCAAACTCCAAGTTAAGGTATTTTACTAGGATGTTTTACTAAGATTTTATGAGGATGTTTTATCAGTATAGTCCAAGTCATCTGTCCATAAACTTCCTGGAAAACTGAGCTATAAATAATTGGTGTACCTGAGATAAAAAGGCTTGTTAATGGTATACAGCTACTAAAATGGCAGTGTAAAATTCCACAGAAATTATAAAAGGAGAGCAGTTATCTCTTTTCTCCTCCATGGTCACTGTTCTCATTTTAAAATTAAGCTTATTGCTCCATTCTCTTCACTCACCTCTTAGATGGAAATTGAAGCTGCAATTTCATGAGTTAAAATCTTGCTCTTGTCCAGATAGACAAATGGCTTGTAGGCAGAGGAAATACACATGTAAATCTGTAAGTCTAAGGCCATGTGTTAGCATTTCTTCAATCACTGAAAGGAGACTACTGAGGAAGTAAACTAAACTCTAAGATGACTAGTTTTTGATATGATAAAAACCCAACATTTTTTTAATGACCAGTTAAGCCTAAACCCAGCAGCCATAAAGTCATCACTGATTGCTTTGACAGCAAAGTAGAGATAAATCCTCAAATGGTTTAATTTAGCTTCTTAACTTTCCAGGTGAAACTGCCACTTCAGTCAGCACAGGTCTCTGTGCACCTTTTTTATACTTAATTTCGTAGGGAATTGACAGAATAAGTTTTCTGTGCTGTGTCTTCCTTCAGGCATGTTGATCCCAAAATAATCCTGCGCAGCTCCAAGCCGTGTGCTCAGCATGGGGCACGACCCCTAACACCACATCCTCACAGAGACACTTGTGCCCAGTGCAGGACACTCAGCAGTGGCTATGGGCCCACAGGCAGCTAAAGCAGAGGTTACTGCATTAGGAGAGGGAGAACAAGTGGCAGGGCACCTTCTCTACTCTGATAATGCAGACAGACACAAGGCTGTGGGAGATATTAGGGTTCTGGGCTGGCTCCTGACATTGTCAAAAATTATTAATACAGAATATGTAAGATTTCATGTTCCTAAAATATTAATATACTGTAAGGGCAGTAAAGATAACTGTAATCATCCAGTCTACCCTAAGAACAGTGAAGTCTTTTGAACTTTTTTGAATTAATTCCTATTGGAACTAGAGAATGTAATTTTGTGAATTCTTCAGTCTTGATATTTGAGTAATGGTTACCTTTCATAAGAAGCATGAGAAAACAGGAGTGTAGAACTTAAAGATAAATAAACTAAGAGACTTTGAGGACTTGGAATAAACCTGCTATATGACACATCTTGGAGCCTGCAAATCACATGGTCTGAGGTTACAGATTCAGCCAAGGCTTCTAAGGCTGTAGCAGTAAGTCAAAACTGAGATTCACATCTCAGACCAGTCATTCTAGCAGGATAGATATCAGCTGCAGACTGTAGAAGCTTGAAGTTCTTTAAAACCATTTTAACATTTTTGAGAAATGTCACAAGTCAATGTCAAGTACCTCAACTCCTAAGTAACGTTATCTCAGTATACTCATATATTAAAAAATATCACAATATTTTAGTTACCAGATTGAAATAGCTGCTTGGCAAATAAAGAATGAGAGGAAAGTTTTTTAACAATACTCCAGTTTTTATTGAACTTCTAACTGAATTTTAAAATGTTTTACTGTCTGAGAATGTATGTGGTAAATTTTTGGCAGTGCAAGTTAAAGTACACTGTTAGCAGTCTATATCATGTGTAGGCAAAAAAGTTAATGTATATAATCTATTGCTTTACAAGAATACGTCATGTTCTAAGAAGGATTAAAAATTAAAAGAAAATTTTGTTTAAGAGGAAGTTCTCTACCCCGGGAATAATACAAGGAGTTAGGTGACTGGTTATTTTTAGCAAAACATAAGAATCCTGTCAAGTTTCTTCACTTGATTTGAATATTATCTTTTACTCTGTAAGAGAAATACTCATTGTTTCTCTATTAGCAAGAAATCACTAGTATTTTCACTGCTCCTTTTAATCTTTGATGAACAGAAAGGCTTTAGAACCCTTTGCAATGCTGAATATTTACATTTCCTTACCATGAGTCCTTCCTCATGCTCATGGAGAACTGAGGAGAAACTTTCCCATTAGTAAAGCTGTAAAGGCACTATAACTAGGGCATAAAAGTGTCATTGATTCAGAAAAACCATTCTCTAAAATGTATCTTGCTTGATAAGGATCCTTTGGATTGTGCATTAAGGTTGGTTCACCTGAGCAGTATGAATTTTATTTCTGGTAAAGTAAATGTTTTACCTGCAGTTTCAGGAATTCAGGCTAACTTTGTTGAATGGAAAGCTATTCCAAGTGGGAACTCAAAAAAAAAAATAAAAAATTCAATCAGCAGAATAGATGAGTCCTTAAAAACATACTGTGGTGGGATAGCTGAGACCTTGTTTTAGGCCACCTAAATCAGAAATTGTAACTTACCAGGCTCCTCTACAGGAACCAGACCATGGTGTAGGCTATTCTGAGGTTTATCAGTCTCAGTTGATGCCAATGGTGTTATTTCACTTTATGTAACTAACTCCACAGAGAGACTTGGTTCTGTACTGACAGAGTTGGGGGACTCAGTTTCATGGTCTGGGAGAGTTGTGCTAAAGTCCCTGAATCAACAAATGTTTAAAAGCCTAGTAAAATGTCTCTGTTGATGGATTGGCACAAGTAGGAATGCAGGTGAATTTAAACCTGATAGTCACACATATTTTGTATAACTTTCTTATTAAAACTGTCAGAAAAACATGTTCTTCAAGATTTTTTTTCTTACTTTTAGTTTTAAAAGGTTTTGATGGCTTAGAATCTGTTCTGTGATAAGGAAAAGAAGAAGGAGATCTCTTTATGATCCATATGATGAAAATGCTTTCTCAGTCTTGCTGTGATTTTAACAAATGGTATCAAACTTCAGCAATTGTAGATAGTTGATCTTTGTATACCTAAAAATACAAATAATTTACCCTGTGATCATCTGTAAGTTAGAAGCATGCAGTGCTAGAACTGTAAGTGAAAATACTAAGTTGGCAGAGTAACACTCAGTCAGGCCAACAACACACCTTAGTCTTATATGAATTATCAAATCAGATGTTAAATTATCAGTGTTAATTCAGGTTATGGTTTAAATGTATGATGTGATCTCCTCTAGTAGGATGTGGTGAATATTTGATTTAGAATCAATCTGTATAAAATTACACCTTCTTCAGTATCACTTATAACCAATCTGTATGAAATTACACCTTCTTTAATATCACTCTGAATTGCTTTAACAAAAGGTACTGAAAATGTACGGCTATTGCAGTATAACTACATATTGATGTGCAAATTCATCTCTTCTGTTTGCTTTGTGCTCTGATTGTGCTGTTGTACAAAAGCAGGTAGTCATTCCTTTTGGAACTCCATTTTCTGTATCGTAGAAAAGAGTGAAAGAAAGGAAGAAACATGGCAAGAGACTTTCTGGGTAGTAAGTAATATGACCTTGGGTAGAACTTAATATACACAGTGAAAAATAAAAAATTATTGAAAGTCTCAAATACACAATATGAGTATTAATATCAAAACTATACTCATAGCAACTGACAGATAAATTGTTATAAGGCATCCTAAGAGGTCTTTTTCTACAGTATACCTCCATCCTGAAATACCAATAAATTAATGATGGAGGCCTCTAGAGGTAATAAAGTGGAAATATGGCTTCCTGAAGTCTGCTGCAGTTTGCATTGTGTCATGGAAAATTATGTCATTAATTAGTAAGGGAAAATCTGTTGCAGAGAATTTGAAATTTGGAAACAGACATGCTTTGGACCATGGTATCAGCAGACTTTCTACAAAGGTGTTTTAAAGAAGAATGGTCTGGAATGTGTAAAAATAACGTTTTTGTACCTAAACTAGTACCTATAGCTGTGAACTGCCAAATTCTTTGTAAGAGTTAAAAATTAGGATCAACTTCTGCCATTACTCTCTGCTAAGTTTCAAAGATGCTATGATTATATTACAGATGCTGTGAAATTCATGTCTTCCATAGTACTTGTAATTTCTCTATACTGTTTATTATAGAAATGAAAACATAGCTGTGGGTGTACTCAGCCAAATGGTATTGGAAAGTACATTGCTCTAGTATTGTTGTGGGGTTTTTTTTAATGTATTTTAATATAGAATGAAAGTAAAAAATTGGTCTTAATCTTCAGAGGGGTTTCTACCATTGGTTGAAGTTTTCCAGGAGGTTAAATGGTATTGTTTTACATAACTGTAATGTCAAAGAGACTGCCAATATCAAAAGAAGAAATGTGCAGTAAAAAGTTTTTTCAAAAGGTGACTCACTTCCATAGAAATTTCTTTCAGAGAGGTTCAGGATGACCAGATTTTTGAACACCCTAGCAACAAACTTTAAAACCTCTTCGTCAGACAAATCCTCGTGCAATAACTTTGCCAAGGTTCTTTATTAAACTATGATCCCTAAAAATATTCCTTGCAAGAAGGACAGAAAGACTAACATAGGAGATGAATCTTTCTAAAATTTTTGTGAAAGTTAGGCAAGTGAACTTTCTATTTGGGGTTGTTTTGATTCAGGTTATCCAGATTTGGTGGTTTCACTGTAAGTCCTAGTCTGTGTGAAGCACAGATTGTTCTAAAGAACGTTGTGACTTCTCTGGTCACAGTCCAAGGAGAGACACAACTTTGTTCTATGTCTTTTGTCAATGCCATGTTTTGTAACAATTTCTATTCATATTAGAATATCTACATCTGCATCTCGCACATTGCAAGGAAGCTCAGCATTGAAAGAGAAATATGAGTTTAAAGAAGCAAATTCTGAACAGTGTAATGCCTGTCTACAATCAAAAGAATAATTAGATATTAAAAATGCAAAATGTAATCTTAGCTAGTTTACAGTTGATATATTGTTAGTGAAGAACCCCTAACATGGGGGAGGAAAGCATTGCTTTTCAAGCATGACAGTAACCCCCATTGTGTTGCTGTTTAATTACATCTTTTTGTGTCAAATAAATAATTTTAGAATTCTAAAATTACCTAAGGAAATTATATCCATTACATCTTCTATGATACTAATCTTCATTGTAATATCATATTTTGACCCCTTTTTCAATCTGATAGATATTTCAGAATTTCTTGTAAGGAAGATACTTTAGAAAAGGACATTTTTCTCCATTTTGGTTATGTGATCACTCATCCAATTTCCAGCAGCAATGTATTTCCTAATTCCAACACTGCTTTATGAACCTTGAATTTGATGAAAGCCAACCTCAGTATAAATAAATTTAGTATGATAGTATAACAGACATGATTTTCAGATTGTAACTTCTGTTAGAGATCTGCTGGAGCTGGAGAGTTAGCCTTTTGAAAAGCTGCATGAAAGTTATTATTGAATTAAGTTTTATTACTGTTAAAACTGAAGTTCTCACTTCAGCATGCCAAAATTACTACTACTACTACTATTGTTATTATTGTTATTATTATTAAACTAGTAATATTCGTACTGGGGAAAATAAAACTATCAGCAAATACTTCTTTTTAAGTAATCCAGAATAGATGTCACTAATTTATGGAAGACTCCATAGAAGAAAAAAGTAGAATATGTAATTCAGAGGCTGAAATAACTTAATTAAAACACTTGAAGCATGTTGCAAATAAAGCATTGCATAGTTACTTAAAGAAGCTGTGATTCTTGTTTAATTTTTTGCCAAATAACAATAGTTATATCTAAGAAATCTTGAGTTTGTTAAATAATTTTTTTTCTCATATTATTTCAATATATTTTGTTTACCTCTGCTGAAGCTGTGTAGTTGCACATTCCATTCTTTGAAATCTGTGCTCAGACTTCCAAGCAGGAAGTCATGCTTATTGCAGTGATTGTTCTTCTCTTCTTCTCGACATTGTAATGATTGTGAACTTGGCTGTTGCTATCATAATTCCATTAATCTAATGCCAGGCAACTGCAGTTTTATAATTGATGACATTCACACGTATTTTTCTCCGACTTTTCAAAGAATGTGAATCCAAATCAGAGGAAGTTCACAGTGAAGTGTGGTCCAGATTTTGCTTTTAAATAATGTTTCCTATTCTCACAAAGAACATAACAGTAATTAATTTCCTGTCATTTAAAAATTTGGTCACAGTAAAAAAGTTCATCATTAATTAAAGCACAGTGTGATCATTATTGACATTTTAATTCTGTTATTTATGTTTGAATATTTTATACTTCCATGACAGATCAGTGGCTTACTACTGGAAGGTTGTCGTTTCGATGGAAATCGACTTTCAGAAAATCTGCATGATTCTCCCAGTGTGTCATCTGTTCTCCCTTGTTACATGGCCTGGATTCCACAGGTACTAAATTATTAAAAGCCCTAAACTTTCAAGACCCATAATTTGATTTTTTTCTGTGTAGTAGCTTTTCAGTAAGATGTTGCTGACCTGTTTTCCTTTCATTTCAAAATAAAAATCCCAGTCTTTACTAGGAAAAGCAGTTACTTACTTTATTTAAAACAAAAAGTAATTGGAATTTTTTAAATATTCTTTAGCTTATTGCTTAGATGAAGGCCAGTGCTTTTTTTCAGTCATACCTTTTTTTATTTGTCTTTTAAAAAACTAGCATATTTTCAAACTTGTATTTGTTAAATGTATAAATGTGTTTATGAGTTCATTCCTAGAATATATTTTCTTTGCATTTTAAATATTAAAGTAAAATGCAAAGGCAATAAAAAATAGAGAATATGTTGTGAGCTGTAAGCAAGGAAAGCCTTTCTCCTACTTAAACTAATTTAAAAAAATGCCAGTGCTTGCAGATTTTAAGATGAAAGCAAAGTAATCCAAACAGTAAAAATTGTTACTGCTTCTGCTCTCCAATTGTCGTAGCAATCACTATAAATAAAACAAAAGTCACAGAGAATGTATTCAAGGGTGTGTCTTTTAACTAAAAAATCGCTTATTGCAGAATTCATCCCACCTATGTTTAGGAAGCCCATCTCATCAGGAAGTAGCTGGAATAAATCTGTCCAGGTGTGACTCTAGAGACAGCCTAGACCACTGTGATGACCTTTGTATATTGTGATAGATGGTGGGCAAGGAGCTCCATTGCTAACACTCTGCTGTATCCCAACCTTTTTTTCTTTTTTTTCTCTCATTGTTATTTCCAGCAGGGGAAACATAGCATTATATTATAGTACAGCATTAGAAGTATAAAGGTCAACAGATTTAGACCTTGAACACAGAAGTAAATGCTGGACACCATCTGCACCATTGCTCCCAGCTTGATTAGGAAAGAAAAAATTGAAAATTTTTAAAAAAGGACAAAAACCATAAACATCACAAAACCTCTTAGAAAGTTGACCAGTGAAAGATTTTTCAGTTTGTCAGTATTTACAGGGTTTGTTTTTTTCAGATAAATAAACAGATTTCTTATTTACTTGAGAGGTGGTGCATGGGATAAATACAGAATTGCCAGGAATTCTAATATATTGGCTCACTGGTGGATGGTGGAGGATGGCAATATCCATGGTTACACCAAAAGGAAACACATTTTAAATGAGAATTCTAAGTAGTCCTCCCATTGTTGTAAAAGATACTCATTTCATGTTTGAAATAAAACAAATTTTTTAGTATTTTTATGAATAAGACTATTTTTTTAAACTCCTAAGATAGGATCCAAAAGTAATATATGAAAACAGCAGAGAGCTTTATCTCTAAAATTAAAAAATGAGATTTATTCATTAATCAATGAATTAAACTTTTTTCAAATGTACTTATATTTGAAATGAACAGCAACGGAGATCTTTCTGTTGGAAAAAAATATAATTCTTAAAAAAACATAGGCCATAACTTGTCAACTGCCCAGATTTTTAATAAAAAGTGTCTCTAAGGATAGAGTTTTTCTGAACTGGTCTACCCTTGAGTTGTTTTACAATCACTGTAAAAATTGACTATAATCAAATACTGTGCTCAGAAACCAAAGCAGAATTGGATATCATGCATTTCCCTTAATTTCATTACCTCTCTTTAGGAGAAGAGTGCATAAAATCGAACATATTGTCTTAGAATTCTTAGATTTTGAATTTGTTTTCTTTTCTCCATAAATGTACCTTTTGAAATCTAGTAAGCAAAAGTTATATGTACAATGTAATGCTTTGAAGTAATTTTCAACCAAACTTAATGTAGCCTACAGGATTTCTCTGAAAGAACCCCTTCAAAATCCTGCAGTGCTCTAAACAAAATATTTTGAGCTACTAACATTATGCTTATTCTCATTAAACTGTGAAGGTCCTTTCTGATTTTAATCCCATAGATCCCATGCTGTGAAGGGTGGCACTAAAGGGGATGGAACTGTGTGTGAGGCAGTCTGACAAAGAGAACTTTTGGACTGTACTTAAGCCAAGGACATAAGGATTTGTAAATCAAAAAGACTTCCATTGAATGGCTTTAACCCTCCAATAATGTGATTCATTAAAACATCAGTGGGATTGAGAAAGGCACAAGAACAGATATTTTGTCCCTAAAAAGTGTAAAAACAGGTCTTTGAAGAAAAACTGGCCAGCTTCTGTCTCCCAGCTTTGGCAGAATTTAAATTCTCTGATTACATTTTACTGTCAGTCTGGCCAGCATTTAGTCTTCTTTGGTAGAGCTAACCAAGGGATAAATGGGGTAAGTACAATCCTTCTGAGAACAGCTGAGTTCCTGATTATTAACTTACTCTATACAAATACTACCACACATAGGTCTTTTGCAAGCATTGAAACACTGTCGTCCAAAAGGCAGGAGAAGTTGATTTTCAAAAGAAACAACAAAATTCAGTAGTGGCTTTACAACTCACATGCAAGGCAAAATGCTTTAAACAATAACTGTTTGCATGTTTCCTTTTTCCTGTTTTTAGTTATTTTCTAATATTGGACCATCGCTAACTCACATTTGATGTGATTTGAGTCAAAATGACACTCATTTTTATTTTAAATTCTTTTCTGACAAGTGTGCTGCTTTGTTATTTGGTTCTTGAAAATCTGACATTTTCCTGTTGACAGGAAGGGACATTTTGAGCGTGACGGAAAACATGCTTAAATATATACCAGTTGACTCAAACCCTGAACTATTTACAGTTTCAATAACATGATGGGTTGAAATTAAGTGCTGTAGGAAGTCTGGATGGAGTCTTTGAGCTCAGTTGTGTGGCCACACATATGGACAGTGCCCCATGCAAAGCTCTGGGAGGAGATTGCATCTGAGGCAGTTTGCAGTGCAGACAGCAGAGAGGGGCAGTTCAGTCAAGTATCCTGGGACGTGTGGGGTAAGATTTTTTGGATTGTAGTTCCTGCAGTATGATGCTTGCAGCTATCTCAGCTCACACCAGGGCTGTGCCACAGGAGGAGGGCAGGGTTTGCTGCAGGGATGGCAGGGGCAGCAGGGTCTGCCAGGGCACAGCCACCCCAGCACTCCTGCCTGCCGGGACAGCCGCTCCCTGCGCTGCAGCACAGGGGCTCCGAGCAGCTCCCGCCCCGCAGGAACTGATCGGCACTTCCCTTAGCCTGCTCTGCAGACACTTTGGGTGTATAAGTTTTGGGAGGGTTTTAGCTGAAGGAAGACTTTGCTATGTAGTTGATAGGATCACCCCTGTTATCTATTTCCTGGTAAGTTTGAGTTACGGAGCGAACAATTCTTCTGAAGTCTCTGCTTCATTGGTAATCCTTCTCCTTAGTGTCCTGAATGAAGACTTTCTTGTCCCAGGCTGCAGTGTCCAAACTGTATCTTAACTTTAGATACCATACCAGTGGAGATTTTATTGCTTTCTCATGGTTTATTATCTTTTATTTAAGTGATAACTAAGTGCTTGTTTGTTGGCAGGATGCATATGGTCCATATTCTCCAGAGGAATGCATATCCTTACCAGTCTACACTAGTGTGGAGAGGGACCGTGTGGTGACAAATATTGATGTACCTTGTGGAGGAAACCAAGACCAGTGGATTCAATGCGGTGCTGCTTTATTTTTAAAAAATCAGTAATTGGAAACTGCATTAACTTGCGAAGTTAAGAGACATTTAAACATCTAATTTCTTACTTGCTAAAAGAGAAATTTAGGTTCATTGCTTTTATATTTTTAAAGCAATGGTTTATTAATTCCTGTTTATTTTTTTTAAGATGTATTCAAATAATTCTACTTGATAGAACTTCAGTGTATCTTTGTGGGATATTGTAAAAATTAACATGGCCCTATCAGCGAACTGCTAATTTAGATTGTTTCTTTAGATTGTAATGTACTATATTTCTTTCTTGAAGTTGTTGAAATCTCTTCTAGTTTGCTCAGAAATACTGAATAAAAATTCAAAGTCAGCATTTTTTCTTTGATTTTTTTTTTTCATTATCCTTTTGGAGCTGTTATTCTTATGCCTCTGTTATTTAATAAAATAAAATTTTAAAACTTACCTTTTGTAACTGAAATTTAATATTTTACTTGAATATAAGAATCAGGATAAATGTTTCAGTCTCTTTTAATGTTGTTTTACTTGTAATTACATTTCTTTGTTCAGATAGTAAATAACAGGACTGATGAACTTCATGTGGAGTTGCAAATTTATGTGGAATTACAGAGTTAGATTACTATCATGGAATATTTTCCAGAAGTTACTGAAAAAAAAAATAACAAAGCTGTACTAAGTTCCAGTAAAAACTAAGTTCCATGAAGGCCTGCAATAGCCAAACAATACCTTAGACAAAATAAAAGATTTCTATCCAATTGTTAAATGTAAAACAGAGGGATATAATAGTGCTTTTGCTCTGTGATGTGAGAAGTGCCTGGAATCTTGTTCTTAGTGCAGGATACCCAAATTTGACTTCACTGTTTTATGATGTATCATGTTGGGATGCTGTCATAGCATTGGAGTGCAATTAGACAAAATCCTAAAATCCGATAGGAAGAAGCATTACTGATGTCTCAAGATAACAATTGTGTCTAATTTTTAAATGGAATTACACACCTCATGAAGATATTTTTAAAGGCCAAAGGCAAAGCACTTTCTTGGTTTGCTTGGAAAACAAAATAGATGCTTTCACTCTGATATATCTGCTAGATTTTATATTCATTTTGAAGTAGTATTTAAATTAAGAATATATTTCACTTTCCTAATATTTTTTATTGAGGGTTTGAGGGAGAGAGAGGGAAAGCAGAGAAATGATTGGCCTTATCTCCAGGTCAACTTCCTGAAGAAGGTATTTTTCTCTCTTCTTCTCTATTGTTCATGGCTTAAACTTGGTCTTTTATCTCTATTTGGAAAGTTTTTCATTTTAGTTTTTCTTCTAATTAAAAGCTGTCCTAAAATAATTTGATACAATTGAACATACATTTTTAAAATTTGAATCCTGTCTAAAAGCAGAATGGAATTACTTAATACTTTCCAGATAATTGCCTCATCTTCCTTTATGTATTTCACTCTGATTTACTGAAAAGAGTAGCCAATTTGGGAAAAAATTGTCTCTGAAAAAAGTTTTGGGGAAAAATGACAAAGTCTCCGTCAGAACAAATGCACTTGTGTAAATCTATGTACAAGCTCTGTGAGAATTTAGAGGGTGATTTGTCCAGAGAAAATATTCTGCCATACTAGACTTTATTGGAGAAAATATTGCAGAGGACATACTTTTAATTCCCACAGGCACATGTAAAGAACATGCTGCAACTTTCCCTTTTGGATCAGACATTTTCATAACCTAGACTGAATTTCAGCTCTCATGTATCTCAAACTGAGGCATCAGTTTACTGGCTCTTATGAATTCAAACTTCTCTCTTGTGGGCAGGTAGAGAAATACAGATACTCAGCTGTTCCTAACTGCCTGTTAGGACAAAGATGTCTGGAAAATAATACATCTTTTAATCTACCTTGCACAGAAAGTAACGACCAGAGACGTAGTAGGTGGCTTTGATGACCCATCTTGCTTGAAATGGGAAATAAAAGTCTACTGTAGTAAGTGGTAGAAATCCTGAAATGAATCATTAATAGAATATTCTTGGGATATCCATATTTTGTATTTTTAATTTTTTTTCTCTCCTCATTGAAGGCTTTATAATGCCTTCCATATTGCCAAGAGAAATAAGATTATTATTTAAAATTTCTCCTTTCAAGTCTCCTCTTGCTATATGTTTAGTCTTACTGATTCTGGTAATATACAGATATCGATCCTATCACAAAGCACAGATATAAAAGAGACTCCTACAGACCTACCACCCCATATTTCTATTTCAGAGGCAGGAACTGATTCCGTTTCTTACTGACAACTTGTCTGTATCCTAACCCCTTAGAACTGGCCTGTCTGTGGAGGTTTGTTACCTCTTCTATCATCCACAGATTTAGAACTGTGGAGTATTTCTCAGCTCACAGCCTCAGGAGTTTTGTTCTCAGACATGCATTCATGCATTTCTGTCAGAGCCTTCTCTTAGCCAGCTTGATTAAATCTCATTTTGTTTGGTTGTCCTCTCAGTTTAGAGCCCCTTCACGTTACTAGAACTGTCTGTTTGCTTCTGCTCTTCTTAAGACCTTTCCAGAGTGATATGGGAAAAACCCAATCTCCTTAATGTTTAGCTAAAACTGGAGCATTGAGTTGTATTTTTATTTGGTCAGAGGTCCTGTGGGAGCCCATTGAGGCTGATCTTTGTTACAGATTTGAAAGGTTCTCTTCTTCTGGAGGTGTCTTTGATGTCTTTATTTTTTCAGCACAGGACAAAAACTGATTTAAATGTCAAGCTAATTTTTCAGCTTGAAATCTAGTAGATTTTTAAATTATGTAATATCATCATCACAAAAAGGACCCCAAACCTTGGAAGCTATATATTACACTCACAGTGTATTAAGCACTATGTTTGATACTTATTTTGTTTAAGTGATTCACTAATCTTTCCTTCTCATAACTGGAGTTATAACGCTAATGTTTTAGATGGCTCCCAGATGACCTAAAGAGGAAAAAGAAATTACTTATCATGTGTTCCTTGATATGTATTGTCTGTTTGCATTGTATAATATGCTTTCTTTCTACTCAATATTGTAATCTAAATGAAAAATACTGTAGGTAACTGCTACTCTAGATCACAGGAATTATATTTTTGGCAGTAAAAACAGAACTGTAGAGTTTTTATTACCACCAAAGTGCAGCTGTATCACATGCACAGGCCATTGAGAAATATGAATCAGGAAACATAAGAAATAAAAACATCAGAAATGCCTCAATGGTCTGAGTAGGGTTTGAAAGAGTCTCTTCTGCTATTCAGTTTCAAGGTTATAGAAACTTGTAAGATTAAAAAGAGATACATAAAGAGATCTTAGAAAGCACACATTACTGCTCTGTAAACATTCTCTTTTGAAGACCTGAGAAAGGCAAATCTTCAGTAAGTGCAAATTGTTATCAACAGAAATAAAAGTGACAAAATGCAATGTGAAAAAACCTTAAAAGAATAACAAAACCTTTGAAAATAATGATAATGCAGTAATATCTGAATGTCTTTAAAATACTTTTTCTTTTTTACAAATGCATGTAATTAAAATTTGAAAAGGAACAGTTTCTTCCTTTTACACCTTATAGCAATCAGGTTTCTGTGAGATGTTGGTGCTGTCATCCATTAGAAGAAATGCTGTTTGGTGCATTTAGCAAATTCACTGCAAGTCTACTGACACAGAGCGTGCTGTGTGCCCAAACAGGAGAATACATGTTTGTTGAAGAGTCAGACTCACTTTTTGCTATTTGGGGTAAACAATCTTTCAGAAACAAGACTTTTGATGTTGATAGAATACCTCATGTTTTAGTGCTAAGTCAAGTTGATTCAGGATTTTTTTCCCATGAATTTTTTAGAATTTCACTAAAATCCAAATGCTGCAGTGGAAGGCAAGTTATGCAAGTTATGCTGAGTATAAATAGAACTGGTGATGCAAATTGTCTTTCCCCTCTGTTTCTATATTTCAGCTTTCATAGACCAATACTCAGAACAGCAGTAATTTGTCCCCAAACAGCTATATCATTGTTAGAGTTGAAGGGGGAATAACGTGAACTCCATGCTCAGAAGCATCAAATATGAATTATACAAGTTCTTAAACTGACAGACTGTCTTTGAACAACAAAAATGGGTTTGCATAAATTATACTTAATGTTGGTTACCATAATAAAAATGTGCAGCTTTTACCAGTAGAAATTCTGATACAAAGTTTTACATAGACATTTTTAATTCCCTTTAATTTTTACATTTTTAATCCTTTGAAAATGAAAGGTGTGAGTGAGAAACCAGATGTGGGAAAACCTGAAGACCAATAAAGAGTGTGTCACTCTTGAGAAAACAAGCTCAGCCTCTGTAGGTTCTTATGCTGTGCTTTCCTCTGAAGGTGTGCAGCTTCATCAGTGCACTGGAGTTCTTCACAGATGAGAAGCTTCCCTGGAAACCCATCCACCTGAGAGGCCACCCTCCTTCAGCTCAGCCCATGGCCTCCAGTCGCTGAGGCTGCGCAACTCAGCCCCATCTCCTGCATCTGCTTTCCATTTCAGATACTGGAACTCCTTACAAGGTCTTAAGAAGAGCAGAGCTCGTCAAATGAATGTCTTTTAAGAACTGCCAGTCTTTAAGGTCTAGATTTCTTACTTCTAGTTCTCATGACCTTTGTGTAAAATACCTAGAAAGCAGCAAAAGAGGTTTTTTTCACTTTCTGTATATTTAGTGCAAACGGAAAGACTTTACAGGCCTGCTTTAGAAAATCAAGAAAGAAAATTGGTGTCACTTCTTTGAACAGCTTCACAATAATTACTGTTAATATGGACTACAGTGTGCCTCAGGAATAGTTCTTAGGATATGATCTTTGTGGAAATTGAGGTAATTATTTCCTTTTATTTTAAACTTGAATTAATTTGGCTTAATTATAGCACATAAATAATCACAATAAAATATCCAGAGATCTTTGCACAGGCTAGTTCTAGAATGGTTGTGTAGGTATGACAGGCTAGTCAGTGCAAGAATTTGGGTATTCACCCTGTGTGAGAATATTCCACAATTCTACGTTTTACTCATCAAAGCCATCTGCATTGCAGACACATAAATTAACTAAGAGCACATGTCATTTGAACATAGTGTAAATACCCTATCTGGTGTTCATTCCTGCTGGGTGATCCTGTAAGGAAACTTGCCTGAACTGCAGTAAGCAGATGCCCTAGGTGGATGTCAGGTCTGTGTACTCTAATCTGGAGCAGTTTCTACAGAAGTGTCGGAATTGCTGTTGCCTTTACATGTCAGGAGACTGCAAGCTGCCCCAGCTCTCTTTAGAAGAAATCTTAGATATATTCTTCATCATTTCCCCCCACTGTTAGATCTACTTAATTTTTCAGAGCAGCAAATATGGATTCTTATTAACAGATCAACCTTGGAAAACATAATTAGCAATCATGCTTATGAAATGTTTCAGATAGGCAATTTCATTGTCAGAGCTGTCTGACTCGTCTCAGCCCCTGGCAAGGTGAGTTCTCCTCATGCAATCCCACATGGTACTACTGCCTAAGAGGATTTTCAAACACTTTACCTACTGAGGTCGGGAAGAAACGACTGTATCTTCAGAGGGCTTTTGGGATGGGCACGGTCATATCAGCATTTCCCACTAGGTGGTACTGTGGACTAGACCCTGGTGAGAGCCTGGCACAGCGGACTGAGATGGGTTTGGAAGGTAAAGACAATTTATAGTCTACACAACATTGCTTCTACAGTCCGTTCCAAAGGAAATTTCTTACAGCAGTGCTGAATAAGCAGCTACATGTTAAAAAAAATTGCTTCTAGTTAGTTGTGATGTAGTTCTTGTTAGAAAGAAGTGATTCAGCAAGTGAATTTCTCCTTCCTTCAAGACGACTGGTTTGTGCAAGTGGAAAAGGCACTGACTGACCACTCTGGCCCATTTGCAGCTATTTCTGTACATGTTCAGTGTCTACATAGGAAGAAGGAACAGTGAGGAGAAGGGTGCCCTTGCAGCCACCAGCCTCCTGCTCTGCATCAGGCAGAGAGTGACCAGTGGGCTGAGCAAGGTGAGCCTTCCCTGCACAGTGTTGTTTGCACACGTCTGGCACTCTGGGCCCGCTGCTGGGCAACCCAGTGGAGACACAGACATATTGGAGTGAGTCCAGGCAAGACAGTGGAAAACTTGAGAAGCTTCACCAAGGGGCTGGAGCACATGACTAATGGGAAAAGGCTTAAGGAGCTGGCCTTCTTCAGCCTGGATAAGAAGCAACTTTTGTGGGGAGGGAGTTATTGGCAGCTTGCCATTGCCTACATGGAGGTTATCGGATTTCATGGCAGGAAGACAGGGGACAAGATGTTATAACTGCATACAGGGAAAAATATTCTCCCCCTGAGAACAGTCAGGCACAGGTTTCCCAGAGAGGTTGTCCAGTCATCATGCTTGGAAGTATTGAAAATTGGACTGGATAAGACCCTGAGCAATCCATTCTGACCTCAGAGCTGGCCCTGCCATTGGGGACATCCTGGTGTCGCCTCCAACCTGAAATACATGACACCTCTGTCTAGTGGGTTAGTTATGTGTTCATCATTTCAAGCACAGTGTATAAATTACAGTAAGAAAATAATGTCATTCTGCTCTTTCTACTTTCTGCTCCATATAGAAATGACCTGCAAGTCCTTCAGTTTTACTGCTGCCTCATAAGCTATCAGCAAGTTCAGGGGTTAGTCAATGGAAAATGAAGCAGTTCACACAATAAATGGATGAATGAAATGTTAAACCATAATAGAGCAAGCCAAAAACAATTTAGAGGAACCTCACTTAAGGCATAAAACCAAAAATAAATGTTCTGAACACTTCAGAAGCAAGGTGCCTGCCAAGGCGAATATTGGGTTATTAGATGAAGTGCAAAAAGAGTACTCAGGGAAGGTAAGACCACAACAGAAACCTAAATTCTTTGCATCAAAATTCATTTCAGAGAATCTGAATATGGCTCCCACGTTTGACCTCTCAGTCTGTTTTTTAAATAAGGGATGAGCCTTAGGGATCATCTTAAACTGACCTGGCAAAATAAAAAGTTTTAGAAGAAACTAGAGAATAGCTGTAAGAAATAAATTATTAGGTCCTCATCCAAGGGTCCTTAAGAAACTCAAGGAACACCAGCACAATGGTGCCTCATTAGTCAATATGGGTGTCTAACCTTTCATTTAAGTGGGCTATGGTTCTAGGGGAAGGAAGAGTTCTCTCTTTTTTTACAGTCTTCTGTAAAGACTTTCTTCTAAAGCCTACTGAAACTGTAAACCAAAAAAATTCGATACTCAGCTATATTAAAAACAAGGAAGGTCAGCATAGATTTTTGTAAGTAATTTTAAAGAAATTATTTTTTAGCCTTTAAAAAAGCTTGAATTTATTGATGGAGTTAGAAAAATAATTTCATACAGTATACAGAGATTTGCAAATTGTGGGAAAAATTGGAGGAAAAGAACTAAGCTGTACAAGAAAAAATGAGAGAGAAAGAGAGAAATGGAGGGCGGGAATGAATAGTGTTGTGGTATTTTAAAACAGCTGAGGATCTCAAATTCCTATTTGACCTTAATCAAGGCAGGAATCCCAGGCCAGAATATTTGCTATGCCTCTTCAGTACAATGGCATACTTCTTTAAGGAGAAGTCTGCATTAATTTTACTGCTTTTACTATATTCAGGCGTACTGTGCCCAAGGATGGGTTATCTCTCAACCTGTGTCACCTTTATCCCTCTCTCTTACATGCTGCAGGATTGATCATCCTGAAAGGTAGCAAAGAGGTAATCAGCCAATTTGTACTTTGTCCTTCCTTCCTTCCTTCCTTCCTTCCTTCCTTCCTTCCTTCCTTCCTTCCTTCCTTCCTTCCTTCCTTCCTT
>JAWWMU010000001.1:40079647-40096525 GCA_035048155.1 Cinnycerthia olivascens
CTTTCTTCCTTCCTTCCTTCCTTCCTTCCTTCCTTCCTTCCTTCCTTCCTTCCTTCCCCCTCCAGCTCATCTGATATGAGGTATGATAGGGTAGATAAAATGAGGAAAAACATCCCTGAAACAGGCATTAGGAGAGAATGAAGAGTTTTTAACACATCTTGGCTGTTATGATCCAGTTCATATCAAAGAACAAACTGTATCACGCCTGCTTCTAGGGATTGCTTGGAGGAGGAAAAGCAGAATCACAGGAATTAATACAAATGAAAGCATCTTGACTGCACTTCCTGGTCAACTCCTGAAGTAATAAGAAACAGACCTGAAGGTTTCAAACTGATCACTTCTAGCACAAAGCTGCTTTTCAGAGTGAGCTGATGAGATGTGAAATGTGTGTTGCCACAAGCGAGACAAAATTACCCTGTCCTGTGTCTGTGATGCCAATGTAACTAATCCCTGTAAATCTCTTTTTGAAACAGTTTAAGGCAGATGTTTGAAATATGTTTTATTCTATCATTATTGAAATAATTATCTTTCCTTGGATGGAAATGAACAGGTCCAGAGTAGTGAAACTGGAAACCAGCCTAAGCTGAGGTAGTAGAAATCTGATGCAGATTTCAAAAAAGCAAGTGAAACATGGCAATTTCCTAAGCAATTAAAGTTGAACAAAATTAAATAAAGTGAAAGTTAAAAAATAAAGAGTATAAACCTCAAGAATTATTGAAGACTTGCAAATAATGGATTTGCTATGCTTTTTCAGGAATTATGGAGGGTTTCACTGCTGGAATGTGAAGCATCTGCAGTCTGAAAGCCAGACACCCACTGGCATCATACCAGATACCTTGAAGAGTAGTCCCCACTAAAAATCTATCAACTTGATAAAGAATTTTATGCCTTGTAAAACAGAAAATATTTGTGCAGTGGAATAATGCAAAGATGAGTCAAATTTAGTATCTGGGTGCTGCCATCATGAATGGAAGGTGAAAGTTGCTGGTTTAGGTCAGGACTACGTGTTAACTGATCCAGTGTGCTGCCACTGCAAATAGGTGGGGAAAAAGAAAACAAAAGGTAATGTACCCAGCAATAGGCAAAAGCAGTAAGGTAAAGCTGTGTATATTTCCTTCTCTTTCCTACAGACTAAAGGTTTTTTTCATTTTTCCAAAGGGCAGATTTCATTCCCCTTCCAGAAAAACATGTGTTGCCCAGGATTTCCCTGAATATTCCTGTGATACTTATATATGTATGTATAAACCACCTTCAAGTTGCCTGAAACGTTGAGGCTGAGACATACTTTTGAAAACTGGATTTTTCTTTCAAGATTCTTTACTTTATATATGTTTATGATATCCCCTCTTAATACTTTCCTCCTGAACAAGACAATCACAGCCTTTCAGGGTCTGCTGATAGGAAAAATGAAATATTTTCCATCTAGCCTTCTTCAACTGATTTTGCTAAGTTTTTCTGAATTCTGAACTACCTGTTTCCTTCTTTTCTAATGATCACGTGGTCACAAAGTTTCAGGTAACACCATGTCAAATTTTGGTTATATTCAATACCCATATACTACAGTAAATTGCTTCCCACAGGTTTCACATCCTGTTGAACAGCACTCTCCCAGTGCTTCTTCATAAACAGGACAAATATTTTAATGTGAAGGGTTGCCTATCTCCTTTCATTAAATTATGAGAGTTAAGTCAAGTTCCATTAAGCAAATACTTACTTATTCTTGTCATTTTAATTTAAAGGAACATTAAATTTAAATAAATATTTACAGATTTGAATTTATTCTTTCATTTTAAAGTTATTTATAAATAGATCATATTTCTTTTCCACCTACAGATGGAACTACTTTAGAGGGAGGTGTTTTGCAGAGAAATTTTTATTTTTCTGAAAAAGTACTCAAGATAAAAGAAATATTATTTCTTAATTATTCTGCAACAGTACCAGTTCATGGTGTGGCAGGGTCCCTGTGCTCTGGCTTTTTGAGTTTTCTTACCTCTGTCCTATTCTCCAGAAGATGACTTGAACTGCAAAGGTCTAGTTGTTTCCCAGGTGAAGAGACACTTCTGTTCCCCAGAGGTTTCAGCTGCCCAGAGCAGGCCCACACCCCTTCCCACTGCTGCCAGGCTCCAAACTTTTAACAGAACAGAAATGGATTAACAGAGAGTAAGAACAGACAGGAACTGTATTTTCTTTCAAAATTGCAAAACCGCTTTTATCTCTAGCCTATTATGAACTGTTTTTAACATTATGGAGGACATTTTCAAAGTATAGAAAGTGCCTTTTTGTGATTTTCTTGGAAAGTTAGGAAGGGAGTGATACACCTGTTGAAGGACTATCTTTGCACTCAGCTCAAAGCATCTGCTACTGAATGTTGCTGGAGACAGGGGAGGACAAGGAGTAGGATCCATTGTGTGGGTTGTTTAATCCGAGTGAAATTTTACAGTAGATTTCATATGATCAACTCAGCTGGTTGGAGCATGGTGCTAGTAATGCCAAAGTTGTGAGTTTGACCCTCACATTCAGTTCAGAGTTGGGCATGAGGGTCCTTTGTGGGTCTCTTCCAACTCAGACTCAGACTATTCTGTGATTTGACAGAAGTTATTTGTTGACCATATATTCCATTATGACCACCCTGAAGACCTGTCTGGGGCAGTGTCATTAACATAAATCATCAAAAGGAATAGTGCTGTGGAAAACTTGGAAAATTTACATGGACACTCTGAGCAGATGTAAGTCAACACATCTTTGTTTTCTTGAGGGAAATTGTGCTGATTCACATCAACTGATGAAATGTTTCACTGAGTTAATTTGACCTTAAACAATTCTGTGCAGTGGGGGCATGGCTCTGGTGAACAGCAGAATGTATTGGTTGGGGTTTTTTTGCTGGGGATTTTTTTGTGTTAAGAAATTCATGCTGATTTCTTTTTCCTTTGGAAAATTATGTTTCATTACAACATGACTTCTGAGAAGGAAAGTACATTGAAACTAGTTCCAAATAAGAGATTAAAAAAGGGTATTAGACTGTCCCTCTAGGATTGCTGCAATAGAGAAGTTTTTCTCTCTCAATTCAGAGGAATTTTCTGTTTTGACATCTGAACATATTCCTCTATATTTAAAAGAATACCATTATAAATGAAATACCAAAACCACCAAAGGATACCAAAATAAATTCAATTATATACCTGAGATCAATCTAATTTAATTTCTCTAAAAAATTATCCAATCACAAAATAAAATGTCTTCAATTAATACTAAAATTATGTGTCAAGACAATTTTCTTTGTAAACAATGATTTTATTTAATCCAAGATACATGACTACATTTTTTGTCAACTAGAGGGACCCATTCCTGTCATAAAATATAGTTTTCAGAGTCTGGCCAATTTCAATGCACATACTATAGCCTTTACTCCAAAAAAAAGTGACTACAATTTTAGATTCCTTCTGGATAAATTGTCTGCCAGCTTATGACTCCAAAAACTGTGGCACTGGAAATTCTTCTCCCAGACTATATCAGCATGAGCAGTTCAGCCCTATGATAGGAGATGAGTTGCAGGCACTGTCTTAGAGCATGTGCCCTGGATTTTCATGCTATTTGGTTTCTATAGATTGCTGCAATATTTGGGGTTTGTTCTGGATGCTGGAGCAGAAGTATAAAAAAATGTACTGTCAGATAAGCAAGGAGATGACCAAAAATTTCAAATTCAGTTACTAAAATAGCTATTGCCCACAGTACAAAGTACAGGAAACAATCTGAAACCACAGACATCAGTATTTCCCTTCAGAATTCAGAATACAGGATGTGATGTTTTGATAATTATGAACAGGACTTTGGAAGTCCTCAGGCTCATTAATCCTCTGGAGTTATGAACCTTATCAAAAATCCTGTCTTGTGATTTTAAGGTTTCTGTGAGGATTTGGTAGTCAGCAAACCCTAGGTCTCTCAAGTTTATGCTGAAGTGTTGACACAGGCTTTTACTTGGGAATAATACCAGCGTATTTTTCTGTGCACAAAATGACTGTCATCAGCATTTGAGTGTTTTCCAACCAAGTTATCTGGTCCAAACTGGGACCAGATATGGCTTTCACTTGGCCTGGCAAGCCATCTTCATCTGTCAGGATGTGACCTAAAATCCTGCTGTAGCTGTAGGTCCCAAGAGCCTTGCCCCAGTTCCCCACACCACCTAGGAGGGCTTTGGCACCAGCAGTCGTGGAACACTGGGCTTTGCTTACCACTATGTTGAGATCTTTTATTTTTTTTTTTAAGTGAAACTGTAGCAGTCCTTTCATCCTATGCTAAAATTAGTTTATAAAATAGGTGTCAGGAGCCATCTGAAGGCAGGTGAGCTGTACCAGCAGATAACCCAGGGAAGCAGAACTGTCAGCCTAACCCCAGTTCAGGGAAGGGCATGGGACAGATCACCCTGAGTGCCAACACTCAGCACACGCAGGACAACCAGGGGATCAGGCCCAGCCAGCACAGGTTTGTGAAAGGCATGTCCTGACTGACCAACCTGACCTCTTTATGTGACCAGGTAACCCTCTCAGTGGATGACAGAAAGGCTGTGGAATTTGTCTCCCTGGACTTCGTTAAAGCCTTTAACACCCTGTCCCACAGCATTCTCCTGGAGAAGATGGCTGCTCATGGTTTGGACAGGTGCACTGCTTGTTGGGTGAAAAACAGGAGGCTGCGCTCTGAAGCGCTCTTGGTCACTTTGAAAGACAACTGAAAAGTCACTGAAGACTCATGTGTGGAAATGTTGTATTGTGTTCAAAAGAATCCAACAAGTAGAGCCTTTGTAACTCAAAACATGTGGGATTTTTCCTCCTTTTCCTTTTTTCACTGACTTTTCTGTGCTGTTCAATGGTTCACAACACCTCTCAGTAGAAATGGGATGACTTGTTAAGAGCAAACATGTCATGCATGCCAAGCTTTGGTAGTAGGGGACAGATCTTTTAATGTCATCCAAACGCAGATGAAATGAATTGGCTTTGGAATTATTTTCCTTTAATTCCTCATGCCTCACTCAAAACTTGTGAGGTCCCCAAAGCAATAAAAGAAACACTTCAGCCACACACTTCATTGGTTTCTTCTGGTTCTTCTGGGTTCAAAGGGACATCCTGCCAGAAATAGTTGTAAATGCCACCATTCCTATAAAGGACAGTGAAAATTGTGTTTTCAAAATCCGTCAGTTGTGACCAATTCTTCCTAAAGACCTCTTGGGCTTTTTTACAGGAGGAACAGCTGACAGGGTATACAGAGGCAATAAAAACATTTAAAAATTGTCAATACATCAGGCCTCAGAGCCATGCAAGCTGCAAAGCCTCAGTAGCACATCCAGACCGTGAATTTTCATTGGAGTCCTGCATGGTTTAGAAGCAGTAAAGGGCACAGGAAGGGATCGAGGCTGTCAGTGCTACCATTGCCCATCATAATGAAAATGAGTTAAAAGAGGTGGAGAGGTTTCTCTGAAACTTGTGCACTGAGGAATGCATAACATAGCAGGAAAACTCAGTGCCCGCTATTCTTCCCTTGTCTCTGACTTTTCAGGAGTTTCATGCAATGGAGGTGACTTACCCTAATAAATTGCTCTATTGTGAACTTTTATGTTGCATTGAATTAGATTTTGTATTCTGTTTAACAAAGCTTAAGTAATAAATTAGTGGATAATTGAAAAATATGTCTTCCTACAAATATAGCTGATACTGGCAGAAAGATTCCAAGATAGAGCAGTGAGGCAATGTGTTAAAGTTACTGAATAATTGTAATATACAATAAGTATCATATAATGCATTCTCTGGCTTAATTCTCCATATTGATTTCTTTGGAAGAAATGGATAGCAGCAAGTGACAGTACAGAAGAATACAGCAGATGAAGCAATATAATTCAGGCAAATACTTTATTGCCACCATAGTGACAAGGTGAGATCAAGTATAAAGAGGTACAAGCTCATGGGTCAGAGTCAGGGTATGGCCTCACTTGCATTGTTGAAAACTGGATTAACTCCTACAGTGAACATAGGTGTGCTGCAAAAATGAGATCTGATGTTGGCTATGAGAAGTTTCATCCCAATGTACTGAGATGCACTCCAGCTAATTTGAAGCAGGAAAACTGTTGGTCCAGGATGATTTGCACCAGACAGTCTGACACACTGACTGAATGGAAACTTGATTAAAACCAAGGGCTATAAGAAAACGTTCAGTATTTAGCGTAAGAAAATAACAAACCAAAAATTGCAAAAAAACACATCAAGGCACCCTGAGGCCATATTTGCACCTTGAAATGTTGACTATTTTTGTATTATCACAGAATCACAGAGTCTTAGAGTCGGAAAGGTCTCACAAGGGTTATCAAAGTCCTACTTCTGGCCCTGATCAAAACAACCACAAGAATCACACCATGTGCCTGAGAGCATTGTCCCAGTTCTTCCTGGCCTCAGGCAGGCTTGGTGCCATGACCACTTCCCTAGGGAGCCTGTTCCAGTGCCCAACCACACTCTGGGTGAAGAAACTTTTCCTGCCATCTAATGTAAACCTCCCTTGAACAACTTCAGGCCATTCCCCCGGGTCCTGTCACTGTCATCGCAGAGAAGAGATCAGTACCTGCCCCTCTTCTTCCCCTGGTGAGGAAGTTGTAACTGCAGGGACCTTTCCCCTCAGTCTCCTCTTCTCCAGCCTGAATAGACCAATGACTCCAGCTGCTTCTTGTATGGCTTCCCCTCCAGACCCTTCACCATCTTCATAGCCCTTATTTGGATGTTTTCTAATAGCTTTCTATCCCTCTTACATTGTGTGTCTCTTCTTGTTCCTACAGCCTCACTTTGCCTTTAGTCAACAAGTGAAACAGGATGGAAATTGCATTTCCTGTAATATTTGTCCATGATGAAAATAGTGGTTCCCCACCTTGGTGGTTCTCTAGGCACTGCTTTAGGAAGCAGCATTATTGCAAGAAAAGCAGGATGCACTGTTTCTCTTCTCTTGCTGGTTTGAAATACATAATTTTCTGTACGTTTGTTCGCCTTGCTCACGATGCATGTTGCAATATAAATTTGGATCTTCCTAGTAATTTTTAAGGTTTCATCTGTGTCTGAATGATTCAGTTAAATCCAAGTTGCCCTTTTAAAAGCATAAGTTAACTTCTTTTTTTTGCAGAAATTGAGGAACTTGATACCTCAAGTATTCATGAGCAAAACTCCAGATGGATGTGCTTGGTGGTGAAATATTTTTGTCTTGTTAAGGAAAATGCATTAATGCAAATGTGAATACGAGAAGTTATAAACATGAAAGGTAATCCCATCTCAAAGCTACTTACAGAGACAGAAATTATTACCCAGTCTTTATAATGCTGTAAACTGTGTCTGATTTGAACTTCATTTTAAACTCCATAGTGAAAGAGAAATCAAAATTTTCTGTTAAATACAAAAGCTTAAATGAGAATTCAGCACACAGGAGACAGCAGACTGACAATATACAATCTCACTGAAGCTTGAGTGTGCATAGACTAGCACAGTTAATCAAAAACTCCACTCATCTGCCAACTCTTTATGCATTCATCAAAGCTCAGCAGAGAGTTATCAGCACAGAAGATTCATACATCAAGGCTTCAGCTCTGGCTTCCTTGACATCCCAAGTAGATTAGTCTGTGACAGATTTCTGTAGCCCAGAAAGCATCCCAAAGTGGAGCTACCATGGAGATGACAAGCAAATCCTTGGCATCTGATGTCACGTCCACTTGTTCCATCAAAGCCAACAAGATTTCACTGAGGTTATTGAAGTCATGCAGGTTTAGGAGCTGTGTTTTTATCCAGACAACATGACAGGACAAGTCCTCAGCAGCTCGATGCAGGTGATAACCTTTCAGAGACCACATGAATAAATAAATTCCATTCAGACTCCTTTCAAAACAGCCATGTGTCTCCCATGCAAACAGACCAAAGGAGGGCTGGATCACAAATAACTGCTCAAAAATGCTCTTTCTGTCCTCACAAGGTATCCCAAAGGAGATCACGAGGTGTTTCTCAGTGCATCAAGGAAGCAAGAGTAGAGTGATTTTCTCCCCACATTTGTGTGCCTCATGCAGCTGATGCTGGGCATAAACTGGCTGGATGCAGATGTTTTGACTGGGTGTGAAGCCAGGCATTAAGGGGTGTGCTGCCTGGGAAAATCCCATGGTATGCCTACATAGGAGGTCGGGCAGTTTTTCTGGCATAGGACTAGGGCTGAGGTAGAAGAAAAGACCAGCCCTATCTAGGGATCTCAGCACTAGGCTCTGGACTGGAGCAAGTGTGCCTGTCTTCCTCTGGGGTAAGAGAAAACCCCCAGCCCATTCATTTTGCTTCTCTGTGTGAGACTGCAATGTCTTTGTCTGCAAAGATACCATCATACCCCATTTTTCTGTGGCATGGGTGCAAAGCCACCACCTCTAGGTTTCTTCAGCCTGAAGAAGAGAAGGCTCTGGATAGAATTATTGTGGCCTTTCAATATATAAAGGGGGTTTATAAGAAAGATGGAAGGTGATCTTTTAGCAGCGCCTAACAGGACAAGGGGCAACAGCTTTAACAGCTACCTGAAAGAAGGTAGATTTAGATTGGGAATAAGAAAATTTTTGTGATGAGGGTGGTGAGGCACTGGAACAGGTTGCCCAGAGAAGATAAAACATCACTGAAATTGCCCAAGGCCAGATTGAATGGGGCCCAGAGAAACCTGATATAGTGGAAAATGTTCCTGTCCATGCCAGAGGTTGGATTAGATGAATGGTCCTTTCTGCCCCAAACCAATCTATGATTTTATGATCATTCCACTGAGAATTTGCAAATGAATTCAAGACAGTAAATTTACTAAAAAAAAATCTGATAGATTGTGGTAACAAGAAGTTAACAGCTAAAGCAAAAGCCATGCACACCAGCAAAGAAAATGAAGGAATTAGTTCCCCACTTCCCATGAGCAGGCAGGTGTTCAGTCATCCTTAGGAAAGCAGGGATCCATTACACAAGCAGTGACTTGGGAAGAAAAACTCCATCCCTCTAGATATGCCTCCCTTTTCCTCTCTTCCTCCCAGCCTTCTATGCTGAGCATCATGCCATATGGTCTTGGGTCAGTTGGGGTCAGCTGTCCCAGTTCTGTCCCCTCCCAAATCCAAACCCCCAGCTTTCTCATGTGCAGAAAAGGCCTTGGCTCTGTGTAAGCCCCATTTGACCATTACGAAAATGTCCCTCAGTTATCAATACTGTTTCCAGCACAAATCCAAAACATAGCCCGATACATAGCTACTGTAAATAAAATAACTTCTACCTCAGCCCAAACAAGCACACTCCCTTTTATACTTCCAATTATCGCCTGCATCCCATAGGTGAAGACTGAGAAAGTGTCTGCTTGGGGCTTAGCTGCCTGACGAGGTTGAACCACACTGGTTCATAGTGGTGTGATGCTGCTGGAAAGATGAGGCAGCAGCCAGACTTGTTTTGGTATTGCCTTGTAAGTCTCGTTAAGTGTAAGCTGTCAGCCAGGTATTAGAAAAGGATGATAGATCAGGGTATTGTAAGAACCTATAGAATGACTGCTTTCCTGTGCAGATGACTGGCCAAGCATCTCCACAGAGAATTCTATGCCCTGTTACTTCCTCCAACACACCAAGAAGTCTGAATTACATGGGTTGCAGTAGTCATGTCACTCACTCGCTCAACAGAAAGTAAATTCTCTGGAACTGATATACAACTTATACTAAATTCACACCACTCAAAGGAATATTTTAGTTGCAGGGAGTTCTCCATTTTCCTTTGGCAAAACTAAAATCATCAATACATAAACAATGAATCTACAAATGCTTTTATACATAAGCTTAGATTTACTGTAAGTGCTGGAATTATAAAGAGATGTTGGTCCCTTTTATAAAGCAGCAGATAAACTGTTCCCTTTAGGTTCCCACAGAATGTTTTTTTACAGACAGCTTTAGGAAATGTCAGTTCCAAAAAGACATAGCTTATAAAAATTATTGAAAGAACAGGCATAAATCTTCAAGACACTCAGAAGAATTTTCTTCTATATTGATACTCTGCAATGGACTGAATAGATTTTAAAGGTGTTTTTCCTCAGAGGTAGCTGCACTTCTAAGGTCTCAGACTAGTGAAGCCCATTCAAAATGGAATTTAAATGCACATGTAAGTAATGTAGTGAAAATAGGTTTTGGATAGTGATGAGGATAGATACATTAAAAAAAGATTCCTTCTGGAACCATGTCTATTTCCAAAGAAAAGCCTAATTACTGCACATTTGAACAGGTCACTAATTCAGTTAAAAATGGAAATGTAACAGGGTCCAGGATTATTTCAATCCCCTTTAGGAATGCAAAGTTCTTTAAAAACATATTTTACTTCCCCAGCTCACAGCTACCTCATCTTAAGAAGAGCGTCAACTGTTTAAATTAGCAATAAATTATGGAAGCCAAGAATTTGAGTCAACTGGGCCAATAATTCATTTACCAGAAACTGGCATTTGATGTTCATGTAAACATGTAAACACTGTAAACCCGTGTAAATTTTCTCTTCATATTTTATTTCATGTACATACAGACACACACACTTGTTTTAAAGTATTTCTTTCATCTAGCTGAAGGCTGTACACCTCTTAGCATGCTTGACCTGCAGTCCTGTTTGTGACCGGAGACTATGTCCCTATGAGTAGTGTGAACCCCAAAAGCCACTGTACAAAATGAGGTATATGGCTGGCAGTGATACCCAGGCCTGTCTGAGATGAGGAGCAGGGAGGTGCCACCAGCAGGCTCCAGAGGATATCTGGGTAAAGAGAAGTAAGACCTTCTACAACAACATGTTTCTGACTAGCATCACATTCACATTAACAAGTAGCTGGTTTCATGACGATTTGGAGCCCATCTCTCCCAAAACAAGTTAATTCCCAGGTCTAGCTGTGTCACAGATGGAGTCAAGCACCTCACTTGTAAGAGAGAAGATATGATATCCTTTATTGATCTAAATCAATGTCCTGGTTTGGCCTTAATTGGCCAATTTTTTAATATTGACACATGATTAAACCAATGAAAAGGGTGGATATACCTTTGTGGATATACATTTTAAGACAAGAATCCTGGGAATCTTTCTTTCTGATTTCCAGTTTGGGGGAGGTAAGAGGACAGTCTGGCTTCTCCGTGTCACCACGCCGGGCGGGTTCCCTTCCCCCCCTCCTGGCAGCTGGTGGTCTTTATGCCTTTCAAAGTTTAGGTCTGCTTTGCTCTTGGTTGGGAAAGCAAATCAAAAGCACTACATGAATTGGTGTTTCTGCCCGGTTTCGAACAGAAACTGACAAAACTAGTGAGTTAAAAATGTTCAATGGGAAATGAAACAGTGGTTTAACAAGGTTTGATGGCAAGATTAACTTGGTTATTAACTGAATGCAGGGTCAGAACTAACAGGAAAACCCACCTGTTGAGTTGTGGGGATCAGAAAGGACCCCTACCTAACTAAACTATTCTAAACTCCTTTTCAGAGAGGAACTTAGTTTCAATCCTAGTTCCAACTTGGTCAACAGTTTAGGTTTGAAGGATTATATATGCACAATCTTTTATATCACTCTGCTAAGATTTCAAAGTTTAACATGCTAAAGTTGCTAAATATTTCAAAGTTTAGTATCTGATGCTATAAGAACTCTCTAAACACTGAGAAATAACCTTGATGTGCCTACTCAAGGGGAGATCCTGGAATGCAGCCTGCTGCCATGTAGGATTGCTCAGGGGGCCCTGGACTGTCAACTACCTATGGAGAAAGGTGACTGACTAATAGTTGTATACCAGCAAGATGTAAGGGTCATCATTCCAGACCACCCTCAGCTACCCTGTTGACATCTGCTCCCCAAATTCCAGAGTGAGCTGGGTGCAACTATCACAGCCCTTACTGAGGGTTACGGCTTAATCCCGGAGTTGGGGGAGGACACTGCCACAAGATACTAATGTGATTTGGCTCCAAAACCAAAAGCAAAGGGAAAGGCAGCCAGACGGAGGAGAGCAGCAACATTGCAGACACAAAGGGGAACCTCAAGTTCCTTTTGCAAGCTCAGGCAGGTTCTGGTAGCACCCGCTGTGCCTGCTTTGCCTTGGCTACTCACAAGGCAGAGGTTGGATGCATCTGGGGTGTGAAAACCCCCTGTGCAGCTGTATCCAACCTCTGGGCAGCAACTTTTGTTTCAGAGAAAGACAAGCGCTCCAGTAACATGTTAGCGTCTGCTCTGGGCTCTTCAGGCAGCCATAGAGAGATAAATTCTAGCCTTGCCTCCCATTGGGGACCAGCTGGTGCCTTCAATCAAGGAATTCATTACTTGTGTCTTGTCTTTACCTGCCTACTTGCAAATGCTTAAGTGATAAGATTTTTCAGCTTTTCTAAAAACCAGTCACAGGTTTTGCCACTGTGATTTCCCATGAACAGGCAAAGCACTGCTTTTCACCCTCTGATTCATGTAGTTCATACCTGGACTACTCTTTCAGCTGGGATGAGAGGGTCATCCTGCAAGGCCAGGGTTTGCTTTTAGGGCAGCTCTCTGAAAAATGAGTGATATATGTTTTATAAATCATAAAATACTTCATCACTGAACCATTCTGTCATTGAGAATATTAAAATACGATCAGAGATATTTTTTGCAGCTATTATTAAATAGTCATTAAACATTTCTGGAAATAATACTCCTCAGGGATTTGACACTGAAGAATAGACTGTCAAGGCCTAGTCTGAGCCATGAATTAGAAAAATATGAACCTACCAAAAGCACTAGTCTTCATCATCAGTGATGTCTGAATTCAGCAATTTTCTACCATGCAGATTTTGGTCTGGGGTATGTGTCTCTGCACCCCTCACCCAGGACCATGGTGTCTTACAGGCACGTGTAGCACTTGGCATTGCAGTGCATCAAAGGAGACTGCAAAAACAGCAGGAAAATACACTTGAGGATCTCAAGGGTCATTTTTGGATTTAAAGTGGCAATTGTCCCTACCAGTTTTATACCTACAAAATAGGTCACCGTGCCAGTGCTAGGAGGCAGTGTTTGGGACCTCTGGGTAGTGAAGTGACACAAACTGTTTTGGGGCACAGCTCTCAAAATCAATTTGACCCGTCAGATGTACTTCATGGTGGTTTGACCTGTGCTTTGATGATGACTGTTTCTTGGCCAATTATGAAGGGAACTATCTCAGGTGGTTGTTTCGGGTATTCAGACTTTGTGTCTACCAGTGTCTCTCATTTAGACATCCAGGTGCTGCTTCTTCTACCCCTCAAACCAATCACAAATTCCCAGCAGCAGCTCAAAGTTTCTTCCCTGAATGTCACTGTTTTCATGAGATTGATAAAGACAATAGGAGGTTTTGTATCTCTTCCAAATCTGTTCTCTCCAGATGCAGAGGTAACAGTTGCACATCGTAGGAAGGGGAACACACAGCAGATTTTTCTATTTTTACCTGATTTTTGTATGGCTCCAGGAGAAAATGTAGTGCTTCCTGCTGTCCCTTTAAACTCTGTAGGGATTTTGTCTGCAGGGAAAATTCCCTCTTATTTACAGACTAGTCCAGATTCCCAGGGCATTCAATTTCTCATTCCCACTGCCAGAGATGTGGCTCAGTTGTAGCCAAGCAGTTCACCTGACTCTGCTGGAAGTTTTGGTCCTCTGCTCTCATACAGATTGTTCTGCTAAGGGAGAACAATTCTCCTTCTTAATGAATATGCAAAAAACCAATTTCCACACTCATAAGTCTCTCAGCTGGTTAGTTAAAAGCCTCCACTGGTGGTATACAACAGCAAGAAACACAGCTTGATTAATCCCCATCTACTGGTCTGAACGAAAACCTGTGCCATTTTGTCACATTGCAGAGACAGAGTCATCATAAAACAATACAGCTCAAAATGGCTCTCACAGATTCAGAAGGTTGTAATGGTATCCCCACTGACCCAAAATATCTGGGGGTATGATAATTTTCCTTTGCTAAAATGAACAGGGGATTGATTTTGAGATTTCATTGTTATGGAAATATATTCTGCTCAGGACAATTACGTTTGACTTCCCCCACTCCCCCTGAAGCATCAAGAATATTTAATATACTACACTGATTAACAGTGTTAGTCTCCTGTTTCTGGGATGATTTGTCTAGGTAATGGATGCATAGAGAATATGCAGAGGAGAAATTGTGGTGTTTCACTATGGGTCCTATGATCAGATTTTCCTGAAGAATTCCTACTTTTCCACAGGGGGGATTTCAAAGCATGAACATCACTCCTTTTAGGGCTCTGCTTAATGACATTGATGTTTATTAGTTACCCCGGCCCATGGAGACACCCATGCTAAGAGCAGACCTTGAACTGCTAGGTGGGATATAGGCCTGGATACAAGTTATCCATGGAAAACTTCAAGTATTTCGTCCCAGCCTGTGCATGTTCTTGGCTCTTTGTGGGGATGCTATGGGAAAGAGGTCTGGATTGCTGTAAGAGCCATCATGCCTGGGACTCAATAGAGAACAGAGCAGTTCCTTCACAGGGCCATATTTATAATTTTAACATGATTTGGAGCAAGGTTGTAAAAAACAACAAACATCAGTGACTGCTTAGTCAGATCTATCCATCTGAAGACACAGACAACTCTTTTTGTTTATATTGGGCCATCTGCTCCAGCAGTGCAGCTGGATTCTGCCAACTATACTGGAGCTACTGCTGTACCCTAGCTTCAGGCTCAAGCTCTGCCTTTCCTGTTGATTTTCAGCAGGCAGAAATAACAAGACATGCAAAAACAAGCATAATATCTGCTCTAATTATTTTACCATTTATTGTTTCATTATTTACTATCTTAGGGATAAGCATGCAACCACAAAATGTGAATCAGTTTGCCTTTTTTGTGGTTTTGCAGATTCCATGTTGAGGCTGAATTCCAAATCTCTTTAGAAAGAAATGACAACATTTCAAATCTCTTGTGTTTCTAAACAGTTTATCTGATTGTCTCCCTAAAACTATTGATTATGGAGTACATATATGTGTAAACATATATATATATATATATATAATTAATATTTGAACCTAAGCTTCAGTTCAATGTATGCCTCCATATGCAATACACAGCTGCATTTCCCACTCTGAAACTGTGTATTCCTTTATGTTAATGCCTTCTCCTCTTACATAATTTTGCTTTCAAATACTTCCCTGAAAGCAAAAAACCACAGTATCTCCATTAAAGAAAAAGGGAAAGCATAGCCTAAACATACATACCCCCCATCAATTACACATGAATAATATACAAAATTTTAAAATAAAAAATGATCCAGTTCTGAATAAGAAAAAGACTGAATAAGAAAAAACACCTGGAAGTAAGGATGAGATGGCATAAAATGAAACTTGTAATACCATAAGATGTCACAGTAAGTTTTTTTTTCACAAAACAACCTTAGGACTGATATTTCTTAGAGAAAGTAGTAGGGAAGGATAAACAAGAGCAGAGAAGATTTGCATGAACAAACAGAAACCTACACGGCTGTGAGTAGGATCAGGCAGAATAATGACTGTGTTTCTGACTGCAAGAGGACGCTAGGATACAATTTCTTTCTGACAGGAGCATCCTTGTGCACTTCATGATGGACTGTGCTTGTGTAAGGATTGAGTTTATGTTATGTAGCCTGCAAAGACTGTTGCCAACTAGAGTCAGTGACCCCACAGTCCACTCCAAGTCCTGTGCTACCATGTACTTCACTCTTCCTTTGCTGATCCTCTGACACCTACTATCCTTCTATATTCTGTGCCACAGATACTGTGCTATGTCATCTCAAAGTATGCCGTTTTTAGATACTTGTCTCAATCCCAGAGAATGACAGGGAGAAGGAAATTTTCCCCAGTCCCCCATCCCATTCACTTCTGTATACCACATATCTCCTGCCGTTTCTCTTGGCCAGACCAATGAAGAGTGATGGGATGACGGGAAAACAAGTCAGCTGAGATCTGGTCTGGTTCATCAGCTGAGGAATTTAAAAATTCTCTTTGCTTAGTGGAACATGATATATTCAACCATCCTCCCCAGGACATCTTGTGTTAGGACAATATGGGAAACCTGCCTCAAACTAGTAAGACCAAGAAGCTGAGTGTTATCAGATGCAGGTAAAAAACATTTCCTTCACTCTCTCAAAGGCACTCTCCTTCCCTAGATCTTTTCGTTACCATTTTAATCACAGCATAACTGTTCTTGTTCCTTCCTCCCTGTAACAAAGCAGATATAGAGTCAATAGACTGAACAGTAAATACATAATTGATGGCTTCCTGTGGAGTTTGAAGTTTTTTGAAATATATGATCCCGGTAGTCTGCTGATTTTTACTCAAAAGCGGGAAATATCTACACTATGAAAAATGCTTTCACAATGAAAGACTAAAGATCATGTCCTTTCAGATCCATGCATTTATTACTGCACTGATATTAATTCAAAAAAATAAATACAATTTTCACTTTCAAAAAGTATAGAACCATTTGAATTCTTTGTGAACACAACTCCATACCTGCAATTTTACCTTCCAAGATAATCTTTTGGCTGCTTTGACTTCACACAGTGTCTTCTGCGTAAAGTGCAAGCTAGTAAGGGTTGAAAGCAACATTGATGTTATTTCCATTAGAGTAAAGGTGAACTTGTTGCCCCTCCTCCCTGTGTAGGGACAGGTGGCCTGTGACATTCTGATGGGTTTATTCTGTTTGATGCTGAAACTCAAATACAGAACTTTGACCCTTTTCTCCCTGCTCTATTCTTGTCCTTTAACTTCCCATCCCCTGTGCCAATGAATTTTGAGTGCGACGAAGAAAGGAAACACTGCTGCATAAAGGGATGATAGATAAATAGATGGATAGATAGATAGGTAGATAGATAGA
>JAWWMU010000001.1:40098155-40110393 GCA_035048155.1 Cinnycerthia olivascens
CAGCCTTCTTGGAGGAACAATTTTGCTGTTTGTGTGTGGATTTCAGGAAATGTGGCTCAAGTGCTGTTGCTGTCCCAGGCAGAGTTGGGCTACTCAAATGGCTATAGGATTCCAGGCTGGCTTCTCACCCCTGAACAATGATGGTAACCGTGGCCTTGTGAACTCACTCACTGCTGCTGTGCCTGTATCCAGACTGTCTGTGACATATCTGAAGCAATTTCCACTTGTTTTCATCCTTTTCCCACTGTACCTTTCCTTTGTTGCTAAAACCTGACCTCCAGGTGACTTTCTTAGCCGAAGCAGAAGTGCCTCCCAAATGCTGATAGCTCCAGTCATGGTGATTTTCAGATGGCCAGTCTCATATTGAGCCCAGAGAAGCAGTCAGGGTAATGCCTCTATGTTTTACCAATGAAGAAGCTGGCACAAAGCAGGTGAACATCCTCATAAGGATTTTCAGCCCAGTAATCACCAAACCAGGTGTCTCATTACCGTGTATAATGAAATAGTATCTGAAGAAGAGGGGGAGACAAACATGTCATTCAAAAATCCCCCAGATTATGGAAAGCGTCCGCTAACAGGGCACCCAATTAGCCTGTGCAGCTTTATATTTTGCCCATCTGTTATTACTAATCTGGCCTCAAGTGTGCAGTTTAGTGCTGTAAACCTTTGGTAGGGACTGTTTTATTAAACACTGTGGCCTGCAGCATCTGCCTCCAGCTAGAAGAACTGTTTTGGAAACCTTCCAAATCACAAAAACAGTAGTTATATTTTCTGTGTCCCAAGCACACTTCTGGCCTTCTTGATGCTCAGTTTCAGGGAAATATATCCATATATCCATGTGATGTCTTGGAAAGAGCGAGTCTGCTCTGTAATTTTTATGCACTTGACTCTCCACCTGGCTGG
Source organism: Cinnycerthia olivascens (assembly GCA_035048155.1). NCBI lineage: Eukaryota > Metazoa > Chordata > Aves > Passeriformes > Certhiidae > Cinnycerthia > Cinnycerthia olivascens. The sequence goes on from JAWWMU010000001.1 coordinate 40,099,059, forward strand.
CTCTGCCCTCCATGTCAGTGAGGAGCTGGAAGACCAGAGTCATAGCTCCTCATGCCACACAAGGTCTGCTCCAAGCACCACCACTCATAGTCCTGTGCATGCTTTGGTTGCAAGACAGGAGATCTTCCTGAGATCTCAGTGTTTCCTCTTCTTCAGTGACCTCCCTGTTGTTACCATGCCCCGAGCGGCCTTTTCTCCCAAGCTAATGACTAATCCTGGTCTCTCTGTGAATACTCACTTAAGTGTCTTCTCTCACTTTTTCCTTTACCACTTCCTACTAAAGTGAATGCAAATAATTTCTCAGTTCCCCTTTTCCTCAGCAGGACATTAAGTGGTTTGCCAGCAGCATGGAAAGATGACTGGAAGCTAAGCCAAGGATCAGGAATCCAAAAGAGCAATGAAGATGCTGAGTCAGCACAAGGAAGAGGGTCCACAATACACACAAGTGTACTATGTCATGAAACACTGACCTTTATATGTCAGTCAAGCAGTACTGGAAGAGCTGGTCCTCAGCTGCCTCTTTGTGTCTCCAACAGCCACAGAAGCTGCTGCTGAATCCTCATCTGGCCAGAGTTTGTAAGAGAATTCACCATTTTGCTTAGCGCTGAGCACAAGCCCAGAGGATCTGCAATGAGGATCTGTGTGTACAATCAAAGTGTAAGGTGCAATAGTGTTGCATGCACATAAGGAGCACAATGAAGCTGTGAAAGAATATAAACTGTAATGAATGTTGCATAGGCATGTCCAATAGGTTTGTTTCCTGTAGTCATTCATCTCTGGGAAGCTTTTGGAATGTTAATGCTGTGAGTGTTTGAGACTAGTTAAAGGGACTTTTTTGTTATTTTGAGGACATATTTGGAGAATGCCTGAAGGTGATTGTTAGAAGATCTAAAAGTTGAGAGACAGAGGCTGTTACTTGAGACTTTCAGATGCAGAAACCAACTTCGTGATATGAAGGACATTTTTGTATGTTTTTTTCTTTCTGAGCTCACATCTTGCAGTAATAGTAATTCTTTGCTGTCAAAGTATCTAAAACAGACACTCCCATAGGCTTGTTGCTTTGGCCAGCTTAGAAGAAAATGCTGTATTGCTTTAGACAAACTAGAGTTCCTTGCTTTGTCATGGAAAATTCATCTACCAGGAGCTCTCAGTCACTGCTTTGAGGCAGCTTGCTTTCAAATACAATGGGGATATCAGCTTTGACATGTTCATTGCAGTTAACTGTATTGCAGAAGTGCAATTGAAATCAATGTCCACTGCTGAAGCCTTCCTTAGTCAGAACAACTCTTCTTTTGGAGATGGAAAGCATTTGCCTAAGTGAAAAGTCTGATGCACAGTTAGATTTGCACAAGCTTTCAGTAAGCTTTGAAGAATTTGCATGTCTCTTCTCCCCCTCTTCAGTAATTTAAATTTTTATGATCTACTTGCTGAACATACTGTCACATAAAAGATCTAAAATAAAATGTATCTTTCCTGTCAGTGAGCATATTCGAAGGTATTTTCACATCTCTTTTTAAGGCATTGGGAAAAAGTTGGACACAAATGCTGAAACCTACCTGGTGGTTTATTGGATAGATGCTCCATGATTTGCCTCAGAAAGTAGTCCAGAGTAACAATTTGCCCTTCCTAGACTACAGCTTTGCACCAGGAAGGGGCATCAGCCTTTGTCTGTGCCATCTGTCAGCCCTTACTCAGTGCCAGGGTCCAGCAGCAGCCACTGTGACAGCTGGCAGGAAGAGAGCATGTGTCAGTGAAGTGTCTTTATGTGGACAGCAGGAATGGAATAACCCCTAAATGGATGTTTGTGAAAAGTACTCTACAATATTTGCGTGTTTCCCGCCTGGACACAGATGTTAAGGATATAATTTTCCATGCTGAAATACTTCCCAGCACTCACAGTAATCAGGGCAATCGGAAATACTTCTGCATAGAGCAAAGAGGATTATGCTTTAAGGCATATACACACATAACACATGTTCATATGCTTTTATTAGCTGTCACCCATGCCCAAGGCCAAATGAGGCATGCCATTTTGCTTATGGACACCTGTCTTGGGAGGGAATTGTTCATTCACTGCTCATGGATGTGAACAAACATCTTAGACCAGCATCTAGGAATTTAAGGAACGAATTGTGATAGTGCACCCAGACAGATGTCAACTTGAATTATTCAGCTGTACTTCTCTCAGAGACTACTAGAGTCCTGCTGTATTATACACACCAGAGAATCTCAATCAGATAGCCTTTGTGATCAGTATCTACTAGAGATTGAGAAAATGTACATTATCTCTTATGTCAGTTCATAGTTATTAAATTATTTTTTCTGTCCTGAACTCCTGATTATACATAAAGAAAGATTTAGTTTTCTTCAATCAATACTTCTCATGATATTTTATGATAATAACTCATTGGATAATAAATGTTCAAATTTTCTGTCATTGTTGTGCTGGAGGGAAGAAAGGCATTCACAGTAAGAGAGATGACTCTAGCAAGCATACCAGCCATTTAAACTAGAAAGCAGTCTTTCTGCAAGTTGATCATGTTGCCATAATAAAAGTTCACCATCCCTGGTATGTTTATGGGAACAGCTGTTTGGCAGGATATGTAAATCCACAGAATCTGACAGCAACCACAATCACATGATGTGGGATGGAATCCCTTCTGCTCAGGGCAGTGACATCTCAAGCACACAACTGTGGACTGAATTTATAATATCCCTGAATGCTCAAGTAGTATCCCTGCAGGGAACAAAGAGGGATATAATCATGATACTTCCCACCAGAGGTTACATGACCAGTTTCCAATGGGTGTAGTTAAGACGTTATCAGTTGTAGGAACTCAACTTTACAGCAAGAGACAAATACAGAATCACAAAATTCTGAGTTGGAAGAGATCTGCAAGGATCATCAAGTCCAAGTCTTTAATGAATAGCCCATATGGGTGGTGGTCAAACCCATGACATTGGTGTTATTAGCACCATGTTCATACAAGAACACGGATTATGAAACATGATGATTTTTGCCAGCTTGGGAGAGAGTTATCAGTAGGGACCTAGCCAGAGTTGTGGATTTTTGTATGCCATGGGCCCAGTTGTGTGAAAATGTAGTGTCATGGTGGAAAGATGAGCTAAAAAAACAGTGATCACTTTGACCTTACTGCTGACAAGAAGCTCAGTCCACCTCCCTGGGGAGTCCCTCTAACCTTCAGATAGACAACCAGTGTGCCTTTGAAAGGTTGCCTGTGCTTATGATGGTGTTGAGCAAGTCCTGTAGTGGAAAATAACTTCAGTGGCTGATACTATATTCTTCTGTAATACCTGCAAATTGAGCAGAATTCATCATCTAGCAAAATTGGACTGAACTCTTCAGATCTTTTTGCTTTTTGCTACTGTAGTATTGTGTTCTGTTTGAGAAGGAGAGATGTAGATTGTGATTACACAAATTTACTTTCCTACTGCTGATTTTAGTAAAAACTGTTTATTAGCACAAAAGAAGAGTCTGACTGGCCCTCTCTGAAAATTTGCAGAAGAAGAAGACCATGTTAAAATGGCCAGTTATTTCCCATGAAACAGAATGGATCGCTAAAAGGACTGCCAGGAACAAATATGTAAAACTGGGATTTTTCCCAATCATAAACCTGTAAGAAATCCCTGTAAGATACTCTCTGCTCTTTTTAGGACTCCTGAGACTGACCGTGAGGAAGATCCAAGATGTTCAATGGCATGATTGTCATGCTCTACAATTTGATGTCAAAAAGCAGTTCAAAGGTGTCTTTATAAGGCAAGGAATAAAGTATACACTTAAAACCCCCAAGAATCCTATATGTCCTTGGAACATACATGAATATTGCTAAACTCAGGATGAGGTGAAATAAAGTGAATTTATTATGGATTTTAGGTTTCTGACTGATACCTACATACTAATGAGACAGACTCATTAAATGTGCATAGATAGGTAATTTACTTGGATATTTTGGAGGAGGAACTTATTCAAAGCAGAAAGGATATTTTATTCAGAAAGGTTTGATGGTAAAATATTTTTTCCCAGTCAAATAAGGTATGACTGAGAATTTTCTCTTAATTAATACAAGTAAAACTAGTGAACAGGGAAATTAAATTCCTCCAGAAGCAATTTTGCAGATTTGTTTAGCCTAAGGTTAAAGCTTCATTTGAGGAAAAGGGAGGAGTATAGGAACTATTACTGTACATGCTCTACTAGAATTCTAGGGGAATTATTGTTTTATAATAGAAGATCTATGTCTAGTTAGTCATGACCTGGGGCTTGAGTCAGAATATTTCATGTGAGAACTGATCTTAGCAACAAGACAGAAACCAGAAAGTCTTCAGCCCATGCTTGGAACACTCATACATGGATCATCAGCAATCCTGCCACGTTTCATATTCAGAAAGTTATTCCAGAATTTCAAAGTGAATTATTCTATTCAATGCAAAATTTGTGTTGGTTTGGACTGCTTCTTGTTTCCCTCCAAGATCTTGTTCTCCTGATTGACCATGGTCTGCTGTATTAGCCAAAAAATTTTTTTGAATGTGGAAGAAATAGGTATGTAAAAAATGTGGGTGGTTTGGTAGTTGGATGGTCCAGAGATTGTTACCCCTGGCAGTATGGATGGGACTGCACCATGTCCTGATGCCTTGACTCAGAGTGATGTTTGAGGACTCTTCCAAAAACCCTCTGCTTTCCACACACCTTCACGCTTGGTTGTTTCACCCATGTGTTCCATTGCAGGGGAAACAGACACAGCAGGTTCCCACAGATTCAGTCCTCTCATTGTTTCACAATTCAATATGAACTCCAAAAGCATTTTAAATTATAAATTATCTGTGACTCAGAAGGGGTGAAACATGCCCTTAGTTATTGCTGAAGAGGGGCTCGTGGTGGCTCAAAGTCTCATGGGCCCCTCAGGACCCATGCAGGTACAGGGAGTTTCAGGCATAGTCCCAGGCTTTGTTACTTTCCATGTGAAAAACCATCCTGACCAGGTAAAACAGGTGTCAACATACTTTTCACAGTGTCACAGGCATGTGAGTCAACATTTAAATGTGGCTGTGAACCTTTTCATAAGCCTAGATTATCTGAACTGCTTTCCTGTGCCCCAGGGCACGGTTAGGAGAGCTCCGTGCTAGGAGAGCTTTTGCCTGGAGGAGCTCAAGGCTTAACATAGTCCAGTGCATAAGGACATCAGATCTGCACCAATCAAGCCACAGTGAAGCCTCTCTTAGCTTTTTCTAAATGATGATCTTGTGGGTCCCTTCCAACTCAGCATATTTTATTATTCTGTGATCCTGTAAACAATACACAATACAAAACTGAGCAAATGAGCAATGCATGTATGGACTGAGCAGTTGTAAATTCACTATTCAGCCCAAGGATTATCTAGTGATGTTTGCCATGACATAGGAAAAAGAGGCTGCCCAGGAGCCATTGGGGCAAGACTTCGTTTGCAAAGCCACAAACAGAAAATTCTCCTTAGGGACTGGATTTGTCTTGTGTGCTGGGTAGATTAGCAGAGCACATATGGATGTCTGAGAGAGAGATGCTGGTATGAACATGTATTTCATAGCTGGCCTGTGTTCCCAGTCGTCACTCAGCTCAGACTTTTGGTCATCAAATTTAGTAGAGATGTGTCAGAATATTGCTAAGCCAAAATGAACTCCTAAGAAAAGCAGTGGAGCAATAACGTGTGCCAATAGTGAGCTCCCAGACCCTCGCTGCCTGTGTGGAAAGATCATACCCTCTATGGACCACCTCTTAGGGCATCTCAGCCAATGCATCCATCATCTTAGTCTGTGGATTACTCTACAACAATATTCAATTCCTGTCTTATTTTTCCTGTAAAATCAAAGGTTGAAAAGTAACTCAGACAACCTGTAGTCCTACCTCCTGCTTGCTGTTAAACTGAGAATCCATGGATGATCTTTTCTGATTTCCTTTCCACTACATTTGGAGTATATCTGTGTTGGAGTTTGGGGTTTTTTGGGTTTTGTACTTGTTTTGGTTTGGGTTTTGTTTTGTTTGTTTGTTTGTTTGTTGTTTTTTCTTAAAATGCTTATGTTGTATTCAAATGCTTAATTATCTTAGAGGCAACCAGAATTCAAGACTGATGTTGACACTGTTCTTTGTGAATTGGCCTATATTTTGGAAAAAAAAATGGGACAGTGAAGGAATTGCATCACGCAAAAAAATATGTCTCATCTCAAAGCTCTCTGTTGCACTCTGTTTAAAAAACCTTGGAGACTGATGTCTGCAATCTCTATTTTGTATAAAGGTATCATTTGTGTTTTTAAAAGCCTTTTTTCTCCAGGGAGGAGACCAGTCAGAGGAAATGTATAGAATACAAATCAAAATTAAAGGAAATGAATAGGGAACAGAGCTCAGTTACTTTTCTCCAAAGATCATATTCCTGAGGATATTGTTCCTAGAAATATGGTATTGTCCAAATGAGAATATCTGCTGTGTGAGTGTTTCCTAGGGCAGGTACTCCATTGCTCCTTTCTCCACTGCCTTTTCCTCCCTGGAATATCTGGCAGCTCCACCTCTAGCCCAGCTGCTGACCCATATGAGCCACAGCTTCAGGCTTGTCTGTGTGGATTTGCCATGTCCAGCCCTTGGTGCCACCCATCTCCCTTTTTGGGAAACAATCTATCTTTGTGCCTATTGTCCCATGCTGTCCCAAGCCAAAGTTCACACATTCCCAATCAAAGTCAGGCACCCCTTGTCAGGTCCCAAATTTTATTCGATTGGGTGCTTCCCACAATGTCAGGTGCAGTCTTCCAGCCTTTGAATCATCCGCTCCATCACCGTTCAAGCCTGCACAGTGACCACACGTAAATCAGTGAGCTGCATTATTTAGCTGTGAGTGTTGACCCAGAAGGAGACTTCACCAGACTGAACCCATTAGGCTGCATGATTTGTGAGGAAATACTAAAGTGACAGTCTGTTAGAGCAAAAATGTTTTACCTTTCCTGATTCACCCTGTCTTACAAGATTGACTGATGCAGATGCATCAGCTGAAGGTTATTTGCCAGTGAAATTTTATATTAACACAATTTTTTTAATCAAAATTTTGAGAATTAAAATCATTTACTAATGTGGAAGACAGAACACGTATTTAATAATTTAATCTGTCATGTAATATTTTAAATAAAAAGTTTTCTTCTTAAAAATTCCTTGCTATCAACCCTTAGAAAATTTAACTAAGACCTTCATCTGTCTTTCAAGGCAGATTATGTGGTACACTTCTCCATTTATTTCCAAAGATTGTGTACCTGAGAATATTTCTTTTCACAGACCTAGTAAGGAACTTTCCAAGGACTGGTTCTTTCTTGCATACAGTAAGCAAAACTTTGGAGGCCTCAGCAGATGTAAAATAATGAGGTATTGCATGCAAATGAGCCTTTGATGTGCACTGTAGCACTGTTCTCTCTGTGTCTTAAAAAAAAGCATGTGACTGCAGATGCTTAAATTTTTAAAGTGAATCATCCTTCTATGACAACAGATTGCATGAACTGCTGGAAAAGTCAGTTAATATTTTCTTGCAAGCCCAGCAGTCTTACAGGTGACTTATGTTATTTGTTTTCATGAAGATCTCACCAGGATAAAATACCTGTGCTTTGAAATTTTTCTGCTGAAAAGGTGTTTTCAATGTAAATGATTTGTATTAGTCTGGTCACGTTCCCATGTGCATTCATCTTTTTCACTCAAAACTGTAAACACAGAAAATTATAGACTTCAAAATCCAATTGATTTCACTTTGTTACCATTATTCAGTTATTGCTGAAACCATGACTAGGATCCCTGGTTCACGTGGAGGGTTGCACAGGAGCTTGAATTTTCTACAGGTCTGGAGGTTTGAAATGGGCCTGATGATTTCAATATTTCCTATGCTATACAGCAAATCTTACCAACTCATCAAATCTCTCTTCTGATCTCTAAAGTATGCAAAAGTGATGACAGTTCATTTACAGTTCATTAAAATAATGGATTTAAGGTTGTTGGTTCTTACAATATTTGTTCTTCCATAAATCTGTGTCTTCTGTAGGAAATGGGCTCACATAAAGAGCTTCAGAATTATAACAGACCTTACACAGGTCATGTTTAAATTGCAAGGCACAAGCAAATCCCGTCTTGCAGGTGGTCAGACCTTACTTTCAGAAGTATATGTAGAAATGAGATCTCTACATTACGCAGGGTTTCCCCTTTATCATAAAACTTGCATATTCCTACCATCCAAGTATTTAGCTTTCCAATATAATTGACTGTTGTACATAAAAATACTCTGGAAAATAAAGATATGCTATTTCACTTTGACTGCATTTTTCCAAAGGAAAGTAATTACAATAGCATTTTTTCCTGCATTTATTCTCAATGGAAATCAGTCTGATAGTCATAGCCTAAACGGACATTGTCTTCCTGTTCCACAGCTTTCCTGGTTTTATTGAAACACAATCACAGTATGGTTATGCTGAAAAATGTTCATTTTTTCCCCCTTTGTAAAATATTCTGTCAGGGCAAAATCAGGTATTTTTAAGCTTCATGCTCTTCAGTATTTCTAATGACTATCCCCTGCCCATTTTGTCTGCAAACGTACTGTTAGTAAAAATTGCTTTCTTTTTCTATTGTCATGATTGTTCAATTAATTATAAAAAATACACTGATTGTCACCTAGGGTCTACCACTTTTAATGCTGAGTGGCTGATAGCAATTTGTCAGGAAAGTGAATTTGAACAGTTATACCTTAGGAAAAGAAAGGAGGAATACAAGAGAGAAATTAGTGCTCACAGAGCACGGTTCTCCTGGGTGTAGAGACACAGTGCTCAGTATCTCTCTCACATTGCAGTCTGCAATGGATCTTAGCAGGGACGTACTGAGAGCCACCACTAGCAGCAAGGTGGGGACACAGGGTGCACACAGGCTGCTCCCTATCCCAGCTGAGCTGATTCTCAGGAGACCAGGGAATGACACAGACAAAGCCAATGCTCAAGACTTTAGTACTGTTTCAGCACATATTCCCACTCATTACTGGTGGTAGCAATGGAAGGTCTTCAGAGATCTTAAGGTGATGGTGTCAGATTGAAATGTCATGAACTGGGGTAATTTTTGGATGTAACCCATTTCATTCAGAGACTTTCCTTCGAGGTATATGTTTACTGTTAATACATACTACTGGGAGATGAGTAATGGGTTTTGTTCATTGGTTGGATGTTTTGGTTTATTTCCTTGGTTTAATATTTTTCTCCAGGCTTCAGACTGGAAGTTTTTCTGAGAATGAACAGAGATCCAAGATCCATGGTTTTCCTGACTGGCCTGAACAGTTAACGAGCTTCAGGGCAGGTCTGCCATTCAGAGGGAACTGGAGAGGCTGGACCGTGAAAATAGCAAAAGGGCTGTAGCATCTTACATGTGAGGAGAGGTGCAAGAGCCAAAACTTGTAGCCTGGAGAAGACTCTGGAGAGTCTTATTCAGTGTCTCAATACCTAACCAGAGCATGCATAGAAACCAGTGTTTGTGAAGAGGTTCTATGAGACACTGCAGGAACAGATATGAGTTGCATTAGGAGAAAAGAAAATCTTTACACCGGTAGTGGTAAAGCACTGTCATAGACTGCCCAGAGTGGTTGTGAATCTCCATCCTTGGAGAACTCAGCTGTCCAAGACCCCAGACAACCTGATCTGCATAGGAGTTAGCCCTGGTTTGCACGGCAGTGTTGGACCAGATCACTCCCAGCCTTACTATCCAGCCTATGTGATTCTGTGATTTTAAGATCCTGAAAAGTCAGCTGTCAAATCTGTGGTTTCAACTGTGGAGGAATTTATAAACTGAGTGTTTTGGTTCTCATGAAAAGATTTTTCAAACTAATGAACAAAACTTGTTTATCATGTGAGGCGTTTGAGTGAGAAAACTTGAATTAATCAATATGTTTACCAGTATGTTCCTTAGAAAGGTGGCTTTGGTCTGAAAATTTAAGCAGTATAAAGCAGAAATGAATTGTCTTTGCTAGTCATTCTTAGATCTTCATCATTGGCAAGGGACATATTTCATGGATCTATGAGCTTCCTTTGTTATCTTGGATAGGGAGATAAATTTTATCTATAATCTTTGGCATGTTCTGTCCTGCTGATGTGACCTAAGGAATTACTTTTTTAGAATAGCATAAGTTAGTTTTATTTTTTTAATAAAACATTTCTTTCTTATTTTTTTTTCCATATACTGTGGGTCTGGGATGTTGCTGTTATTTTTTTCTTTCTTCCAGCCTGACAAAATGGTGCCTGTTCAGTGGGGAGCAGCATGTTACATGCTTCTGACAGTATTGACAATAACTCATATGATCTCCTCTACAGTGTTCTGCTTTCTTATGACTCTGACAAATCTCTACCACTTTCTGCTCAAGTGCCACAATTTTAAAAAGCAATGTGTTCCTGTGTCACCCCAGGAATGTGCATTTGAAACAAGCTCTATCTTGGAGCTGTCACAACCTGAGACCACAGCTGGTTGGGCTGAAGGAGGGAGACAGGTATGCACTAAACATTTTTACTGTTTTGCTGTAGAACTCCAGGCTATTATCACTTGCTTCCTAATTCACTAATCCATTCACTCAGTTTAAGCCTTTGATGTATTATAAACTGTTGTACCTAAACACTGTGAACAGTGATGATAAACACTAGCCTGAAAATAACCATTAGCCCTGATATCTGTGGTCAGCATGCTCTCACACTTCCAGAGCCTGAAGGTTAAATATTGCATTCTGCAGTGCCAGCCTATCTCTCATGCAGCTGATGCAATTCTCCATAGCCTATTAATTTCAGTCTTTCATTTTGTTTTTTCATTATGAGATAGTGTAAAAAACTGTTGCCCATATCAGATTTTTAAAATGAAACCTAATCAAAGCACTCTGCGTTCTGCATCCAGCTGCACAGTCAAGATGCTTTAGCAGCTTGGTGGCTCAGGGTAAAGGCTGACATTTGAAAAATATTCACATCATTCTAATGGTAAGCGGGTAGGTTGAACAAACAGGAGAAAGTTAGCTATGGAGGGGCATGAAGGGAATTTAAATTGACAAAATAGTCTTTTATTTGAAAAAGCCAAAGACAAATCTGAATACAAAGTGTTTCCATTAGCTTTGGGGTGTAGAGGAAAGGGGTTCTTTCTTTTTATTTTTTTCTTTTTCAGGAGCAGAAGAGAAGTTGTATCTTGTGGAGGCTGTGCTTGCTAGCTTTGTGCAAAGAACAGAGAAGAAATTAGGAAAATTATTATCTTCATTGCAATAAGCCTCCACCAGGAGACAAAGAGGAAAAAATGTTTCTCCTTTGTTTATTATTT
>JAWWMU010000001.1:40123650-40169608 GCA_035048155.1 Cinnycerthia olivascens
CAACATTTCTCCCATCAAGGGACTGAGAATGGGCAAGATACTGGGAGGGGACACAACCAGGCTCAAATTAACCAAAGGGGTGTTCCATACCTTATGACATCAGCTCAGATATAAAAGCTAAGAAAAGGAGGAAAATGGGGTACTCGTTATTTGCAGTGTTTACATTCTGGAGCAATTGCTACGTGTGCTGAAGCTCTGCTTTCCAGGAAATGGCCGGACATTGCTCGCTGGTGGGAAGTAGAGAATAAAATTATTTTTTTTTGTCTTTGCTTGTGTGTGCACAACCTTTTACTCATACTTTAGCACACTGTCTTATCACAATCTACTAGCTGTTTTCCATTCTATTTTCTCTCCCTTGTGCACTGGGAAGGGGAAGTGATAGAGAGGCTTGGTGAGCACCCAACCAAAGTCAAACCACAGCTAAGGAAACTGCCCTGTCTGACCATCCAGGAGCCACTCTGGCAGTCACACTCACACCTGAACTAGAATGAAGCCCCTTCACAGTGACACACCCCACACTCACACAGTTGGACCATGTTTCCTTACCAGCTTGGCCCCAGAGTCTCTGACCTTCAAATCGTTAAAGTAATTTAATCACAATGCAATAGCTAAATAACAAAGTAACAGCTTGAGCTGGGTGCTTCCATGGAGGAAGGAACATATTTCCTATTTATATCTACATATACACACATATATATACACACATATATATGCACACAAACACACACATACATATATATATATTATATTATACATTTTAAAAAAAGTATGCATATACTCTTAAAGCCTAAGGGTGGGAAAGTCTGGAGGTGTCAGCTCCTGCTGTGTCTCTGAGTGGCAGTCACACAGCTGTGCCACAAGTCCCCCTGCCCTTTGTTATGCAAAGGGTTAACAATTCATGGCCTTTTGCCTTGGCCTCTGGCTCCTACTCCCCAGAGCTAAACCTGCAGCTGGAAATGCATCTGTACATGCAGCTGCCTGCACTGAATGTATTCTTAAAAACCCACCTCAACCTGATAACAGAAAATTAGTCTTCTAGTTTGACTTTTCTTTAGATTTGTTACCAGAAATGTAATATTGAATTTTTCTTTGAACTATGCATTTTTCTTTAAATTATGTAATTTTACATTTAAAAAGATCCCCTCAGTTAAACAGTGCAGAATTTCACCGAGTGCTGACAGATGAGAATATCTCATTGTGCCTCTGGTAATAATTAAAGACATTCTCACAGGAAAACAGGATTACAAAATCCATGGCTGAGCTCTTCGGACATCCATTTCAGTTTTCCCTGTCCTTAACACAACCTTTCAAGACCCATGTTTCTCTCACAAGGGTCTGGGTGGACTCTGTGGGTTTATGGGTTTCCTGGCACTCAGCTGTGGAGACAGAGCCTTACTGTGCTTTATGCTGTGCAAGCAGATGCCTAAGACCCATCTCTTCAGCAGACAGTGAATGGAACCATGGGGACAGACACACAGCTTAGGAGCTGCTGGTCCCGTGAACCACCTCCAGGACCTGGCACTCCAGGACAGGATATTTAACAAAGAAGGAACAATTTTATTTTAAAAATGGGTGGCAGACTTAAAGGGATTCAGGAGTGACAATAGTTGTTCCACCTTTCCCACAAACTAGTACTATCTAGTGCAGTGTGCCCTATTTAGATGATTGCTTTCTCTATTGAATTTGTGAAAAGATATTGACTAAACAGAACCGAAACTGAATTTGGAGAGACTAAAATTTTGCATGAACTGGAAAACTTGGTCTTCATTAAGATTTATTTTTTTTGTTAAACTAATAAACTTATAAATAAAACCATAGATATTGGTTTTTAGATTAACGTAAGATTGTCCAGTAACAGAGATACTTAGGGTTCTATTCCATCACAGAGTCAGAATCTATTAGTATAATTCTTTTGGTAAAAGGCCTGGAATGTAATGGGAATTGTATTAAAGCCTGTCCCTAAATTCAGCAGACCTCTGTATGAATTTAACATATTCTGTCTACATACTAGAGATCCCTTTTAATTTCTAAGATAGCAAAAATCTAGATAATTGTTAATACATGCCATATTCATTGCTCTAGCCAAACTAATGGTTTTACTTCAAGAGACTTGCCTGTTTGTACGACATTGGAGCCATGCAAAAAATTATTCTGCAACATTCTTGCTGGAATATCTCCTAGACTTTCCTTATCTTTTTTTTCACTTCATTAAATCAGCTACATCCCTGCATTAAATCAACCGTACTCCAATCATCGTCAACAAGAGGAACTCTGCCCTTTGCTATTAAAGCATATGGGCCACAATCTGTTGGTATTATTATATCTGACAAATATAAATTTATTAAATCAGAGGGCATGAGTTTTTGCCTTCCTAAATAATCTTATAGTCTCCCTCTTGCTACTTTCCATTTCTTTCAACAGCAGTCAAATTATCTTTGCCTTGCAGTAAAGTATGACATTTATTTGTCTAAAATAATAATCTACACTCCAAATTACTTTTCCTCTGCGTGAGGTGCTTTACTTCATGAAGCTTGCCTAATCTCACCATCGTAGAGAGTGAAAAAGGAGAACTGGAAAGGACCTCGAGAAGCAACTCTTTGACCTGCCCAAAAGGTCCTCTGTTTTGACACAGAACCAACGTAATGTAGTGAGAACAGTGCAGTCAATTTTCCACTGCTTTTATTTTCCTCCTAATGATATTTTGAACTGCAATAATTAGGCATACATAGTTACATCAGTTTAGACTTACATTGCTCTTAATCAGTTGATTTGGATGGCAAGATTTCAGCTACATATTTGCCCTTAGGTAGCTGTGGTAGAAAGAATAACAGAAATGTAACTGAAGCTTGATTTTCATTATGCCTTTGGAAGAAATTTTTATCTTTTTTACTAAAATTTGCTCTCATTAACACATCAAGCTTGTTTGTTGTAGCCAGTGGGGTCATACAGAATATTGCTAAAAGCAGAATTTGGTTTGTTACATTCACAGCACCTTTTCAACAAATATTTGATATGACAAGATGATATAGTTGTACCGGGTCTTATCCATGAGAATGGCAGAAGAAGCTTCCGACAGAGTTGCTTGAGACTTCTGAAATCCTTCTGCCTGAAATGTGCAGAGCTCTGCTTGCTTCTTTTGCAGAGTCAGGGCTGAAAAGAATCTATCTTGAAGCTTTTTACTGCTTATTTGGTTTTATGCTACAGCTGTAAACTCTGTTCTTGTTTTATTTGCTGATCTGTTTTATTAAGTGCCTTCTGATGAACAACAAGAAGCATGTAATAAAAACCATCTGCAGTATGGTGGCAGCTTCCTTCTCTCAGACCTTAAACCAATTCCTGGTGTGTTGCAATACACAATCCTGTCTTGCTTCTAATACTTGTTACTGAAATGTTCATCTGCTCCTGGCTGGCATTTTTGGCTGAATTTGGATTGTGCTGCTATTAGAGGAGACACTTCCCTGGGAAAATTTTTTTAGCTCTTTTGCAATCTCTTCAACAGCATATTCCACTAGATAGGTCCTCACCGGAGTAAATGTCGTAGTCAGATAAATGCACAGAAGAACGAGACAGAGTGCATTTGGTAAGAATCTTCCCCTTATCTAATCACAGCAGATGTAGAAGTTCTGATTTTCCTCGCTCAGCACCTGTGTACCACATGCAGTGTTTTATTACACAATCATGACCCATTTAGTCATAGCCCTCGCCCTTGCTGGAAAATTATCCACTAATAGTGTACTATGCAGTCAAATTTTAAATTACTTCCATGAGAACTCCTACCAGGTCTAATCCAAGAGGACCCACTGTGCTCCTCTATTTATGCTGGCTGGAATGGAACACCAGAAGTGCCTGTTCATCCTTTAGGCAGTGTTGTGGTGAGGTCTGGGTGTTAGGGAGTGCTTGCAACCAAGCTATCCAAAGACCTGCTGCTCCATGGGATTTAGTCTTCTGGGAAAGGAGTTGTACTTTCATGATACACCATGAGTGAGGTGAGGTGTTGTACAGCATTCAGCCAGGGAAGTGTCTAGGTTTCTTGAAGTTTACTTTTTCTCTCTAGCTATTGACAGCAGGTCAGGCAATGCCTTCCCTGACACTCCTAGAAAATTCACAACTCTTGCCAATGCAGAACCTGTCGTCAAAGATGTCATTAACAAAGATAGACGTCATCTCTTTCTTAGGGAAGAGAACTGAAGATGCAGGAACTACTTGTAGAAACATTTGGCTGGAGGTTTTAAAGACAGGCAGTGCAATTTAAAAGCAGACTCTAAAGACTCAGAATTTACAAGGGTTTAAAACTTTGATGAAAACTGATGTAAATGATCCTGGCTGCTGTAAACGATCCATTTCTGTTACAACACCTTCACAAGACTGACCTTGCTTTCTGGTTCAAACTATTTCAACTAAATATCAGGATAATGAATGAGATACTAATCTATTACAGTTCAAAATAATCTAAATTCATATTGCTAGGGTATGCAGTTAGGTCTTAGCCTACAGTTTTTACTTCTTTTTTAGAAACTTTGAGAAGCCTCCAGTGGCTCCAGCAATCTAAATATCAAACGATGACATTTAAAATTTGGAAGAAAAAGAAATATACTGCTGCTTGCCATAAATGCCCATTAATTACCTACCTTTTTCACATTTAATAGGACTTTATTACCTTTAAGCCACTCACAGAGGCTGGATCCAGTCTTAACATTATTTAGGTGTGGAATTTGAACCATCGTCATATCTTAGCATTATCATATTCATAACAAGAAATTATTCCTTGTTTATTCGATCCTAAAAATTTTCCTTTGCATAAATATAATACTCTATTTGTAAGCCTCGTGTCCTTTTAGTGTATTACATAACTCTAGTCTGTGTTTTTCTGGAAACAACTCCAGAAAGTCATCTTGCTTATGTAGCAACTACTGGCAGGAGTAGCTGCCTTCTTTTTGCTGGGACCTCAAGGCATCCTAAATGATGTAATTCAATTACAACTATTTAGGACTGATTCCTTTTCTCTTAATTTATTGACAGCAGTAAATCAAATTAATCTTTTGAACATTTAAGTTTTGAAACATCTGGATCAGTTTTTATTTTTATATTTGCAACACTTATAATTATATTAACCAATTTGCTGCCTTAAACAGTGAAAAGAGATACATGTGAGAAGCTTTCTATCATTAATAAATATGTTTAACCATAACAGATTCTTTCAATATAAGTCTCCTTCAGAATTAGTGGTTTAGATCTGAGTCAGGTCCTGCTACTTCTATGAAGAAAAACATTTGGGTCTAATCACTCAATGTCTCAATGTGACTCAGTGCACCTTTGTCCATATATTTCCAAAAAAAATCAGATAGTAATGATGATTCTCTTAGTTCCACTTCTTGAAAATGCTGGATGCATCTATACCATGCAGCCAAAATGTTTTGAGTTCAGCATACTTGCCTTGATCCCTGAAGTGATGGCTCAGCAAGCAGGGAGTATCAGGGCAGTGTGGGAGACAGCCCAAATGCCCAAATGCCCAAATGGAGGAGTGTGCCTTAACAAGGCAGAAGCAGCACAAGCAGGGCTGGACATCTTCCAGGCTCAAGCCTCAATCAGCAGTGACTCTCACACCCCTGCTGGTTTGAGCACCCCTGTGCTGGAACCGGCTTTGAAATCAGAGCTCCTCACAATTTCTTCTCATCTATGGCCACTAAACTGAGAGGCTGTAGATACTCTTTCACATTCTTTGAGTTCTTAGTTCTCTTAGGAACTGTTCATTTTTCTCCATATTTCTCACAATTGGAAAGGACTGTTCAAAGTTGACTTTATCTTTCTTTTTGCCTTTGTGTGTGATTTAAATCATCAAAGCTGATAAAAAGAAAAATCTATTGCTTGATCCTGTCATCTCAGTGAATGTTTTTACTTTTTTACAGGACTGCTTTCTGTTTACCAATTCCTCCTGTTCATTCTCCAAAGTAAAAAAAATCTACCTACTCTTACTTTTGAATATCAGCTGTAATTCTGTAATTGCTTCAGAAAACATCAGGACTGTTGCTGCAAGAAAATCAGAGCTCTAAGAAATACCTCTTTGTATCTTACATCCAGACCCTTGTCTTTTACAAGTTAGGTGCTTAACAGACTCCAGTGCCCTCTTCTCCCCAGCAAACAAATCTTAGGAACTCCCTGGTGTGGATTGTCCTCAGCATCATTTCTACAATCACACATTGCACAAGTCTTCATGTCCCCTTTGCTTCTTGTCAGCTTTATCTGTTTAACCAGGGAATGGAAAGAACTTTGGACATATAGTAGTTAATACAAATCATAAGAAAAAAGGTATTTTAGAAACATATTTCACACCAGTGAAGTCCTTAAATTCTGCTCAAAACTACTGGTATTATGAACCTGACGGGTTGTTTTTATAAGCTAAGTTCTGAGGTTCAGATGGAAACAAAAACCCTACTGGTGTTGATTGGAAGGGACTTCATATTGATCATATCGTTCCTCCTCTCAGTGAAACTGTCACTGTCACTGGACCAGGTCAGAAAAGTCTGTAATGAGTATCCATAATCACTCTGGAAAATCTGCTTCATTTCTCAATTACCCACCAGTGAAAAAGCTGACCTCAAATCGGAAGCTGAGCCTCTCAGTTCACCATGTGTGACTGTTTCTCCTTGTGTATGTATAATGTATAACACATAACATAACCAAGATGAATTTGACTCTGTTCCTTTTTGATTCCCATGTGCACATTTGCAGACTGCATGGAAGACACCTCTTTACCAGCCTAAACAAGCCAATGCCTCTTAGCATTTTCTCACAGGCCCTGTGCTTGCTTTCTCAGTAGTCCTGCAGTAGGCCTGGAAGCTAGAATAGTGAATTCCTGACTCAAAACTGCTGTATCTGTGGTTCTATATTAATAAACTTCCTGAGTCAGGCACTGAAATGTCCTACATGTAGGTTCATGGCCTGGCAGTGGGATGCAAAGCACTTAGATATGTGCCCAGACTCCCGACACAGTCAGCACAGAGATGCAGGCACCCCTGCACATCTCTTGATAGTGATCAAAAGTGGAGCATTTCCTTGTCTCTGCTGACTGTGCTGGGAGCCTTCATCCTTCAGTGGAGCCATTCATCACTCTCAGGGGGAGCAGGGAGCCAGCGGGAGGTCACGCACAGGGCTGTGCCAGAAAAGGCATCTGGCTCAGGGTGCACAGCAGCCTGGATCCTGGATCCCCTGGGAGCTGGGATATGAGGCCAGCCTCAGGGAGCAGGTGTCTGACTGGAGAGGATGTGCATGGCTCAGAACTTCTCAGTATAGGGGTCTCAGCTTTAGCTGAATGAAAATACTCCCACAATTCTAATGGGGGTTGGGTTGGTTTTCTCTTTAGTAAAGCTGATGGAATTTCTTTGTAATTTAATGAAGTATTAGCGGCCAAGACTTTGAGGCTACCCCCTTATCTCATGGATTCACAAAGCCACGTTCCTTCCCTCAGCATTTCTGAGCTAACTGAATAATGAAGATAACCTCCAAGTTTATGCAATTTTTCTTTGTTCCGTGTTTCGGGGAATGTTTCCCAGTGTTGGAAAATACTTGCAATGTTCAAGCTGTCACATTTCCCTCCTTTTCACCAGGTCAATAACATACTGTTTTGCAAGTATTGGATGCTGAAATCAGTAATTTGAAATTTTCCTGAACAGGTTCAATCTAGACAAAAAAGAAATTGCAGCCACCCAAAGATAAAAGGTAGGCTTTATTCAAATAAATCTGGTCTTCTCCAGCTGTGCTTTAGCTAGATGTTCCTTCAGCTTCTTAGCTGGTAATGTACCACTTAGGACATAATGCTACTTCTTGCATTTTTAATTGAAAAAATATTCTATTTATTTTTGATAAGCTGCCAAAAGCTAAAAAATATTATCCTGATTCCTTTGGAGTAATTAATTAAATATTTTTAAGGTGAAAGTCCATTCTCTTTATGCATGCTGAATAGTAAATGGCAATGCAAATAAAAGATTGCAGGTATATTATACAAACAGAGAAAAAAGATGTGGGCTGAAAAGATTGCAGGAAAGGTTGGAATTGGAGCTAATTTAATAAATGTGCTCCATAAACCACATAATTTTTATTATGAATTTGTAATATGGCAAAGGGTTATGAAAAGAGTAAGAAACTGTTTCAAAAATGTATTTGAAGCTTACATTGTTTCACTGCTCATTGACAAAATTAAACCCTGTAACAGAATTTTTCTTTCCAAAATTGGTTATACGCATTTTCATCTATCATTGGCCCATGACAGATCTGCATTTCTTGGTGCCTTCTGTATTTCTGTAGGTCCCTTCAAGCTATGAGAAAGACTGTAAAATATAGTATTAGCCTATATCTGCTGTGAACAATCTGATAAAAATGGAAAATCCAAAGTAATAACCACTGAAGGGAGATACCTTCAGCATCAAAACTGCAGTGGTAGATTATGATTATCTGCCTTAAAAATATTCCTATCTGCACTAATATTTCTTTCTAGGTGTTTAAAATATTTTCTGTTGCTTCAAACAAAATCCACACATTTTAAACTTCAGTCAAAATATTGTGGAACAAAATATTTGTTATCTGGAGTAGATAACATGAAGAAATTATGATGTCTGATTAGAGACACCTCCAATGTCATCTGAAGCTGGATAGCTCCCTGTTCCTGGGCCGTGTGGAGATGTGGTTGTAGCTGCACTGTCATGTGCATGGCTTCAGAAGAACCTCTCTGAGGTTCTTCTTTTTGCCCTTTCTTTAACAAGTTCCATATTACTCCCAATGTTTTTTAAACTTATCTGTCTCAGCCTTAAGAGCAGGCTTATTTTAATCCTGAGCTGCTCCCATAAAAACTCCTTTCTAGATCCTTGCCTTAGTTCTTTTTCTTCCTAATTTCAAGACTAAATTTATTCATAGCCAAATTATACCCATTTGTTCTTGTGTCAGCATGGCCTTTAGCTTAAACAGTTGTTTTCCCTGCCTGATATTTACATCCCTGAAATGTTTACAAAGAATGGGAGAGAAGACAGATGGCTATCGCTTAACCTGTAATTTGTATTAATTATAATAATTAATCATGTTATTTTGAGTTCAATATGGTGTGATTCAGCAGAATTCACTAAAATTTTTTACCAGAATAGTTGATGGAAGATTTTGAGTTTGTAAATAAATCATATATCCTAGTAGTAAATGTTTGTTAACCACACTTATTACTGAGCTGAACCACAACCAAGAGAAAAAAGTGATAAATTCGCTATCTGTAGTGCTTTACAGTCTGTTGTAAGGAAACCCCCTGGGGCCGCAGAGGCTGCTGTCAAACACTAGGGGTCATTCAGGAAATCCTTTTGGGCTGTACCTGTGTTGCCACATTGGCTTGGATTCTGAAGAGAAAACCTCCTGGTTGTCCGTGTCATCGGTGTTCTGGCTCCAGGATGGAGCAGTTCCAGAGGGATGAATTGCAATCCTTGGAGACAGGGCAGAATGGAAGCGTTCATGCCTGACCCACAGCTGGGCAATTGCCTATGGGATTTTCCACCCACAGCACCAGATAACAGCCAGCCCAAGCAAAACCTCCCACCTAGACCTGTAGGGTGGCTGTGCAGACCTCAGGACAACACACATTGCTCCACTTCTATTTTAAAGAGGTGGTAACTTAACCACTGCTCTAATTTTGCATCTGTTGAATTAGATTTTCATTTTCCTTATTTAACCTTGCACTCTGTCTAACTCCTTGGCTACTACTTTTAACTGTTAAACCCCCAGCCTGTGTTCCCATGAATGAGGTACATTTACCTGCTCCACACAGAGACAACCAAGCCTCAGCATGGGCACAGGTCTGGCTTTCACAGGCCATGCCAGCCCCTTGCCTTGCCACCACCATGGTGTTGAGTTGCCTCTTCTATATCTGTGTGGATCTTATTCAAGTTCCAAGTGGCTCTATTTTCTCTATTTTATTCTGTATGGAACGAAGTGCAATTTTTTAAACATGGAAAAAGTATTTTGCACATATTTTTACAACACCAAGCAAATAAGAGCTAATAAGTCCTTGTCATTCTCAGGACTACAGCTATTCTCCAGAGAGCTGGCCCAAGCATTTTTCTTAGTCTTCTGCAACCTGGATAAAACAGCCAAGGTTGATTGTGTGTTGATTGTCCTTAAAACTTTCATAGCCATTTAAGTTAAATATTTTTACATCCTAGCTCTGTTGATTTATTCATTACATTACTTCTGCTTTATGTCATCCTTGTTTCAGAGGCACTGCAAAATGTTTTTAACTTCTGCTCAAATGTGCAGAAAGGAGATGGAAGACCATGGGATTATCTTTGCTCCCATCTTCTGCTGTCAGAGGGATACAGAATTTCTCTGTATGCCCTTTACTACAGTTATATTCCGCTATCTGCCTGGGTAAGATCAAAAAGCTTCAGTGGTTTGGGAGTTTAATATTAATTTCTACTCCTGTAATGACCTGGGAAATGTTTGATATTGAGAGATTAATCTCATTGTGACCTTTGAAATGTGCAAAATTATGGTTCTGAGGGAAGACACTACCTACGAATTGTATTCTCTGTTGCTGAATGAAAAGCACGACTTCCCTCACCCCATTTTGGTTCTCTTGTTTCGCTAAGCTTTAATCTTAAATGCAATTTTCTCTGCAGACAAAGATGCACATAGTGCTACTGTTTGAGATACTCTGGTAATAGCCTCCCTGTAGATATATTTTTGAGTAGTTCTGCAGAAAAGAATTCAGTGCACCACTTCCTCAGGAAGCTTGCGATAAATTATGAATAGCTGCTATTCAGGCAGCACTGCTCATTCCAGGCACTGAGTCAGTTAGGAATGGTGGAGTGGGAACTATAACAATTATGAAATCTGCAGCTCTCTTCTGTTTGGATGCCTGCATGAGGACTGAACTTGGATTTTACATTTGAATGGCTCCCCTTGCCATGCTTTCCTGGTTTGTTTTGTGTTTTTAAATGCAATTACCTTAAAAAAAAGGGAAAAAACCTCAAACAAAACCCAAACTAAACAAAAACAAACAAAACAAAAACAAAACAAAAATCCCACCCCTAAACAAACAAAAAAAAAAAGAAATAAAATAAATAAAAGAACTATAATGAGAAATTTGCACATGGGACAATGCTGACCCTAAATGAGGTATCAGCAAGATTGACATTGGCAATCTTCTGTGATTTCCTGGTATTTTGGATGCCCATGACAGTGGCACATTAGCTGTGAAACTGCTGACAGTCTTCTAGCACAGAAGGAAGTGTGGAGTTTTGATAATTAGAAGTTTAATTGCAAGTTTTGCAGTAGATCAATACTTCTGACTTGGTAAGTTAAATGGGAAGAGATGGTGTGAGGAAACAGTTGTGGAGAAAGTTCCATTCTACAAGTATGCACTAGGATACTCCTGTCAGGAAAATATAGTCCCTCCTCCTAGGTCATTCATCCCTTCTTTTATGTTCATCCATTTTCTTGTCTGGATCATTGCCTCCAAAATTTCCAGACCTTTTTCTGTACTATCTCCTACCCTTGCAATACCTGTCCTGTTCCCCACTGTCTCCCTCTCTCTGCTCTGTGTGTTTTTTGCTTAGAATAGAATTTCTCTATACTTCTGCTTCTAATAAAGATTTTACACATATTCTCATTCTGTATGCTTATTTACTTATGGCTTCTTAAGGCCTGGAGCTGTCTCAGGAGGGTGCGTTCCCATCACCCAAAGACTACCTGGCTTTGGGAAGGCAAGGAGAACTCTGCTATTCTACAGGAGTACTGAGTATCCCATAGGTCTTTACCTATGTCATGGACTTGGCATGAAGTTCTTAACCTGGAGTCACTTCAGTGGTCGCTAAACTGTTTGCCCTGAGATGCAGGAATTTCCCTTGCCTCCAGCTTGATTGAGAGGAAGAACAGGAGCACAACATGTAGCCATGTAGCAGGGTGGGATAGACTCTGACTCAGCTTAGCTGGCTCAAGTCCTCGTCCTTCCTGTCATTAGCAAGGAAACTAATCTGACACAGATCTTTTGGAAACATCTTGGCTTTACACTGGTCTACTGCATGAGGTAATGTTACGGGAGCAAACATCCAGCTGGCAGGCTTAGACTTCTTGCCTCCACACAGGGCTTTGCTGGGGCAGGTAACTCACATGGCTCCTTGTGCCTCTTCCACTGTTGGGCAATTGAACGCATTATTCACATAGATAAGTTCAGATTTTTCTGTTTGATGTAAGGCCTTAGCCTCATCATGTAGTGTTGACATGCTCTACTCATACACAAACAGCCTCATTTTTGGATGATTGATACAACAAAGTCTGGGGCAAACTGTCAGCATGGTCCCCTTGGCAGAACACGGCTTTGCAAACAGAGAGGCAAGTAAGGCAATGACTGCCATATCACACATATCCTGCAGAAATCAGTCTCTGGACAATTGGTTTTGTGGTTCTTCCAATGGAGTTGCTTGTTTAAGACTGGTCTTAGTCCAAACAAAGTGGTAATACTGAGAGCACAAACTGGATAATTGTTTAGAGCA
Organism: Cinnycerthia olivascens; assembly: GCA_035048155.1. Classification (NCBI taxonomy): domain Eukaryota; kingdom Metazoa; phylum Chordata; class Aves; order Passeriformes; family Certhiidae; genus Cinnycerthia; species Cinnycerthia olivascens. The sequence continues at coordinate 40,136,172 of JAWWMU010000001.1, forward strand.
AAATCTTTTTTCCTACCCTACTTCCAGAAGTATAAAACCATCAACCTTACTAACTTATCCAGCAACAATCTATGCATTTTAGGGGGAGAGGGTTGATACTGCTAAATTTTTTAATTTGTTTTGTCATTTTATTTTTTCTTCTGTGTATCACAGAGACATCTCAAGAAATCACATCCTACATCAGTCAAGTTGAGCAGTGCTCAAAGTCTGATGACACAACACCTTTACCACCAAGACTGCTCACCTGCATAGTCCATGGTCCATTGAAGAATCTGTCCTCATTTACTAATTCCCTATTTTCAGCTTGTACAAAATCTGTGTACTTTCAATTTCATTTTTTTTTTCCGGTGGCTCCAACCACAGAGAAGTTTGTGACTATATAGATAAATAAACTGAAAAAAACTTAAACTTTCTTATGGAGATAAACTTCATGAAAAAATGTTGTGGTGGTTTGACTCTGGCTGACTGTCAGATGCCCACCAAAATGCTCACTCACTCTTCCTCCTCAAAATGGAGGAAAACCAGATGAAAAACTCTTGAGTCAAGACAAAGGCAGCTTGATATGAAAACCCAAGGGTTCTGTTCATAGGCAAAGGAGAACAAAAATAGTTATTCTCTATTTACCAATAACAGGCAGTATCTGGACATTTCCTGGGAAGCAGGGCTTTGTTATGCATAGTGTTTCCTATGGGAAACATAATGAATAATGAATGTCCTCCTTACCTCCTCTTTTGCTGTAGCTGTTATTGCTGGGTGCAACATCATGAGGTGTGGAATATCCTTTTGGTCAGTTGGGGTCAGCTCTCCCAGTCATTTCCACTCCCAATCTCCTGTCCTACTCAATCCTACTGACTTTTTGTAGGGTTGGAGAGACAGCTTTGATGCTGTGGGAGCACTGTTTAGCAGCAGCCAAAACACTGGTGCATTATCAATGGCTTCCAGCTACAAAGCACGGGGCTATGAAGGATTCTATGGAGAAGGCTAACTCCATCCCAGACAGATCCAAAACAGGTGGGTCTACAAATAATTATTTTCCCCCCAAAAAATAAAAGGTTTTCATGGAGACATCAAGGAGTGGAGAGAACATGATGGACACAGCTTTGTAATTCTCATGATAAACTGGAGTGATACCTTATGCTTCAGAGAGATTTTATACTCCTGAAAATCACAGTACAGAAGAGAGATGTTTGCCAGCTATTGTCTCCCTGTGCAAAGAGACCTCTCTTCACTATGACAGTGTTAGCAAACAAAGGAGTAGGATGCCATTCCCAAGCATGGAAACCCATCTTATTCCAATTGAAAGACTAGGGTTTCTGATGCTTCTTCACAGGTCCAGCAGGTATTCTGTGGCAATAAAGTAGAACATACAGGCAGTGTTTGGAAGGCACAGTAGAGTAACTCAGATGATGATCAGGTCTATATTTAGCACTTGAAGCACTTCCCTCTTGGTTTCAGATCCATCTTAAATATGGGAAATGACATTTATTTTACGTAAGTACAAAGAATGGTGAAAATCTTTAAGTCAAACGAAGCTTTTATCTGTTAGCAATCATTCATTGACATACAAAGTTACATCTCATTGCGTAGAGTGTATCTTTTTATTATTTTTAGTTATCAATGCATTGGAAATGCAGCGGCTTCCTGTCCCAGTGCGTGTGCAGGCTAATACAAACAAGAATGTCTATTGAGCATGACTCCTAAGGAAATCTGTGTTTGTAGTTTTGGGATAAAAAGGCACTACGCAAGCTGAAAAGAGTCTATATCCTGAGCAAGGAAACACGCTGCACCGTGAGACTTTGGGTTCAGTTCTTGACTGTGCCTCTGGAGACAATGGTAAGGCTTTGTGGAGGAGTACAGAGCCACCTGCAAGCTCCCTTTTTGATGTCTGGTTTCTGGTTTATCTGATACCAAGTCTGGCCCTTAACACAGGTCTGTACAGCCTGACTTCACGCCCCCCTCCCTCACCATTGCCAGCAGCCGCAGTGACGCAAGTGCTTTCTGACAGACGGACAGAGGGCTGCCCTGGCCTTGACTTTCTGTCTGATGTTAACAGTCAGAGCACAGTGTGGGAGAGGCTGGGCTGGCGTTGAGCCACAGAAGTCCCTCTGCTCTTGCCTGTCCACCAGCAGAGAGTTGCTGTGTTCTCTTGGCACAGTGAGAGAGCCTCCACAGCTCTTGTAGGATGAGTGGAGATATTTTACTGAATTCATTCTACTGAATTCCTGGACGTTAATGGAACAATATGTCAGGCATTTTAGTGAACTAATGACCTTCCTCATGAAAGCAAAGTACTTGCTTGTTGGTCAACAGAGTCATGTCATACTAGCTATTATAAAATGATGAGCTGATCAAATTACAATGTTGGTAACTTCTTTTTGTCATATAACTCACTGTGGAAGTGCTTGGGGAACAGTCAAGTCAATATACTTATTTTCCCCAAAAATACTTCATGAAATTAAAGGTTTCCACTTGTTGGGGAATTCAAGGATGTTATTTAAAAAAAATAAATATTAAAAACTGTATTCACAGCACTTTTCAATATTGTATAACTCGCAAACATTGCAAAATATCTACAGGAATTAAGGAAATATTCTGCAGTGTCTGATTTTTTTCCTGCTTCAATTTCACAAATTTCAAAAGAAAAGGATAGAAAAGAGAAGAAGAGGATTAAATCTGAATTACAGATGAAAAGGAAGTTGTCCCAAATGAATGCTGTTACATCAAAAATCTTGATGAGAACTAAGCTTCCTAGGAGGAACTAAGAATCCATCATTAGTTTAATTAAAACCTTTTATGTCTAACTAAAACTTTTCATTTATGATATTGCTAACCTGTTAACAACACAGGGCTGATGTATGCAAACTTTCTGGTACCTACCACTTTTCCCTACTGTTCTGCTCCCCCATCCTCTTCCCTCCTCTTGCCACACCCCTCTCAAGACAACAGTGGAGGTTTTCAAGAAGTGATCAGTGTCCCAAGCTGTTTGCAGGGAGGAGTGTGACACTGGCATTCCTCAGACTGGAATCTGCTTGAATTATCTTTATATGCTATCTAAACTAAAATGTTGCTTTCTTTAACTCTAGTAATTCCCAAATTCATATTTTGCTTGCTTCTGTGTTCTGTTTTATCATCCTTTAAAAACATTTTACCAGACACGCATGACTGCACTCCTACAGTGCCAAGTAATTGGCCACTACCATTTGTACTTGCAGTCCTGGGGTTTTGGGTATGTCTGTTGCTATACTACACTGCATTTTTATTGTAGGATTGTATTCTCACCCCACCCAGAATAACTACTTGTTATCGTTACCTATTAGTTAGCAGTAGGTATTCATTGTACTGCACCATTGCACACAGCTAAACTAAAGCTAAAATAATTTGAGGCATAGCTATGTAACCTCTAGACAATTGCCGTGACATGCTAGAATCAGTTCAGGACAAGAGATTTGCAGACAGGTCCAGAGAAGTTATATTACTGGGTTAATACAAAGTCTGTGGCCTCTTACCTGTAATTGCAAACTCATTTTTACTCAGCTACAGGGCACAAATTTTGCTTAGGAAGTTCATTTGAAGGTGTTTTGAAAGCCAAGGATTTTTCTGAAGTACTGCTTATGGAAACATTAAATGAATCAAATGAGTATACAATAGCTCATGAAAAAAATTCATAAACTTTGAAATTGTGTAAATATACAGAGCTTTAATAAATTTATTCCTATAAGGTTTAAATATTAAGAAACACTTATAGGTGGTCTGCTTATGAAAGGCCTAATCTTGTCCAGGTCTCAGCTGTTAAACCAGAAGAGAGTATCTCATTACAACTGCTAATTGGAATTTTTATGGTGTAATAACTGACACAATACTTCATTATTACAAGAGTAATAAATGAATGTAGTAATTGTCTGTCTCTTGACCAACTAAATTTAACCTTTAACCTAAATTTTAATTTCAGTGGTTTTCTAGACATTTTAATCCAATTTTGTGATGTATTCTAAATGTGTGAGCACTGTTTGCCTCGTATGAACATTTCCTTTGATCCTGCTTCTTTTGTTATCCTTTTTCCTCTTCTGAGATGTGATAGGACACAATTTTCATGGTTTATCTTAACTAAGACTTATAAAAACTCTAAGTGTATTAGCATTTCCACATCATCTTTAGTATGCTTCATATGCTTTTTATGCTTTTTGTACTAACAGCAGTCTTTGACTCTCTGTTCAGCAGAATTCAGATTTTTAAGATACTGAATTAGGATTGCAAAGTGCTCAGTATTTAGACCCATGAGCATGGAAACCATAAACCAGTAAAAGCTCTGTGAGTCCTTGGATATCTAAAATAGTGTGCCTTAATGTGAGGAAGTCTTCCTAGTCTGATGCTCTTGAGCCCAAAATGTGTCCCCCACACAAGGCACCTAGCCCAGGACATACAGTTATGAATTAAGTGCTCATTGAGCTACCCTGAGTAAATAACTCAGCATCCAGAGTCCACCTGGCAGTTTCAAGATTCTGAAATGGTGGGTTTGCAGGTGGATTTGTTTTCAAATATACAGGTATAAAAATGTCACTAGAGACAACATTCTTCTGTGGTGTCAGGAGCCCTCTGGGAAGGTTCTGTATGTAAAAGCCACTCTGTTTCTTGAAAGACTATTGGGAAATTACATTTTAATAGGTCTGTATTGTCCCAGTTTTCTTGTTTCTATGAGACCTTTGGGAGCACTCCTTCAGAGTGTAATTGTCCTTAAGCTTTTATGAATTGTTTTAAGAGACCATCAAGTATCTTGCCACAGCGGTTTCACCCAATATGAGAAAATTTACTCAGCAAAGTTGCTTGTCGTGATAAATGTGACCCTTGTAAAAGCCCTGTTCTGAGACTGGTTAGTTGATCACTTTAGGTATAATTGCTTGACTTCTTTTATAGGGAGGGGGCATGGTTGAAAAGGAGATTCACCATGTTACCTGATGTAAGCATTAAAAAAAATATATATCAGTTGCATTTAATGACTTTGGGCAGATTCTTGGAAGTTTTCAAAAGTGGAGATTTATAGTATAATAAAATCACTCATGGATGAGCCTGTACCAAGCACAGGTAAAATGATTTGTCTCAAAAACATTTTAAAGTTTTTATGTCAATATATCTTGTGTTGGTTGGAAGAATTTGAGTGAATAATTAGTGTGTCTTTTATTTGATGACCTGCATTGCTGTACACACTTAGCTTGTACATGTTACTGTTCCACTTAGGATCCTAATGGCTAGTTACAAAATAATCACTGGAAAATTATATAAAGATAAAAATGTTTTGTTTTCTCCATGTATGTACACCGATATAGCCCTTTATGGATTTGAGCACCAGCCTGTGTGTCTCTCAATTTTCAGTATTAAATTACCTGCATAATTACACTACCTGCCCTGTCTATGCTGATCTTTGATTTTGACCTGTCTGTTACAAGTGGTTTTGTCTCTAAGGACAATAATTTCTTATAGAAATTTCACATAGAAAATTATAGAGAGTTCATATAGAAAAGCAAGGTTGCATGAGATGAACCTGAGAAACTGGAGTGCATTTTAAAGGGAGCATTGTCTTCGGCTGAGGAGAGCATGCTGGTATTGACCAGTCCATAATAAAGGAACAGTCTTGACATTCTTCGTAATGTTAAAATCCCTCACAGTAGCCCTAGTGAATAAATTATTATCACTTTTATCTAGCTAAATAAAGAGCTCCACTACATCTTATTCAATAATGATCCATCATAGAGCACTAGAGTGCATCTCTCAATGGTGCTTGATCACCTTATACATCTAATAGTTATAATCATAGAAATACAGAATCATGGAATTGTTTGAGTTGAAAGGGACTTTGAAAGGCCACATAGTTCCAACCTCCCTGCCCTGAGACACCTCCAACTAAGTCAGGTTGCTCAGAACCCTGTCCAACCTAAACTTGAATATTTCCAGGGATGGGGCACCCAAAACCTCTATGGACCATTGTAATTGCAAAAAATTTCTTCCTGACATCTAGTCCAAATCCACCTTCCTTTAGTTTAAACTCATTACTGTCATGTCCCACCCCTAAGTGGAAGGGAACAACCAAGATTTATAAATGTCCATGATAGAAAAATAAAGGCAAAATCCAAATCCAAAAAAGTTCAATTTTATTATCAAACTACAAGTTCAGCATGGAAATTGATACGTTTTTCTCCTATTTTCTAAAAGTAAGAATAATAAAAAAATATAAAAGAAGAGAGAGAAGAGGAGAGGAAAGAGAGAAGGAGAGAGAGGTTCATATTTTGGCACAATGGAGAATAATAGGAAAAATAGGAAAGACTGTTCTCTGAGGGGAGTGGGTGCTGGTACTGAGTTCTTCAGCATGAATGGTCACACTTCTTACTGTCTTTTTCATCAGAATAAAGGTGTGTATAGGTTTGTTGGCTGATACTGAAATGCACAGGGATATCTTCCTCTTACATCAAACCAGCAGCAGCCTAATTACTGACCAAGCAAAATTACAAATGCTTTTTAGATAAGGAGAATATGAATAGAAAATCATATGAAATGATGTAACAAATTGAAGACATTGAGGATCTGTAGTGATAAATGAGAAAGGAAACTGTGTAAAATTAAATGCTAATGTATTAGTATAATAATAATTGAATGATGACACTATGGCAAAAATGTTCTTTTGAATTCTATTAATAAAACCTAATTTTTTTTTAAAATTAAATAATGGGGTTTTTGTTGTTGTTGTTTTTTGATTTCTGTTTCTGCACCTAATTTCATCTCAACATGTTACCCTGCTTGCCTTCAAGAAAAAAAACAAACCAAAAATTGCCTTAGAAATTCAATTTCACATTACCTCTCTTAGAAAGTGGTTCAATTTGCCTTATGCTTCAGAGGAAGTGCTAAACCCTTAATTTATATGGCAAAAACAATAAATGGCCTTATTTAACATAAGCTGCAGTATATTAACTTTATCCTTTAGGTGGCTAGTAAATCCATTTAACATAACCAAAGAGTGTCAGTCCTACCCAACGTCCTGTAAGAGCCCTAGGAATGAAACACAGAAGAATGGCACTATTTTTCTCAGTGGCAGTTGGAGTCTCCTGTCAGTTCAGGGGAATTCTGTGTTGAAACCTTCTTGCAAACAGATCAGTTAAGCACTGCATTGCTCAAGTATTAAGTCACACAGCAGATGTTTGGCCGATTATTTGTGTGTGTTCTTTCCCCCACTTGCCTCTACTTGCCCAACAGTACAACAAGCAATAGTTTGGCTGAGCTATATTTTGAAATCAGATTATCACTCTGACTTGCAGTTACTCTGAAAAAATATATTTTGAAATTCAGGAATTTGAGGAAAATCTGTAATTGTTAATGATATTCCTGTAAGGAAAGGTCCAATTTCTAGGAAAATACCAGAATTTTTCCCTGGAAGTTTTCATATGTGTCCTCATTTAATAGCAAAGCAAAACCATCTTCTTATTCAATACAGTTAAGTGTACTACAGGTCCTCAAAATGAAACTTGGAGCTAAAGTATGAAGTATAAAGTATGAAGACTTGCATTTATTTACTAAGCTGAATATTTGTATTTGCTCTTTTTTAATGTAGTATCATAAAATTCTCACTCAGTTCAAGAGTGTTCCTGCTTCTATTTTTGTGAAGAACTGGGAAACACTTTAATTTTTTTAAGATCTACTGACTCTTTTACAAATTTTTAAAATCATGCTGCTAATATTATTTATTTTCCAAAGATCAGCGTGACGCTTGCACTATGAAGAGATCTTTATTTATTTACATATTCTCCCGGTCTGTCTGCTGTAATGAAAGTATTTAATTCATTTAGGGCTGACCATTTGAAGTAAAAAGACAAAATGATAACTGAAAAATTTGAAGTTTACTATTTTTTTCCACCTTGAGAAGGAAACAAGAAGTTAGAAAGGTTGCAAAGTTCTAATTTTAAAGATTTAAAGGCCATAGAGCTTTATATTTTCAAAGTTGTTTAGATAACCAAGTGTCTGCTCATTATAACTACATAATTGTATATAGGCATATCCAAGCGCCTAACTATCTTGAAATTTTGGTCAAGGATAGCTTTGGACAAAATGTATTAAATTCTGTTGAAATTCTGCTGTTATTCAAAAACAGATACTTGTGATAGTTTAAAACTATTTTCACATGCAATGGATATTCCAGGAAAAAAAAAGTAAATTAATTTTAAGAAATATAACAATTCTATCTTAATTGTTTTCAGTTCAAATTCAGCTTTCTGCATAATGCAGTCTGAAACAACTCTTACAATGATTGTGAACAAGGAAGGTGCCATTCTTCAGCCTCTAAAATATTGATGAAAAAATAAAGTTTCTAACAATATATGCCAACCTATAGACTCTGTAAAATAAATATATATGAAGAGAATATACCATTTTACTCAGGAAAAATATCAATTATGTCATATAAAGTTGCACTAGACTGCAAAGAAGTATTTTTAGAGGCTGTGCTGAAGAAGTAAAATGATGGTTTAGTTCAATTGACCTGAGTCAGTCTTCCCTGGTGACAGAAAACATCTTCTTATAATTACCTATAAATATTAAACATGACCTAATATCTCATCCTTCTGTGTCTGAGGGAAAAAAAACCCAACCATCAACAACAAAAAACCCCACAAAGAAACAAAAGGCATTTAGTACCATGTAGGAAATAGTTATATTGAGTACTTTGGTGCAATTCTCACACAGAAGATAAATCTCTGATCGCATCTAGGACATGACTAAATTTTGAATGGCATTTTAGGAGGGATATCTGGATTTTAGAGAGGCAGGGATTTTTTTTTTGTGATACTGCAGCAAATCAAGTGTTAATGAAGGGGCCTTTTTTCAATACAATTAGTGTCTCTCATTCTAATTCTAAGTGCTGTAACTTCAGTGCTCTCTCCCTTGCTTTTTCCTGTTCACCTGATGGAAAATGACAATGCCATATGCTAGTAAAATATGCTGAGACACATTTCAATATGTTGAAAAATACATGAGACTTCAAGACTATTTCCAGATCCATCAATATATTACACTTTTACTGAATAGTAATAATGGGCTGAATATTACACATGGAGCCAAGAGTGGCTATTTCTTATGAAACATGAAAAGGTGTGCAGTTTGCTCAATACCTGTGCTCTTTTTTCTGGAGAAAAACTTTGGCTGAAAATCTCCAGCATGGAATATAACCTGACCTTGTTTTAAACACCCTAGAAACTCAACACAAAAAAAACCAGTTAGGGTAATTGGTTATTAATTAGAACAAGATTCAACTTTTACCAAGGCAAACCTGCATATAAAGACCATACTTGTTTTCCTCCCTCTGCATGAAGTTTGGATCCATAGGGGGTGAAAATGTGCACATAAAATGTTTCTGCTGTTTTCTTTAAAAGTTCCCCTTAAAGGCTGATGCACTTCATAAGTTTCACAAAAGTATTGAATATTGATGTTCACTTCAGGCTGGGGCTTATTATGCTGAACATCAACTTGCCAAATCCTATTATAATAAAAACCTTGAGATAATGTTTAATGGCATGAACTGAGAGTGCTGTAGTGAAGTTAAATGAAATGTGCCTGGAGAACATAAGTGATTCAGGAAGAATCTTGAAATTTTTAGTCTTACACACAGTTTCTTAGAAGTGCCTTTATAGGGAACACTTTGTCTCTTTTAGCAATGAAAGAAAAAAAAAGTAATATCAAAATGAAACTGCTATTTTTAGCTTGAGACATTTATTTTCTCCAAAAGGGAAAATGTGCAATGAGTCATTCCTGCAGCTGGTGCTAAAGCTGGGTTAGTCACATGCCTGTGAACTTCTTGAATATAAACACCAAAAGCTTTCTGAAGGAACTAAAATCAGAAGTTCATAATATATATGGAGGTCCATGAGTAGACAATGTTATCTTTTCAAGTCACCTTGAACCTTAACACCTTACCATCTTTCATGAATGTCTATGCTTTTAACCAGTGCTTCCTGCATCTATAGCATTAGCTGTGCATTTCATCAGGCTGGCTTACAAACAATATCTTCAAGTAGTACTTCTGTCTTATCCTGTAAACTCTATATCACTGATCCTAGCAAGTGAGGCAGTCTGCACATCTTCAATGTGCAGAAATTCTCTCTGGCATTATACTGCTAAGATATTTTTCCTTTTCAAGTTTGGAAATTCAATTGGTCTTCTAATGAGCTCAGGAAGCTGCAAGTGTTGTGGATTGCTCCTTAGAAGTGCTTCCAGACTGCTCATAAAGCTAAGAGAAGAAGACTGATTGCAAAGAGCAAATAGTTGCTTACTGTGCACAGCTGGCAAATAAGCCATCTGACAGTCAGTCAAATTGTCATAGAGTCATAGAATCATGGGGTGGTCTGGGTTAGAAGGGACCTTAAAGATAATCTAGTTCCAATCCTCTGCCATGGGCAGGGATACTTCACTAGACTACTTTGATTAGAGCTTCACTCAGCTTGGTCCTGAACACTTCCAGGGATGGGGCATCCACAACTTGGCCAACCTCTTCCTGTGCCATACCACACTCACAGTAAAGATTTTTTTTTTCCTAATATCTAATCTAAATCCAGCATCTTTCAGTTTAAAGCTCTTACCCTTTGTCCTGTCACTATAGGCTTTTGTAAAAAAGTCTCTCTCCAGCTCTCTCATAAGATCCCATTAGATACCGAAAGGCCACTACAATGTCTCTCCCCAAAACCTTCTCCAGTAGAGGGGGAGAATCACCTCCCTTGACCTGCTGGCCAGTCTGCTTTTGATGCAGCCTAGGGTGTGTCCGTTCCAGCCAAATGACTGTAATAAAATACAGTTGTTCGATACTGAGATTTTTTACCTCACATCAATAGCTTTGCATGTAATCTATGCTCCATGGTTGGCCAGGAGAGATCATGATTGGTATGACACTGCCTCGGGTTAAATGATATGGGGCAGCCCGACCCACAGCAAATAGCCCTGAGTACTCTCACATGTGTTGTGAGCTGGCAATGCTGGCATCTAAACACACTGTTCACCAGGTCCTTGTTACATATAATAGCAAGCACAAGGAACTGAACAATTGTTAATGTTTATTTAAAATGTGGAAATTGTTGTAAAGGATGATAAATTGCAGCCAGGCAATGACTGTGATGTCTAAGTGACCCCGTCCCGCAGAAAAAAGCACCGTGAAATCGTTGAGGAAATTAATTCTGGTAATAAAAGGAGTGGTTGTTAAAGGAGCTGAAAATGGTCATCTGGACTATCCTTTAGGCAGTTCTAAAAGGGAAAAAATAACAGCTTAATATTTATTGTTTGCAATTGTTTCACCCCTTCAATTCAGTAAATTTTGCTATTTCTAGGAGGAAGAGTCCCAAAAAACATAGTTTGATACATCTGTGGAGGAGAGTGAAGCACTAAACTTCATTCATATGTCAACATGAAAGAAAATTTCATCACTATTTTACTCCAGTCGTCCTTGCTTTCTCAATACTTTATATTAATGACATGGAAGTTTTAATTTGGGCATTTTGATTATAGTTTTTAGTAAAAACAGTGGAGAGACTTTTGTGCGTGTATTATAACCTTAGTCTACTTGAATTCTGGCTATTGTAATCAATTTCTCTTGAGTGTTCGCAGGTTTCAGCTGACCCAACTTTTCACAAAACCTTAATCTCTTTTTGTTTGTTTTTTTTGGGGGAGTTTTTTTTAAGGAAACTGCCTTGCAAGTATCTAGATGCTGAAGAGTTGGTGAGATGATTACATTACATTCACATTACATTCACATTTACTGAGGTAAAAATCACTGAAAAAATTCTTTACATACATTTCAGCACTATTCATGTATTCTCTTTTCCATGGAAATTGAGGAAGTTCATTCTACCCGTTACTGGGACAGTGTCCACTTGACAGGTGGTAACTTGTTCAGACTCTAACAGGTATTGATGAGTGATGTGTCAGAGTCCAGAATCTCTGACTGCCTCTTAGATTTGGCAGTAGCAAAAACAGTGGTTCTGAGCTGGCCAGAAACCTGTTAAGCTTAGGCAAGTTGTTTTATTGCATGGTTTCAAAACTGTTCTCTTTCTCCCACCATATTCTCCCATTTCCTGTACAAACATCACTCCAGTGAGGAAACTTCAATTAATATTATAATGTTACATTTCTGCATCCCTGAAGCCTTCATTATCTTCAGTAACTGCTAAACTATTTGAGTACACAGCAGGAGGTATTAGGAATGCGTTCATGATCATCATTGGTTCTACTCTATTTAGGCAATATCCGTAGACTCACAGAACGGTTTGCGTCAGAAGGGACCTTAAAGATCATCTGCTTTCAAGCTCCCTGCCCTGGGCAGAGACACATTCCACTAGATCAGATTGCTTAAAGCCCCATGCTAGGACTTCCTATAGTACTAGAAATGGGTAGACATTTAGTTATACAAAAACACATGTTCTTCATATATGTAATTTGGAAATGCAATTCACCTTTGATCTGTGCTACAGGCCATCTGTACAGATTAAGTGCAGAACTGATACATCAGTGTCCAGGTAATTGTTAACCTTCAACCCGCAATCCTTTTTATTTATCGAAACAGCTATACACCATCTAATACTACTCAAAAAAAAACCTAGTCCAGAATGTGTATGAAATCAAGGATGGTGTAACGTGGTAGTGTGACCTGTTGAACAATTGCTAATAATAGCTTTCATGATGGATTCATCATTTGCTTACTCTTGATGTTTGTTGACTATTTGTCAATATAAGTTCAAGGAGAATGGGTTTGTGACACTAAAGTCTTGAAATGAGCCATTGCCACATCAATACATTCCAGCAAATCTGTGGTCATCAGGGATCATCAATTGCTCTAACACAGCCTACCAATGCAGACCCAGTTTTGCCAACATGCAGGACACTGTGTTATGGTGCATTTATCTTGGCCACCAGCTACACCCCTACACTGCTGCTTGCTGACTGCCCACACCCCATGCTCCTTCCATGAATGAGGGAGACAGTAGGAAGAAAAAAAGTTAGAAAACTTGTAGGTCAAGATAAAGACAGTTCATAAATGAAGGAAAGAGAAAACCAAAGCAACAATAAGTAGTGTACACACAATCATTTACCACCTCCCACAAGAAGACCAATGCTCAGCCAGATTTTGAGGAACAACTACAGTGGAAGACAAACTCTATACATCTGTTTTTATTTATTGCTGCACATGACATCATCTGGTGTGGAATATCTCTTTGACCAATTTGGTCTTCTGTCCCAACTTTGTCCCATCTCAAATTCCTGGCCACCCCCAACCTTATTGCCTGTGGGAACAAAATAACAGAGAAGGCCTTACTGCTGAGTAAGCACTGATCAGCAGCAGCCAAAACACTGGTGCATAATCAACACTGCTCTAGTCACAGATCCAAACCACAAAACCATATAGGCCATTAGAAAGATAATTAACTCCATCTCAGCAGATCTAGTGCAAGTAAACAGCATGTTTAGTGTCCAACCTAAAGGAAAATAGAGTTAAGTCTATAGACTTAGGTTCAGTTGCATGGACTGCAGAACTTTATCCTACAAAAGGAAATGCAGGTCATTTCTTGGATGACTCTAGTTTGCCACTTTCCTGCTAATTATGTAGGTAACAGCTGATGAGAGTGCCCAGTGCCTCCTGGCAGGCTCCTCTGGAGAATAGCATGTGTGTCCTGGGGAGTAGGGGAGAACCAGTAGGAGCTGGTTTGTCTCTACACATGGTGAGGTTAGGAAACAGCTGGATTATGCAATTGATTCTGGGAATTAAAAAACATTTCTGAGTTTTGCAGTACAAAAGTAGTCCAAAGAACCCACTTATTTCATCTAGGACTGGCACAGATCATGTATTGGACTGAGATCTGGAGGACAGTCTCATCCACAAGCAGAACTTGAGTGGGATGCCTTCATTCACAAGGCATTTATCCACTCAAACATTTTTAATGACCTAAATTTGGGTATTAACACTAGCTTGTAGCTGAAGCAAAATGTAGATCTAGGTTTGTAAGCAGGGAAAGGAAAAGGAGATTCACAATCTTGAGAGTTGGTATAGCATGCTTAGACCTTTTTAAATATGTTTTCAAACTAGACAAGGCCCTACCTTTCAATAGCAGTTCTGCAGGCCTGTATCCCCTTTCATTTCAAGAAGGACAAGCTGGTCCTGTAGCAGATGTTCTGAATGTGAGGGTGTACAGAGCATTCTGTTAACAGAAGAGGAATTGTCTATTACCGGAAGCCTTGGAGGAACTCCCTTTCATCCCTGTGCACAATTTCTACACAGCAGTGGACAGAAAATCATACTTTGTTTTCATCAAGGCACTGCATGGTTTCCTGAATTGTTTCTTACATGCACCATCTGAATGCAAATTACAACTCTGTTCATTATAGGTACTATAAAATGGCAGAAAGGGTTGAAATTTATAACTGACTGAATCTGCTATAAATGATGTGTGCTTTATTGCCTTTTAATGCACAGTTGCTGCAGTAAAATTTGCAGTCTTGTTATTTTATAGCATTTTACTATGCATATTAGAACAGCATGCTCACACTGGGATAGTTAAAAGTTGCAGTTTCCATTACAAGCCTGTTTTCAGTCATAAAGACTCCCTGATCTAACAGTGCATGAATTTTACATCTGCATTTTTTCCTTAGAAGCATCCCGATTGGCAAATTCCAAATAATTTATGCATGAATGCCACAGGCTTGGGCATTTGTTGGAATTTGGATTAATTTTTGATCTTGCATTTAAAAATGCAAGTAGCTTCAATCTAAGCCAGGAAAACAGTTGTTTACAGAAGCAGCTCCAGTGTAGTTAAGGGAGCTCTTTTTCACTTGGTTTTCACAGACAATAGCAGAGGGTGTACATATATGACCTAAATTCATAATGACCTGATGTAGACCTGCGTCAATGAGTCAGTCTGGCTGTTCAGTGGATCTTCTGCCATGCTGAAGAGTACAGAAGAAGTTTTATTATGACCTGAGATCCAAGTAGACAGATATTTCCCAAAAATTAGGTATTTATGGGTGTTTAATAAGGAAGAAAACTAGAAAATATTTTTAATAAATATGTCACATTTATGTTACATTTTGCCTCTGGAGACTGCATTGCACTATACAAAGAAGGTTAAGAAAGAATGCATACAGACTGCTGGTTAGTTAGTGGGCAAAATTGGATTTTAGGGTAGCTTCTCTGCTTGGGTTGTTTGGTTTTGTTTTACTTTCCTACCTCAAGAGCTTTGAAAGTAGTTTTGAAAGTCAGAATTTCTTAAACAAATGTGGCTTTTGTAGCTCTAGAAGACTACAGCGATGGATATCTGTGCCCCATTAATAAAAATCTGTGGAAAGTGTGTTGAGAAGAGGCTGGGAAAAATGTGGAGGTCTATCTTCTAAGATCTATTCAAATTCATAATCTCTCTTTGAAAGTCAAAGAGAAAACCTCATTCTTCTTGGATGTGTAATGTTTAAAGGTATGGAATATTTTTGGGCTAACTGGAACTCTCATAGAATGATTTCTGTTGGCAATCTGTTGAAGTTAGAGGTTCACTAGAGGCAGCATCAAAAATGTTCCACTCAGATGACAACTGAGGGTAAAAATGGAAAATCAGTAACTTAATGTACTTGTCCATGAAGTGATATATTAACTGACTAAGTAGAAATTCACGCGCTCATCTGCAGCATCTTTACAAAATGCTACTGACTCTTAAGGAAGAAAACTCAGGGGTTGGTGCATGTGCCAAAACAATCCTATGGGCATTTTGTTCATATATATTTATAAATGGTGGAAAGGATTTACCTATAAAAATATCTGCTGCGAGAACATTTCAGGCAAAAATATGGCATAAGTCACATTCCCCGTGCCTGCTGCTGCACTGCTGTGTCACAGCAGATGTTTCTACTTTCTTTGCAAAAAACCTGGAAAGCAAGACAAAGAGGCAACATTTCATTGCTCAAATGGCAATGGGACATATGGACGCATAAGAGTTGCAATAAATTTACAACAAAGTCATTGCTTTAATGTTTAATTGGCCAAAAGTTTCCTAAGCTGACAAGGGTGGCACAGTCCTTGCAGATCTTCTCCACCTCATGCTGACCTGTGAGGTGGTCCTTCATGTACATCTTTACCCTGAACCCATGAGTGTTCATTGGAAAAGACAGATTTTGTTTTACAAGAAAATCCTCTGCATTGTCTTCTGTGTAAGTCAGCTTCCCTTGGACTTCCCCTTGAGTTACAGTATTTCTGGGAGCTGCTGACAGCCCCTGCAGCAGAGTTAAGCTGAGCTGAGGACAGCTGAAAAATCGGGCAATTTCCAGCTGCTCAGGCTTTTGGTTGCATTAAACTTTGCTCTAAATACTTTTCCCTTTTGAAAGGATGAATGAAGCAATGCTTTGTAGTGACAGGGGCACCTTCAAAATAAGCATTTGCTGACAACGACAAGAATTTCAGCAGCCACGTCGCAGGGTGACCCGCAGAAGGAGGTGTGGGCAGTATCAAATCGGGCTGCAACTCGCGTCCTGACTTAACCTCTTCACACAGCATTTCTCATCTCATCCACTGCTGGAGGAGGTGGATCTAGATAGCCTGCAGGAAACCTTGCACAAGGTTGGCAGTATTGGGGGGAGCAGAGCTGAGCAGGAGCCACCAATGCTTCTCCATGCAATGATCCTTGCTCCCCCAGAACCAAGTTATACCAGAACATCCTGCTCACAGGGCAGCAAGGGATATGGGCATTTTCCATTAGACATCTCTCACCATCAGGATGTGCAGAAAGAGACATTGCATTTGTCACTGTAACTTTTTTATTCATCTACCCACCCATCTGCTCTGTTTTTAAAGGCACCTTGAGGAATCAAAGGTGGCACACGAGCCATGAGATTCGTGCTATTTCTTGTCCTTTCCAGTTGTTTTGCATATAACATGATTAGCAGTAGTGACAGTCTTCATGGTGCTTGTGAGATCCATGTGGAACATATTTTCCAGCTATTTCAGCTGTGACCTGACAATGACAATAACAGCATTGATGTAGCAGAAGTGCTATAGCCGTGAAGGTCTAAGGATGTAAACAGTGCAAGGTCTGGGGAGAGTGGTTACATCTTTTATCAGAGCTATTAGACTCAGCTAAAAGTACAGATAAGCTTCCAGGCATGCAAGACCCAATACCACTTACTGAGATCTCTTTTCTCTGTCTATGAGTAAATCTAACAAAAATGAAAAAGGAAGGCTCACTGCCCAACCTTTCTGTTTTCTGTCAGAGGTTAACAGTTCTTAAAGACACAGTAGTTTGGCTCAGACAAATGGCAAGCATTAATGTGCTTTTAATTGTACACTGTGGGGCAAACCCTCAGTGGCTGCTGCTCCCTGTCTGCATAAAAATCATCTGGGCAGGGGGTCCTGAACTTCCCTACAGCACAACTAAGGTGGAAAGATGTATCTGCTAATACGGCATGAGAACAGTGGTACTGCATTTGATCCTTGTGCTTTGGTATGAGCTTCTGGAGTTGTTAATGCACAAATCCACGGCTCTGGCTCTCCCACTGCCTGTCTCAGGCTGTACCATGGACAGGTAAAAGTTCTGTACCCTCCACAAATTTCTGTATTCGGCAGCTCAACAGACTCCAGCTTCAAGATGTTTCCACAGCTGTGATTTCTGCAGCATGCATTTGTTCAGTTGCCTTCAGTTTTTCTATGGCTCTTCCACATGACTACGGTGTGGCCCCGTATAAAAATCTCATGCTTAAATCCTGCTTTTCATGAAAAAAATAAATTAAAGCCAGCTAAAACCCATCATAAATACAAAGTCTTGTGTGCACTTAATGCATTAGAAAAGTATGATTTCATTGTTTACCTTATGATATCTCTTTTTAAAGAAACAATGTAAAAATGATGCTGTAGTATAAAAGCGCTGCTTGGAAGTAAATCCTTCAGAGGTAAAATATCTCTTCCTGAAAGCACAGATGACTTAAACTTACCTCTGTACTCAAGATAAATTACTGCAATGATTTAAAACTGCTCAGGAGCCACTTTGCCCATGGTGCTACTAAACCATCAATTACAGACAAGTCAGCATGAAGTGAATTTTTTCCAAATTTGAAAAAGGATGAAAAAATACCAAGGGAGTATTATCACAGTGACACAGGGGGGAAATTGAGTAAATTAAAAGCAACAAGGGCCATAGAATTTGTGAACAGGAACTGCTCTGTAATGCCTGTGTTCTTACAGTATCTGAATTTTAGCCTGCACGAATGTAATCTTGCAATTCTAGTCTGACAGGATACACTTTTCTAAGAACATAAAATGAGAGTAAAAGCTTGAGGAAAAATGTGGTGCTCAATCTGGGAGTAAGCAAAACTTTCAATCAGGGTAGGGAGCAGCTCCTGCAGTTATGAGAGCTCTAGGGTGCCATAAGACTCAGACATTTGGTTCTTTGGAGTTTTTCTTATTTCACCTTCTGAAGCATCAGGTTTTTTTTAATTTGGCTTGGCTTTTCACATGTATACATATATATATGTATAAAATATGTCTGAATTCAAATATATATGGATATACACATATATTTTTATACTGTTTTTTCCAGTACTGTAGGCTTAAAACATGTTCTATTGGATAATACCCCACAATGAATTTTGCCAAAGTGGAAGGGATTGTTCCCATTTACTTCTGTGCTTGCCTACCATTTCTAACGTGCTAGGTTGGAAATGACAAAGCAATTGCAGGTGAGAATTTAGTAAATACAGATACTGACTTCTTTGGTAGGAACTTTACTCAAGCTTTACAGATAAACACACACTAAAATCTTAAATCCAAACACCTCTCAATTTTGAGAAAAATCAGATCTCAAA
Source organism: Cinnycerthia olivascens (assembly GCA_035048155.1). NCBI lineage: Eukaryota > Metazoa > Chordata > Aves > Passeriformes > Certhiidae > Cinnycerthia > Cinnycerthia olivascens. The sequence goes on from JAWWMU010000001.1 coordinate 40,155,018, forward strand.
TTAAATTTTCAGATCTAGTGTTAGATTTTCTAGGGCAGGACGAGACATTTTAGGCTGGAAGAGATATTGTTGCAAAGATTGTGGCTTCAGATTTGCAGAGCAGCTGAGCCAGAAGTTTTCAGGATTTCTGTTTAGGACTTTCCTATGTGCATTCTCCCTAAATGCTCCTTTAGGTGCCTGACAGGGTTTTTTTGAGTTTCTGGCCATCAAATATATCTTAAAAATTTATGCAGTCGCTGTTCAGCCAAAAGAATTGTGAAAAAGTTCCTGGTAAAACAAGATTCTTGTCTTTCATACAGGTCAGTCATTGAAGAGAAAAATGTAATTTGTGGCAAGTTTGTGGCAGGAGGAAATATACTGCTTATCAAGTTTGTAATGTTTTTCACACTAAATAATAATATAATTTAGGTAAAATTTTCAATTAGCTATGGAAGTATTCTATAAAGAAACATTTTAGAAAAGGCAAGAAAATTTACAAGACTGATTGTCTGGAAAAATAATTCCTAAATGTAAAGCTCATTAAGATGTGGTAAATGTCCCATGAGTAGCAGTGGCCAGTTCTTTCGTAAAATAAAAGTAGTCTCAGCAAAGTATTGCAAAGTACACTTTAGGGAACAATTTTACAGTGGCCAGAAAAATGGAGTAGGTGAACTAATAGGTCTTTTTCATCTCCATATTCTAAGAATGTGACTGTTTGAAGAAAATTTGTGTATTTAACCTCCATCTCAAGAGTCTGAGCATGCTGTTACAAAATCTATGCAGCCATTAAAATGTATACAAAGGTATAATGGAATCTAAATTTAAATGGAAAAAAAGGACCTCCAAAAGACCTAGGTAAAATATTTATTTGTGTGCAGTGTTAAAAGCCCTGGTCATCATATTACTTATGGTAATTTCAAGAATCTTCTGGCATTTTGTTGGTGAATCATTTCCAGCAGCCATTTAGAAATCTTTATTAACTAATAGCAATTCTCGCTGCAACTGGCCTGAATCAGCATTTTTTTAATGCTCTTCTGTCTGTCTAATTGGCACCTTTAGAGCTATGGACTGAACAGAAGCAAATACTTTAAATGTCACTCAGGTTTACATTTCATTAGGACACCTCAGGTAACAAATTAACTGGTGTCTGAGCAAATTAGGTGATTTGTTAGCGTTGGCATGACTGCCTTGATCGTGATAGAGATAAAAATGACCTTCATCCTGTTTTTGTCTGGCATAAAGTTCATTTTCTTCATAGTAGCAAACTCCACCCCACCAGCAAGGACAGTGTGTGTGCATAAGGATTTGGGAGGGGACAAAGTTAGGACAGCTGACTACAACTGACCCAAGGGATTTTCCATACTGTAGGCTGTCATGCTCAGCATGTAAAGCTGAAGGAAGCAGAAGGAAGCAATGGGGATGTTCACAGTGATGGAGTTTGTCTTCCAAAGTCACCATTACCTGTGATGAAGCCCTGGTTTCCTGGAGATGGCTGAACACCCTCCTGTTCATGGAAAGTGGTGAATTAATTCCTTGGCTTACTTTGCTTCTCTTTCCTAATTGTCTGCATTTCAACACACAAATTTTCCTGCTTTTTTCTTCTGGTTCTCTGCCCCACTGGGTGTGAGGGTGTGAACGAACACCTTCGTGGTGCTGAGTTGCCAGCTGGGGTTAAACCAGAAATTCCTGAACTGCATACCTGCTAGTGTGAATAGTTTTGAGTTTGCTAGCAGGTTAACTGCTCCTTTTGCAAGCACCCTTTTTCATCAAAGCTCCTCCATTCAGCCCTGTCCATAGCTTATGCCTTAAATTAGCTGTGCAAAGGACAGCTGTGTTTACACTGCTTGGCAATAGCTGAGCTGCAGAGGTTATCACCAGGGTACACCAGCAAGGCTTACTTATACCTGATACTCTTGTCCAAAGAAATTTGAAAAGGATGTATTGAAGTGCTTTGAGGCCCCCTTGGCGGTACTGATTGCTTCACTGCTTTCAGTAATGGAGCACACGACTCTGTTGGGCAAGCATCTCAAGCAGACACCTGATTCTGGTGTCTGCATTTTGCTCTGAGTCTCTGTGTTATCTTGTCTCAGTTTCACCTTGACCTGTGCCCAGGTTGAGGGAAAGATGTGCCTTCCTGGCTGCAGACCATGCAGACTGAGCTGGGCTAGGCTCAGTCCTTCTGGGGGTGCTTCTGTGGGCACAAAATCTCAGCAACTCAAGCAATTTCAGCTGCTGTCAGTGAGCCCAACCAGTGCAAGTGGCAGGCTCATTACCTTTCAGGTATAGGGTCCTGCAGGACTTCTCTCAGTGATGCTTAAGGAGAACCAGGAAGCACAACACACATATTAATAGGGGTTTGAGACCCTGGAGGGCTCTTGGGGTTGAGAGCAGCTAAACACCATTTTTGTACTGATGTCAGCAATAGCTATCCAGTAACCCAGGGAACTTTATACAATAATGAGACCAAGGAAAAGTTGATTTACATGATAGCTCAGTCAGAGATGTCATACAGCTAAAAAATGATCCCCAAGTTTCCTGACTTTACCCTATTTAGCACAGGGTAAACAGCTCAGCTTGCCCCTGCTACACCTTGGTCTGACATGCCAAAATGACACATGTGCCCTGTTCAAGAGCAAAGCTCAAGACAGTCATTCTTACAGGAAGCTCTACCCCATGAAAAGCAATGTGGAAAGTAGTACAATTGTAACATTAGTAGTTGTTGTAAATAATATAGTTTCCCTCCTGGGACTGAAGCCCTGACGAAGGAAGGCATTGTGCATTGAAATTAGTGGGAATGAAGCAGATCTGTCCTGCAAGAGCACCAGCCCTATGTGAGCTTACAGTGGAATTCACCAAGCTTCTGTTTGCCTTTGGCTTCTGTGCTTCAGCTTGAAAAAAATAATGGCTTTTAGATTATTATTTAGACTTCAGGACATATCAGGTTTGAGTACTTTGTGATCTATATTTGTGATAAACCCATGTATTTCCCATAGATCTGGACAAAAAAGACTGTCTCCTAACACTCGGGGCTCTTTTAGTTATATAAAACATGCAAGGACTTTCAAACTAAGATATTCCTTAAAATGTTTAGGTTTAATTCTCAGTGCCAGGGAACTTCTGGTGCTCATTTTGTGCTTATATTTCTGTCACACATCAGCAGGGAAGCTCTGCCTTTCCTTATTGTACCTAAACCAGAAATTTAGTAACACTTTAATTCACATTTCAGTCTTATGACTAGCCTTTAATTTTCAGTTTTTCCCATTTGTACACTTGACCTCTGGCTTGAGGAATCAGTAGCAGGATACATCTCCTTTATGCTATAGTTCATTATGTTAACCAGTTTTATGTATTTGTTCTATGTATTTGTTCTCAAAAAGACTACGGTGGGTGTATTTACTGTTAGAAGTAAACAGTGACAAATATTCCCATATGGAGAATAACAAAAAAGTTGATTCAATTCAACCTTAAGTTTGTCTCACAAGGAAACAGACATTTTCCGTACTTCTAAAATGGAAAATTAGAAGACAATTTAAGATAGTAATGAAGAATATTTTCAACAGCTTCTATGTCTGCCAGACATCAAATTATCTATGACTTTTCTCTGGGAAAACTTGACACTTCTGACTGATCATTAGTACCTCTAAATATCTTTTCTTGCCTGGTCCCGTGCTGTATGTACTGTGGAAATAATTCTGATTGTCCCAGAGGTGCTTTACTTAGGTTAGCCTGGATGCAGCTGTTTAAAAGGCATCTGGCTCTGAGGAGCACTGCCTGGTAGCACATTTCTGTAAAGCCTTAAAGGCTGGGATGAGTCCCACATGGAAACCCTTGTCATACAGAGCTCTTTGAATAGCAAAATGAGCAAGGGTATTGCCTTGAGGAAGCAATGGAAGTTTGCATTACAGTGTGTCAGAGTCAGGTTAAGTGATCTAAAGACTGCAGGCCTGTTTAATTAAGTAAATAGGCAATCAATCACAATGAATAACAGTCTTAAACAATAGGTTTATAAGCCTTGAAATGTTGTTCTATGGCTTCCAGTGCTGTCCTATTTTCATCATGCAGAACTGGTGATTTGCACTTAGGAATCAATTCTCTGCAGGACAGTGGTTACAAGCTCCTGGCAGTTTAGGGTAAAACATGGACAGATGCTCAGAATAGGTTTGACACTTCAAGTTAAGAGATCGATAGAGTACCACCAGTCCCAAGTGTGCCAAGCTCTTGGGTGGTTTTGAAATTTTAAGTTCCTCAGGAACTTAAATAAATATCCTCAGGATTTTATGTTGTATTCTGAGTTCTGTAATTGTTTTATTCATATTTTTAGGCTTAAAGGTTGAAGTTTGTTTTATATGTTTCTAACCAAAAACTGAGCTTCTGTTATAATTGTGTAGCTCAATTGAAATTAAAACACTAAACTGCAGAGCCTCTGAGATATGATCATGACAACTAGCAAGACAGTGAGCTGCTAATAAATTCCAGGGAGGAGACACAACAATAAATTCAAGCTGATAGGAGCCATTTTTAATGGAGATGCCTGAGATCTGATGCTAAATTCTGAAGTCGTCTACTGATTTATTGTAATTCGTGTACAACCTACAAATTCTTTTCCCCTGCATCCATAATGATGCCACCACTTCTATAGTTATGGTTATCCAGAGATCTGAGAAGGTGACCGGAGCTCCTCCTCCAGTGTGAGTTCCACTGTTCCTTCTTGAGTGGGGATAAATATTAAAACACAAAACTCGACAGCAATGACATTGTAAAAAATCAGACCTCAGACACATCTGGTGATCATAAGATAGCAGAAAGTTTGCCCTATGACCTTTGTTTACAGAAAGAATTAAAAATATGTGTTGATAATCCCTAGGTGTTTGGGGGTTGTTTTGGTTTGGCTTTTTTATTTTTTTAATCCAAAGAAGGAAACTTTCTATAATTTTTAGTTGACCTTCTCTACTGTTTACCAGTCTTAGCCAAGTATTAAGGAAACTTTGTAACACTAAACTGCCTTGCTAAAAGTTAATCTTCCTGGTCCTGCTTCAAGCAGCATTGGAGAAGTACTTCTTATTTCTCTGTAAGACATGATACCAGACTTGCAATATTGCTGGTTTAGTCAAAACAGATCTTAAACTTCTCATCTAGGTCTCTGAAACTCTTCTTTTTGCCTTCCTGTCTATGCCACATCTGCACTTCATCTCGTGGTCCTTAAACTGTGGTTTGGGACAAGGGACACAAACCTCTCTACTTCAAATTGAGCAGGAAAGTTTTCTTTCTGAGGGCCCATGTGTATGGGTATAGGGGCGACATCTCAAAATGTATGACATGCTTCCTGGATAGTTCTTGACTGGACCACTTACATAAGCAGTTGTTGCTTAACATAAGAAATTATAAAAATGGATCTTTGTCTTTTCTGAAATTTCCAAAGAAAGTCTGATAAAAGTGCATTTAAATTTCATCTCAATAACAAAATAAAGGTTGCAACTTAAAATTCTTGTAAGTAAAGAGTAAAGTATAAAGCTGCTCAAAATGCCAATCTATAAAACACTGGTTAACCTAAACATTTTTCTGTAAACTATCAAAATTGACTGTACTACAAATTCACCAGTCCTCTCTGGCATGGCTCACTTGATAGCTCTATGGACTAAGCAGTCTGTCCAGAAATTTTTCTGGAAAAATTTCCATTTTCCTCCTAAGTCATAGCATGTTGGATGGGGACAATGTGGTGGTGGGGAAAGAAAAAGGTTCTGAGTGAAAACTATGCAATTTCAAAGTGTAAGAAATACAGTTCTCTAGGGACAATAAGGGCAGTAGGGGCAGCTTCTGTTTAATCTAAGTTGACTCTGTTGTACAGCACACTTGATCCTGAGAAAAGCTGAACTTTCATTCTCTCCTCTTCCTGTCAGAATTAGTGGAAGGTATCCTGTTGTAATGTGAGTGATTGTGAGCTTTAACTGTATTGCTCCAAATTAGCTTAACTAGGGCACTGAAGACACTGCTGGACCCTGGTATCTCAGAAGGATGACATCGCTGTGCCCTCCTCATCTACTTTATATCTTGGACTAAGCCTCCGGTTTCGCCTCTCAGTAAATATCTAAATTCCCATCTGCTGTGAAATGCAAGAAAATAAACATTGATCTACTGGAATCATGACATATTTTTACAGAATGATTGTTCAAAATGGACTGAAAGGCACCTTGCTTTCACCCTGATATTACCAATACCTGACTTTGGAAAGTTTTATTGCTCAGATCACCAGTCAAGCCTGAGTATCTCCTAAAGCAGGATGCTTGCAGGTAATCAAGAAATTAATTAGAATGCTATCAGTGAAACATTCTAATTTCAACTTCTTTTCTGAGGTGGGAAATAAACCATAGAATTTTAGAGTGGTTTTTTTTGAGTATGTAAATGGGAGAAAATACAAAAGAGAAGTGTGTGGAAATAGGAAGACAAAATTTCATTAAGATTTAGTATTTTATCAGTTCTTCCTCTGTCCTTCTAATGTCCTGTTTGTCTTTCTGCATTTTGAGTACTTAATATTCTAGGATAAGATTTTTTTTACTTACATCTTGAGGGAAAAGGAGGCTGCATTTTTGTCAGCTGATCCAGCTCCATGGCCACTGTGCTGTTTCTGAGCTGAACCCTAAGCAGGAAGAAGCATCAAAACTTGAGACATTGCTAAAATCTGTGGTAATCTCAGTTTTTGGGATCAAATCTCACCGGAGCTGATGAAGGGAAGGGGGAAGGGAAAAGAACATCTGCTCTAGTTTATACTTAATCATGGTCTAAATGTCTGCTCTTCTGCAAGGCTCTTTTAGACTATTTCCCATGGCATGGGTTATTCAGAAGTAGACAGCACACAACACAATTTTAATTCCTAATTTAACCAGTCAGCCTAAATTCTCAATCTCTATTTTTAAAAACCTCCAACACTCTCACTAATTAAGAGCGCCTTCTACCTCCAGCTGTTAATGGACACAAACATGGCCAATTTGAAATGCGTCTAATCAAAGCACTGCCTGATTCTGTCCTCATACAACAGCTATTACCCTGAGGGACAAATTATGTTTTCAAATTCACACACTCATCTTGTTCAGCAACAGCTATAGGAAGTTCATCCATTAGAGGGAAAACATATACTGCAATTAGCTGCACAGGTTACATATTTATTCCTTTTTTCTTAACCTTTATTTATTTTTCATTTATTTATTTATTGTGGACTTGTTTTGTATCTTATTTTTTATTGTAAGAGTGTTATTTTCTTGAAGATACTCTCCTTTATATTTGTGTCTAAGCCTACAAAGAACTTTGAAGAAACCTACTCTCTTCAAATACCTTTCACAGAACATAGTCACAGGAACTCAAGCTACTCTGCAGTTGCAAATTAATCTCAAAATAGCTGTGTTTATTGACAGTTAAAGTTTGATAATCTCTCCAGTAGGATCTCAGACTGCAGCTTCTCTGTCACAAAATTGTGCACAATTTCTTGTGGAGGTGCAGATTAAACTTCACAAACTGCTTAGGCAGACAATAGAGATGGCTTGTGGATTATCCTCAAGCCATGGATCCTGCATGTATTGCTCTTAAATGGCACTTTGCAGCAGCAAAAGGATGTATTTTGAAGGTAGGAGGAAGAAATAAAAGCATCAGTGCTCAGCTGTGAGAGGAGGTTGGGAAGGAGGGATTGGAGCATTTATGGTCCAAGCAAAGCTGCTGGAGGCACAAGCTGTTGTCCCTAAGTTTTAGGGGGTGGAGAGGGAAAGGAAGGGCTAGCTCAAGCGTTGTTTTGATCTATACTCATGCTTGAATTCCCATGTCACCTCTTGTCAGTGTCTTCTGTTACTCTTTTTCTTATTTTCTGAAATTCATAATGCCTTTTCAGAGGACGGGAATAAGAAAATCAGTGCTTGGAATTTTAATTTCTACCAAGTCTGAAGCTGATTTCAAAATACCTTGCATTAGTGCAATAAAAGTTTCTGAAAATAAAGGGGAAACTGCCTATCAGTCAGCTTGGCGGTATGTTCAGTGAAAATCAGAAAACTGTAAACCACTCGCCCCAAAGAAGGCAACAAGTAACTAACACTTCATGGGCATTTAATTGCCATGCTCAATATTGTCAAGGTTTTGCCCTACTGTTTTTCCAATACCAATTTAATTCTTGCATCACCAAATTCAGCTTCCTAGTCTGTGTTATGCTCTCTCTTCAGTGCTGGATTCGCACATAATTTGAGGGTCACAGCCAGGTTAAAGTCAGTTGTATTTTGGCTTTGAAGGTGTTGGCAGAGCAGATGAGGCAGCAGCTTTTGTACAAAGTCCCGCTTCCAGAGACATCTGCAATTGGACCCAGCAGGCAATCTCCACAAGATAATGGACAAGCTCTTTGACTCTTATCTAAGCGTATAATGTGTCTTGCAAAGTTGGACAGAGAGAATAAGTATTTGTTAAATTCAGTGGGAGGAAAGGGTAAACATGCATTCTTACTAGGTAATCCTGCCTTGCCTTACAGGAATATTCCAGGATTTTGAAACGTTCCCATTCATAATGATATTTTCCAAACTCATAGGATAACCAAGATTTTTATAGAAGTCTTGCTGGTACTGGGAAAGATGTTAAAAATATTGGTGATCTACATGCTAGACAAAAGGTTTGCATTATCTGAAACACATATAAAACTGTGTTCAGCCTTCAGCCTTTTCAAAGCTTTCAAGTCTTTTTAATAAGTAAAATGCAATCCATCCCAAAATGGCTTGGTGTCTAGGCAGAACTGCTGCTACCTGGATGGATCAGTGGCAGATTACACACAACCTTGAGTAACTGTTCACAGTCTCTAGGTGAAGAGAGCAGCTGATCTCTGCTTCATGTCTGCAGGAAAGAAATGGATTTGAATTGGTATATGAGGAAAGACTATGGTCTGACCTTGTCTGGCATCTCATCTCAATGTTTGTAAGAGCATTTTTAAGATGACTTGTGGTGGTTCATAACCTTTATTATAAGTGCTGTTTATCAGGAAAAGTTACCTGCATCCTGACGGGGAAGGAAGAACAGGCAGGCAAGCAGCAACAGCATTAAAATGCAAAGTGTATTTAGCATAAGCTGTCAGATAGTGAAATACTGCTCTGTTGTTGCTCCTGACTGCAATTCCACTTGCCATGAATTTGTACTCTCGCTTGCAAATTAATCTATTAGTTATATTTCTGCCAACATGAGAACACAGTTAATGCAGCTTGTATATATGATAGCTTTCTTTGCTCTTTAGGAATTACAGAATTTTTGGCCATTTCAGCTAATTAATATTTGATCTTTCTTCCCTCCATGACTTCAATATGTGGCCCCAATTCTTCATAAACCAATATATATGCATGTTAATACTTGCAGTTAGAAAAAGCTTTGCTTAAGATTTTTGATTAAGAAAACATCTCCTTACTAGGAAAAAAATAATGTTAGTTACTTTGTTTTCTGAAGAAACTGCCTCTGAACAGTTCTATTTATAGAATATCAAGAAAAATTTGGCTAATAATCAATTTTCATTTGCTTACAAGTAAAGCAGCCCAGAGAAAACTGCCTGAACTTTTGTTCTAATCCAAAGTTAAAAAAAAAAAAAATTAAGGTGATTATTTTTTCTGTTTTGCAGTTTCTGCTGGCTACGGATGCGCAGTGAGGTTTGCATTTTGTGGCTCATCGCAGAACCCACTAACACCACGGAAGTCACGAAAAGCCTCTTGTTCCAAGCAGGGGAATTCAACATTTGCAGAGGGCTGCAGCTCACACTGGGAATCCTGTAAGTGCTTATGTTTATTGTGACCCAGACCAGCCATGGTGAAAATTGCTTTCTTCCCTTATTGTTGGTCCTAGGCTTTTCTGTGATGGGGAAAAGTCCAGTGTAAAGTTTGGACCATATGTGTGCTTAAAGTCTTCTTAATCATCTCTTCAGCTCAAGGATCAGGTATTTCTGCTTTCAGTCAGTTCTCAGGTTCCTCTGAACTGGTATCTTAAGTTTCCTCATGCTGCTTGGTTAAGCATCTTAAAATTCTTAAGAATTCTTAAGACTTTTATTGCTGCTACAAGGCTCTTGAAGTGCCTTGCACTTTCTTTGTGGTATATAACTGAGCAGAAATAAGATTTTGATTTTGTAATTTACAATTCTTATGATCTGGGATTGAAACTAGAAATACTTAAAGTTTATGAGACAGATAGCTCTTCTACGATTTCAAGTTAAATTACATGAATGAAAAAAAGCTGAAAAATTGTAGGGCATTGTCTGTATTAGGCATGAACTCTACCGTGCCCAGTTTCTGTATAAAAGTTAAATGCCTGGTCTGAACTCTTTATGGGCCTCCCTTGACAGCTAATGGAGACAATGACACCTTCCTGCTAGAATAGAGATCTTTGCCTAAATGAGATATCTTTCATAGTATAAGATCAAGTGCTATATAAGGTTCTTATTTCTCTCTGCTGCTATAAGTTAGATGGCTGCTCCGATTAGACAATTAACTCAGCCCATGTAAATTAACTGTGATGAATCCACTCATGCATATTTGCATGTTATATGTTTTGTTTTAAAATTGTAGTATTAAACAAGGTGATTTGATATTGATTCTTGATTAGTGAGACATGATTTCTTTATCTGAGGATACAACTTTTCATTTTTGGCAGGTGAATATGGGGCTTTGAAGCAAAATGATGGAAAGGGAGAAATTGTCTAGATGCTTCTTGTTTTCTTGCTTTGGTCATTCTTATTACAATGTTGAATTAAAAAAACCCCACAAAAACTTGTACTTTTTATGGGCTTAGTAACAAAATATTAAAAAATCAAAATCTATCAAAATAGGATTAAAATCCTATAACTGTAATTACACTAAATTAATTTGAGCATTACATTCCTCCAGATGAAGATAGCTGAAGTTATCAATTCATCAATGAATAGATGAATTAATCATAATATGTAATTAAATCAATAATTATTCACCAGTGTTAGACAACAGTTAAGGTTCACTTAATGACAAGCATCTACACATAGGTGATTCTTACAAATGATCAATTATAGAAATAAAAATGATGTAACCTGCTTCCCTTACTGTCTTCTGTGTGGGAAGAAGGAGCCTCAATGCTCCTGTTCAATAGGGGATTTACACAGCTAACTCTTGTTCCTTGTGTCAATATAGAATAATGCTTAGTTTTATTTTAAGGGTTGCGTGGCAGATTTTTTTTTCCATGATTACTGTATGAAGTTAGGGTGATATGTGGCATTGTGAAATGGTGTTTGCCAAAAAAAAAGGATCTTCTGGTGCATTTGCTGAATACACAAGGGTAGACTCATCTGCATCTCTGCATATGCTTTGGAGAATACCAGAGCAGTATTTATAGGCAATGTGTTTATTAAACAATATTGCTGGAAGAATGTGACAGGCTTTCAGATGGACAAGTCTCTTTCCAGATCTGAAATAGAAATAAGGAATTTAAAAACCAATGCTCAGAGGAATGCATTGGATGAGATGTATTTAAATAAGAGCAGTTGGTAATTGTGGAGATGGAAGGAGCAGAGAATGGGAGAGAGTAGAAAGGTGTTCATTGCCTGCAGTAAAGAGGGTATTCCCTGCACTCCTCATTCTGGTGTATTTTTATTATCTCAGAATGTCTTAAAAAATCACTTGAACAGAAAATTAAAAAGATTATTATTTGGATTGGATAAAGGATTGTCTTTAATGGAAAACAGACTTTGCCAGAACAGTATTTGACAAAATTCAAAGTACTTTCAAAAGATAATTTAAAACTCAAATACACTAGTTCTTACCCAGTCTATACCCTCTGGCCCCAAATTTAACAATATGTACTATAGCCTTAGGCAACCTATTTAAGTCAATGAAAAAGTTATAATTAATTTAAATAGGAACAATACAGAGATTATCAAATGAAATAGGATGTACTTTACAGGAATCCAAGTGATACATTCCTTCTCAGATATTTGAACACTATGGAAGGGAAACTAACAATTAGAAAAAAATTCATTAAAAATAATGTCTAATTATTCATGTATTTAAAGACAGGAAATCTGTCAATAACATGTAAAAATGATGCATAATAATTCTTGTCTTGGTTGTTTAGTTTGTAGCATTATTTGATATTTGAAAGTGAACATTTATTTATCTTCTAATGCCAATGAAATAATTATTCAGGTTTACATTCAGTAGAATTTATTCCCTGAATAACTGTACCAGAATCAGGTACGAAATGAATTTCACTGATTACTTTTTGTAAAGAATCATTTCAATTTGCATTTACACAGTGCTTGGTATCAAAGGATCTCAAAGCATGTGATGGTTAATTAAATTTCATGACTGGTCCCTGTGGAAGATATGCCTAGCATTGTCATTTAAACTTTTATTTGTTATTAAAATCTTGGCATTTCTTCTCACCATTGTCTTCCCATGGAAAATGTTGAGCTGAATTTGGTGTGAAGTTTGTTTTTTGTCAGTTCTACATCAGTGATTACAGTCAATGAAGACTGATAAACTTTTTAGGTTTGATGGCCCATGGAATGGAATGTTCATTTTAGGAGATTTAGGGAGTATTTTAAGACTCGTTATAAACTTCTTGAACATTGAACAACTTAAGACAATTCCAGGAAATACTGAGGCAAAGAATGATTATTGAGGTTCTGTTTTTTAGACTGTTGTATAAAGATACAGGACATATTCCCTTCATGGAGGTTTCATAGTTCTAAGTCCTAGAAAATAGGTCTGCACCTCCATTTGAGACATACTTCTAAGTGCAGACCCTGTAGAGGAAGATAATGCTGCCCTTCTTTCCAGTGTTAGATTTTTTGAAACAGTAAGCTTGATTTTGGATTTAGGCATCTGAATTTCACTCACATCAGACTTATAGTATTACTAGCCTTTTATTTTGCAGCTGACTTGATGTGACTAAGGAAATGTAATACATCAAATCTTCCCCTTTTTGGAAATCATAGGAAAAAGTGTATGAGGAGTATAGCTCAACACCACAACAAATTACCCAGGCAGATTGCACAATTTCTGATTTTGGAAATCTTCAGGAGCAGAATACACATATCCATGATACCTGATCTCATGTTGGAAACTAACCCCCTCCATTGGTCTAGGTGGCCTCATGATTTCCCTTACAACTGAGATGATTATACTTCTGTGAAATCTTGCTATTTGGATGTCTGGTATGGGTACCCTGGCAGAAACCAGCAATGCACTGTCAGTGGTTTTGCTCACTATGATTGCATTATGTCAACTCAGAAACACAACACAAAATCTATCAACAGCCAGGCTGATTTTGGGGGATTATTATTGCTCAGATTTATTTGGGTTATCTCGTATTCAGCTTCTTAATAGTTTTGTCTACTTCTTCTGGTCTCTATATTCTTATTTATCTTCAACAAGAGAGGCTAAGTCAGGAAATGCTGATTCATGAGGGACTCATTGGCACCGTTGTAAACACTAACCAGAAAACTTGACTCTCCATCCTCATAATGGTGCCTGCACGGAGCATCAGCTTGTCCAAGAAGACTTGTTCTGGACTGCACAAGAGGAGTGGAGCAGAGCACAGTTATAGGAATTAAAGCCCTGCTTCTTGGCAGAAGCCTGTGTGAAATCACAAGGTTTCTGTGAAATGGTCAATGTCTAGTAGCCAGTGCTAGTCACAGCCACCAATCACAAGTGATTGGGTATATTTCTTCTAAGAATTTAAGAGGGAGCAAAATCACATAAAATGCTTCCACTTTGGCTGCAGCTGTACAAAAAATGTCAATAAAGAACTCTTTTATCTAAAGTTTTGCAATTCACTGCCCACAGAAGGCTTCTGTAGGTTTGCAAGACATTTCAGGGTCTGATGGTGATCAATCATTTGTCTACAATCCATAGTCTACCATCCTGGATGAAAATTAAGAGAAGGGTGGTTTTTCTGGAGGTAATGCAACTTCTCAGTCACTGGCAGTTCAAAACAATATGAAGATAAATGGAAAGTATAGGTGCATACATATGTATGTGCAAACATAGCAAAAATATTTTTATTACGATCAAAACCATGGGACAGGGTAAATTTGGTTCTATTTCTTTCTTACATTGATTGTTTTACTAAAATTTACTGCCTGGGTAACCACAGGTTGATATTAATCTCAACTAACTACAGGCAACTAATTTCAAGCTCTTTTTCTTCTATGAATAATGAGAAGGATCTGGGCTCTATAAAACAGCGTGTCATGCATGAAACATCTAAGATGCACGGATATAGGAGATGAATTCTGACCAGAAACTTCCCACTTCAGCTCAATTATCATTAATGTCATTACTTTCTTAAGAAAGTCTTCCAGAAAGTGAATATTCCAGTTTCCAAAAATTTGGAAATTTAAAAAAGTGGTGTGATTTCTGCTTTCTTCTGAATGGTAGCTTACATGATCTTAGTGGATTCTGTCTCTCCTCATAGGGCTTATGAAAAGTGTCCCTGCCCATGGCAGGAGGCTGGAACTAGATGATCATTAAGGTACTTTACATCCCAAGCCATTCTGTGATTCTATGATCTCCTTTCTCCAGAGATCTATCATTAATAGTAATTTCTATTTAATTTGTCTTTTTTTTTTTTTTTTTTTTTTGTTTTCT